>JAGXCV010000005.1:1200000-1800000 GCA_023677585.1 Meredithiella fracta
TTGATGTCTCCTAGATATAGAATTTCTAAGAATAATGTAAATATGGCATTTCGGCTGTATTTACACCTACTATCGTCTATCTATAGCCTATCCAACGAAATCTAGATAGCGTTGACTTCCGCAAAGTACACTAAATCTAAAGTCAAGATGTTCCAGATATGATCTTTGCCCAACTTGTTCAATTTCAACATACTCTTTAAATCTCTGTTATTCTGATGTAACGATTGAGCTCAAGACCACACAAAGCTAACGACGCATAAGCACTATAGATCCGCTCTAATATGTGAAACTTAATATGCTCTAGAACGACCGATGAAACCCATAAGAACCATAATCATCTCCTTGAAGATAGTCACACTTATACTTTGAAAGGAAATCTATTTCCAGTGATTTAATAATAGCCCAACAATAGGACTACAGATGCTGGGGTGGTAGGCTGTAGGAGTAAAAGGAGAGGATGGAGAGGGTATGATTAGACTATAGACTCAGTCGAGCGAGGGTTATCATATCTGGAGTCCGCTATGGTGACAACAATGATTTTGGTGATAAATCGCACGTGAGTTAGAGATAACAATAGGTAATGGCTTGAAACTACATGCTCAAGACTTCAGGGTCGTTACTCTTAAAATCTAGTACTTTATCAAGTTTGTCTCCTTTATGCTAACATCATATAAACTCACTGCTACGTTATGATATGCTATGCATTCGCCTGATACAAGGGGCCTTAAAGGAGAGAGAGTTTCGGTGTTTTCGATCTCATTTCTAGATATAAATAATTTAATAACATGCCTGATCCACACATAAAATATATGGAGTCTCCATTAATTAATCGACGGCAAGAACCCTTTCCAATCAACATCTATATAGGCTGATGCCGGCAAACTCCACATATTGTAAAACGCCAGAATATAGATCCCAACCTTACTGGCAAACGCTGGAACATTGGTCATGGCCGACGTTGCACTCTTGTTATACGGCCTCGTCACACCATCGACTTTGGCAACAAAGATTAACAATGTCATGGGAAAATACACTAAGAGAATGATACTGAAAGCTCGCCACGCATTCTGTGCAGCCTTGGTGGGGAAATGGGACCAATTCCATGCGACAAGATGGATGGCAAAGGATCCATAAAATACAATCATGATAGCCAAAAGGACAACTGCTCTCGAGGCACGCTCTTTGGTTTTGAAGGGCCAGATTATACCACATATACACATGCCCCCGAGGTCTAGCAAGGCCGTACCGAATGACTTGACTTCCTGCCAAAAGGTATACTTGGGGTTCCCATCCTTATTGACACCCTCGGGCTGCATGGTGATTTCCTTGTCAAAGCCCCTTGCCACCCTTTGCTTAAGACTTCCCAAAAACCAGTTTCCATCCCTCCAAGACTTCTAATTGTAAGTCTGTCGTGACCTCTCGATAATTGTACAGTAAAGTGACATTCTCAACGCCATACGGCTTCTTCCACCAAATTGCATAGATGCAGGCAGACAGAGCGACATGGGAACATGTGATAAGTTCTAGTGGAGTGACAGCGAGCCCTTGAGCAGCCCGGGCGATCACGGTCACTGCGAACCAGACGGCCTGAAGGACAGTGATAAGTTTTGCGATAGTGTCGGCTTGGGCCCAACGGGACAGTTGGGTTGGTGATAGGTGGCACTTTTGACGGGTATCTTGGGGGGCGTTACGCATGAAGGTGACTGGTCGAGAGTTAGTTGTTAGGCAAGACAAATTAGTGAGATGGGGTACTCATTGTATTGCTGCAGTTTGATGGCTTGGAATTTAATTTGCCTATCTGTTTCTCCTAAAAGAGGAACATACATTTCCTCATTGTTGTTGGTCAGAGGACCGTTTATCTCCACGTCGTCTACTGGCACCATGATCCCACCTGCAGTGGCATAGAAAGCCAGGTCAAGGGTGATTAATTTCTGGATATCTTTCTCATGTGGCTGCCATTCGGGAATTTGTTGAGTCTTGGTGTTGGCTAACAGACGCATAAACCAGTTGCATTTCCCGACAATGGTAGACGGCAGTACACGCATAATGCAACTCAATCAAAGCACCGATGATGATGGCCTCCGGGCTTAGACAAGTTATCAGAAACGTCGAAACCAAACTGTACGGTTCCCCTCTGGGTAAACTATTGAAATAGAGAAATACTCTCGTAAACTTGGATAAAACCGTTTGATCTTTGACATCGACTTCTCCATGAGGGACATTCGGATGGAACGACGTATAAGAACAAAGAAATAAGACTGTCAAACAGGTCCACACAATGTCCAAGGTTCCTCGGTCATCGCCACCGGATTGGTAACCCCTGACATCCCCGTCGGCGGTCCGTGAAAGGAGTTGACTCATACTTACATAAGAGATAATGGTAGTTGTATGAGTTTAGAAAATTGTAGAGTCTTCAATGAAGTCAAAAATAAATGAAGGAGGTACATGGTAATCATTACTACTTGTGAAGATTGAGGATAGTTGGTATATTTATGTAAATGATTTAATACCTAGATGATCAAACGTGTTTTCTGTGCATGGATAGTATTCTAGCGCTTATTATGCATGCATGGATTCAGCTTATGGGCTGCATTGATCTGACATACCCCACTTTGTGCTGACGATTATAATGCTCGATAAGCAGCGGCAGTTTGAGATTGTGGGTCGAATCATTGTTATGGTGTTTATTGGCACTTCTAAAATTAAGCGAGAAATTCCCAGCATAGAAGGCGATCTATCAAGTTCTTCGTGGCTCGGTCAATTTGAACGATCTACTAGTTAAAATGTGAGAATTCTATAGAGCTACATATCATGCTAGAAGAACAATTGATTTCATACAATTCCAAGACTAACTCATGAGATCATCAGTATACAGCCGACCCACGTTATATTTTAATAAATACTTGGATTTCCATCGAACAACTGCTGAATACCTAGAGCAACCATCGTCCATCTTGGCTAGACCAACCCCAGGAATCCAACTACCCACAAAAGCAAACCCAAAGTCTGATCGGGAAACAGCTTTATCGAAATCAGCATTATCAGAGTGGGAATCAGAATCCACGGAATACCAGTGGCCGTAGCAAGGCTGACAGTCTGCCACAGTGTTTTTTCTTCGTTGGAAACTCAGTATGCCAACCTGTGAAATAGATGCTGGTAACTAGGATACTGAATAGAACATATATGGCCATACGAAGCCAAGGATGCTTAAGATAAGGAGGATAGAAACCTGGTATCATGAACAAAGAAGCTGACAACCTCACTGTATCCTGGATATCAGACTCAAACCATGCATCGTATTGAGATTTGAGAGCTCTTACTAAGTAGGCACTGAACTTAAAAATTCCACATAACGGTATCATTCATGTCTAGCTTTTGTGGTTCATGCTATTTGGTAGTTTGGGGTAGCAAGCACATATCTCAGTATATCCAAAATCTGTCCGGACTTTCGACATGATCTCCAATTCTAGGTCATCTGTGAACATGTCGAGGGGCCAAAACGAGGTAACTTCTTTGGGCTTGTGCCACCAGATGAAGTAACTCATAACTGTAGTAATTGAGTTGGGTAGGGCTGCGAATTCCAGCAGGGAGATGGGGAAGCCAACAGCGCCGCGAACGACACGTGTGAGAAACAATCTGATGATTTGGACCATGGTGATGAGTTTTCCAATGTAATTCCCGGTAGTGATGTTACTAAGTTTGTTGGCAGTCAATAAATATTGATAAAGTTTGTTAGAAAGCAGAGATCATAGATGTTGAACTAAGTTGACAATGTGTTAGTGAAAAGTCAGCATTGTAGTTATGATGGCAATTTTCACTAACCATATTCATATAGGGTTACGCCGATATATTGTTACTGTGTATCATCCAAAGGAAAGTAGAGAGTGTCTCGTGGGAGTTCACCACGGTCTTGACACCGGACTCTTTCTCCTAGTAGTCTCAAGATCGCCTGCTGGAAAGCAAAGAAGACAACTGACAAACTTAGCGGTGCCCTGATACGTCGATCTTTCTCGCAACTCTTATTCCAGTACATCTTGCGTGCTTTTCACACGCCGCGAACTACCCAATAATACCATTTCTCTTCTCTTGTTTGTGCTTCCAGGAGTGATGTCATGTCCATAGAGAGTTCAGAGATTGAGAAACTAAGTTGATATTCAGGGTCCGTTAACATGAATATAGCAATGATCACCTTTGCAATCGTATTGGCGAATAAGTTTGTCAGGAGGATTGTGTTATCGAAAACAAACTTGGGATATCAGCCTTTTCACTCCACATTATAATGGTTGATGTTACCAAACTATACGTGAAGAGAGATGTAGGTGCTAAGGAAGAGAGTTGTGAGACAGGACCATAGTATGGAGCAAGAAGGATGGCTCTTGTTGCCGAATTGCCATGCAACGAGAGTCGTTCTATTTAAAGTGGCTTGAGGATGGTTGAAGAATTTATGAGATGAGTTTATGTTGAAGCAATGAGAATCATTTGGGAATACTGATGAGAGATTGCTCCTAATACTGAGAGAAGATGGTATCGTGTTTATATAGACCTGAGTCCATGATGACTTTGTGGGCTGTGACTACTCAACTGGTGGCCAACTCAGGTGTTTTCTGCACCTAATAGCAAAAACCTCACTTGCGATGATTTAGCAATATTTACCTAGAATAAAAGTGCTGTGGAATAAACTCATTCTATTTTATAGTCAAGTCTAAGGACATAGTGGAACTATAAAGTAACATTTTGATGTATGAAGTCACGATCCTCCTAGCTACAGAATGGCTCTTTGTGGACGTGATGTTAATAATAGTTTCGGCTGGAGATTCACCATTATGACCTTGTGCCTTCCAAGATACCCCATATTCAAATGCACCTTGAGGAAGTCATAATAATGGATACTTGCATATGCATAGAAGCACATAAAACCAGAAAGTACATACGAAAACACCAAAATACTAGGGTAATTACAGAATTTGCTTCTCCAAACTTCCTATCCATTTTAGAAATCTAGATCAATTAAACGTCTCTTGTTCGTTCGACTTTTTGTAAAGAAAGCCCTTCTTCTTTATTTCCTTGGTTTTCTTCATCGAGGCGGGCGTGATATTCATCATATCTCACTCACCCTGATTTTACACTGAGTTTCTATGAATCTCATGCGTTGCAGGTTTGGTGCTTCATTCGGAAATCTCTAGCTTTCTCACTCTTCGTAATTAACGCCCTACCCGTGTGCCCCATAACAACCGGTCATCCAAAGCTTAGTGTTTGAGGTCAACCTCGATTAGCTTCGTGTTCCTGCCTACTTGTCATCATGAACCTCAAGTACGTATAAAACCCTGGATATTAGCGATGAGCAACAGCCTATTAACAGCCCACTGCGTCATTCCTAATAAAAGAATTGGCTTTGGAGACTTCCATTCGCCGTATTTTCCCAGAGAAGCCGCTCATAGATCTACCCCAAAATCTCAATCGAATCCGCTTTGGATGATTGCGAAATGGCTTGCCTTGTCAACAGCTGTTTTGATATCGGTGGATCACTATTCGGGCAATCAGAGTTACTTGGGGCAATTTGTTAGGCGCAATGATCCTACTGTGATTACCGACAACAGTTACTTCTACGGACAGTCACCGCCTGTGTATCCCACACGTAAGCGACCAACATGAACTCACCGTCACAGATGAAGCCTACTGACATAGCAAAATACATTCAGCGCAGATTCAAGGGCTCGGTTCTTGGACTCCCGCCTACGAGAAGGCAAAATTATTTGTTGCCAATTTGACTTTGGAAGAGAAGGTAAACAATTAAATCTATATAGATTTAGTGCTTATGTCAACTTACACACTTTTGGCTAGATTTCCTTGACTGCTGGAGTATCCACTCCTAATGAATGTGTGGGATGGGTTGCTCCGATTGAACGGATAGGATTTCCCGGCATGTGCACGGACGATGCTGGAAATGGATTGAGAAATGCTGAGTTCGTGAGTTCGTGGCCGAGTGGAGTCCATGTAGGAGCCTCATGGAATCGGAACTTGACGTATGCGAGGGGTATGGAATGGGTAATGAGTTTAAGAATAAAGGTGTGAACTTGCTCTTGGGCCCTGTGGTTGGCCCAATGGGTAGAATTATTCGAGGTGGTCGGAATTGGGAGGGACTAGGTATCGATCCATATCTCTCTGGTCAGTTGGTGTATGACACTGTGCAGGGTCATCAAGATGCTGGGGTGATGGCCAGTACCAAGGTAAGCCTCAATGACCCAGTGACGAATTGCATGATACTAATCATGAATAGCATTTCATCGCCAACGAACAAGAAACCTACCGTTGGCCCAAGAACGGCATTGAAGCTATTTCAGCGAATATTGACGACCGAACTCTCCACGAATTCTACCTTTGGCCTTTCGCTGATGCGATCAAGGCTGGAACAGTCAACATCATGTGTTCTTACCAACGCCTCAACAACTCATACGCCTGTCATAACAGCAAGGCAATGAACGGAATCCTCAAAGGTGAACTCGGATTTCAGGGCTTTGTTGTAACCGACTGGAGAGCTCAACATGCTGGAGTTGCCACGGCTCTTGCAGGCTTGGACATGGCCATGCCAACTCACGAAGGATTTTGGGGAGACAAACTAGTGGAGGCTGTGAATAATGGGTCGGTCCCATTGACAAGAGTTGACGATATGGTCCATCGGTAAGCTCTGGTCTCACTTAAAACCCAGTATTGACATCACTAACACGCTATAGTATCATTGCGTCTTGGTATAAGCTCAACCAGGACGTAACATTCCCTACACCTGGTATCGGTCGATCCAAGCCCCTTCTCGAGCCTCATCCTGTTGTTGATGCGCGCCGTCAAGCCAATAGGAGGACTCTTTTTGATGGGGCTGTTGAGGGTCATGTGCTCGTCAAGAATAAGAATGACTCTTTACCTCTGAAAGCTCCCAGGATGATCTCCATCTTTGGGTACTCGGCTAAATCTCCAGATGTTGTCAACCCCAACACTGAGATCAACTTTGGTAACCCAATCGACACCCCTTTCTTTGGTTCAGCCATTGCTCCCAATGGAACTATGATTGCTGGTGGCGGTGCCGGAGCTACATCACCATCGAACCTAGTGTCGCCGTTTGAGGCCATTAAGATGAGAGCATATCAAGACGGATCAGCAGTCTTCTGGGATTTTGAATCCCCACTCCTATTATCGATTCAAGCTCAGACGTCTGCCTTGTCTTTGGAAACGCATGGGCTGCTGAGAAGTATGATCGGCCCAATCTTCACGATGATTACACCGATAGCCTCATCAACCATGTGGCCTCATCCTGTTTTAACACCATTGTAGTGCTCCATAATAGTGGTATTCGTCTAGTTGATCAATTTGCTGATCATCCCAACATCACTGCGATCATTTTCGGCCATCTTCCTGGCCAAGACTCGGGTCCTGCAATCACAGCGATCCTTTATGGTGATGTCAACCCTTCAGGGAGGCTCCCATACACTGTAGCTCATAATGAAACCGACTACTTTACCGCCAATCCCGATCTTCCTGAGGGTCCCTTCCAGATCTATCCCCAGTCGAACTATACCGAAGGAGTGTTTCTGGACTACCGCTACTTTGAACGGCAAAATATTTCACCGCGTTACCACTTCGGTTTCGGTCTCGGTTATACTACGTTCTCTTACTCGGATCTCTCCATTGAGATAGATTCTGAGGCTGACTTTTCCGAGTTCCCAAGTGGCCCAATCACCGAGGGCGGTCAGGAGGACCTCTGGGACCACCTAGTCACAGTTATGGTGACTATTGCGAACACTGGGTTCGTTAAGGGCAAGGAGGTTCCTCAGTTGTACTTGGGTATCCCTGAGACAGAGGCTCCGGCAAAGCAACTGCGTGGGTTCGATAAAGTGGAGATCGAAGCCGGAGAGGCGGCGGACATTCGTTTTGGATTAACACGGAGAGACTTGAGTTATTGGGATGTTGTGGCGCAGAAATGGAGGATACCGAAAGGTCAATTTTTAGTATGGGTTGGAAGGAACAGTGGGGATTTACCATTGGTTGGGAATTTCACAGTTTAATAGCTTACAGTTGGACTTACAAATATCAATCGTACAGATCCTAGTTAAATCATATAAACTTTGTATAAACGATTTATAGCTTAAACTGCCTGCAACCCTACTGATGACCATGCCAGATCCTAGCGCTGGTCTCACAGTACGTATCTAAGTTCTCAAAATAGTACATGTATTAGCCAGTGTCCACTGTCTATTCGGATCAAACGTCGCACTCTCACTGCTATCTTAGTGTTTATCTGACTCCATTAGCATTGATTAAGCTTTTTTAGGCTTCCGAATATACATTAAACACCTCATTTAGTTTCTATTCCACAAACGTGATTGAGTTATGCTTCCGTCATCAGATTAGAATCATACAGTGCGAAATTCTTACAGCTTTCAATTCTATAGCCCCGCCCTAGACTACTCCAAAACTGAGATTTCTATCAACATCACCACACAGCATCTTAGATATCATTCTTATACGTACCATTTCATCGCCATGTCTGTCAACCAAGGCCTAACCACCGAACAACTAGCCTTTTACGAGGAGAACGGCTACCTCGTCATCCCTAATGCCCTTCATCCCACCACCGTTGCTAGCCTCTTAACCGAAACCCGATCTCTCCTCACCTCCTTCGACCTTACCAGCCATCCTATGACTCGCTTCTCCACCGGTGAGAAATCCTCCCACGTCGGCGACGACTACTTCCTCACCTCCGGTGACAAAATCCGCTTCTTTTTCGAAGAAGACGCCTTCAATGCAGCTGGTAACCTCACCAAGCCCAAAGAACTCGCCGTGAACAAAATAGGTCACTATCTCCATGCGCTGTCAAAGCCGTTTAAACGTCTCTTGGATCCCAAGGCCGGTGAGCCAGTTTCTCCAGCAGCGATTGCGAAGGCAGTAGGGTATAAGGATGCGAGGGTTTTGCAGAGTATGGTGATTTGCAAGCAGCCAGAGATCGGCGCAGCGGTCCCGCCGCACCAGGACTCAACGTTTTTGTATACGGAGAAGCCATCGGCGATGGGCTTTTGGTATGCATTGGAGGATGCCACTTTAGAGAATGGGTGTTTGAGCTTTTGCCTGGGTCGCATAAGTGGGCGCCGATTAGCCAGCGGATGGTGAGGATGGCCGGGGATGCGGGAACGGAGATGGTGGAGAATACGGGGTCAAAGTTTCCGGAGGGGGAGGGGTACGGTGGCGAGGAAAAAGGTGGGGAGTATGTGCCTGGTGAGGTGAAGGGGGGATCACTGGTGTTAATTCATGGGAACTTGTTGCATAAGAGTGAGTATAACACTGGGAAGAAGGGCCGGATTATTTACACTTTCCATTGCATCGAAGGAGAGGATCGGACATACGATAAGCGCAACTGGTTGCAACCACCAGCGGGAGGCTTTACTAAGCTATTCCAATAAATCTATGATCTAGATCTAATTAGATAAGATAAACATAGAATGAATTACAAAAGGGAAGGGACTCGAGTCAAACGTGTGATATATGATTTATTCATGAAATGAACTTTTCTCAAACCGAAGAAACGCTAAACAACACACATGTCTCCTTCTTCCTCTAATCTGAGTCTGAATCGCTGCTGTCCGAGTCAGACTCCGACGAACTAGAGTCAGAACCAGCCATAACACGCTTCTTCCGCTGTCTTGCTTTTTGACAGGTTTTACTAACTCTACGGGCTTCTCCTCCTTAACGACCTCCGGCTCCCTCTTAACCCTCGGTTCCAAAGTCGGCTCTCTAGCCTTCACAACCTGTGCCTCCTCTGCATTATTCTTCGCCTCAAGGACCTTCTCGCTATCTTCACTGGCCTCTATTGCTGCAATCACAGCGTCTGCCCTCACCCTCCGGATCAATCTTTTGATCATGCTCTTATCCTGTGTCTCGTTGAGGATCATCTTCTCGTCGACAATCTTGTTCTCGTCCATGGATTTGCAGACTTCGGCTAACCGCACGTGGTACCGGGCGTTCGCGGCCATTTGGGGGGCAGTGGGGGTCTCGGTAGCCACGCCAGGGGCCTGCACTTCACCGGTGACGGACTCCATGTCCCCACGGACGACCTCACGGGCAGCGGTCAACAGACGCTCACGGGCGAAGCCGGCCATGTCGTGAATGTATTCATAGAACAGGATGGCATCCGAAGGGGGCACCAACGTCTGCTGATAGATGTACTTGGCGAGCAGCGTCTGGTGATTCTTGTTGAACTTCCACGCAGCACGCGTAGTCTTCCAAAGGCGCAGGTACTCAAGCGACGCTGTGATATCGGTAGTGACTTGTTTCTTGACGGGCTTCGCGGAGGCGCCGGGGAGCTTGATGGCCTTGGGTTTCTTGGCCCTCTTAGGTTTCGTGGGGGTCGCGGTAGTCGTGGCGGCCTGGGGGGTCGTGATAGTATCGGCAGTGAACGAGACGGATTTGCGGGGGGTAGCGTTAGAGTTGTAAGAAGGGGTCTCGATGCGGGGTTTCTTGAAGGAAGCGGTGCGGACAGGGGTGGAGTTGCTGCCGGTGGCCGGGAGGTCGAATTTTCGTTTGGAAGAGGCAAAAGGAGAGGGGGCAGAGGCGGGTGCGGGAGTGGGGAAGGAGGCATCGGAAGCGCCCTTAAGCTTGAGGCCCAGGCGTTTCCAGGCGGGGACAGACATGATGGGTGGCGAGTTGAGTCGGGGTGGTCTGGGGGTGTATGGGTGTCGGGAAGAAGCTATAATGTGTAGTTGTGAGCTAAGAGAAAGAGATACCGAACAGATATCAGTATTAAAAAACACACCTAAAATTAGTGGGAGAAATGGTAGTTCAAGACACAAACAATGGCTCAAAATAGCACTGTAAATTCAAACAATCTAATCGGTGCAAAATCATGACCAATCGCACAAATCCAGCATCAAACATTCAAAACGCTAATTTACTTCTCAATCGTTTTTTTATCGCACTGATAGGGATACGTTATCGATAATTAATCATCAAGTGCCTCGCAATTCTTCCGCTCTCTAGCTGCCTCTTGTTTCTGTACAAGGTCCTCATAACCCTTATCCCATGGCACTTCCCTGCTCCCAGCCTAGTCCTCTATAAAGCTTGAAGCTTGGTTAGAGCTTTGAGGCAGCTTTTTGCGCACGCGTTCCGCCAATAGCTACAATTTGACATCACCGAATTAATTTAGTATCATCAACGATTTTTGACCCTGTTGTTGGATCATACCAACCTTTTTCTTTTTAGGGTCTTCAGTTGCTTTTTTTATAATACCTTTTTGTTCAGTGTTTTTCGTTTGAATAGTCGTCACAATGGCTGGTATGCTTTGTCGGATTGATGATGGTCTTGGCTTCACCCCGCTATCCATGGCAGCCTTGCAATCGGCAGTATCATGACGCTAATTGGGATTTGCGCTGGCTTTGGATAATTGGGAAATGGGGAGAAGACAAATAAAGGTCTCTAGCTAATGAATGAATTATGCAGCTTCCGGTTCTGACAGACACATTACCATCTTCTCCGAGCAGGGTCGCTTGTACCAGGTTGGTACGTCACACACCTCACGACACTTCCGGACGTAATCCTACTTTTCCTCACAAACTCGAATCTAATACTTTTCTCAGAATATGCCTTCAAGGCTATCACCGCTGCCAACATCATGTCAATTGGCATCCGAGGCAAGGACTGCGCCGTCGTCCTGTCTCAGAAAAAGGTCCCCGTAAGTACACCCCCCACCCCCCCATCCCGGAACCGCCCGTCAAAATTCACCGGATTAATTCCTTTGCTTTTCTTGAATGTAGGATAAACTGATTGACCCCTCTTCCGTCACCCACCTGTTCCGCATTTCGTCTTCCGTCGGCTGCGCTATGACCGGATCTATTGCCGACGCTAGACCTTTTGCCCAACGCGCACAGAGTGAAGCCGCTGAATTCCGTTACAAGTACGGTTACGAGATGCCTGCGGATGCTCTAGCCAAGCGTCTAGGGAACATTAGCCAGGTTTACACCCAGAGAGTAAGTAGATTCCACCCTAAATTACGTCTTAGAATCCCCAAACTAACAACCCATATAGGCCATGATGCGCCCCTACGGTATTGCGACAACCCTCATTTCTCTCGACGACGAATATGGCCCGGAACTTTTCAAGTGCGACCCCGCTGGTTATTACATTGGCTACAAGGCGACAGCTGCCGGCCCCAAGCAACAGGAGGCTCTCAACCACCTTGAGAAGAAGCTGCGGAACAAGGACTGTGCTGAAGGCACCTGGGAGGACGTTATTGAGCTAGCTATCACGACTCTAAACTCTGTGTTGAGCATGGATTTCAAGAAGAACGAGCTGGAGATTGGTATTGTGGGTGGACCGCGGGCAGATGGGCAGCCGGGGACGGATCCAATGTTCAGAATTTTGACAGAGGATGAGATTGACGAGCGGTTGCAAGCGATTGCAGAGAAGGATTAAAGGAAAGGCGTTAGTTCAGAGGAGGATGATTCATTGTTTAGTGCATTTTGTGTTTTATTTCACAGTAGGCTTTAATGAGATACGCCAATTCGTTAATATATGATATTGAGTATCTAGGGATTGTAAGCGGGGCGAGGGTTGTGACTGAGTGAAACCCTAATGCATGACTGTTATCACAAACATAAACTCCATGATGATAACGACTTTCAACTACCTGTAATCCGATATAGTATAAGGATTAGGACATCTCACTCTCATCTTTAACAGAAGCTGTTTCGAAAAGGAATGGGGTTCGATTCACCGTATTGAAGGTTATCTTTTGTATTTTTTTGCGACTTCTCTTGTTCATTGGTCGCACCTTCCTTTGTTTCCTTCCATCACTAGTCCTTCTCTTTTTTGATACGTGTGCCCCACGTTGTATTGTTTCCTTACTAAAAATTTTTAAGTCCACTATAACAACTGATATCATTCATGAATTTGCAAATAAAATTTGTCTTTGATATTTCATAATTATGGGAGTCTGGTGCGACAAGAAGGAGATGTGGGTCTGGAGGGAAGTGAGGGTCGTGTTACGGTGGAACGCCGGGGCAGATTTTGAGTTGGGTGGTGGGGGCGGAGAGAAGAGGGGATGATAATGTACAACAGGATCGTATTAGTGGACAGATAAGACTATAGATGGAGTTTTGGAGCCTCCGGCGCGTCTTGGTGGGGGATCAAGAGTTCGGGGGATAAGACGAATTGGGCAAGATTCTGCGAGGAAACAAGCCATGGGGTAGGGAGAGAGGGGAAGACTGAGGTATTATTTTGGTGGTGATGTGTTTGTGGGCTTCATTGAGGGAACAGGAGGGGATATGGATATGATAAATTGATGACAGGACGATTGATTAGATTCCCAAAAGATGGAACTTGGAAAGTTGTCCCAAAGTTATTTCCGTATGTCTCAAGTCAGAATTCTAGCGAATTCCGACCTCCCAATGGTAACAAGTTACGAATCACGAGATTTTGTTTTGCTGTCTCGATCTATCAAAAACGTCCAAGGATCCTCCGGCTCCGTGGGACTCCGGGTGTCTCGGTCGTCCGTAGGCGGACCCACACTGTTAACACATTGGGCTAAATGCACATCACACCAAGACATGACGCAAGGGACGTGGCTACACGGTGGTAAGAGAGTGGCAGGTGGAACGGAAGGGACCGCTTGGGGTGTTTGAGGTACGATTGGAAGTTTGTACGTAGACGTAGAAACGTAGTCATGATTTATAATGGCGGGTAAGGGATTATTCAACGGAGGGGTGGGGCGGAGAGGTTTTGTCGTTGGGTTGGTAGGCACGCAGAGTGGCGGGCACGGAGGTGGGGAAGGAACAGTGGTTGACCGAGGCCATTGATGTGGGGGAAGGGGGTGGGCGGATTTGGGGGAGGAAGGAGGCAAAGGAGATATGGGAAGTATGAAATGTAATTAGTGGGATTGGGATATTAGAGTCGGCGTTCTTTTGATGTTTGCTTCTTTGATATTCGACAATTTGATGAGTTTGGCATATCGGATCTTCGGGTTGATATCAGGGGTGATGATCTCGAGATATCGTCAACAGATGAGATACAGTAATCCCTGTTACGAAGATCGCAAGGTGATGACTTCGTATCTGAAAATCACTCAATGTGATCTCGATATCAAGTCTCTCACAACCCTACATGACGTCGGAAAGATCTCCACTATCGTGATCTCTAACTCTCGCCTGACCTTCAGGTGAACCCTTTGCCGCGTTGGAAGTCTCTCTTACCACCAATCAAAACACCCGTACTTTAACCTCCAGGGTCTTTCAACATGATCGACATCTCACCACATCCATTAGGATGTCGTCTCATTTATCCTTCAGCGCACCAAGTAACGCATCTCATAGTACTTTTCATCCCGAATACCCAACCTTGCGCTCGCAGCAGCTTGGCTTCCCGGAACCCTCGCCACAACCATTTCCTTCTTTCCTTCCCAAAGCCACAACCATCTGTTTCTCTGCCCGCATATCCCACTGGCCTCCTGCTACCGGCCAACATTTTCTCCTCATTGGGCTGGAAATCCCCAATGCCATCCACAATATCTCCTGGGGTCCCTCGACCCTCCCTCCCCGACCCTAGCGCAATCTCCTGGCGTGTACCCGGGACTTCTAGAGTCCCCATTGGCCAACAGGTGCTGTGGGCCGAGAGCTGCTGCGATATAACGAACTTTGTTGGGATGCTATGCATTTGCTGTACCACCCGTCAGGTCCCGAGAGTGTGGCTGGCATCTACCAAGTGAGCTGAACGATGCAGAAGCAGGTGCAACGTGGGCTGTCGATCATTCTAGTTCGGGAGGGGATGGAGGGGGCGTGTGCATAGAGGAGGCGTTATGGATATTGAGGGAAGATGGGGACAAGGACAGGGGGCTTGCACTGGGCTGGGCTGGAATAGGCTGGGGAGTGGTGGAAGGGGAGGACGGAATGTGGAAAGAGGGGATAATGAGAGTGAAGATTCATGACGACAGGAGGGAGGGAATGGGTGGACGAGGGCGGTGGAAGGGCGGATAAGCAGATTTAAGGATGGCGTTCGGGCTACATGATTAGGTGGAGCATCATTCAAGAGACTAGTGTGGAAGTGACATCGGCTAAAGGACTGCCATTCGCTCAAGGAAAAGAATTATGAGCACACATCCGAGTTACTGTTAAAAGGGTGATGATGCAGGTCGATACAAAGGGTAGGTATAGAGATGTGGCGAAAGAGAGGGGTACACATAAGCACATATAAGAATTCTAGACATCACTGGATTATGACTTAAGGCTCTTCTGATACTTAAGCATTGCTGTGACCGGTCTATTTGTTCAGCCAAGTATTATCGGAAGACCACGGTCGTTCCGATGGATGGATAGCTGGGTGTTCCTCGGTGCGTTTTGTCCCGTCGTCGCGTGTGATGCAGACGCAAGAGAATGGAAGAGTTATGCAGAGTCACGATAACTATAATCAGGTATCTAGGCTACATGCTTTCTGTAGCCTCTTGTAAGACAATACTAAAAACCTAGTTCTTAGATACTGCTCCATGTCTTTATGAACCCCTATGCTAATCTTCCCTTCATTGTGAAATTGGTATATCTCTACTCAAGAAATTTCCCGATGTGGCCATCAGCCCTTGGAATCTATAGTAGTAGCATCATAATATGGAAAACTAAGTTTGAAGGAGTCAATGATAGGCCTTTTTGTAGATTTAATCTTGTAAGGCCTTCGATGACTATAAGTAGTCAGAAACAAATAGGTGACAAAATTGTATATATTCATTTACACCTCAAACATTCAATGAATCCTAATATTCCTCCAGATGGGAAAATTCCTTGTCAATATTTTACTAGTACGAACAAAGGTACAAGGAATCATGCAATGGGACAGACAATTTTATAACATATTCCCCTAAACTGTCATTAAAACCAGATTCGACGCAAAAATGTACAGAACCAGTTGAATTTTGTTCATAAGATTACCTGTTCACAGGATATGAGATATTTAGCTAAAATGTTCCTTCATGCGAGTAAAAAGGAAATACAGGGGCCGTTGAAACCATTGACAGAATTCAAATAAGCAAAGTTAGTTGAGTTGACGTTTGACTGGACTTTGGTTGACAACTACCGCCTGTCAACCCGATTACCACCATGACAAATCTATCTGCATATTTCCGCCTCTGAGCCCACCTGTGTCTTATTTCCTGACATTACTAGCTTTCCCTCTTTGATCCTGCCACCTTCGATATGAATTTTCCGTGGATATTGTGGCTGGCTTGATACTGAGTCTATTATGAAGGTTGCATGAGCGGACAGATAGTCTCCAGACGGGGGATTTTTGAGGCTTGAAGTCATTTTTCTGTGACAAGTAGGGTGCATTGGCGAGGGTGACAAAACCAGAGCTCTGTAGCTGTGGATTGTTGGCCAGTGGGGTGGGCGAAAAATACTATTGCTAGGATGGGAAGAAATGTAGTTTTGGCAGTTAAACTAGAATGTAAACTAATAGCTCTATCAACCTATTATGGATAGTTGTCGGGAGATTTTCCAATGAATATTAATAGTATCTGATTTTAGCTTTAACGATGTAATGCCCCAATTTCACTCTCCAAGAACATCTAAAGATCTTCCAGCTAATCACTACAATCAACCACCCAACATCGGATTAATCCCCGTACTAAACTTCTAAGCAATATGTCAATGCATGTAAGCAATCAGGACGTTCATATGCAGCCGTCATGTCCACAATCACTAATCCTCGATAAACAGCCCGGAAGATCAAAATTTCTTCATTTTGTGGGTTGTCAGGTTGTCTTGATAACATGGGCCGTTCAGCACTGAGTGTGGAGGTTGTACAGGCCGATACTCCCCGGTAGTCGGGCAAGGGAGTGGGAAGTGGGGTGGTAGGGCACGCTAATAGTCAAATTGGGACGATTTTGATATTGGTGGATTTATGAAGTTGAGATGGGAATAATTGATAGCTGGTTATAGTTGAGTGCATGGAGATCAAATGGATCTTGATTGAAAGATCGGCAATATCACACTTTTAGGGAAAATCACAGATGAGTTTTTGATTGTTCACTCTATTGTGAGAAACAAAGCAATTACACTATTATTCAAGAGGTCTATCTTTAGAAGCCCAGTTTCCCTTGCCCACCACCCAACAACCCTCAGCCCTGAAAGTGAGTTCCAACCAAAAACAAAGAACAAAGCAAAAAGAAACAATGCATGGCAACATCCACACATCACATCGTTTCCTCGAGAATACAAGCTGATCGGTAAACACTATGATATGATTGGGGTGTCATGGCGATGCCAGAAGCTCTTAGTATATCTATTGAAAAGATATGCTAAAGATTTCATACCAGTAGGTGAAGCAGAGGTTCATGAGATAATTCAGGAATAGTAGATACTTTGCTTGTGACCCGCTAGTAAAGTTTCGTTATTAATAGACAATAGCTTTATTTATTAACGACTTTTATGGCATATCAAGTGATGAGAAGATAACGGAGACGGTACTTTTAATAACAGGTAATTCTCTATTGCAAAATTTCCCTCGAGAACGGGCCACCAGTTCCATGTGTCAACTAATTCCCAAAGGCAAAAACACTCAAAAAAAAAGTGGACGAACTACGCATGACACAATCAGTGGCCAAAGTAGGTCCCAAGGAACAATCGCCACCACCTTCCATCAACCCACAATAGAAAAAGAAAGAAAATTCCTCATTAGAACAAAATTTAAAGTCGTTTTAAGTCATGCGCCTTGTGGATCAGAGGTTTCTAAAGACCCACTTGCCCTTGACTTCGAGAATGGAGTAAGCGGAAAGTGCCATTAGGTTGAGTACGGAGTGGGTCAGAGGAACCTTCCCTCTTTTCTTCCGAAATGCCAAGTTCGCGTGAGGTGGTTACCTTTTCGGGGGATAGAGCGGGTTGGACTTGCTGTCTGTTTATTAGGGATAGGATAGTGAATTTTAGAAATACAGAGACGCTATGTTAGTCGGCATTCACTATCACAAAATATGAAATATTAACAGCCCATGAGATTTTGGAGTTGGAAAGTTAAGATAGTTATTTCGGTAAAATATTCCTTTTATTAATGATGTTCACAAATAATTCTATATCCTACAGGAATTCAAATTTCTATCCCTATTCTTATCTCAACCCGCTCATTAACTAAATCTTTCCGTCTTTTCTTTGTTCATTTTTTTTCAAAATTTCACTCTCTATTGTCCTCTTCTAACAAAATCTCACCTTCCCATCAACATCCCTTGTCCCTGTCGCCAATCCCCCGCCCTACCCTCATTGGCCAATAGCCGCCTCCCTCTTTCTCACACCAGCCAATGCAAGTTCCAGCCGATTGCCTAATCCGTACAAGTAGCTGCAAAATGGCAGCTGAGTTTAGATGAGCTCTAGTGTTTTTCTCCCCCATTCCCTCAGGTTCAAATTCATCCGTGGAAAAGAAGGAGACGGCCACCTATATGTTAGTAAAACAATATCTTGTTCCCTTTTTGTCAACTAATTATCATATAGATACATACTGCCGAGGAGATATTCTCACTCGATACAACCGTGACGTATCGTTATTTCTTGTCGTGAAATTGTTGACGAGTGACAGATGTGTTAGGAGTCGAGGATCCATTTGTAGTAATTGATTAGTGCATAATATGCACAATTGTCATTAGATACTCGAGATGTGGAATGCGATAAAAAAAGTCCGCGGCTTCTGTTTCTTTTGCAAAAACTTTCTGTTTTAGAATGATGTCTTACTAAGGCAGTTGTGTAGAAGGAGGTGATTTGTTGAGTAGGTTCGGGAATGATTTGCAATGGGAATCATTGTATGAAAATGTCTGTGATATATTAGATGTCTGTTGATGTTGTAGAAAAGAGGGTCAGCTTGCAAGACTTGGGTTGGCCGATGGTTGGTTGATGGGCGAAGATGATGCAAGTACGAGAGCGGCGACAGAGGTTTGTCAGTCAGCTGACCAGGAGGCTTGGCTGATTGGGAGATGGTTATCAGTCACAATAAACGAATGTAGAGAAATAGCACTAGGAACTGATATGTGATAGATTAAAGCCTTGACGGTAAAATAACGATACATTACCTATGCGAAGCTCCAACGGGTCACATCGTGGTATCGACCGATTGCTTCGTGACTAATCGATCGTCCTCAGCACAACAAGGCGATCTCAAGTTCGATATCACCAAGGCAAATCGCCTTATTTTCTTTCCTATCCAATACCCTCAGTCCTTATATCCCTGTCCTCTCCCCCTCCCCATCTCGCTCATTGTGGCCCCCAAACGCAGGAACCCATATCCACCCAGTCTGCCTTGCTCTACCACCACGTCTTCTCCCCTTTCCTCCCGCATGGGTTTCCGTATATCCTGTCGGTCGATGGATATATTGTAGCCAACCAGGACGCTGGATGGCAAGCGAAAGAACTGTCTACAGGCGTCTCGGGGTTTATAGGATGGACTCGGAAAGTGAGTGAAGATGGAGTGGTTGGGATGCTCATTGGCGGGGAGGGAGATGGGAAGTGGTGCAGTGGAGTGGATTGGATGGAGCTGGAGGGAGAGAGCCACGGGTTGTGTCTGGTTGTTCCCTTGTTATAGTACCGTCAATGTTTGCTCAAGAGCTCCTTCGAAGATCATGTAACCATTCTGCATTACCTGTCACTTTTCGCCGTCCTTAACCATCGTGATCTTCCAAATACCCATTTTCCATATTTCAAGCTCTGTCCAGGGCGTATTCCACCGTTTGTCATTCTCTGCATCTTATCCCCACCCCTTTCAACCAAGCCCCTGTCCTTGCCCGCTACATCCCCACTTATTGGCTCCCGATGGTCTTGTCCACTAATGGCCTCAACCAGATAGACTTTGATCTAGGAGGCCCCAAACTCTGCATAGAAACATAGACTCGTGCCTCAAAGCATATTAGCCTCAACCCAAAGACTACCTGGCCATCCCGTCTCTTCAAGACCTCTGGGAGGGGGAAGGGGGCAGGCTCCAGTGCGTTTCATGGTCGTCCTATTGGTAGCATCCCTTCCGAGCTCCGAGATGTCGAGTAGGCTGTTGAGCGGTAGAAAGTTGTGTCTATTGAGATTCCCCAGGCAATTGCTCTGACACCGTGGACTGGAAGGTTCTCTTTGAGAGATAGGATGGCATCGGAGGCTATTTTCCAGATCCTAAATGCTTCATACCATATCGTTTATCATCTGCTTCTAGCATCTTTCGAAGTTCTAGGATCTCTTCAGAGCCACTTATGTCGGTCCAGTGCCCTCCTGCTCTCCTGTAATCCGTTGGTAGTCTAGTTACAGACAGCCACTAGTTATAAAAATCCTGAGTATGGTTTTATAAGCCTAAATTTCAGTGATATGTCGACCGGCACAGCATAATGTACCTGCTTCCGAGACGCGCCATGTCCCTCCATTGCCCTTGCGGACGGCTAGGCCGTTGCCTCCGCTCAATGTGACATTGAAAAGAGGCAAAGACATGTAATCATGAACACTACATTTAAAAAGCGGGAAGACATAGAATCAAGGGAGTACTAGCAATAATTCAATCCCCCGATGGCCTATCACGGCCCGCAAGCGCCACGAGTCATGGCTCTCGGGGCAAGAGGGGCCAACTAGGGCTACTTAACAAGGCCGATTTTCTCTGATTGGGAAATCAGCTAATGGTGCCGAGTAGATTGGCGGGGTGTGCCGTGATCGGGGAGGTCCTGGTGTCGATGAGCATGGGCGTGTGACGGAGGGGCGTGTGACAAGGAGGAGCAAAATGGTGTGTAAGGCTCATGGTGGCTTCTATGATATAAAGATAGAGGGCAGTCGGGGTTATGGACGGTTACTTGGCTGGGAAAAGTGCAATTTCGCAACAACAAGTCACGCTGATTCATCTTTATTTGTCTTTGGATATATCGAGATCCACACCATCATTTACTTAGTCCGACTCACTCTCGAACAACCACCGTCTCTTTTGTTTTGCCGCTATATCAACACTCCCTTTGTATTCAAGACCCTCTTCGATCAATATCGTCACTTTATCGAGACGTTTCCCCATTATTTTCTGGTCCTTTTGCTCGATAGGGATGGCACCGTCCACCAGTCATTTCGAGGCAAGCCAACAAAACTCGTTTTAGGTGCAAAATCTGGTGGTCACTTCCCTTCTTTAGGCCTACTATTGCATTAAACCGTGTTCTCGATCATCTGTTGTCCCCATTTGGTGCTTTCTGCTTTCTGCAATTCGTGCCGCTGACCACAAAACAAGGCTAGTAGACAGGGAAGTTATTATCACGACTCGGGGTGTGTAGATTTCTTTGTTATATTAAGATCAGGGCGATCACTTCAGTGTCAGCGAGGCAGCATGCAGTTTTGTTGAGGACAATATATATCACTGAGGTTTTGTCCTCTTAAAATTTCCTTCCTGACGATGCCACAAGTTCCAACATTTGCACATTCCAGACTCAAACTCACTCCATATTGGATCCGCACCATCGCCCTCATCATCCAACCATTTCATGGTATCTACTTCAACGATCTTATAAGAGACTTTGATATTTCTTTATCACTCCTTTTTTTCTACATTGGCCAACTTCTCTCATCATTGTCTGTCCATCTCAGCCTGTGTAACTCTATTCTTGCTTCCTCGTCACTGCACTAGTAATCATCATACCACGAACGACACCGACTAAGTGTGCTGTCCAACCTTGTTAGCTTTTATTATCTTCGGCTGTGCCGACTTAGGCATCAATTTGATCACTATACAAGCATTATTGTCAATTATATATATATATATATATCTGTATATATATATATATATATATATATCTGTATATATATATATATATCTATATATATATCTATATATATATACAGATATAGATATAGATATATCTACAGATATAGAT
Organism: Meredithiella fracta; assembly: GCA_023677585.1. Classification (NCBI taxonomy): domain Eukaryota; kingdom Fungi; phylum Ascomycota; class Sordariomycetes; order Microascales; family Ceratocystidaceae; genus Meredithiella; species Meredithiella fracta. The sequence continues at coordinate 1,221,866 of JAGXCV010000005.1, forward strand.
ATAGATATATCTATATATATACAGATATATTACCACTAGTCACTCCGTTCTGATATAATCTACTTATTATTTTTCTTTATCGTTTTTCTTACTATTGATAACTTTACACTCAACTACTCTTTTACATAAAATGGATCAACGTCAGTCTTCTTCACTCTTCTCCCCGTCCCCGTCTCCGTCCCCTCTAACTCCCTCCAGTAAACTCCTGGCGCCAAGTTCGCGTCGGCGAACTCCTTAATGACTTCCGCAACATCCAACTTCTCATTGCCGTCATCCCCTCCTCTCCCTCCTCTCCCTCCGATCACTTCACTGAAGGCTGGGCCGCCCTCCGCCAATGCACCGAAGACGGCCGCTACATTCTCGACTGTGCCGCTGACACATCGGTCCCTACGCCATCCGGTGGCCCTGATGAACAAGTCAAGGCGGAGCTACAACAGGTGCTACTCGATGCATATTCGCGAAGACATATGGGGCAAAAGATTTACTTGAGACAGCAGGCGGCGTTGCGGTGGGTAGAGGGGCGGAAGGCGGCGTTGCAAGGGGGAAAGCCGACGCCAGCGCATCATGATTATTTGGCAGGGTTGGATAATCAGTTGAGATATGTAAGTTTGAGGCCTCGAAAGAGTCTAGTAATGATAGCGTGGCAACTAACACTATAACTAGGAAATCGAGCTGGCGTCTGACTTCCAGGTCTACGCCGATTTACAAACTCAGGACATGGCCCGTGGTAGCTGGATAATCGACGACCCGTCATTGGCTTTGGTGCTCCAGTGGTTGAACACGCGTCCCCGGCCACTATGAGATGCCTGAGTATCTTTTTATTCTCATATTAATCCTAGAGTTACTCTCTGAGCGGCTTCATACTGTCTTTTGCGTTACTATACATTTTATGCCATGGAACCTTGCATATGTCAGGTACGTGGAACATGAGGATTGAAGAGACTAAGAGCTAATCGATGGGGTGACTCTTTTTCATAATGTAAGAGGGTCTTTAATGTTTCTATTTATCATTTCTAGTTGGGGAGTTTCTTCTGTTAGATTCATCATTAAAATATATTAGTATAGTTGGATGTTGGTCAAAGGCGTTTTTATATTTTGTTATATTAGGGTCGGTAGGCAATAGGGTTATCATTCAGGTGGTGATAGTCCAGCTGGTTCTGTGTCCGTCACTGACCTAAACAAGTAGGAATATGGGCGTTATTTGGTGTATAATTTGGTCAAGTCATAATAAAATATGCGTTTTTACTTTCAATCAATGTTTCAAGCCAATATCATACTTCTAAAAAATGTACTACAGTTGGGGAGTCGCAATTATCATCATGATCACAACGACAAACAATATATACGGTCAGGACTAAGCCATAATAAACACAGAAAATTCGAAATAGTCTTCAGGTTTTGCTCAACACACACAGACCAATCCCCATTAAAGAAATTGCAACTCCAACCGCCGTTTCTATAAGAACACGTTAGCACACCCACTCACCTACTGTCTGACCATCCATTGCACCGCTTTTCATTATAAACTCACCTTTAGAAATCACCTTATTCTCCACCCACCACTCTCCCAAAATTGTGAACAGGAACCCTAACGTATTCACAATAGGAACCGTTAAACTTAGTTCTACACGTCACTAGTCAGTATTACTCTCCTTCCTGTTACGAACCTATCACCCTTCATCTCCTCATCCACGCTTCCCTGACACATTTGGTCCATCTCCCTCCTTTTGCCTTCGTGATTCATCCCTCTTTGCTTACTTCTCACTTTGCTGCACGCTGCCTAATATGGAAATTCACCGACGCCACTACGGTAGTTCTGCGCTGAACCTGAGCCGTCCCGAGGGATAAGTGCCCCTATTAGACCTTGTGAAAGGTGTTATATGGAAGTGTGGTCTTTTAGGAGTTGGTGGTAGGTGGCACGGCGCCGTGGTAGCGCATGGTGTGAGGAAGTCAGTGCGGAGAGATGGCGAGGTGATGTGGATGGGCGGTGATATTGAGGAGAAGATAGGACGGCAAATGAGGTTTTATGAGACGGACACTTCAAATATTTAAAGGCAACATCCACAAATGGAACCATGATTCTAGATATAACTTACCAGCTTGCCCAATCAACAAAAAGAACCAAATACTCCCCGTCAAATTCACAACCAACGGCACCGCATACCCTGGGTTCCTCAACAAATCAATAATCGAAAAAAAAGTACTCAACATCGCTTTCTTCACTGGCGAGTTTACAACGCTAGCTGACGACAACACCGGGTGGATCGGCGGCGTGTGGGTCTTGGCCGCGCGCCGGATAAAGGGGGTTGTGAAGCCCCAAGCAATACCGACAAGGAGGAAACTAAGAATGTAGTTGATAACCGGTGGAGTCGGTGCAGGGGTCTCCGGGGAGTCCATAATGAGGGATGATGGGGATAGGTGGGAATAGATAAAGGAGATAACGGGCCGGTCCGTTAAGGATAGGTGAGGTTGTCCAACATGGCGCCACATGAATAGGGTGTGGCGAGTATTACGCCACATGTCCTTGCATGGGCAACCAGCAGGCAACTGATATGGTTGCTTAACGGGATGCCTACCAGCTGTTAAAAAAGCTAAGCTTCGACACCCTGGCAACCGAAGGATTAACCCCTGCGTTTTGTTTACATTCTGTCGCAAACCCACCGATGACGTCGAACAAGCGCTTACCACTCAGCGCCGGCCCATCCAAGACTCCTAACTCTCTCTGACGACGCTTGAATGTCAGCTCAAAACCACAGCTGCCCGTCTTCAATATCCCGAGAATCCCTCGGCTGTTGATCTCTTCGTATCCTCACGTCCATCCACGGACACCCCGCGGTATCTTGGCCCCCAGCCGCTTCTAGATTGTCGGGACTCCTGCGTCTGCATGGACGTTGCGGCATTGAGGACTGGGGACCCTGGAGGATAGCAGGATGGGAGGGTCTGGAGTACCACACTAATTGAGAGGGAAAGACGGTCTGGGTTTGGCGGTGGATAGTGAGGCGGAGGCCCATGGGTGGGTGGGGGTTCGATGCAGTGGAGGCGAGGAGAGAGGAGAGCGATGTTGCTAGGTGACGAGGGGTTGTTGTTTCATGATGGGGGTTGCCGGATTGGGTGGGGAGAGTGTAAGTCAGGAAAATGAATGACGGTTATTTGTAACATAATAATGGATGCGAAATAACTTAACAGAGTTATATTGGAAGCGTGAAGTTAATGGCATTTTCCTTGTAGTTGCTGTTAGTGATATCAAGCTTGACTTTCCTGGTATAATGCCTAGCTGACTCTATGGTCACATCTTGGGTGCCCTTTCCCCAACCTGAATGCTACCCATTCCACCGCTTCCACTGAATCACCCAGTTGCTTAGACATGAGCCAACTGTGTTTGCCAATCCATCTCCCTAGACGATCTACTGCATTTCTATTATCTCAAATGTACACAGTCAACCAACCCGCTTACGGGCCGGGGTCCCTCCCTCCTGCCCCTGTAGTCTCCGCGCTTTCTCATCCCTCGCAATAAGCCCTTAGCACTCATCGGCGCTGTAACATGGTTTGTTTTACTATTCGTCACATTACAACTTGCAAACAGCATCGCGGAACCACCTATCTTGTCATAGTATATGAGCCCAGCATGTCGACCAATAGGAGGTTTGAATTGTAGACGCTACCGAGAAAATATGCTAGATTCGGTAGCCGCCAATGCAAGTCGGATGGGCACTTGCATTTATTGTCTGATGTGTTTGTTACTAATAGAGGGAAGGGAAGGACTAGCTCAAGGAAGGCACATCACATGTGTAGCCGTTATATCTCGGTTCTTTCCTTAACAACAAAACTTTGTCCACTTCGTCTTGTCCCTCCTCATTTTCACTTCTTCCTGTCCCCATATCAGCGACAGTTTCGCTTCTCTATCTGTACCGCGAATTTGAGTGCATAGCAGTGCTTCATTATCAAAAAAGTCAAGGTTAGCTGCTCTTTCCCAAAGCTAAAAATTCTGGAATTTATGCAAATTCGACAAAAGCGAAGGTTCATTCCCGGACAACCACCATCCTATTCACGTATTCACTTTCTGCAGGTGCAGATGCAGGCGCTCCTTCCGCCCTTGATCTGAACGTTGTGATCACCTTCCCTAGTTTGGTTGCTGGCTCGTTCCTTGAGTGTTATCTCGAAGGGTGGTCCCTTCCTCTTATATTTTTGGGTCCTGCCGTCTGTTTGATTTTTCTTTTTGGGCGCAGGCTCTCTTGTTCATCTTTATTGTTGCATATGCCCTGATTCAGTTTTTGTGGATCTCGAACTGCTACATTACGTTTGAGGCCGAGTCGCTTTCTGGTTAGAACTTGATTATTGATATTTATTCTTGGAAACATCTTCAATCTCTATTTTGCAACTATTGTTGCCTTGTTTTATTGCTTCATTTCTGTATTTTTTTCCTTCTTAATTTGTATTTTTGTTTCAATGTTCGAGGGCCTGGAAAAGTCCCGCTTCAAAATCAACAAATCCAAAGTAAACAATCGTCGCATTTTTAGTCTCAACTTTGATATTGAGCCAATTTCCGTCTGTTAATGGATTGATTTTCAAAATCGCCAAATATTTGTTTGATATAACACCAAATATATTCAACGCAACCACATATATCTCAAAATCTTACTATTTCATTTCCTTGACATCTGAATACCCCTCTCATCACTTCAGGAGCTCATCGTCGCTACATCGCTTGGACGGTGTCACCTTTCTCTCCATGGTCTTCCCTCCCAAGATGCCCGGCGGCTTGAACCAACTCCACCACTCGGCTGCCATTTTCGCCGACTCCTCCATTGATGGCCCGGAAATCGGAACACTGGTGCTCATTGTCGACCGTGCCAAGAACCTGCCAAACCGGAAGACCATCGGCAAACAAGATCCCTACTGCGCGGCCAGACTCGGAAAGGAAGCGCACAAAACAAAAACGGACATTCGTGGCGGGCAAACGCCAAAATGGTAAGTGAAAGGATGAAAATGAAATGAAGCGGAAGCAATTCCCAAGATATGGCGGCATCATCTGTCTAGTAATTAAATACGGAAGCTAACTACGAAGCTCACTGCTATAGGGACCAGGAACTACGATTTGCAGTACATGACTCTTCAGATTACTACCACCTTAAAGTGTCGGTATTTAATGATGATAAGAAGACGGAGCTGATTGGAGAAACCTGGATTGATTTGACCAACATCATCATCCCCGGAGGCGGCCAAAGTGACCGCTGGCAGAGTCTTGGTTGCCGCGGAAAATACGCCGGCGAAATCCGCATCGAACTCACCTACTACGATAATCGCCCAAAACCCATTGCCCCGCTCAAGCTCAAGTCTGCGGAGTCCGAGATCGTTGTCGATCCCACCGGAAGCGCCCGGCGCAGAAGCCCTGTCAAACGTCGGCCGTTGCCGTCAGATCCTGTCACTGGCGAGACTCCAGCTCACGTTAACAGCTTAGCCAAGAGTCAGTCTCCATTGCTAACTGCTCATATGGCGATTCGGCCGCAGATGCAGGAGGCTATTGCTCCTCCGACTCATGTGGGCCCTCGGCCTCAACCTACGACGCGAGCTCAGAAGCAGGAAGCGGCGGCTAAAGCTCAGCAACAACGTCTCATCGATCTTCAAAACGAACAACAACGACTTCTCCAAGAACAGCAGCTCCAACAGAAAAAGTACGAAGAGGCAATTGCCCTTGAACGTGAGGCTGCTATCGCCGCCGCTATGCCCCCGCCTCCGAGATTGTCTATGGACAGTCAACAAGACCTACAGATACAATCTATTGAAGGTCAACACAGCCGCTCGAACTCGAGCCGTCACAGCTCGTCTCCTGGTCCTGATTATGAGCCTGGTCTTCAGGGTTATCCCGGACAGGGATCTCTTACCCATGGCGGCTATCCCGAACAAGATGATACCCCGCCTCCACCTCCTGCGCACCGTAGCCGAGGCGGAAGCTTCCCTGGCACTGAGATGACGCCTCGTACTAGTTTTGACGGACAAGGTGGCAAGCTAAACGGTATGAGACAAGAAGTCTTGAGAAGCGAGGCTCACCGGAACTCGTTCTCGGGCTACGGTGCTTCAGATAGGTCTCCGGCTGCCCCGGGACATCAATATGACCAGCAGGTGTCACAGACAAGACCGCAGACCCAACGAGCCAGCTCGTTTGACTCCACCTCACATCGTTTGTCTATGCAGCCGACTGTTGAAGACGTACCGGACTCTCCCAAAGTAACTGTCCAGACTGTTGTTCGCAAAGCAGTTCCTCGAGCCGGACAACAGTACACTAGTGTCTCAGACCCTCGCCGTGAGGTTGTCGGTGCTCCTAGAGGTCCCAAGCCTCCACCGCCTAGTCACAAAGATAATATGGCAGCCCAGCAGCAAGCTGAACAGCAGAGACAACAGGCCGAGCAACAGGCTAGACAAGTTGCCGAAGAACAAGCCCGGAGAGAAACCGAGGAACAGGCGAGATTACAGGAGGAACAAGCCCGGATGGAAAAACAGGCAAGACTCGAGGAGCAGGCCCATAGAGAGGAACAAGTTCGCAGAGAAGAACAAGCCAAGCGAGAGGCTGACCAAAGAGCTCAGCAACAAGTTCGTCAGCAGTTCCCTGCTCCTCGTCAGAACGATGTGCCTCCACCGCTGCCAGTTCACGCATCCGTAGCTTCCACCGGTCCATTTGTTCCGGCACATCATCAACAGCCGCAACCTTACCACCCTGGGGCCTTGCAGCCCCCGCCTGCCCCTCAACACTCTTCTTCGTACCAAAGCCAACCGGCTCCTCGCCCTGTTCAATTCCAGCTACCTGCACCGCCGGCCCCCCAATCGGTGTCCCCGGCTCCGCCTTCGCCAATTGAAGAGACTTCTAACATGGCGATGACTTTGGTTCCTCGTAAAACTGGCTGTCCGTCGATCCCAGCGTCTTTGATCCCAGGTATTGACCCTGTCATTCCCCAAAATATCTCAGAACTTGCCTTCCAGAATCGCCAGCGGGAGCGTGACCGCAGCTACTCAACTCCAGTTCAACCATTGACTTACGGGCAGATCATGCCATATAAGCCGCCGCAACAACAACAGCAACCGGCTCCCTTGCCGACATTGGTTCCGATACAGCAACAGCAGCAGCAGTACCAAGGGCAGCAGAATCAGCAAGAGCCACCTGAGTATTATCAGAATAAGCAGCAGCAACCGCCGGTTCTGGAACATTATCAGCAGCAGAGGGGTAGGGCTATGACTCATAGTGAGATTGTTCCGTATGGGTACACAGGGCGGGGACCTTCGCCATCGCCGTATGATGGCAGGGAACCGTCACCGAGGCCATACGACGGACATGGAATTTCGCCAAATCTCTACCATGATGGCAGCCAATCGAGTCCGAACCCGTACAATAACGGGAGAGGCCATAGTCCCAACCCGTACGATGTGAGACAGCCATCGCCGAATCCGTATAGCCACGGTAGATCGCCGTCGCCTAACCCGTATGCTAATGACCGTCAACCTTCACCTAACCCCTACGGTAACGGAAGAGGCCCTTCACCGAACCCGTATGATGGGAGACAACCTTCTCCGAACCCGTACAATCACAACGGGCGGTCGCCGTCTCCTAACCCATATGCTCATAATAGCCGCGAACCCTCTCCAAACCCCTACCCGGGCCGCGGAGCTTCCCCGAACCCGTACGCACAGCCTCCTGGCTACGATCGCCGCAGCTCCTACACCGCGCAGCCGGCCCAGCAAATGTACGGTGGGTCCCGTGGGACCTCTCCGATCCCGAGTCCTAGGCCATCTCCAAACGTCACGTACACGATTCGTCGGAAGTCAGTCAGTCCGACGCCTCCCTTGTCCCATGATCGCCAGAGCTCCATGATGCCCTATGACCCTAGTTCCTATGACACCATGAATCCCTCAGCGCCCAAGGCTACGAAAGCCCCCGAGAAGATCATCACGTACGACGGCAAGGAAATCGACCCTTCGGACCACCTCCCTATCTCTTCCTGGGCTCCCGAACCCGACAAGAATGAGAAAGGGCAGGATTCTCATCAGCAGCAACAACAACAGCAACAACAGCAAAACAGGCAATCGATATCGGGATACCCCGGACCAGCCCCTTCGGGTCGCCGCCAGCTTAAGATTGCGGGGCATTCCCCGGCGCCTCCGGCGCCTCCGGGACAGATGATCTACCATGGATCCTCTGATCTCAATGCGAATCAATATCCGCCCCAGGCAGCGCGCAACCGTTTGCAAAAGAAGACAATGCGGCAATCTACCGAGTACCATGACGGTAATGTTGGGGCATCCCCATATCGCCCTCTGGCCAAGGCAACTTTATCCCAACGCGGATGTCTCGGGCACAGACTTGGGATTACTCCCATCAACAGGACATCCAAAATCAGCAAGGGGTGTACGGTGGTGGCGGGGCAGCTCCAAGGTCCGGAGGGCCACCGCCAATGAGTGGGGCATTGGTAAGGATGGCGCCAGGGGCAGGGGCGCCGCCAGCAAGTGCAGATGATTGGGCATTGATGGAGGAAATGAGTAGGATTGACATTGGGGCGGGAGGTCAAGGAGGCATGGGGGTATTAAGAAGGGGTTGCTTATATAACAATGAATATGTAGATGAGAATGAGTTTGAACGTGAGCATATGAGAATGAGATGAGATTTCATATGAAATCGAGTATGAAATCTAGGGTTTTAAACCCTGAAGGCAATCAGGCAATGGATGTCCGATAAATACATGTCATATGCGAGGAGATTCTCCAATTCCTAAAAGGTCCAAGATAAATACATCACGATTAATCAAAAACCCCATTTCCTCACTTTTGATCATCACCAACTCCCGTAAATCTTTCAAAATGACCACGAACCCCTCGTTTCGCACTCAGTTAAAGGCCCTTTCACCTCCACTCTCCCCTACTCCTCGAAAAGATCACCCGCCACATAGACAGCCTCCCATCTACCCATCGAATTAGTACGTACACAACCTTATTTCTCCATCTCTATTATCTACCTTCCCAACTAATGAACATCTAGTCATCGCCATCTCCGGCGTCCCTGGGTCCGGCAAAACCACACTATCAAACTTGCTAGTCACTGTATTAAATGATACGAGGCCCGGAAGTGCAATTGTCTTGTCAATGGACGGCTTCCATTACCCCTTAAGTTACCTCAAGACCCTACCAGACGCCTCCGATAAAATCCACCGCCGTGGAGCCCCCGATACCTTTGACGCCATATCATTTACTACCCTGATTACTGCACTATCGTCTCCCCTGTCCGTCACGACTCCATCTTCCTTTTCGCCCCCCGGGATCCCTAACGATCTCCCCTCCGCCCCCGGCATCTACGCCCCATCCTTTTCCCATGCCCTCAAAGATCCAGTCGCCAACGCAATCCACATTACAACCCAGCGGATTATCGTCGCCGAAGGTAACTACCTTTTAATGGACGAAGCTCCGTGGAACAAGGTTGCGGATCTTTACACTGAGAAATGGCTGGTTGAATGCGACGCGGGGACGGCGGTCACCCGGCTGGCGAAGCGGCATTTGGCTGCGGGTATTGTAGGGAGTTTAGAGGAGGGGAAAACAGGGCGGAGAAGGTTGATTTGGAGAATGGGGTAGCTATGTTGGAGAAGGTCGGCGATGTCGATGAGCGACTTTGGAGCGAGTGAATAGTCACCGGCACCATTGCGAATCACGAATTGATTTTTAATTTAATTTTATTCAATTTTCTGGATTTTCCCAGTCGTAAATCGCTTGAAAAAGAACTCTCCCTCCTAATCAAGGTCCTCCCCGAAACCGCAGCCGACTCCATCTGGTTAACCAATATCGCGTACAACAAGACTTGCACTTTGACGTCAGCAACAAACAACTCTGTCTAATCGATAATCAACCCAGTTTTCGAAGTGACTTTGTCGTCAAGATCAATGAGCACCTCGCCGGTTTCCGACTTCGCCTTGCAGTCTCCGGGGAGCTCGGAAATCATGGGGTGTGGAATTGTCCCTATCGGGACCCCACCGTATTTTTGTGTATCCTTGGTGGCGTCTTCGATGATAGGCCCAGCATTTACAGTTATCGCCTGCTCGACGACTTTAGGGACATTTTTCTGCCCCACTCCCGCCGGGATACCCAACCCGGCAACCTCTACCAAACCCTGCGCCGCCTCACACATAGTCTTCCCACCCACCAGAATTTTCTTGGTTGCTCGCTGTAAGCCCATTACTCTGTGCAGCGGCGTCAAGTAATCAAGTCTATCGGCCGGGATATTGTCATCGGCAAAGTTGATGGCATATTCCATCTGACGCATAAAATTATCGCGAGCCGAGCCAATCTGGAAGATGATGCGAAGCTTATTCATGAGGGGGCTTTGCTAGCGGGGCCGCGACCAGCGTAGTATATTTCGAGTTCGCACGCATTGCGAGCATCACCAGGCGTTGGAAGGCGGCAAGTCGTCAGATCGAGATGGATGATCCGTTCAGAGTGGCGGATGTAGAGATTGGCTTCCTTAGATCCGTTGCGGCGCATAAGGATCTCGATAGCGAACCAGTAACTGGTGGCTTCGTGTGCAATGAGAATGTCAGCGACTTCGGTGTACCGCAAGCTGTGAAGGCTTATATCGTACTGAATATCGTCAGACATGGGGCATTTCCCAAGGGCCTCTTCGATGCGGTCGTGGACATCAACATCCTGAAGGATTTCGGTGTTCATCTTCTCACGGAAATTGTCGCCCAGGGTAAACAACATATCGAATGGCCGAGAAAAGTGCATCCCCGGAAGCTTCTTGTGGAAGGCTCCTAGGTCAAAAAGATTATCGGTAGGAGCCGTAAATTCAGGGCTCAAGTCTTCATTGAGCGCCGCAACCATGGCCTGGCGAATCAACTCGTACCGGCAAGGACGAGGGGCGCGATACTTGAGTAGGCGAATAGCCAGAGTTCCATAGTAGGAGTAACGGACCCGGGTGCCATGTTCATCAGGTGCAAGGTTAGGAGGCATACTGGCCAGTCTGAAAGCAGTCGGGTTTTCAACAGATGGCGCAAGCTTATGTGAGTTACCAAGAGATCGCTTCAACCACGGAGCAAGCTTCTGCGACGCAACCGAAGGCAACTTGATAACCCTCGACTTCGGGTGGTACTCCTGTTGGACTTGTCCCTGGAATTTCCCAGGCATCTGTCTACAGCCGCCGTACTGAGGACCTTGAGACATAGTGTGAAGGCCGTCCATGTTCTGATGGCCTTTGGCTTGGTAAAGGTCATGAGGTCTTGTTTCACCAATATCGAGAGGGATAGCCCAGTGCATAGGTTGAGGCGGGGCGTACAGACTATAGTTCGAGGGCTCAGTAATAGGGAAATGCTGAGGTTGCTGATACTGCTGTTGTTGAATTTGTGGCGAGACTAAGCTTTCAGCAGGCGACGGCTGGGATTGGTAGTTCATGCCAGGCGGCACGAACTCCTGGATCGGGGTCTGGAAATTGGGTAAGGTAGGTTGCTGGTACACCGGGTGCTGGTTGAATATGGGTGTAGTCTGTTGCTGTGGTTTGTTTACGACGTGCAGCATGCTCCCAGGCTTGAAGTCATTAAACTGCACAGGTCTAAACCCCCAAGTGTCAACGGATTGGGCGCGCCCCAAGTTTGACGAGACGTTAGAGCGAGTAGCGGCCTGCGAATACGATTCGAACATGGATGACCTAGAAGAGGCAATAGATGCTCCTTCCAATGAAGGTTTAACCAAAAAGCTGCAGCTCTGGCTGACTCGTGACATCTGGCCCTGGGAGTTCAACGGAGGCTGAGTAGCCGCCGACTTAGCCTGCATACTCGCCAAGGCCTGAGCACGAAGCGCATCTTCCCGTTGCTTGACCAAATCGTTCTGGAAGCTTTTCTTACTCTCCTCAATGATAGCCAATTTGCTAGCGGCATTTAAGTTCAGGGCCTGCAGGGAACCCGACGAGGGAGCCATTGAGATAGGAATCGGAGCGGGCCACGAAGCCGAGGTCGGATAGGACTGTTGAGGATGGGTGTTGTCCTGGATGAACGACACAAAGTCATTCAAATTCGAGAACTGTGGGATCTGCGATTGTTCAAGGTTCGACAGACGCGGGGCACTGTTGGAAGGAAATCATAAGTCGAGGTCAAGATGCGAGGTAGCGAATAACATACATGTTGCGAGAGCCGGTGTTGGGGAAAGGCAGATTCATTTGGCTGTTGGTATCCAGTGTTCCACCACCGGTCATAAAAGGCAACTGAAGACACTGTTAGTTACTTCTGATTGCACTGTTGTTGACGTTTATGAGGATGGTCACTTACTGAACAATTGTTGTTCAAAGGATACATCTTGAATGCGATGTTAACGAAACAATGTAAGAAAACGCAATTTAAGTAAAATGGTTAATATGTAAACTCGGAACAAAAGTAGAAGAAAAAGGGTGTTAGTCTATGACCACACCTGAATATCACCAAGTCTTTCTGTTGGTGAAGAAGTTTTGGAAAGGTTATGTAGTAAGTGGTGATGAGAGAAGTTAAGAAGTATAAAATAGAATCGTTGACAAAGTCTCCATTAAATTCTTTTTTTCGAAATTCCGTGAACATCTTTTATGGCAAGTACATTGGTGGGTGACTGCCGTTGTTTACGTTGACGTCTGTAAGTATTTCCTAAATAGGAAGTCACCACTTGCATAGAAGGTAACTACCTCCAGACATAATGTACAGGGGTGACTCACGCACAAAACGCGTACAGTGTGAACGAAAGTTGAGTCGGATTTTCTAGGTTAATCAAGTCACGATGTATCCATTGAAGTTCTAAACACTAAGTTTATGGTAACTACTACCTAGATACTATCTAACAACCCGCGCCAGCACCGCCACTACTGGCTGACTTCCCACAAAAAAATTGAACTCATAAACAACCCAAAAGACCCATAATGAAGCTAAACGCCAGACTAGATACAACACTCAGAAATAACTAAAAATAATAAGCAAGTAACATAACAGCCGTAAATCAGGGGAATCAAGAAAGAGAAATACCATGTCTGCCGCCCACATCAACTCTACAGCCAGTCAATAATCATCTACATGGCCATCCGTCTGTCCCCATCTGCCCCAATGGCCCCGGCGGCATCAGGGTTCAGGTAGTCAGCATTTTCGGCAGCCTCGTACTCAGCAATGAGGTCAGCAACGACTTGCCGGGACTCATCAAACTCGTTGAAGTTTTCAGAGAACGGGGCGGTCTTTTTGTAGGCTTCCAAGAAAGCATTGCGCTTTTTCATGCCGTCGAACTGGCGGGCAATTTTTTTGAAGAGCTATGGGGTGGGTTTGTTAGAAAAGTAATGATTGTTGAAGCTTGGATTGTGAGGTAACTTACAGTAGCGATACTGGTGTGGTTGGCCAGCATGAGGCCACTGACGCGGTGGTTCATTGGGATGTAGGGGCTCTTCTTGGTGAGTGCGACCTGAATACTGGCAGGGCCCCAGGGAATAAAGGTAGCAAGGCGACGTTCTCTGATACGCAGCAAACTCTTATGGACATCAGTAGGGTCCACCTCACCCTGAATGACGTTCAGAATCGAAATATAGCAACTCTTCTTCGTCGGCATTGTCGAAACCATGCGGTTCTTTGGCTGAAGGAGACGACGCATAACATCGAGCACCGTTGTTTTCCGAACAGTCTTGGCTTGTCCAACTTGGTCTCCAGTAAATGGCGTGTACGCCGTCATCAGGAAATGGCACCGGGGCGTCGGGATCAATGAGGCCAAGATACTGACCAAATCATTATGCATGTACCCAGGGTACCGTAGGGTTGTAGTACTGGCCGACATAACGGTCGAAACCAGCTGGTTCGTCTGGGAAAACGACGGTTCCTGGACGTGCAGACGGTCGGCGGCAATGTGAGATAACGCGCCATTGTCCAGCACGACTACGGAGTCAGCGTTTTGCGTAAGGCGGCGCATAGTGAGGATGCTGTTATACGGGTGGACGACGACATCGCCGCTGTTAGTGGTGTCAGGGAAGACGGAGTAGGTCTGGATAATCTTCTTGGGGAACCGGTCGTTGAGACGCTCGAGCAGGAAGGACCCGAGACCGGACCCGGTACCACCAGCAATGGAGTGGAGAAGCATGAAACCCTCGAGGGAGTCGGAACCCTCAGCCTCGCGGTCGATCATTTCGATGATATCTTCGTGAACGTGCTCGCCGGTTTGGTACCCGTCACCCCAGTTGTTGGCGGCGCCTACGCCGCTTTTGCCAATGTAGAAGTTCTCAGGATTGTAGATATTGCCGTAGGGGCTTGTTTGGATTCCGTTCAACACTCTGGGTTCCAAGTCGATCAGGATGGCTCTGGGAATGTAGCGGGTGTCATCACTTTGGTAGTAGAAGACATCTTTGCGGTCGCCGCCTTCAGTAGCAAAGTCCTCCAGATTCCCGTCTTGGCTGATGCCATGCTCCTGACATAATTGTTGCCAAAACTGACTTCCAACTAGATGATAGTGGTTAATATCAAGATGCACACATCACTATTGTGGTATAATGCCGTCCGAAGCCGAATGTGGTTGTGCTGCCATGGCGGAGTGGAGGGGTGACCAGGGAGACTGAGGAACAGCTTCACCAAGTTCTGAGCTCCTCGCAACAGGGTCAAACTCACTGCTATTGCCGCACTGGCCGGCCTGAATGGTGATGATTTCTCTATAGATATGACATTAGTAATCAATGCTTCATTATAAATTAGACTTTCAGGCTTACCTGGGCATTTTGCGATTCTTAGTGATCGAAATCTCACGATTGCATATCTTTCGCCTAGCGCTGGGAGCTCTTGTGCTGAGCTCGATTTGGTGAACAAGCTTCATGAGCACTGCTAGACGTAGTGACAGCGCGTATGACAATTAGCCGGTGTTTATCCGTTATGATTCAGGGTTGTGGATGTGTTAACCCTATAATTATATATTTATTCCAAAGGGTAGTCCTTGTTAAAAAGTGGATACTTTTAGGAGCTTAGCTTTAGTACTTGTGGCGGCCATATTAAGGGTTATAGCTTCCCCACGATCACGGCAAGAGAGACATCTAGCCATTAAACATTCTCATAACTTCATCTACGTCCAATTGCAATATCTTCACAATGCTTCATTAAACCAACTGCGACTTCTCCTCTTTTCCCTACGCTTCCTTTTCATCCATAGAAGGACTGCTTCCTGTACTTAGTTCCAAGGACTCTTAGTCAAACGTCAAGTCTTGAAACTGACTTCAGCATCTTGCAGCAATTAGGGGTTTGGTCGCCTCCAACGACGACGAACTGACTTTATCATTATCGATTTGTAATTTCAACGCTTTACTTGACTATTCGATAAATTGCTTCATTTTGTTTACTCTATAGACTTTTTGTTTTCTCGTTTTGATCCACGACTGTCACGGCCAATATATATCTTTGTTTAATACTTGCTCCTCAATCTCGACTTTGAACGCCAAAGCAGTAGAGCTCCTCGCATTCTGTACGAAGTGTCGCCCAACAACCAATTACTCGACATTCAAATATATACAACTACTGCTAATGTCAGGAGGTCAGTCAGTCCCCGCAAGCATGCTGCTAAACTCCAAGATCGACAGTGGTGTATATACATGGTTGCTTCTTGTGTCTTGCATGATCACATGCTACTAATCACTTGGTTGATTTGATCTATAGAAGCTAATATTGTCTCGAAATAAGCAGATCCACAGCTCCATAAGTCTTCGACCTTTGAGAATCTACTACATATCAGGTAGAGAGGTTTCTCTTTACATATTCTCTTTACAATCATATACAGCAACAAACGAAACCATGGAACAGCAAATACTACGGGATCCTGAGGGGCGTTTCCCCGCACTACCTCGAATTGACACCAGCCCAAGTCCCGGCAGTCGGAGCCCCCACCTCGACCCGACAACCGGCCCCACAACTTCGAGTACGACTCTGAATAACACAACCTTGACGATTCCGTCCGATGACATCCAGGTTAGAGATTTTGCTATTGCACCCGGGGAATCATCTTCTGCTCTCTCAGTCGACCCCTCACGATCCAACCGCACAATATCGCCCCTCGCCATGCCGCCACTCAACATTGATACTTCCCGCCCCGACATCTTGACTCCCTCTGCTTCTGAGAACCGGCGTAGCGTGCAGTTTCTTGCCGAGACAACAACCCATTCACGACAGCCATCTTGGGACGATGGCGACGGCTCTCGACACCTGGGCTTGTCCATCATGAGCAAACTTAAATCTCTGTCCCTCCAAAGCCCCCGGTCTGCCACCACAGCCCCTGATAACGTCTTTGGCACCTTTAAGAACCCGAGCGCTTCCCAATCACGTGCTTCGTCGCCATCTAGGACTCCGCGGACCATTGAGGAAGCTGCCGAAAGCGATGCCGACGCCGACGCTGAAGAGACGGCTGACGAAGGCACTGGAGCCGAAGCGGATAGAAAGGGAAAAGGGAAGAAGAAGCGCAAGATTAGGAGACCAAAATTGATGGAATGGGCTAGTTCGCCGAATACGTCGAGCTTGGGGCCCAAAGACGTGCCGCCTGGGCCATTGAGTGCGGGGCTCATGATGCGCCATCGCGGAAGCATGCCCGGGCTCAACGAGGAGGTACAGAGATGGAGCGCCGTTGTGTCGGAAGGCGAAGGCCGCGAGAGACTAGAGTTCAAGAAAACCAGAGCTAAGCGCAGCTCGGGATACTGGCGGTCTGATCGGGCAAGTGGGACCGAAGGCGGCCCGTCGAGAGCGCGGGGCCACATGCGGAGGTTGACGTCGTTTGGCGGTGGTGCTTTGGGAGATGGTGCGGTATCCGATTATGATGGGACAGCCACTCCAAGACGCACTGGTTTCTTCAGCCATGAACGGGCGGCTACTCTCGGTGCCCAGGGTTGGCACATGGTCAAAAGTACCCTCAAGATGCTCCGGTCTAAGCGCGACGATCGATTTAACATGTCCAAGTCTGCCGAGTTGATCTCAGAGCTTCAAGCTGGTGCGCCAGCGGCTATGCTCCTGGCGACGTACATGCAGCGTGACGAGCATGGCAACAAGCGAATCCCCGTCCTATTGGAGCAACTCCAGCTTAATATCACGGACAGCAAACATCGACCGGAAGATGACAGTGAGAGACATTCCATCTTTACCATTTCCCTGGTTTACGGGTCGGGGCCTAGCTCAATGAAGTGGTCGATTACGCGGACGTTGGGTGACATTTACCAGCTGCACCTGCGTTATCGTGTCAAGGCGAGCACTGCGCGTCAGGATGGTGTCCTTAATCGCTTCAAGCAGCCTAAGTTTCCTTGGGCGATTTTCCCGTGGTTCCGGTCGTTCCGGTCACACGGTGACGTGAGCGACGAGGAAGAGCCCGGAAAGGGCAAGGAGAAGGCAATAGGGTCGAGCCGGGCTGAGGGTGACGTCATGAATGATGTGCCGTTAGATCTACCGCCACCAATTCACGAGCAAACGGGACATCGGAAGTCGCATTCGAGACAACAGTCGATGAATGGATTCACGGATATCGAGGACTCTGGGGCTGAGGATCGGACGAGGCCGGAGGTGTTAAGGGCAAAACATGTGGAGAGGCAAAGACTAGCGTTGGAAAAGTACCTGCGGGAGATGATTAAGTGGCTGATGATCCGCCCGGACAGCAACCGGATGTGTCGCTTCCTGGAGCTCTCTGCGCTCGGTGTCCGTTTGGCGGCCGAGGGTAGCCACCACGGCAAGGAAGGGTATCTGCACATTCAAAGCAGTAAAGGTCTTGATTTCCGGCGAGTTCTAACGCCCGGGAAGGTTATTGCTCGGCATAGCAGGAAGTGGTTCCTAATTCGCCAGAGCTACATTGTTTGCGTCGAGTCTCCCGAGAACATGAACATCTACGACGTATATCTGGTGGACTGCCACTTTGTAATAACCCACAAAAAGAAGAAGAAGTTTTTGGGTGGTGGTGGCAACAGTGCGCCGACGACTCCGGCAACGCCGACGCCAGGGACGCCAGGCCTCGATATAGATGATGACTCGGATCCAACGAGGGCGGCGGTCGACGTCAGCAACGGGAAACACCATCGTCTGACGCTACGGACTTCGGAGCGGAAGGTGAAGCTGTTTAGCCGGAACCACCAGGTCATGCAGCAGTTTGAGACATCGATGCGGACCATGTTGGCGACGACGCCATGGCACGAGCCGAATAGATTTGACAGTTTTGGGCCAGTGAGACAGAATGTTCATGCGCAGTGGTTGGTTGATGGGAGAGATTACATGTGGAATGTGTCACGGGCTATCATGATGGCTCGGGATGTCATTTACATTCACGATTGGTGGTTGAGTCCAGAATTGTATATGAGGAGGCCGGCGGCGATCTCGCAGAAATGGAGATTGGATAGGTTGTTGCAGGCCAAGGCCCAGGAAGGCGTCAAGATCTTTGTCATTGTGTATCGCAATGTTGAGGCTGCCATTCCGATCGACTCTACACACACCAAGTTTTCACTGCTAAACCTCCATCCGAACATCTTCATCCAACGGTCGCCCCACCAGTTCAAGAAGAACCAGTTCATCTACGCTCACCACGAAAAGCTCTGCATTGTCGACCATGACATCGCCTTCCTCGGCGGAATTGATTTATGTTTCGGCCGTTGGGACTCTCCCCAGCACCTTCTTACCGACGACAAGCCTACTGGCTTCGAACCAACCCCGGAAACCGAAGACGGGCCCGCCCTGAGAGTAGACCCCGGAAACTGTCAAATGTTCCCCGGAAAGGACTACAGCAATCCGCGTGTCCAAGACTTCTACCGCCTTAACGAGCCGTACGAGGAAATGTACGACCGCTCGCGGGTTCCTCGGATGCCATGGCATGACGTCGCTATGCAGATTGTCGGGCAGCCGGCCCGTGATCTGACGAGGCATTTCGTCCAACGGTGGAATTACATCCGGCGGGGCCGCAAGGCGACGAGGCCGTTACCGTTCTTGCTGCCACCGCCGGATGCGAAGCCGGAGCAGTTGCAGGCGTTGGGTTTAACGGGGACGTGCGAGTTGCAGTTGCTGCGAAGTGCGGGTAACTGGTCGTTGGGAACGTCACACACGGAGCACAGTATCCAGAATGCGTATATCAAGATGATCGAAGATTCAGACCACTTTGTTTATATTGAGAATCAGTTCTTTGTTACATCATCGGAGTTTGACGGTGTGAAGATCCTCAATCGGATTGGTGATGCGTTGGTGGCAAGGACAATGAGGGCGCATCATGAAGGGCAAGATTGGCGGTGTGTAGTGATTATCCCGTTGATGCCGGGGTTTCAGAATACGGTGGATGATCCAGAGGGGACGAGTATCCGGTTGATTCTCGAGAGTCAGTACCGGAGTATCAGCCGTGGTCGTCACAGTATTTTCGGACGTCTGGCTGAGGCCGGGATTACCCCGGATGACTACATTCAGTTCTTCAGTTTGAGACAATGGGGCCAGCTCAACAGTGGGGTCTTGGTTACGGAGCAGCTGTATATTCACGCCAAGATTATCATTGTTGATGACCGCGTGGCGTTGATTGGCTCAGCCAATATTAATGAGCGCAGTATGCTTGGTGACCGAGACTCGGAAGTTGCCGCTATTATCCGGGATACTGACATGATTGACTCAGAGATGTGTGGACAGCCGTACAAAGTCGGACGGTTTGCCCATACGCTGCGGATGCGGTTGATGCGTGAGCATCTGGGTCTTGATGTTGACGAGATTTTGGAAGAGGAGATGGCTGCACAGAATGGGACGCCCTTGGGTACCGACGAGGAATATGCTACGGAGACGGAATCGATGATGAGTATCCAGCATCTCGATCACGGTATGCCTGATGACTCGAGACGGTCGAGTGTGGTTGGTGATGATATCCCGGAGCCGAGATCAGCGGGGACCGAGGCGAGCCGGGACTCTGTCTTTGTCAACGGCAAGGAATTCCTTCCTGGCAATGGGAATAAGAGCACTAGCTCTGAAGATTCCCAGCACAACCACATGCCGCGGTCTCAGAGACCCTCAGCCTTGAGCACCGCCACCCAACCTCCTCCTTCCGTCTCTGGAGGCCCGCAAGACCCCACCAAGCCAGCCAACCGCGGACACAACTCCCAGCACCACTTTGCCTCGGAAATCTACCTCACCCCCGTTACCAAAGACTGCATGAAAGACCCCATCGCTCCCGGCTTCCTCGACTCTATCTGGAACCGCGTTGCCGCCAACAATACCAAACTCTACCGGTCGGTCTTCCGGTGCATGCCTGATAACCACGTTGAGACCTGGAACGACTACCGCGACTACACTAATTATGCTGAACGGTTCCGCGAGGACATGGAGCGCCGGGCCGCCGAGAATAAGAGGGCTAATATGGCGGATGAGGAGGAGGGACTGCATATTGCGCTGCCGGCTATTGACTTAAAGGCGGCGGCGCACAGGGCGAATGAGGCTCGACATAGTGCGATTGTCACGTCGCCGGAGGTCCCGGTTATTCCGTCGGATTCATCGGAGGATGAGGAGGGAGAAGCGAAGCCAAATTTACGTGTGCCGCTCAACTTGGATACCACGGTTGGCGCAGCGAATCCTTCGAGTATTGTTGATCAGCCGTCGCCGGTGCTACCTGCCGGAGATACTCCATTCCCGCCGTTAGACCCGACTATCACACTGCCTCCGGCCACCCCCGATGGCGAACGCCGCTCCCATGAAAAGCGCGCCACATTCTCAACGCCTTCCAAGGTCCCGACATCGACGCCAACGCCGGAGCCCGCGACTATGGGGATTCCCAAGACCCAAAGACGGCGCAAGCGGACGAATACTAAGAGTAGCAAGCATCGGGGGGGCTTAGATGTGCTGGCTCAGCCGGAGGCGGAAGAGCTGTTGGAGTTGTTGCAGGGGACGTTGGTGGAGTTTCCGCATGATTGGTTGTTAACAGAAGAGAACAAGAGGAATTGGGGATACCAGGTGGACCATGTGGCGCCGTTGCAGATTTATATTTAGAGGGAAAAAGTCTGAATATATTTGGTAATTTTAACGTTGATTGATGATGATACAATGGGAACATGAATACATGTGATGATCTGACAGTCTGCTAGACCCTGATATAGCCTCCTCTCCTAAACCCTCTCACTCACCCAAATGGCCCCCCGGCACCCGGCCCGGATCACCCCAGTTAACAGCCAATGCGGATCCGCCTTCCGACTCTCATGATCCACCGCATGATCCAAATGCTCTAACTCCTCGTCTCTTATCTTCCTCAACGTCTTCAACAACTCCGTAAATTCCGCCCCTACCTCATACCCCTCCGCCTCCCATCCCTCCACCATCTCAATGATCCCGCGAATCTGATCATTGTAATGTCCGCCAATCTCCGTCTCAACTGCCTCTGTACACGCCATAGCGGCCTCCCGGCCCATCATCGCGGTCGTCCACCCGAGGGTCCGCGCTGCGACGGACCAGAGGGGGTACAGGGCGGTGGGCCGGACCCGGTGGCGCGCAAGTAGGTGGCGGAAGGTGGTGAGGTGGACGACTTCTTGATCATGCATGTGCTGCATAAGGGGGCGGAAGTGGGGTTCGCGGTGGACGAGGAGAGGAATTTGCGATTGGTAAATGAGGACGGCAGCAAGTTCGCCGGCGTGGTTGACGCGGAGCTGGAGGGGTTAGTTGGGAAGAGTAGGGGAGATATGAAATAAGACTTACGGCGGCGGAGAGGTAGTCTTTTTGGGATTGGGTTAGGGGTTTGCGGTTAGGGGTCGAGGTGGCGGTGGCTAGGGTCCGGAGGCCGAAACGGAGGGGATACGGGAAATGGGGCAAAGCAGCAACATGGTGCCCAGAATATTTAATTTACTTTTAATAAATCCAATAAAAACAGATAGACCTCTTAAAAATTCCCTAACCTATTGAACCGAACCCATCTCACTCACTCTCAATTGTATATCCGATGTCACCATCATCGTACCACCGCCATTCCCTGTAGAGCTCATCTATTTGTGGATACTACTTCGTATTCAGGATACTGCACGGCTGACGTGAATGATGGCGACAGGGTGTTGTACCAGCCAATGAGAGGGCAGAATTGACGTTCAGCCTTGTTGGCGACAGATACGTGATGGTTGGGATTAATTAATTTGGGACTACAGACCTCAAGATAGCTACAAGCTCAGTTTAAAATTAACATATCTGTACCATCTCTCAACTTTCAATCTTCTCTCTACATCCACCGACTTTTGTCTACGCGACTCAACTGCATCTGCAACACGCGCCATCCTCGCGAACTCCCACGCATCCCTACACATCACCACCATGTCCGACCTCGACGACGAACTCCTCGCCCTCGCCGGCGGCGGCTCCGATATGGATGACGCCTCCATCGGTGCGGCCTCTCCAACCCGCAAATCCCGCCGTGCCGACTCCGACGACGAAGAAGGTGAAGCCCAGTACGTTAGCAGTCCTCTCTACGCACTTATTCTTCCCACCTAGCTAACAAGCGTGTCTCCAATAGCTCTTCGACACCTGGTTCTCCTAATTCGACGGGGTCGGCTGCAATGGATGAGTCGGATAGTGATGCGTCGGTTTACTCGCGCGGCAGTATCTCGCGCGAGCCGCTGACTGACCGTGAATATCCGTACGAAGGCCTCTACCGCTCAGCGGCGGAGAAGCGCAAAATCGACAGACTCATGGAAGTCGAGCGTGAATCGATCCTCGCCGACCGTCGTAACGAAATGCAGCTCTTCAGGCAGAACCGCGCCCTAGCGCAGATGGCTGCGAAGCGCCCGAATGTCCAGGGGGACAAGAGAAAACAGGTTGATGTCATGGATATTGATTCAGAAGATGACATGCCGCGAGCTCGCTCAAACAAGTCAAAGACCGGCGACAAGATGGATGCGTACCGCAGGGCCCGCGCCGATAAGTCAGACCGCATGCGCCGGTTGAAGGAGGACAACGAGCGCGGCAGCCGCTCCAGATACGACCGTGACGACTCAGAGGACGAAGCTAACTGGCACAGACGGTCGGCAACGCCAGAGAAGAAGCCGGCGCCAAAACGCGAGGCGACGTTGGCGGATTTCGAGAGATTGCGCATTGGCCGTTCCGGCTTTGCACAGATTTGCTTCAAGCCGCGCTTCGAGGATACAATTGTCGAATGCTATGTGCGCGTGCTTGGGAAACCGGATCGGAACAGTGGGCAGCAGACATATCATATGCTCAGCATCAAGGGCGTCTCAACCGGGAAGCCGTATGCGTTAGCGGACAATAGGCAGACGATTACGGACCAATATCTGTTGGCTGGGATCGGCAAGAAGACGGAGTCGTATCCATTTGTCGCAGTGTCGGATGGCCGGCTGACGGAGCAGGAGTTGCAGAGGCATAAAGATGCCCTGAATAAGAACAATGTAGCGCTGCCAAGACTCGCAGTTCTCGAAGACCGGTTGGCAGCGTTGAGAGATCTCGTGACGTACACGTTGACGAACGCGGAGATTACGGAGATGGTCGACCGCAAGAACCAACTGCGGCGCCGCACCGACCCGTCGCAGAGAGAGACGTTGCAGCGGGCTATTGAGGAGGCCGAGGCATGTGGGAACACTATCGGTGCCCGGCAGCTAAGGGAGGAGTTGGAGGGTCTAGGCTCGTCGACGGGCCTGGCGTTTAGATCGCAAGGTAACAACAAGAGTTCAACGCCAGGCGCCCACAAGAGTCAACAGGAGAAGCTCGCGGAACTCAACCGGATCAACCGGCGCAAGAACGTCGACAGTGTGCGCCGGGCCCAGCTCAAGGAGAAGATGAAGACGCGGGAACTCGAGGAGCGGGCGGCGAGGGGCGAAGTTGTCGTGGAGGATTTATCGAGGCGGTTGAAGACGAAGGCGAAATTTGTGCACAATGTAGAGGGGAGCGAGGGGGAGAGGAAGGCAGGGGCGGCGCTGGGACAGCTGGAGGGAAAGAGGGAAGAGGGGGTAAAGGTGGTTAGGGTGATGATTAGGGAGACGCAGGGAGTTCCGATAGTGCATAGGCCAGTAGTAGATGATGATGTTATTAGGAGTATGGATTTGGGGATTGTGGTGGAGTTATAAGAGGGAGGAGAGGCTTTGGGGTATATGGGCATTTTAGGTGTTTAATTGTGTTTATTTTTTGGTTATTTATTGGTTAGAGTGTTGACATACATGATTAGTTTGTAGTAATAGAAGAAACACATACAACACAAGAGACTAGATTTAAGGTTTAATATGTGACAAGATGGATATCTTCTAAAATAATCATAACAAAAACAAAGGAAATAGCTACAAAAATACACAAAAACCCAGGTCATACAAAATGAGCCATAGATATTGAAAGCAAATCCATGATTAAAAACCAACCCAAAATATAACAAATCCTAATCCCATGCCATGATTAATAAATCAAAACAACCACCTCCTCCATCCATCTCTGTCTCCACTTCCGAAATCCCGGCCCCACTTTCCTGTCTTAATTCTGCATCGCAACCCTCTGCTCCTCCTTCACTGTCATTTTCCCATACCATCCTGTAATCCTCAACCCGCGACTTACCACATTCATCAACGTGCCAATCGACCACATCTTGACCCACTTGCCCATGGAGACATCAGGAATTCTCTTCTTGAACTCGGGGGTCCCGGCGAGCATGGCGATCTCGTTAAAGAGCTTCGGGTCATCCGTGATGACAGCGTCAATGCCACCCAGACGTTGACCAACAAGACTAGAGTTCTCCACGCACCAACGCATCCAAGAAGGATCGTTAACCGTCCACGCGAAGACGGCTGAGTCTGCCAAGTTATACCGTTCCTCCCTGCTCAACTTCGTCAACGTGGCGGCCGCAAGATTCAACGAAGTGTACGGCGCCGACGGGAAAATCACCGACAACGCATAGTGGGGCGTCAAGCCGATGTGGGCGAGCGGTATGTCGGGGAGCAGTCGGGCACAAAGAGCCATGTAGGGGGGTTTCCAGCAGCCGAGGAGGACACGGCGGGCCCAGGGGTTATGGGGGGAGGCGGTGTATTGGAATAGTTTGGCGAGGGTGGTGAGGAGGGTTTCAGCGTCGTCATGGAGCTGGGGGTTGTGTTAGTATTGAGAGGTTATGGGTGGAATGGAGGGTTGGAGTATATATAACTTACCTTGACGTCGACGATAAGCCATATTTTGGAGTTTTCTTCGAGAGCTAGGAATTCTAATAGCTCTTCCAGACTCGGAATACCAACATGCGGCGCCTTGATCGTCTTAAGGCCCTTCAACTCCTCAAAATCCAATTCGCAAACCTTTTCTTTCCGCCCAAAGCACCGCAGCAAATCAATATCGTGATTCAACACCAAAACGCCATCCTTCGACAAATGAATATCGCATTCCAAAGCGTGTGCGCCGGCCTCGGCAACGGCGGCGCGGAAGGCCACCATGGTGTTCTCGGGGTACACGGCGGAGTAGCCACGGTGAGCAACGGTTTGGGGGAGCATAGTGGAGGCGTAGTGGGGGTGGGGGAGGGCTTTAGCCCAGAGGGCTGTGTAGGTAGTGTTAGTCGGGGGGATTTCCCATTTGCGAAGGGTCATTGTGGGAGACATTGTAATGGGAGGAGAGGTGAATTGAGGTAGGGAAGTGAAGATGATGATAAGGTGACGTTGAATAGTTGGGTTGGGTGGAAAGGTTGGTTTTGGGAAGTAACAAGTAATGGTGAGTCCAAAAATAGGAGGAAGGTTGCAAAGTAACAAGATTGCAAACAAGGAAAGAGTGAAGTTATCACGACAAAATAAGAATAGGACAAGAAAAAACAAGAAAAAGAACCAAAAATCCAAATTCAAATCCCGCCCCGGATCCCCTCAAATATATCTCACCATTCCATTCCATCTACATTCTCACTGCCACCGCCAACCACCCACCCCTCGAGACCAAATCCCAAAACCTCAAACCCACTACAACCCTCAACATTTCACTTACTAACGACCGCCCGGGATCCCCTCTGGCCCCACTCGTCACGAGATATCAACGAGGGGGGTGGTGCGGCGGTAGGTTATTGCGGGTGACGAGGGGGGCGCGAGGGGAGTTGACGGGGCGTGCGGGTAGTAATTAAGGGTGTCGGTAAACGGGAAGTTCTTGGCTTGTAATTGGGGTTTGTCGGCGAAGGATGACATTTCAAATTGTTTAGAGATATGTTTGGAGGGATTGGAGAGGCTGGGGGATCATGAGTTGGGATGATGTCAGATAGTTCGGAGTGGATGGGAGTTTGACACGTGATCAGTGGTGTGTACCGATCAGCAATGTCTTTAACCCTATACTAGGCTTCGCCTAAAGCAGCTCCTATGGCAACGAGGCGTCGTGGATGTTTTGATAAACGAGGAATAAAAGTCATGACTTACGCAAATCCTCCTTGAGGCTTTCTTTGAGTGACGATGAGGGTATCTTGTACTTGGGGGGTCCCTTGGGCGACCAAATACAACTTTCACGGATCTCATTGGTGGGCGTTGAGAACATCATTATGCCGTGTGAGGGATGTGTGGCTGCTTATGTATATGAAAGAGAATATAGAGAGGAAAGAAATAAGAATGACTATGTGTAATAGTAAGAAAACAATCAAAGGTCGCGGAACTTAAGTCGTGATATTGGAAAAAGTCTGAATAAAATAGGAAATCTATAGAGTGTGTATTTAATAAAGAAAAAAAGAGTAAACACAAAAAGGAAGGAACCACAATATGCATCCATCACAACTTTATATCGAAAAGCCTCAATTCCAAAAATAGCTTCTTGTTCACAATCCCTTTCCCAGTATTCTCCTTCTTTTCTCCCCAAGCCAAAGTCCCCACGCCGCCAACACACCGCATCCTTCAATCTCTCTCATATGCATATACCTGACTACCCAAACAATGCCACCCCGCATCCGGCCACTTGCTTACCGAGTCATGGGCCCCTCCGGCATTCAACATTCCCCCGATTACCAAACAGGCAGCAAAGTAGTAGGACAGGACACTGCGTTTGTTTGAGGGGAGGTTACATAGTGAGGTGTTGGGGAGTCGAGAAGGGTAAGGGATTGGCGAGGGGCTGGCTGAGGGAGATGGAGGTTGCGGGACGAAAGGGATGTGGGCGGGGTGCTGCATGTGATGATGGTGGACGAGGAGGGAAGGTAGAGGAGGTGGATGGTATATGGGTGATGATATTGATTTCGAGGAGTGGATAGAGATGTCACGATATCATCAGTTAATTCTCTAATTTTTTTCCAAGTCGATAACTCAATACTATTATCCCCGTGAGCGTTTCGAGAAAACTACCACTTCACTCCTCAAAACGAAACACCATTAACCCGTCTGCTAGCGTTCAATTCTCCGGCCTCCCACTATCCCGCCCCGGCCTACCCGGCCTATCCTGCTTAACCCAAAACTCCCCAATCTTGCTGCCTCCCCCCACTCCCCGGTTCAATCAACAAATAATAAGCACATTCCCACTACCACATAACCGCTTCACCGCGTCCCAAAGAACGCAATGGATCCTAAACATGGGAACCAAAGATTGTTATTCCTGACGTATTATCCCGGTTATGACATCTAGGTAACCAAACTTTAAGCCCTGTCAATTGGGACCCTGATATTTATTAGGGTTGAGAAATTTGATTTCAATCACGTGTGTGATCATGTGCCGTGACTTCCCAATTTAGACACACAATGCTACTTGGAAATTCTGACGGGGTGAGCGTATACGATGAGGCTCAAGTGGGGGATGTTGGTGGAATCATGAGGAGGTTTTGACATGTGAAAAGCAACACCATGTTTTAGGCGAGCGGGCACTGATCGAAAGGGGTTTTGCGGACGAGAGGGGTTTAACATGTGATGATGGATTTGTTTTGGGTAGTGATTTTGAATTGGGTGGATTGTTGTGAGATATGCTTGGGGATCTTTTGAAATGGAGGAAGTCGTGATTGGGTTTGGGAAGGGATGGTGGGTAATGAGGGTGATGGAAGGACATGTTGATGAACTCGTCATCTTGGGGGTCGAGAGATTTTTGCCCTTACTCAACTCCTTGTCCTTTTCAAAAGATTTTCTCAAAAGTAACTTTCAAACAAATATATCGAGTTCCAACCCACAAACTCCAATCCTTCGCCCCCACCCACTAACACCCCCCTCCTTCCTTCCTCGAACCTACCACGGAATCCCGCTCGGTGTTTTCCATCCGACAAATCCCACTCTTTCTCTACTATCTCTCCCTCGTCTCTCTACCGCCTGTCACATGTTAAATCAAACCGCCTATCCCCGTCTCCTTTTAGCACCGCCAGTTAATTTTCACATGTCACGTTTCTTTTGAGACTTGTCGGGGTTGGGTGGCAAAGTGGCGTGGTGGTGATGGGGTTCATGGTTAGTAACCCTTGTCCACCGGGAGCTCTCGGTAAATAAACCCACTTTGTACTTCACCGAGCGCTTGCTGTGGTGTGAACTCAAATGAATGCATCTGATATAACCAATCAAGTCAGATGACCGTCATCAACAAATAAGAGTAACTACTGGAAGCCAACTCTAGATCAATCAACTATCTGCAATTACCCAAATAAGAAAAAAACTATTTAACAGCGCCCCACAAATGTCTTCACTTTTGTTAATTGCGCCGTAACAATCTCCTTTCTCCACAACTTTGGGACGCTACTCAACCGGCCTTGATATCTACTGTCTTCAGATCGGAACTAGTCGACATGCCACTACACGGATCCTTCGAGCGCCTTTCATATTCAATCCACTCATTCACAGACTCCCCAAAGAAATCACTTACCCCATCAATACCTACCGTCGCCGACTATGAGACCGCTAGCGACCAAATCAAAGTGCCCGGCCGCGTCGGCTCAGCGACTATCTCACCATGCGGCCGCGATATAGCCCTCGCCTCGTAAGTTTTTCCAATGGTCAATAGTCTAAAGATCATCGACTAACCGCCCTGCAGCCCAGACGGCCTAAGCATCATTGACCTTGACCGTCCCTTCTCGCCCCCTCGCAAGCTCAGCACCCACGGTATGCCCTGGCTTGTCGTTGACGCCCAATGGTCCCCCTTCGCCAGCCGCGACTACTGGGTCGTGTCTACCGCCAATCATTGCGCCCTTGTCTGGAACCTTAAGATGAAAGAGGACTCGGTCACTGGGGCCATTGAGCACACGTTGCAGGGGCACTCTCGGGCGATCACGGACATCAATTTCTCGGCGCACTATCCGGATAATCTGTCAACTTGTTCGGTAGACGGGACGGTGCATTGTTGGGATTTACGGAGGCCGAGGCAGCCGACTATGACGTTTTTTGATTGGTTTGCGGGGGCGACGCAGGTGAAGTATAGTCGGCAAAACTCACATATTATAGCGTCGGCGCACGATCGGTGGTTGAGGATTTGGGATGACCGGATGTCGTGTGAGCCCGTCAAGTCGATCTTGGCACACAATTCCAAAATTTACGGTATCGATTGGAATCGCACAAAGACCGACGAGCTGATTACGTGTTCATTGGATAAGACAATCAAGTTTTGGGATCTAGCGGCGGAGAAATACGAGAGGCCGAAGCATGTTATTCAGACTATGTTTCCGGTGTGGAGGGCGCGGCACACGCCATTTGGAGAGACGGGAGTTATGGCGATTTCGCAAAATGAGCCGGGGGATATGTATCTATACAACACGCCGAATGAAATATACACCCCCGAAGTCCACGATAGCCAAGGCTTAGTCCGAACGGAGCCGGTTGCCGTATTCTCCGGCCACGGCAACTACAAAGTCAAAGAGTTCCTGTGGCGAGCCCGTGGCTTCATCGACGAAGACGGCACCGACCGCCGAGAGTTCTCCCTGGTCACCTGGGGCGAAGATAAGACCATCCGCATCCAGAAACCTGAAGCATCAACCCTCCAAAAAATCGGCTGGACCTATGGCTTCAAAGTCAACACGCGTCTCCAAGTCACCCGCAAAGGTGCTACATACAAAACCTTCACAACCGTCGACGACAGCAGCACCCGCGAGAACCGCCGAATTCCCACAATGAATGACCTGCGCCCCAAGGGTCCTGATCACAGCCTTGGACTTACTGGGTTCTCTTTAGGCTTCAGCGGGGATACCGGACGGCCGAAGAGAAAGGGGATGAAGCATCGGAGCTCGGCGATGACAGCAGTGAGCAGGAAGGGGTCGCGGAGAGGGGAGTCGGCGCAGATTGGCTGGATGAAGGGCGTGTCGCTAGTTAAACGCAAGTCACACGGTGGCAACTATCGCGATGGGTTCCGGAGGGCAAGCGGGCGGGAAGTCGACCCAATGGAGGAGTTGTTTGAGGAGGATGAGTGGGCGGAGTCGGAGGGGATTCGGGAGGAGGTTATTAGGATTACGAAGGAGTTGCCCAAATTGACTTGGGAGACAGTGGTGTTGGGGAGGGCGGGGAGCGCAGTGCGATTACTGTGAGTATGCAGGGGCCGTGGGGAAGGATAAGGAATTTATTTACTTTGAGGTGCATATTGAGGTGCCATCGGCATATCCAGAGTTTGACGCGCCGAAGCTGGCTATCGACTCAAGTATCTTTATGAGCGCCGAAACTAAGATGGAGCTGGAGAGAGACATCAACATGTTGGCCGAGGGCTTCCGAGAACAAGGGAAGAACTCGCTACATTTTATCTTTTCATATCTGCTCGGAGACGTCGATCTTGCTAGCAGCACGCGGCTCTTTGACAGTATTCACGATCTTCATGACCTGGCGGATCTTGGCGGCGATTCTTCCACTGATGACAGCCAAGACAACTACGACGACGCCGGCACGACTATGCAGGCCAGTTCCATGGTCCTATCGGCTGACCACACGGTTACTAACTACTCGGCATTCGGCCTCACGATCGGCAACAACCCCGTAAACAATAACCAAAATTCCGTCCCACTCGACATGCGCACTTGTGGCGCCTTCTGGTCTCACGACGGCCGCCTAGTCTGCTTCTTCCCTACCAAGGAAGAGAAGACGCGGGCCATCTTCCTCGAGGCCTCAGGCGCCGCACAAAACAACCGCAAGGTCGACCCGTATTCCTCGAGGTTCGGCCGGATGTCGTTTGACTCACCGTTGCGCCCGAGGATCTCGGATTACGGATCAGATTCGAATAGCGAGGGGAGTAGCGTCGAGGGCTCGGAGGTGGATTCATGGAGCAGCAGTGGGTCGGAGTCAACATCGATGAATAAGATGAGTTTGTGGTATCAGCAGTCAGATAGGCTGCGGATGGCGTGGAGTGAAACGCATAGTGTTCATTCATCGGCCACAGGCACAGGAAGGAGACGGGGTGGCAGCAGACGGAGAAACATTGTGGTGTTGCATGATTTAAAGGGTTTGTTACCGTCGAAGAAGAAGTTTGCCAAGTATTATCGGGTTTACGGCGATGATGTTTGCCAGCATAATGCCGACGTGGCCGAACGGCATGGCCGGGATTACGAGCTGCGGGATATCTGGTTGTTTTGTGCGTTGTTGTTGAAGAAGGGATTCCCTTGGAGCAGACAGTCCCGTTCTATGGGTCCGGGGCATCGGGGAAGTGTCAGGGAGGTTCGACAAAGTATCCAGGCCAATCCGGTGCTGGTTGTTGCCCGTCAAGTTATCAAAGCCGAAAGAAAACGAGAAGCAAGCGGGGCTGACCAGCCGGACTTGATGACGAGAGTCCGGTGGGGCGCACATCCAATGGCGAGACAATTTGTTGATAGGCTCTTTGAACATTTTGAAGAACTTGGGGATATTCAGATGTTAGCATTACTCTCCTGCATCTTCGTCGAAACATCAATCGACGATGTCCCCGAGATGTGCACGGGGTCTCTCCTTGATGTAGAGATGCTACGACAATCAGATGCGCCCTTGGCGGTTAAGGCCCCTGGATTTATGTTGCCGTATCACCAGAGCATTGAGTCCTACTGGTCCGACGTCTTCAACCAGAACAAGAAGAAAGAGCAGAAAATAAGTAGAGTAGAGTACTCATTACGCAACACATTTGCAGCGCCGACGCCGGCGCGGATGAGCGGGACGAATTTTTCGGAGGATTTATATCAACAATCGGAGCATGTGGCATCGGCGATGCAGTCGCAGGTTACGTCAAGGCCGGTGTCGATGGGCGGGACACCACCGATGAGGGGGGCAAGGGATTATTACCATAATCAGCAGCAGATGCATCAGCAACAAGACCACCGGAGTATGTATCTCAGCGGCACCGACTGGCCGACGGGATCGCAAGTTCAAAGTACCACGCAAAGCTTCTCGGCGTCTCCGAATACTCGGGGTTTCTGGAAGAACAATGCGAATAACGTGGGGGCACAGATCTCAGGGCATATCCACCTGCCCCGGGCCATCACCACGGCGATATCCTCCAGTCCCCCAAGCGTCCGGAAAATCGTCAAGGAACGGGGTCTCGACGTTGGCTCCGCCGAAATATCCGAACGCCAAGGAACTACAACGACCGGTGGCTCTAGCGGCGGCCTTGTAACGTGGGGTCCGGATACCGTGATGGCGAATCTCCAGGCGGCTCGTGGATCAACAAGTATGTCCGACGATGGCATACGGGGCCGACTTGAAGAAGCCGACGAAGTGATATCACGATCGTGGAAATACCGCATGGAAATGGCTACAATTGTCAATATCTCGGTTGAAGATCAAAGTATCTTTGACGATGAATTGGCAACACAGACAATCCCGCTTCTTAACCCTGCCCGCATCCACCTTTTCCAAATCTACCGCGCCGAATATGCTGAGCTTCTCCACGCCTGGAACCTCCCAATCCAGCGCCTTGAAATCCTCAAATTTAACCATCTGGAAAAGCCACCTGCTACCCTCCACCACCCCACAACCATCCAGGAATCCCCGCTACTAAATCCTCCATTGGCCTCCTCCTTAACCCTTAACGTCATCGGCCGCTGCCGCCTCCACGAAATCCCCCTTCGTCCTCTCAACGACGACCTCCGTTTCCGCAACCCACCCGTCCGGCTCACCGGTGGCGCCGTCGGCACCTGCGACCGCTGCAATGTTCTGCAAACCCAACTGCGCTGCGTCTATTGCTTGGAGCCGCTCGTTTCCCTGTATACCGCGTGCCTTGCCTGCAACTGTGTCGCACACGACTACTGCCTTACCGAATGGCATACTGCCGGCGAGGAATTATGTCCCGCCGGCGATGATTGCAATTGTGTCGAGGAGGCATCTGCCGGGCAAGTGGAGTCCTGGATGGCCATGTCAACCGTCCTCGGCCTGCAGTCCACGCGGCGTCCAACAATTTCCGAGTTCCCGACGCGCCCCGAGCTGCCGCGGTCGGTCTCGTCTGTGATTTTCCACAGCCCGGGACATGACTTAGGATATTCGGCTGATGACTCTTGGCAAGCGCAGGCGACCACAGATACGGCGGAGCGCCGGGGTGCGAGGGGGAGTTTTGGGGGACAGGAGGGGTGGAAGGGGCGGGTGATGTTTAGGCAGGGGGGGAAGAGAGAGGGGTGGGCGACGGGGGCAACGGCGGTTGTGGATGAGGGGGAGGAGGAGGAGGAGGAGGAAGGAGAGAGAGATGAAGAAGGGTACATGGAGGGAGAGGACATTGGGATAATGAGGAGGGGAGGATGGAGGAATGTTTAGAGTGCATCTTCGTGGTGATTTTGGGGCGAGGGGTTGTAAGTGAAAGCTATAGAGACGGCGATATTTACACAGAAATAATCACATTAAAGTAAGTATAAACAACCGAAAAGTACACATCATCTACGACCTAAACGCTTGCACAATCTCATGCAATTTATCAATAACAACCGGCGCTAAACTCCCCAAACTCCCTCAATAATCCTATCCATCCCCTCAACGCCTCCTCCTCACTCATTTCCAAATGGAACCGCTCCCTCACCTTCAAAACCGCCTTATCCGGCTCCAGCCTAATATCCGGAATATTCGCATCCACCATCAACCCAAACAAATTCAAAATTAAGCTCGATTGCTTTCGCAGCGCCGCGTACGCTAAAAAGCAATATTGCTTAAACATGAGATAGTTCGCCGAGTCGCTGCCGCCTATACAGTCAATCATCTCCTTCGACACTTTCATCACAGGAGCAAAGGGTTTCGGATCGTGACCCAGGATGAACCCAAAGTCTGCATGGAAAAAGTGGCCGTCGGGGGCCAGGAGCAGATTGTCAAGGTGGCGGTCACCGACGCCGAGGATGTACGTGATGACGCAGTAGCCGGCGCAGGAGCGAATGTACGTTTCGAGTGTCTCGGCGCGGATGCCGAGAGGTGTCGTGGGGTCCGGTTGATGGAGGCGGAGATAGGTGAGGGCGGGGTTCGTTTTGTATTTGGAGGCGATGGATTGAAAGGAGACTGATTTGACAAATTGGGAAGCACCGGCAGAGGCAGATGTGGCGAGGATTTTGTATGGGGATAGCTTCAAGTCGACGTTTTCTTTTTGGAGTAATTGGTCCATGAGCGTGATTATTTGGATAACCAGTTGATCTTGCCTCAAGTCGTCCCCCGTCTTGAAGATAATTGGATACGGGACTCCCGTAGTCGTCTTAAACGTCACTTTGATCGGACATAAGCTCGACTTGAACACCAACGTGTCCTCTGGGACCACTCCTATCACCATAATCTCCGGGTCCAACGGCAAGGCAATCGGCGGATCAATAGCCATCAACTCGTTTTTCGGATCCGCCAAAAACGCCTTCACTCTCTCCACCTTCCGCGGAATTGACTCATTCGCCAACTTCACCTCGGTCGAAATCTTACTCAAAATCGTCACCAATTCCGCCTGCCTCCTCAACATCGTCCGTCTCTCGGCACCCGCGGGCCCCTTGACTAGTGCCGTCATGAAGTCAAAGGCGACTTTCCGGTAGATACTCCGGTTAGTCTCGCCCTGTTCCGGGCTGTTGTCGTCACACTCGACCATCAGATACCAATAAAAGTAGTTCCCTAACTGGAAGTTACTCGCTGCCCTCGCAATCAAGAACTCCGCTAACGACGAGTCTCTCGGACTGCTCTCTCCCACCGCTGGCGTCCCTGGCGCATCGTCCGGTTTCCCTTCTTGTGGCGCATATAGAATATGTTCATACTTCAACGCCTGCACCAACTGCAGCAAATACAATTGCAATTCGTCATCCCCTGCCTTCCTCAACCTCTCCACAGCAAAGGCTCTGACAATCGGGCTCTTAAACGACGGCCCGAATAACTCCAAAGCATCGTCAACATCGATATCCGTCCACCGCGACAATAGCTGCTCCGCCTGCTTCACCTCCGTTGCCTCTAACCAATTCACCGATTTGACAAACTTAGTTAATGCCCTTTTATCCCTCGTCAAATGATACCTAAACTTCCACACCAAATCCGCCTGCTCCGAAGATAATGCTTGCGTTGGCGGATACGACAAGATAGCATTGAGCTCATCGCGAACCTTGGCATTCGGCTTGAGATCCTTGTCGAGGATGCCATTCCTATGCGCCGAACGGAAGAGACGCCGATGTTTAGTTTCCACGGGGTTATCACGGCCAAGTTCCGGGTCGTATACTTTGAAGAGAGAGCCACCGCTTGCTATTGATGCATTACGGTCGATCCCTTACTAATGCCGGGCCCGTACTGTACCGGAGGCGGGGCTCTTCTCAATACGACGCCTTGGGCAAAAGGGGAGCGATTTCCTCGAAATGTAGTGACGGGGAACTTTATACTCGTGATCCGCAAATACAATGGGTTGGCTAAACCGGGAAAGCTCAATATTCAGATAGAACCGTCCCGGTTCCGTCTTGTCAGTGCCGGCTGTCTCCTTCATACCCATCTTCTTCCGTTGAATGACCTTGGCATGATGTTGCGCCATGCGTTTTCATATCCCCTAAACACTAGCTGATCTAACCAGTCAACTTGTGGAATCTCGCCAGTCTCGTGTTGCTTGAAGAGTCCTTCAATACGGTTCATCTCTTCGGCTTCCTTGTCGAGAATAGGATCGTTGGTGCTCATAGTGTCTTTTGTTGGATGTGAAGTCGTGCGTGTGTTATCATTGCCATCGGCTTCGACACTTCGATGTACGAAACATTTCTGCCGGCCTTGTTGCATTTGATTCTCATTGTTGAAAAGCCGGAAAGTTGTCCCGCCAAACGGGATAGCCCCGGACGGAGGGCCACCGTGTTCCGAGGTGGCGGCGTGATCCCAGAGGGTGATGGCCAGTTGAGCGTTATTCGGGAGGTCTTTATATTTAATCGGGAGGGTGATCCATTCATTCCATCTGTAGGGAGAGAGGATATGTTAGCTTGTGGTTAAGGGGTAGCTAAACGCCATGTCCTTACCGTCTTTCAGCCTTGAATGCTTTGTATGAAGTTTGCATAGGTGCCGCCAACGGTTTTGAGCCGGCAAAGGCCTGGACTGTAACGAAGAGGTCAGAGTGGGAGTTGACGCTTGCGCCTGTGTGTCGTAGTCTTTCATTTTGGAATAATGTAGAGAAGGCTGGTGATGACTCGTCGCCTTCAAGATTGATTCTGTGAGAGAAAGAGAGAAAGAGAGAGAGAGATTAGATGATGTATGATGTTATGTTGAGGGAATTTGACGCACATTCTGATTTTGACGTCAATGTCAATGGCGGGTGTCCCCGCAAAAGTGAGGGGCTCCATTATACGATAGTAATTCACTAAAATCGTTGTCTCGTGATACCTTATGATGGCGGGGTCCGCAGTGATGTATGTATGCGCCTTGGCACGTAGGTTAAAGAACGATCAGGATAGAAGTTCACTATTGATCACAAAGTGTCTCCAAGAAGTTCAAGAAAGAAACCAAAACGGCGCTGAAAATACCAAATTGCTGAAACCAAACTAAATACGGTAAAATCATCATCTAAACCATCGTCAACCAGCACTAAGCTCTATCCCCAGTGACGTCGGTCGCATTGCATCGGGAGCTCCCTAGTCATCCGCCACCTGTCAATTTATGTTGTCATCTGACAGATGCATCCCTAGGCAAGCACCCCGACTCTGTCATCTGGTAGGAGAACTTTCCTAATTTGGTTTGATTGAACGCGTGAAAGAAGTGTGGATTCACGCAGAAAAGGTGTGAAGTAGTGAATTGAAATTACCATCGGGGGCGTTGATATCATCGGAAGCATTAAGACATCAAAGTGACTAGCATTTTTCAAAGATATATATATATATATTATTTATTTAATTGTTCAATTTAGATTTCTCTTCTTCATTCTGAGCTTTCAATAAAGCTGCTGCTTCAATAACAAAGACAATATTCATTTCACCACTCATTCCATAGTCCTCACCATACACACACCACCACAATGCCCCTATCAACAGCCCCTAGTAAACGCCTCCGCACTGCACCCTCCCGATCCCCTCCCCGCTCTGCCTCTCCCACCCCTACACAAACTCCCACATCAACCTCTACCCCCATCGCCTCGACCCCGCACAGCCCCCCCACCTTCGACAATGTCTACAACCCCGACCAACCGCTCCCCGTGCGCCGGCGACTCCAAAGGGCCCTCCGGAATCTCAACAACCAACTACATGAATCCGATGTATACCTTAAGCCCGGCGACCCGTCGTTGCGGGATCTGTTGATACAGTCGAATACGATCAGTAGAGAGATTAGACAGACGGCGGAGGCGGCCATTGACTCGAAATTGCAAGTTTCCGTTGCGGATATCTTGCATAAACAAACAAAAACTTGATGGCGGCACAGCAGTCGAAGGTGTTGACGTTGATATATTGATTACAAAGATAAAAGGCTTCATGGCCAGGGCAGGGACTTCAAATGACGATAGTGATGACGAAGACAGCGAGGCTTCCGGCTGGGACTATCTAGGCCGTCACGCCGCCATACCCAACATCCGACGACCACCCGCCGTCAGCTTCCTCCTCGGCCCTTTACACGCCGAAAAGAAAGCCCGGAAAGTCGCAAAGCGGTCGGCCCCTCTACGGGTCAACCAGCTACCTGAGACCCGCCCGGAGGTCCTCAACACCGAAGAACTCTCCAAAAAGGACAATGATTTAACCGTAATTTGCGCCCAAGTGCTTGCTAGACTCATCCAATGCCAGGAGCAAATTCAAGATAGCCTCGAGGAAATGATCCCCGACGATGCTTCCGAGGCAGAGTCAATCCGCATGATGCACTCCATGGGCCTCCGGTCAACCGGTGGAGTCGACTTACTACGCTTCGTCACGAACCCAAAGTCCTATGCCCAGACCGTTGAAAACATATTCTATCTAAGTTTCCTAATCCGCGACGGCAAAGTCAAGATTGAAATGGACGATGAGGGCATGCCGAGTGTCGAGGTGGTGACAAGCGGAGACGATGAAGACGGCGAGAGGGGAGCAGATGCACGACGACAGGCGATTTTCTCGCTGAATAAGAGGACTTGGCAGGAGATTGTGAGAGAGTTGGGCATCACGCGGAGTATGATTCCGCATAGGGAGGTTGAGCAGCGGGCGCCAGGGGCGACGGGGTGGTATTCGTAGAGTAATGAGTAGTTTCAAGAAAATAAGGTATTAGTTCATGTAGTGTGAACATCTTTGTGTCTTTTTCTTTGTCCTATTTTTGTGACTAAGTGTGATTTGTGATCGCTAGGCTGACGAGGCGTCAGAGTTGATGGATAGGGGTTGATAGAATAGAGTGTGATTAGTTGGTGAGTTATCAAAGAGATGATAGAGTGATCTCGAGTCGAGATGTTGCGCCGATGAAAATGAAATATAGAAAAAGATAACTCGACAGATCATTCAGATATTTTGAATATTTAATGTGATAATTCAAAAGTAAAAGGTAATCTGAAAATTGCACAGAAGTCAATACATGATGTTATATATCCCAAGTATCACAACTTCACGTTACATTTACACAATCAACTCTCTAAATTACAACCTCTCACCTTACCCACCGCTTACACCAATCCTTTGACAACTTTAATCTATATCCCATAATCAGCTCTCATCAAAGAAGCCAATCCCAAAATCCCCGTCCCCACCTCCACCTTAGCCTCTTTATTGTTCCCATCGAAGAATCACATCATCTGCATTTGACCTCACCACTTAACAAAGAAACATCCTTTGACGAACAATGAATCATGACATTGATAAGCGGCGGTATCCAACAAACATAAGAAGACAAATTGCATCGTGAAATCTTTGAACTTGTTTTTTACTTTCTTCCTTTTTTTCAATCTTTATCTTTCTTTTGATAATAGTGTTTTTATCTTTCTTGGGTGGAGGTGATTCGTTGGCTGTTGAGTTACAGGTTATCCTTTTATTTTTACTTTATTCTTTTTATATTTGAAAACAATCGAACAACCAAGAGATTTCCAACTTTATTTCCTTTTATTAACTTCTTTCACTCCCTCCAATACTCAATATTCATCTTCAAACCTCCCTACCGTCACCATGAACCACCGCAACCTCAACCTCCCCACCACTTCCCTCCCCAAAGACTACGCCGACCAAGTCAACCGCTTCGTCAATGATTATGCTCACGCCTTCAACCTCCCTGATGAAAAAGTCTCCATCTCCCTCAACCCCCGCTCCACCACCCGGATAGGCGCCCGCGAAACCCTCCGCTCCAAAGTAAACTCTCTTGTCTGCACCCTCCTCAATGACCAAGCTGTTGCCGCCGCCGAGAAACTCGCTGCCGCTGAAGCCCATCATCGCGATGAGGCCACCCGCAATTATGATGAGATTGACTCTCTAGAGAATAAGTTGAAGGATAAAAAGGAGTTACTGAGCGAGCGGTGCCAGATGTGGCAGGGTATGACGGGAAGTACGAGTATGAACATGGCCCACATGAACGAGCTGAAGCGCCTCAAGGACGAACTTGGTAATATTCGCCTCCCAGATACCAATGAAATCCAAGACACTGTCATGTCCGCCATGGCCAATGTCCGCGAGAACCCTGTTCCTGGCCTCCTCCACAAGCTCACCGGCGCTGGCTTCAATACCGTATCCAGCCTCGCTCTCAAGGAAATGGACACCGCGGGTGATATTGTCATGCATCAGCCCGAGGTCATCGAGTCGGTTGTTGATATTGCCGGTGGCCAATTTGACCCCACGCTCTCCCGAAGTGCCCGTGAGGATTCCCTGCGGTCGATGATAGTCACCCTTGAAACGACTATTTGGCGTCTTCTGGAAGCCAATCGGCTCCAGGAGATCAAACTGCGCGTTGCCATGGACAAAGAGGGCATCAAGAACTGGCAAGGTGCCCAGGAACTTTCCCACCTTATCTCCGTCGCCAAAGAGAAATTCTCCAGCATTGTTCAAGACACTTACCAAGCCATCGGCTCTGATGAAGCCCTCGACCCCGCGTTCTCTTCCTTCTGCCGTATCGCCAAGGCCGTCGAGAACATAAAGAATAATGATCCCCAATTCCTCGCCGACCTAGACAACCAACCCCAGTGGGCCGAACTTTCCTCCTCCATCACCAACCTCTCCGACATCTCCTCCGAGAAACAAGTCCTCCTGTCCATCATTCACCGTCTTCGTAACAAGGTATCTCGCATGTACCAGATCATCGATGCCGGCGATTACCATAACCCTTATCTTCGTGCTGATCCCACCGGTGGCCTCGGCGAGGATCTCCTTCCCTCCGATGCCAACGACAACAATGCGTATAAGAAACTACCCGACGACGGTTTCCTATCGCCACAGTCCCTCGCTAACCTGGCCACTGAGATTGATGTCTCCGAAGCCGATATCCCCCAGGACAAGACCGGCCGCCTTGACTACCTCCTCAACAAATATCGCGAGCGCAAGCAACAACACCTCGACGCTGTCGCCAATGGTCTTCACCAAGACCGCACCAACCAGGTCCTCCTCAAAGCCAAGGACGAAGAGATCGCCCAGAGACTCAAAGAATTGGCTGCCGCCAAGAAGGCCAGTGAGGAAGCTGCTCTCGACGCTCAGAAGCGGACGGATGAGTTGCTGGATGAAGTCGCAGAGGTTTCCGGGGATATGCTGAAAATGGACAAGGAGCTTAAGGATGCTAAGAACAAGTTGCAGTATATTAATGGCTTATATGAAGCTAACAAGACTGAACTCGAGAATGCCCGCGAGGAAGTCGTCCTCCGTGACCGTGACGCCGACTCCCAGAAGAGAGCCATTGCTGAATTCGAGGACCAAGTTGCCAACCTCAAGCAACAAGTCGCCGACGCCAAAGCAGCCATTAAGGAAGGCCAAGAGGCTCTTCAGTCTGTCAAAACTTTACTTACCACCTCAGCTTCCAAGAGAGAAGCCGAAAAGCAAGCCGAGTTCGACCAGCTAGCTTCCAAGTTGCAGCAACGCGAACTTGCCCTTAAGCACGCCAACGAAAACCTTGACGAGATGAAGGCCAATTTTGCCAAGGTCAATAAGGACTCCCCCGCCAAAATCCGCGAGCTCAGGGATGTCATTGCCGCCAACGAAAAGGATGTCGATGCACTCAGAACTCAGCAGCGTGCTCTCGAGGCCGACTTAGAGTCTACCAAGGCTAAGCTTTCTACCGAGTCGTCGGCCCACGAGATGACTAAGAAGACCCTGGCTGCCGCAAAGTCATCACTTGATACCATGGAAAAGAAGCTTAACACTGCTGAAGCCGACCGGACCAAGCTTATCAGCGACGTCAACAAGCTGAACTCCCAAGTCAAAGCCACCCAAGAAGAAATCAACGAAGCCAAAATTCACTTCAATTCCCTCCAAGCTGACCTCTCCAAAAAGCAAGAAGCTCTCGCCGCCGAAAAGGACTTCGACACCAAGAAGGCCGCGTCTGTCGCCGAGAAACTTGCCAAAGTGCAAAGCGAAAAGGCTGGTCTCCAAAAGGCGCTCGAAAAACAAAAGAACGACCTTGATATCAAGACCAAGCAACTCAAGGCACAATCCGACACCATTACGCAGAACAAAGAGTCCAACAAGAATCTCGACGACCGCTTCAATACCCTCAATCAGAATCTCACGGCCGTCACCAACGAAAAGAAGAGACTCGACAAGCAGCTCCAGACCGCCAAGGAGACCATCACCATCCTTGAAGCCGGCGCCCCCGACAAGAAACTACTCGCTCAGCTCAAGGTTGACAAGTCCAACCTCGAAAGCCAAATCACCACCACTACCGACCAACTCGAAACTCTCCAAAAGTCCCTCTGCAAAAATCTCCAGGGTATCCCCGGCATTGCCGATCTCGTCGACCCCTCCAAGAACATCACGACCGCCCAGCTCGCCCAGTCCCTCTCCCTTGATCTCCAGTGCGTCCGGGCCGCCCCCAACTTCAAAAACTGGCCCGTTAACGGTGCCGGCCTCGTCGAGAGCGACTCTCTTTTTGCGGAGCAGGCTGAGTTCAATGAGAAGGCTCAGCACTACGATATCGTGCTTCAGGCTTCCGGGAAGCCCGGGTCACTGTTAGCTACCGCTATTGCCTCCGTCAAGGAGGCTACTGCTTCCGCCAAGAACGATGTCAATAAGTTGCAAAACGAGCTCAAGGCCTCTCAGAAGAATCATGCCACCGCTGAGACTAATGCCGCCAACCTCGTCATCGAGAAAAACACCCTGACCGCCATCAAGAAGGCCCTCACTGATAAGCTTGCTGCCGAGCAGAAGTCCGCTACCGCTACTGCCAAGCAAATTGACACCCTCCGCAACATCGTCACTACCAAGGACAAAGACATCGCCATCCTCAACGCCATCATTGTCACTACCCAACAAGACCTTACTAGTCTCCGCATTGAAAAGGACGCCGCCGCCGCCGCCAAGGCCGAAATCGAAGCTGCCCTCGCCAATGCCCAGACCGACAGCAAGATCACCAACAAGATCGTCGAGCAACTCACTGAAGACAAGGCCGCCCTCTCCCGCCAAACCGTCGATCTACAACGCAAGTTGTGCAACTTCGAATACGGCCTTGCCACTACCAAACAAGAACTCGACGCTGCCAAGGTCTCCGCACGTAACGAGAGGCAGACGGCCGAGGCAGACAAGAAGAACATGGAGCTGGAGTTAACCAGCAAGATCTCAAGTCTCGACAAGAGGCTTGCCGCTGCTATGAAGAACAAGATTGAGGCTGTCAAGATGGCCGATGAGCTACAGGGCAAGTTGAACGAGTTGATTGACCAATACGAGGAGGCCCAATCCCTTCTTGACGATTCTGAGCGGAAACTCCGGACTGTCGGCGCCGAGCGCGATGCCATCAGCAAAGCAAATAGTGACCTGGAAGTTGCCGCTGCCAGTGCCCAAGCCAAGTTCATTGTTGCCGACGGCCACGCACGCATGTTTGATGAGCTGACCAAGATCCTGAAAGAGAAGGAGGACGCGATATGGAACCTGACAGGCCAGATTGAAGGAACTCGCGAGAAGGTGAAGAACTTAGAGACAGCCCTCAACACCAAAACCAAGTTGGTCGAGGATCTCAAATATGAGCGTGGCGAGATTCTCGGAGAGGTCAACGAGCTCGATGTTGAGAACAAGAAGTGCCTTGATGCTATCAAGAAGTACGAGAAGATGTACAAGACGCTTCAGGAAGAACACAGAGCCTTGCAGAAATCCCAGGCCGACGTTGCTCCTGTCGATAAATATGCCAAGGAAACTATCGAGAAGATATCACAGACTGTCTTTGAGCTTGGGGAGGTCCGCGACGAATTTGACCGTATTCTGTGGCTGCTTCGTGACATATTCAATCGCCACCTTGCCAAGAAGGCGGCCTTCTTGTTGGCTACCGAAACAGCTAGAGCCTTCCTTAATGTCGCCGCGTCTACCGAGGGTATTATTGCCGACGGCATGGTCAAGGTTCACAAGGATATCATGGCTCTCCACCAGCAAAAGTTGTCCAAAATTCCCGAGATTCCCAACGGCGATTCCCCGGGAACCCGCATTTTCGAGAAAGCCGGTCTGACTCCCAAGAACGTCGTCAAGAACCCTGAGAAATACGCTCAGGACCTCTACGAACATGCCAGCGGCTACATCGACGATATCTGGACTGCCCATCACGATAACTGGGTCATCAGCTATGAGCACATCACACAACTTGAACGTTGCATCGCCATCACCCAGCAGCCTATTAGCCAAGTCATCGCCAACCTCTTCAAGGAGCTCCAACCTTTTGAAGAAACCTTCAGCGCTGCCGGCATCGAACAAACCACCTTCGGCAAACGCCGCCTCCTGCTTCCCTCTGTCATCACTGCCGGCAACGCCGACACTGACTTCCCCCTCGACCTCGTCAACCTCGAGAACATCACCACTGCCGCCAACCGCCAAGTCAAGGTCATCAAAGATCAGCAGTCCCGCGGGCGCATCTTGCTCCCCGGATCCACCGTCCAGTACAACCTCGATAACTGCGCCGACTGTGGCGGGCACGTCCAATGTTCTTGCAGCCTGGCTGATTTTTACGGGGTTTGCTGCCATATGGCAGCACCGATGGAGGATGGGGACGAACAGCCGTGGTGCTGCACTCATCATAGCTTGATAGAATGTGATAACCATTCGTCCGACATGGTAAATCAAGTAAAGAGAATGGCCGATATCGATTACGCCAAGCGCGGTGGATTCCACGGGCAACTAGTCCGCATCGGTGACTCCATCACGTCCAGCATCCGGTACACTATCCACCTGTTCCTCTCCATTCTCTCT
Organism: Meredithiella fracta; assembly: GCA_023677585.1. Classification (NCBI taxonomy): domain Eukaryota; kingdom Fungi; phylum Ascomycota; class Sordariomycetes; order Microascales; family Ceratocystidaceae; genus Meredithiella; species Meredithiella fracta. Next base: position 1,266,335 of record JAGXCV010000005.1, read on the forward strand.
CTGATCTTCCTGCAGATCCCCCTCCGTTTTGTCTTCTGGATTCTGTCGTTCACTCGGTGGGCCTTCGACTCCACCCCTAATCTGAATCTCGCATTTGTCCACCACCTCGAGCTTAAGAAGCTTGCGCCCGCTTTGTATGTTAGCGCCTTCTTCTGGATGTTCTGGGTCTCAAGATTAGCCATGGTTGAACGTGACATTTGGCTGCGAGGTAACGGACTCACCGCCGCGTACCTTAAAGACAGTTTCATGACCGTCGATCGGGGCAACCCGTGGTTCGTCTTAGGTATGGACCTGCGCTTTTCTCCCGGCTTGGAATCGATGAATGCAGTCATTGGCGAGCTTGCGTCCATGTCGAATGGTGTCATAACCTCATTCACGTCGGTCGTAGCGCAGACAACCGGACTGTATGTTGGGTGATGATAGGTATTTTAGTGGCTGGCGGGATTTTCTCATGACGATCTTTATTTTCTTTTTATTAGTGAGCTGAAGTGGCGATTGGAGGTGATGTTAGACTCGCTGACCAAGTTTTCGCTATTCGTGTAAAAGAGATGAAACATGGGTTCTTTCTTGGAAGTCTTATACTTAAAAATGGAAAGAGCCTTCGGGAAATCTCCGGGGAACTAATGGCTTATAATTTGGAAAGGGTTAATTTTTCATCATCACTATCGTTCTTTTCACAATAGCCAGGAGTTTTGGGTTATTAGTTACTTGATTTATTGCGATTATTTGTTTTCCTGTTATATTTAGTTCGCTTAGTTTAGTCTTTGCTCTAATGATTATTTGGTTTGTTCGAATTTCTTTTATTTTAAACACTAAACACTATCTCAAGAGCCTTCTCACTGCTCACGGCAGAAGTCTCTTCGGCGTCCGGGGGTAATAGCTGGTCAAGTGGACACTCGGCAAGTTAAGGTACCACGCAACAACACGATCCAGGCCAATACCACCACCACCGTGAGGCGGCACACCAGCACTCCGGAACACATCGACGTACTCTTTGATACCCGCTGACTTAGGGTTAATGCCCTTCTTGCTAATACGCTTCTCCAGCAACTCGGGATCGTGAATTCTCTGACCACCCGATAGAATCTCCTGGCCACGCATGAAGAAATCATACGAATTGGTCAATCTATCATCTTCGGGGTCCTCCAGAGCGTAGAACGGTCTCGCCTCCTCGGGGAACTTGTCTAGCACGTAGAAATCGGTGTTGAACTTCTTGCGAACAAGAGCACCCAGCGCCTTCTCTTGCGGCGTGCTCATGTCTTCGTAGTCGGAGACGTTCTTGTACTCCTCGGGACCCTCCTCGCGCAGCAGCTTCTGACCCTCGGCGAAAGTAAGGCGAACCTCCTTGCCAGTCTCGGGCAGCAAGAAATCCTCAGAGGGATAGACCGTGCGGACGAGAGCAATCTCCTCGGCAAAGCGCTCCTGGAGGCCACGGAAAATGTGAAGCAGAACCTTCTCAAGAGTATCACGAACCTCATGGTATGTCTCCTCGATCTCCATCTCCAGATCAAGACCAGTGAACTCGGTCATGTGACGGGAGTGTTAGAATTCTCGGCACGGAACACGGGACCAATACAGTAGACGCGCTTGCGGCCACCGGCAATCTCCATCTGCTTATAGAACTGAGGGCTCTGCGCAAGGAAAGCCTGCTTGTCAAAGTAATTCATAGCGAACACGTTGGCACCGCCCTCGGACGAAGCACCGATAAGGCAGGGAGCCTCAAACTGGTTGAAGCGCTGAGAGTCCAGGTACTCGGCAAACAGTTTGCGAACACCCATGCGGATATCGGCAATGGCCTGTTGCACGGGAGCGCGCTTGTGCATAGCGGGGTTATTCAAGTGGGTAGCGAGCGAAGCAGAGGGAACACCGTCAACGGTCAAGGCATCAACACCAGTCTTGGCAACGGCAACATCCTTGTCCTCTTCCTCCTCATCAATTCCCATGACGGCGCGATTCGAAACAGCCAGAGACATGCCGAGGACCTCGGGACCAGATGCAATGACGTAGACGCGAGTGATGTGCAGTTCATAGTTAGAGACCTTGCAGGACTTGACGGGTTCGAGGGGCTTGGCGATGGTACCCTCAACAGCAACGTAGGACTCGAGCTTGATGCCGCCAATCCACTTGACCATGGGCTTCGACACAGGCTTGCCCTCGGCAGACGCCGCGACAACACCCTGGATAGTCCAAGCCCGCTCCTCTCTAATCTCCAAAAACGCCATCTTGGCACCCTGCATACGCGAGTTCTGAATCCATCCTCTCAGCGTCACCTGCTTGCCAATGTTGGCCTCGCTAACATCACGAAGGTAAATGCTGGAGGCAGTAAGCTTAGTGGTAGGGGCAATGGGACCATAGTTGTCCTTGGCAAGATCTTCTGTGGCCTCAGAGGCCTTCTTAGCGTCTTCAGCGGCCTTGCGTTCGGCGGCGCGCTTAGCCTTTTCGGCTTCCTTCTTGGCCTTGGCTTCGGCCTTTTTGAGAGCCTTCTTAGAGGGGCCGGCGTCTTCGGTGCCCTCAGTTCCCTCGGTGGGGACAGCAACAGCGGGGGCCTCAGTAAGCTTGGGGTCAGTGGGGGCGTCGGACATTTTGGTATCTGCAGTGAAAGAAAATAGGTGAATATTAGTTAAAAGAATCTAACTGAGATAGACGACGTCGATATAAGTAGCTCGACTTACATATCACAATCTTACATACCTTGATTTTCAAACTAAATGTCAAGCTATAATTCGTCACGTCAAAAAGTCACGATGTCTCGAAGCTCTGACTCTTTGCTCTTTGTCTTTAATGGAATCCCGTACCCAGTCTCACCACTTTACGGATACCCTCTAGTCACCTCATAGAAAGCTATCGATTCCCACCCGCCAGGGTTTCCTGCGTCATTTGTGCCCCGCTATTAAACCCTTGTGAGTAAGATACATAATCCCTATCAAATTTACCGCGGAGAGTAGAGCCCCATTTATTATGATTAGCCCCGCATCATGTGGCGTGATCTGGCTAGTAGAAACGTTAGTGTGGCGCTATACGCGGGAGAAGCTAGCTAGAAGCTATGACCCCTATAGCTAAGCTACCTGAAAGCTTTCAGCTCTGAGATATTTCGATGCATACAGATTTAGGATGAAGGTTAGATGGTTATTGAGCCTAATTTACTGGGCCTCAATGGCCTGGTACAATATTAACATCATTTCACATTTCATCTCACCAGTGACCTCACTTGCGCTCTGGTATCTCAATAAACAATTTGATATCTTATTTGTATATGCTTATGCTCCGTCGCACTACTCTATCCCATGTTCCATTTCCTGAAACTCTTCCGATCCCGATGTCATTATCTTTTCTACAGGGACAAATTCTTCTCGGTAGATATCATATAAAAGCTTCATAATCAATCTGAAGGGCATCCCGCATGGGCTAGGCCTCCCTTACGGTGCTATTGACCAATGGACATCTCCTTGCGGTGGGTGTTAGGTTGAAGGAAGAGGTAATAAGAGAAGAGTTGTCACCTCATCAGTGTCTCGGTCTCACTTCATGATGACGGTAATCGGGGTCAAGAAGATAATGAGTACTTTGGAATGGGTGTCTCGCTGCATGAAGAATAAATACCCTGTATATGATTCTTGGCACACTTCCTCCAACGACACCAACTAAATCAATCAATACTATCCATCCATTCTTAGTTCACCAAGCGAGTGTTATATCTCTCTGAAATATATGAGTCCGTAAATTTTCCCAAATCTCACAGTGCATTTTCCTAATCTCTCCTCCGTAAACAATCTCTCAAATATCATCACATACATTCACAATAGACTTCAACAAGCTCGCCAACCAGGCCAAGTCAGCCCCCTCCAACCAAGGAAACCAGGGGAGCAACAACAACTTCAACGCCGATACCGAGAAAAAGAGCTCCGGTAGCCCCATGGGCATGTTCAACAACGCCGGTGGTGGTAAGCAGGGCGAGAAGAATAAAGACTACTTCGACAAGGGTAAGCACATCAACCTTTATTCCACTACTTTACATATATCCCAAGACATTCTCTAATAACTCCGTCATTTCCAGGTATCGATGCCTTTCAGGAGCACGTCCTTTAAGCAGGGCCAACAGTCTAACGAGGCGGCTGCCGAGCAGGCCAAGGACAAGGTCATTGCTGGGTTCATTCGTGACAAATACAAGTTCATTGACTGGCAATAATTTCTTTATCAAGGATAAGGAGCGCAAGTATGAGCTGTAAAGGAAGTAAGCAATTAGCCTTTGAAATGAATTATGAATATAAATGAAATATAAATATTGATTATGAATTGCCTCAAGATATGCTGTGAATGTGTGGGTGTGCGCTAGTCAGAAAGGAGAATTGTGAATATGCCGAAACATTAGATTGGTGACTAAGTGAAAAGTGTATCAGGGCGAATCGAGGGAATAGAGGTGGTAATTGTAAGTCTGAGTGTCTATGAAATCTTATGAAACAATTAATTAATCATTTGTCATTTATAATCGAAGCCGTAGTTTAGGTTCACAGCATTGCTGATACTGAGATATTGCTTCTGTAAGTCAATTGAACCCTAAACTCCTAATCAAAAGTGGACCCTATCCAGACGCGTCGTTACAAGATCTCTAAATCATCATCTTCGTCAATAACTTACCGTATTCACCAATTCACTCATTTCCATTTCCTCTAATTTGCACATTATTACCCTTCCCCTCTCTCCCTTGGCTCAGATGCCGTCCCGAAACCCCCGGCGCGTTTAGGAGTTGCGGTCGTCTAGCCGCGTGAAGAAATTATCCCGGACACGTACCTGCTAGCGTATTGGAGGAATGAGGGAGTACGGGAGGTCCTGGGAATGCAGACGGTTAACCCAGTGCATAGAGTTGGGGCCCCGCCAAACTCAGCGGTATATAGGACAGTAGCGGATATGAAATGGGCGTTCCAAGGGATTCACTATGACCTAGGGACGCAAATTAAACAGATGATGGTGACGGAGGTGGCTATGGCTTATAATTGTGACCATTGGAACCTTCTGACGGTAATAGAACTTCTGATAAACAGAGAAGGAGATCTCCAGATGAACATTCCAATCCCCTTGTGTACATACATAATCATGGGCATCAAGACCAGCGACAGCCGCTGACGCTACAAGGTCACGCAACCCACCCACAATCACTCTCACTGCCAAGATCTTCCTACCCGGAAATCCACCTCCGTAACCATCAACCACCTCATCTCTGTCAACTCTCCCGACCCCGAGGACTTCGATGGATACCCTCCGTACACAACTTAGTCCTTCCACCAGGGCTACAAACCCTTCTGCCATTTCAAGATTCCCGTCGTCCCACCCCTCATTCCATAATTCGCTCCAACCCCGCCGTCATCCCTCAACCGTGAGCCCCCATCTCCGCCCACAGCATATTCCCCTACCATCCATCTTAGACCCGTATCAGCGGAATCCCATGGTTTAACCAGACTTTATCACGTGATAACAATATGGGACCACTACCGGTACCGATAAGTAGAGGGCGCCCAGATTCCCCAGTGAATAGGAAATAGAGATAGGCGGAGGATCCGTGGGATACGGATTGGATGATCCTGAGGAACATTCTAAAGCCAACGACCGAGCAGTTTTCATTTTCGTCAGGGTAGTATTCGGGAGAGAGTGGATCTCCCCGGGAGTCGAGGGTGGCAAAAGGGGGATAGCAGACACAGGGTGTTGAGGAAACAAAAGGCAGGGTCAATGATTGAGAGGATCTATGGGTTGTCGGGAAGCCGAGCACATTAAGGAGTCGACTGGATGATTTGAACGAGTTAATGAGAATATTGGCACTGGGGGGCGACGAAATGAAGGATACGGCAAAACAGCGAGAGTAAGTCATGGAATAGCGGAGGAGGACCGGAAGAATTGCCACATACACACGGGTGGTCAGGCCAAAAAAAGGCAGCGATATGCTCGTAGAAAATCAAGGCCTGGAGACGGCATCGGGGTCCGAATCGGGCGGGGATCGAGAGATATCGGAAGTGGTGATGGGGAGCCCCGATGCTGAGTGTCAAAGACACTGTACATCAATTGATGAGTAGGTGATTAATTTTTTCCTATTTTTTTCTTCTTTTTATATAGATTAGAGTATGGTCAAGATGAATTCTCATAGACGGAAGGTTCCGATATAGGCATAGCAAATATGCACTTATCAGCATGCATATAATACAAAATTCACTTTCCTCATCTGGTATATCATAGTCCAGTGATGCGAGCTCTTTCAAAATGACAACGTCGGTTCTCAGATTCCCCACTATGAACACTTTCACGATATATTCTCTCAAAATTCTCCTAAATCCCGCCGATAGCGTCAATGTGCGTTCTTTATCGTAATATCACATCATTACATATCGTCCCATCTCGTCCACATGACATCATCCATTCCGCCCGCAGAGCCCTTTTATACGGTCGTACGAAATCATTACTGCATTGAGCGTTCAGAGTCTCCGCATGCGCTACCCAGGCACCGAGATTCAGAAACAGTACTACTATTGATTCATAATGGGTAGTGTTCCATGATGTGGTTGTCATGAATTAGTGCGGTGGGGACTGTGTCGTTGCTTATTTGAAAAATGATCAACGGATGGGGCGGTGCTGGATGTGTGATGGGGTGCCAGTAGGCAGCGGCTATTTCCCATAAATGGATTCCCGGAACTTTTGGATGCGGGATTTCTTTGATATTGGTTCTAGTGTATCATGATTTGAACTGCCTCGCCACTATGTCTTTATCTTTTGACGTTTCTTTCATCGCCCGTGATTAGAATTACCACATTCGTTGACCCTCGTAGACCCTAATTTAAACCCTTAATGCATAAAGCACAACCCCCAATGCATATCTCCATTCACAAAACTGAGTCACGTCTGTCTGTGCCTCTTGCCTTCCATAATCGTATTTCATATTCACTCCCACCGTCACCAGAGACTCCCTCTCCGCGAAAACGGCCACTTGGTTTCAGCATACGTTCAATACGAACCACATGCAGACTGCTTTCGAGTTTGATAACTGAGATGAGACGGGTTGTCCGGTGGTTCTTCCAGATGGGGAAGGGGGAACATGATGGGATGATGGAAATTAGGAACAAGATGTTGAGGATTCGAGAGCCTCAAGTCGTGGTTATCGATGGAATCTACAGAAGAAGCCTTTCGGCAAATATTCTCTAGATGCGGCTAATAGCACGCGATGTACAATGTCACTGGAATGCGGACCCGTTGCCCTCCAACGCGTGGATCCCGGGAACGCGATGGTTCTAGACCGTCTGTAGTAGTTTTCAACGTGTCTTCAAAGAGACGCATGTGAAAATCAAATAAAAATACTAACTAATAGGATCCAATGATGATGGTTGTCACGGGTGGTGATAACGATACGGGCGGACGGGTGCGGTCTGTGCTGGGTTACGGAGATGGAATGGGGGTTTCTAGATGGGAATACGAGGTTCGCTTGGAGTCAAAAGGATGAACTGATGCACATCATGCCCGACTATCAATTAGAAAGTCTAAATGTCACGATAAGGCAGCATTGTGTCAATAATACAGTGACCCCAGGAATGGTGTATGCAGGTGGACGTCAAGGCAGATTTAAGCTTGCCCCCTGTGTTCATTATGGGTGTTTCGTACATATGTGGCCCTGCTATAGGCCGTTCACGATGGCGACTGTGGGTTTGTGGAGAAAAAGCCCGTCGCTTAATAAATGTCCGGATATGGCGTTGACGATAGGACAGCCACCACATAGAGGAGGTTTCCTATTTCTTTTTTTGCCTCTTTCGTCGTTTTGTCTCTCCTCTTGATTGTGCCAATAAAAACTGAGTGCTGGGAGCTGAGTACCAGAGCTAAAGGTAGTAACCGAGAGAGCTAAACCAGATATTGGATATTGTGGGAAGCAAACAACGGAAAATTATAGAGGCGGCGAGAAGGAAGTTACAAGAAGCGTGAAAAGGAAATATATATATTTTTCCGGAAATGGTGATATTCCCGTTTAATTGTCAGTAAGTCAGTATGTGAATCCTGAGTTTTTTATTTATTTTTAATTCTTTGTTTTTTTATGATTCTTTGAGCTGGCGAGTCCTCACTCAGAGTGATGTAATTATTTCCAAATATTCATTTAACCCGTCTTTTCCTCTCAATTCCCACCTCTTTTCATCAGCAACTTCCTCTTTCGTCGTTATACGTATGGTGCATACAGTAACCACATCTTTCGCCAAAGAGTATCCTGGATTGTCAGCTGGGGCCTCCTTCGACTCACTACCAGCTTCATAGGCACAGAACTCAACAGAACTTCGACAACCCGATAATTGTCACGGTTCACTTGTGGATTTCGAATTCAATCTGTCTAACTCTTTATAAATCTACCACTTACTTTCGAGTTCCACTTTTATCTCATTTCACTCTTTCCCTTTGAAAATATTCTTCCATTTTTATATATCAAAGTCCTTCTCCAACTCACTACCCAGACATCAAAAAGCACAAACCCCAAAACGTCCCGGGAAACCCCAATAATAACATCACGTTGTCATTCCTAGTTGTCTCTCTTCCAAATCCACCTCTTACATCTCCTCAGTCTCTACTCTTCCGACCACTACGACTCCTCTCCTCTCCTCGTCACATCGACACCGTATCCCTGAACCCTCCAACCCTCGTTTTCCTTCCTCCTGTGCCTTGCCTCTCTTCCCTCAATCTATCTGTGATTCCACATTATAACTTTTAGTTTTCTGCCCCCGTCTCGGCCTGTGCTTCAAGAGATTCTCCCATCACTTGTCACTTGACTACTTCATAGTCTGACTACTACATCGTCTGCTCTTTCTCTTCTTCTCTTCCTTTTTTGTTATCATTGATATCTTTGAACTCTGTTTGATATTAGTAGCATCTCCTTCATTAGCTTTATCACTGCCAACTATACGACCCGTCTCCTGTCTTCTACCTCAACTACTACTAACTACCAGTCCTTCTTTCCCTACTCCTCGACAACCGACTCGTCTCTCACTCTTCACCAATCACCGTCATCACCATCACTCCTAAAAAAATCCCACTACAAAAAAATAATATAAATTCTCACATTGCACACTCGCGCCCCTTACTCCGTCGCATCCGCCACGTCACAACCCGCGATATCCATATTCTATCCGCTCAGCCAACCACTCAGCGCTCCATCTCCTCAAATTCCGTTGCCGTGACTTCCGACGTCCATACGCATTTCGACCGATAGCTTCCTGAATCTCCCGTAGCGATTCACCCGACTACATTGCCTTGCGCTTCCTCCAAATTTGGTGGCCCGATACTATCCTTTGAGTACTTAGATATAGTACAATAAGTCATTTAACCGACATATATCTTGTTCGTTGGTGGCTTAGAATTTATTTTTGAGATTTCACATATATTGAGATCCGCCATAAGCAAACAACCATCATCATATCTGTGGGCATCATCTCGAATAATCCGGGTTTATTCTTTGTATTTCTCCTACTTAATTTTTAACATCTTCATATTCACATCGACAAAATGTCTGGCCAAATAGGTAAGATTATCAAACAAAAAAAAAAACTCCCTCTTCACTCACAAATTACACGACAATCTCGACTTCCGTTACACCGCAACTACCAAAATATTGTATTCACTTCATCAACGACTTCCAACCTGCTGCACCTCTGACAACGCTAGTGTGTCCATTCCACCACCTCCCATTTTCATTGCAACTTTCCCTCAATGAAAATCACACCCTTCGAACCAGCCCCTCTCTATGCTCCCTCGATCCACATCTGCCAAGCCCGCCTCCCGCTTCCTCTCCGCAGCCCACAAGCAGTTCCTGAGCTCTCTCCGCATATTACATCTGCGGCTCTACTTGCTGGCCCCTTATCTAGTGTATCTCCTGGTTTCAATATTACAGAGATATATCTACTGGGCTTTGTACTGTCATGCTACTTCCTCAATAACTCTTCCCTCTACTTCTACTCACAATTCTGTCACTACTATTGCTTTTACGCCGTCACGAAACTGCCACCAAACGTCGCTAGATTGTGCATATACATTCCCACTGCCGTCATCCCGGCGCTTCCATCTCGTCCAGTTCACATCGTCTCGTTATTTTCCGACCACTCGACTTCCCACCATCGTGCCTTATCTCCTTGTACCCCTCGAAATACCTCAATGCTTCCCACCCGCCATCTGCCAGCCAGTCAGACAATCCGCTTTGTCAAACCCAGGTTGCCCATGGCGGTGCATTGTGACCCAGCGAGACGGTCAGTCGACCAGCCAGGAATCTGAAACGGCCTGAGCTTCGGGGGGTAGTTGGTTGTGGGTTACTTTGCTACACGGATGAACGAGGGCCGATGAGGGGGCTTGTGGATAAGGAAATATGTAGACAGGTAAGATAAATGGGACGGATGATGGCATTATGAGGCTTATGTGTGTGCGTCGAATCATGTGGTTTGAGGGGTAGGCTCGTGGATTAACAGGAGGAGAGGTCTTTTAGATTGATGTAAAAGTGAAGGAAGTTGAGTATTGTGTTTTCTCTCTTTTCTATTAAGAATGCTGTTGTCTTTGCGTAATTGCCATCACATGACGAATTTTCACAGAGTTGTGAATAGCGTCACAAATTCAGACATTTCTTGGAGAATATCATTGAGTAAACACGACTTCAAGACATACCACTGTCAAGTTTATTTTGTGGGTTTGTCTCTCGTCAAATCAATCATCCAGCAAACCCCTTCGATCTATTGAACAAGTCTCCCCCTTTTCCAGTACTATACAGGCGCGACTCACCTTCTTCCACTGGCCTTCCAAACCGAAAATATGCCGATAAGTGTCGTTGTTTGCTCGTGATTGGCTGCTGAGCATCTGTGAACCACTACATGGAACAAATTCCCATCGGATGTTGATTATCAGCTTAGCTACTTGCCTCGTCTTTATATCAAATTTATTCTTGGTACCCCAGTAAGCACGGTGCTGACACTTCCTGTTTTGATGGCGCCTATCCGTTTTATTGTTGGATTTTGTAGCAGGAAGTATCTGGTGCTCTTATTGCTTTGGGAAAGACCATACGCATTCGAGACTTGCGCGACTACTGCTACACGGTCTTATGCGTTTTCCCGTTCATCATCACCCCTGCTTCCATCATCATGACCGTCGATATGAGCCTTGAGCACTAATAGACATCCCACCCTCATTCCTTCGGTGTACCGGGATGTTCAGCTACCCCGTTGCTCTTCACTTTCCAACTTTACTTCCCAGCTGCTTTCTGAATCCCTCAAGCTTAAACTTGATGTTGAAATCAATCTGTGTGTGTGTGTGATTGGCTCCCGTCTGTCTCATCTGGTCTTGCCAGTGATGATCCCCACGGCATTGCCACCTACACATTATACCAGGGCCCATCAATCAACTCTGCTACACTCTTTCAACAGCCTCAGCTTCAGCACCATGAATCACACTGCATATCCCCTCCACCCAAAGCACACCCCCTTCCCTTTTCTGCCTTTTTAGTTGGCTGGTTCCTTCCTGGTTGCTGCTGCTAGCCAAGAGATGTACGAACTAGGGCCCGTTTCGAAACTGAGTAGTTTCCAAACGATGACAAGCCATCTTTGCTATGGACACAGACAAGACGACAGGAGCGGGCTATCGTTTTTCATAATGTGGAAGGAGCACCTGGGGAGCAGCATCAGAAAGTTTGACAGTGACGAACCGATGACTACGCAGGCAGCCTGTCAAGGTGCCAATGAGTGCATTAGCGAACATGCGTGCGAAACCGCATCGCAAGACAAAAGTGGCCAAGAATAAAGGCACAGTTGACAACCTGAAATCAGGTATTATTGCTCTTGGTTTTATTATGGCTATTTTCCCGGCTCTTAATGGATCGTCCGCTGCTACTTTTTTTCGTCACCATCAATAAATCAGTGTTTCATTTTTTGCCAAAGCCTACTTGTCGGTTGCTGCTCCTGCCCTTTTATCGACTAGCGTTTTTGCGCTTTCCTGCTGTTGATGTTGCGCTGCAAACATAACTTGCAAGAAAGTAGTTCTCCTTTCCCTTTTTGAGAGGTTACTTGGAAGGACAAGAACGAAAGAAAAAAAAGAAAGAAGTACAACCATCACAGAAAAGAATTTTCACATTCATGCATTCATGTCTTGAATTTTTTTCATCTCCTTTCTTTTCCTTTGATTTTGCTTCATCTTTGCGCAAGTTTCTTGTCGTTTATTTACTATCTTTTTCTTTCTTTTCTTATTCGCATTATTGCCGGGCATTGTTTTTGGGACAGTATCTTGCAGCAATTGAGATCTTTTGTTATCTAATCATAAGCATCACAGTTGTGCCTTGATATCGTCGATATCCTTTAGCTGTATGCCCATCTCCTTCATGCTCTTCATCTCCTGTCACCAATCAACCACAAACACCAATAATCGTTATCAAACAAACTCCTTAAGGGCCTCTTCCATTACCACTATTGCCATCATCAATAAATCCCACTTGAGACCCCTCGCTTCCCTTGACATCAACAAAGCGGTTGTCACATTAAATCCCCCAAAAAGACATACCGTCTTCTGCATCCTCTCGCTCTTGTCTAGGTGCTGGAGCTTCCCCCTCATCCTCATCTGTAACTGCCCTCTCCCCTGGAACTACCACACTATCGAAATCACAGGCCAAGCGGCCAGCCGTTGTCATTGACTAAGTACAAGGAAGAATCGCCTAGGGTCTCAATTCCCCAGCCAAGCAAGCTCGTCGACTAGCATCGTGCAGGCAAGTATCGTTACTACTAGTTGAGCTGTCCGCACTTGCCTGGACAGAAAGAAAGAGAATCTAAAACTCATCGTCTTGGCCGTCTTCCTCCCGTGTTCCAACCCACAGACAGTTTTCGAGTGGGTTTCTGCATCCTGTGATTCCTCCTAGATAACTAGGTGCCGTCTCGACTAAGGTCCTTATCTGCGTGGCTTCGCGATTTACTTTGCGTCGTGTTTGATATTTGCCTTTCTACTTGATCCTAAGTCGAGCGTGGAAAGCAAATTAAGCTGCTAGTGTCTCTATTTGGTCACTTTCATTTTGACATTTCGCAACCAAAGAACCGCCTGTCATCGGCACTTTACTCAATTCCTTGCTTCCTCCCATTCCACCTATACCTTGTCCATCCACCCACCGCACCTTGTTTTTTTTTTATGTGTGTGTGTGTATGTGTGTGTGCGCGCCCGTTCACGTCTCAATCATCTGCCCCAGCTAGATACTAGCTTGGCTTGTCAACACTAGAAGAAGCGGCAGGTTCGCTCTCTTGATATTTCTTGTTTCTTTGTTTGAGCTTATATTTAACTATATTTCTACCTCTGTCTTCTAGGTCCTAACGGTTTGCTTCTGAACCTGGGCTCCAACAACCCCTTCAGAAACAAGAACTCTTCCGTCTCTGCTACTTTTAGCAACCAGGCCAGTCCGCGTCCCGTTACGCCCCTTTCGCCTTTCGACGACCCAATTCCCCAAGCTGTCCAGAATAACAACCCTTTCCTTGATCCTCTTCTACCATCCGGGCCCGCCTCCAATCGCCCCGATTTCTCCACTTCCATGGCTGTGCGTCCTGAGTCCAAGGTCGTGTCCGACACGAACCTTGATGAAATCTTTGTACGTCTTTCTCCTGATGCTTTAATTGTTGTTTTTGCACCAATACTCCTGCGTTGTGTCTTGTGCCACCGCAAAGATTGTTTATCTCTTACGACATATACTTCTAAGACATGTATGCTAACTAGTATCTTACCTTGTGTGTCACAGGGCTCTTTGAAAGTTGAAAACGATAAGCCTGTCGCCAGACGGCCATCACCTAGTGCTCCGCCGCGCCCCACTTCTCGTGCCCCTCCTAGTAGCTCTCCTAGTGCTCCTAACCAGGCCCGCAGACCCCTCCGCCCGGTGTCGCCAATACCCACCGCCCTAGCCACTCTCAGCAGGGTGACGAAATGCGCTCTAGAAGGGCACCACCGCGTCCTGGTCAGGGTGGCAGTCACTATGCTGAGTCGCCTTCCCGGCGCCCTGGTGATCGTGAACGCGAGATGCGGTCTTCAGACCGCTCGAGCAGACCTCGTCGCAACTCTGACTCTTCTGTCATTGATCGTGAACGCATTTTAACTGACGAGGAAAAGGTTTTGCGCGAGGCCCGCCGTCGAGCGAGAGAGAGCGCTGCCCGAGTCAAGGATACGGGCAAGAAGCCCAACAAGCGCATGGACATTATCGATCAGCTGGATGCCTCTAGCATCTTTGGCATGGGCAGTAAGTATTTAAAGCATGATTAATTGAGCTCTGGTTCCGTTCCGTTCTAACTCATAGTCTTAGTCATTCACCACGATGGCCCTTACGATGCGCTCAATGCCCATCGCAACAAGTCTCGTCGTGCCCCAATGAAGGCATTCCCTGAAGACTCCCTGAACAACGCCCTCGGTGGCTCTGGCCCCGTCAATTCCCGCCCCGATCACCAGACTTTTATGGGGAACCATGACGGTGATGCCTTTGCCGACTTTACCCCTGCTGCCAAGATTGACGCTCTAGAGGGTGTCTTTGATCCTGCTAGCCGCGGGCACATTATCCATGGCGATAAGAGTATGGGTCTTGGTTCTTCTACTTTCCTGGAAGGTACTCCTGTTGCGCGCACAATCATACAGAAGAAACAGCAAGAGCAGGCGGAAGAAGAAGCCACCGAGGGTATCAAGCGTCAGAAGTCGCTAGCCCATCGCATTCGGAGTGTTAGACGGCCCAACCGCAACTACCCTCCTGGCCACAAGGGTGTCACTCGGCAGATGTCGGATCAAGTCCCGTTGCCCACTCGTGCTGAGGGGATGGGCGAGTCTACTCCATTCGTGACTGAGTACGCCAACGAGCCTGAATCATTGACTGTGCGTGGCCAGGGCGGTGCTCCCAGTCCCCCTCCTCCCCGGGGACGTGCGATGTCGGATGATGTCAATTCGCCTTCGGTGGGCGGCTCTGGCAGTGGGGGTCTCCTTTCGCGCGTCAAGAGTTTGAAGGGTGGTCGCCGGACCCGACCACAGGTTGATAATGAGTCGATGCCGGCACCGCCTGCAAACCCCGGAACTGCAGTCTAGGGTAAACTGGTTCATACTCTGGGATTTATAAACAGGCGCAAAAACGGTAGTAACGATGACCAAGATGGGGAGGGAGGAATCGGTGGTAGCAAGGCCACCGCTAGCAATCATGACAATATCGGCAAAATGAGTCGAAAGGAGGTCAACCATCAACACTATCATCATCACTCAACCCTGACGACTGCTGACGACAAAAAGATTCTGCGCGCGGAGATGTGCGAAGATGTGGGCATGGCGGTGACTACCAATAGTCAACACAACACCAAGATATCGACAAGGTTAACGAGCTCGACCAGCTTTGACAGTGGCGTATCCCCAGTCAAGTTCGAGGTCAAGGCTAAGAGGAAGCGGAAGCCAAAGGATACGGGCACGGTGTCGTCTGAAGATAGGTTGTCGCTGGGCGGTCGCCGCTAGGGTGCAGCGAACGGTTCCGCAAACTGGGGGTCATCGATGCTGGGTAGTTGTGATGGTACTGGTAGTCGGAAGAGGGCGTTTCGAAGGTTTCTACTAAGTGAGAGCATGATGGTTTTGCGGAAGACGATGTTGTTTGGGGGGTGGTAGTTTATTAGTTGGTGGAAAGTGGAAGTGGTCGTTGTCTTTTTTCACTTTTCTCATTCTTTTTTATTCTTTTTTTAAATTTACTTTTGTTGTTTTTTATTGTTCGTTGAAAGTGTTTTTTTGATTCTTGTTCTCTATTTCATTCGTGTTTGGGGAATTGGTTTTTAGTTAGTGACTGCAGCATAGATATTCATAGTGCTAGACTCTACGCATAACATGAAGTTGTTTGATATCATCACATTGAGGGTATCGTTAATCAGTGTTTATGTAATATCTTATGATACAAGCTAGTAGACAGGTGCAAGCCTATCTGGTAAGAGGCTCTCTGTGTTTCATATGGTTGATTATTCCCAATTTACACAGGGTTTTCACGATATTATGCCGGAGGTCTATGCGGAGGGGTGAGGGGCATAAGTGGTGAAACGAGAATGGTGTTGTGTTGTGAAGAGGTGAGGTTGAGGGTGAGGAAAGGATCGCTTAGTTCAGGGGGATGACGTGGGGTTAAGGAGGAGGGATCATTAGCGCAGAGAATCTAGTATACTAGGGTTGTGGAAGGTCCTTCATATAAGGGTTACGTTTATTAAAAACACGTGACTATGAGTGACGTCAGTGGGGATGACTTGGGAAGTTGGTGATGGTGACGGAGATGGAAGAGTGGGTTTGGTTTGAGCATTATATACGATGAATGGGGATATTTCATTACCGTTTTTACCAGTTTCGGTGGATGTTTTGTTAGATGAGGGAGAAAAGGTTGCGGAGGGGCGGATATCGACGGGGATTTATGGGGTCAATCGGGTGTTGAGAGCGGTGTTGAGGCCGGGGAAGGTCGTTGGGATCTCTTCTGAGAATGAATCAATTGGCACGAAAGTAAGTTGATGTTTCCGTCTATATATTTAGAGTTTGGTTTGTTTCTGACAAGGGAGGTAGCTTGCTTTGCAAACGATGGCGACGTATTTGGAAAGTCATCCGGAGGCAACAGCATTGGTTATCTGCTACGGACCTGTCGGGGTCATTGCGAGGGGGCTGAAGGACTTGGTTGTTGGTGGTGACTGGCGGGGAGTGTTGGGGAGGGTGGAGATTGTGAGGGTGTTTGATGGGGAGGGGTTGTGGGAGGTTTTGGGGGAGTTGAGGGGAGGGGGTGAGGCGGGGTGAAGAGATGGAGATGGGAGAAGATGCGGCGATGGAGATGGAATTGAAGACGGAGGAAATTCCGGAGGCGGAGATGGAGGTAAAGAATGATAAGGAGATGTACAGCCAATCTGGTAGAGAATATTCACCACTCGGCTTCACCCCCGTCACCCAAGACCAAGGACTCGAGATCCTCCCATATACCCCATCCGCTATTCCGCCTCCTCCATCATCCTCCCAACCCCTCATCCCATCTCCTGCCCTCCGTGAGATCCCTGACAGCGACGAAGACTCCGATCCCGAGCCTCTCTTATCCCTCTCCATCCCTTTCCTCCGGCCAACTCCGCCCGCTCCCGACACCACCCAGCTATCATCACCATTGTCAAGTGATAGTTCCTTAAGTGACTTATCCAACAACGAAGAAGAGGAGCTTGAACGGGAATTCGCCGGAACCTTCACGATGAGAACTGTCAGATCACAGATGCCAGTACCGACGGATACTCAAAAGAGCGGAATGACAACGGACGATGGGACATCCCCAGTGCCAACGATTGTCATGAGTAGTTTGGGGAAACCCTTGGAGATCTCAAGCTTCAATGGGGTGTCAAATTTCAACCTATCGTCTATACCTCTTGCCTCAGGAACCCCAAACTCACTGGTAGCGCCAACTCCAAATCCGTCAACTCAGCCTCTTACTCCCGAACCACCCACCTCAAGTCCCTTAATACCACCTCCCAAACCACCCAGTCCGCCACCAGCAGCAAGCCCGCCTCCCCCCTTATCCCTCCCTTTCCCCGCCCTTCTAACAATCACCCCTTTCCCCCCCCTCCTCACCTCCCTCTCCACAACCCCTCCATCTCACCCACTTCTCCCGCACCCTCCGCTCCCTCCTCACAACTATCCCTCACCCCTAATCCTCCTAACGAACACAACAACGCTTCCTCCCGCGCATATTTCCCCGGCCACCGACCCACTTAAATCCTCGTTTGCCGCGCCGGGGCGCCGGACGCGTCCTTCGTACGGAATGGTGTTTGGCGAGATGATTGATGGGGGTGTTACGATTGTCGGGGTTTCGAGGAATGCTTGGGAGGCGGGGAGGAGGGATGGCGGACGGAAAGGGTGGGTGGTGGAGAGTGTTGGGGGGGATGAGGGACTGAGGGGATTGGTGTGTTATCGAAGAACGGAATGGACGGTTGGTTGATTAATTTGATAATAAACAATAAATGCTTATTAGTTTCTACACTGCGCTAATTGTCATCTAGACTAAAAACACTCTCTACAGGTCCGGCATCACCTTCTGGACCTTCTCCTTCAACATATCGGCGGCCTCCTCCTTGGACAGTCCCTCAATAAACTTGACCACCTGTCTCATCTCCTCATACTCCAGCATCTTCTTTATCTCCTCCGGAAGCCCGACCGAAAACTCCTTCTCCGAGCCCACATACGGTGTCTTATCATCCATCCAATGGTCATGACCCCCGACCAGACGTTCATCTCTCTCAACAAATGACCTTAAGTATCCCTTGAGTTCATCAAGCTTCAGCTCCTTAACAAATTTCTGCCTTTCCTTTGCAGGATTCTTATACATAACAGGAGGTAACGGCAGGAGAACTTCATCGATGCCATGGAGGACACCGTCACGGGCAATGCCGTCGGCTTCCTTGACATCGACACAGTCATTCAGCTTGATTGTCACGTGCCCCATAAGTCTTGAGACCTCAACATCAAGAAGAGCTTTCTCAAGGACAGTGGGGAACGTTATCTTGCACTTGGAGCCGACGGTCATACTATCGATACCATCTGAGTCGTGATCGGGGATGGCACCCTCTTCACACTGCTTGACGTCACCGGTAAAACCCCAGAGCGATCTCTTCTGCATGTGTTGGTGCTCCTTACGAGCCTTATCGCTGAAGTACAGGGCATCAGAATACAGAGTACGTTCGAACACGACGTGGCCCTCGAGAATCACCCGGAGGTAGTCCTTGCCATCTTTGCTGAACAGCCAGTTCCGCACATCATCCGATACCGCCTCCCACGCCTGGTTATTTGGAACGAAGATAGTGGAGCCCTGGGCATCCTGACGGTGCAGCCACTTGTCAAGATTCGTCCGCTCAAGCGCGAGACGCGAAGTGCTGAAGTCACCGGGGAGATGCTCGAGGAGCTTACCCTGACGCGGAGGCTCAATGAGCACCGAGTCGACTTGGTGGACAGCGCCGTTCTTGCCGTCCGTCTTGGAAGAGAGGATCTTAGCGTAGAAGTTGATCTCAGTGTTAGCTACGCCGGCGTCAATGCGGAGGCGCTGCGGGTGGTTTCCGATGTCTTCCTCCTGAAGCAAAGATGGCACGGTGTGGAGAGGAATCATTCTGGGGCCCGAGATGTCACCGGGGACGATGTGGTACTTGAGGAAGTCATCGCTACCGATATCAGGGGAACCATGGAGGAGGTGGGTGCGGAGGCTTAGGGGGAGTTCGTCGAAGGCTTCGTCAGTGGGGACGAAAATGGTTGACTTGGTGTCAAGGTTCTTGAGACGGGTGGTTAGAGAGTCAGAGCGGGAGATATAGTCCTTGAACTTGTCCGAGTTTTCGAGATCTTGAAGGACATCAAATACAGTGCGAGTGTCTCCGGAGGTCAAAGAGACGAATGCGGGCGAATTGAGGGGGATGATAGAGGCGGTGGCCCCAAGGGACAAGATGATGGGGATAACAGACGCTCGCATGATGAATGTGTTTGAAATGAAGCTGTTAACAGTATAAATTGGATGGATTATGAAATTATTAACGTGGTTGGTAGTAAAGATGTGTAACGATGTTGAAGTATTTAAAGGTCAAGATCATTTCAATATACCGAGACCATCCCTCCCTCTATATATACTCACCTGCTACCTCCCCAAACCGAGTTTCTCCAACTCGTACTTTCTCCATACACATCACGCTCTTCATTCTAGGCCTTCCATAACGTCATTTCGTTTCCCTTCAACACGGCAACGAAGTTCTTCATTGGCCAGATCATTCCACAACTGCTGTGGCAAACTTGTCTTACTATCCACATTAGGAAATATTGCTTATATAATGTGGAGCCGCGGGACAGAACTGCGTTTGTTCTCGGGAAGAGTAGGGGTTAGAGCTAGGGTTGGTGGGCCATGTCGGCTGGCGAGCCGTGAGGAATGCAAAGGTGCGATTTGGGGAAGATATTCAAGACTTCAAGGGGGGGGGATATGGACGGAAATGCATAGGGATTGGTTGCACTTGATTCAGATTGAGTATTTGAAGGGAAGAAGCGACATTGCTACAAAATCTCAGTTTTTGGTTTCATAAATGTAGTTTCTATACGAGTCAAGCAGGTCTGAGGAAAGTGGGGCGACTTATTGCTTAGGTAATTCTAACCCCCATTGAACCCTAGAATTTAACTTTCCGGTCGCCCGGAACAGCTCATTGACATTGTGTTGGCATCACCAGATTCCCTGTTTGTGCAGATGTGGTGATTGACCTGGGCGATTCGGTGATCCAAGAAATTATCACACCTATGACAAAGACCTGCATTAGATGTTTCCATCATTCAATGGCGATGTTCCCTCAGAAAACCCCATATATTTAATTGTAGCATAAACCAATTAATAGCGGCAATTAGATGTCAATTAGAGTGTGAAAGCTGTAAATGTTAGAAAGAGCCACAAGATGGCAAGAACAGGTATGCAATTAAGAGGCATAGTGAAGAAATGTGGGGATTTCTTAAAAAATGGTTTTATCGTGATAACCATCAAAATCCTTCAACTAAGCGCCAGAAGCCCTGCCGAATGAAAAACACACACACACACACACACACACACTCTCTCTCTCTCTCTCTCTCTCTCTCTCTCTCTCTCTCTCTCTCTCTCCCCCATTCTCATGATATTTTGCAGCTCGCATACATACAATTGGATCCATCACATTGATCCTGTCAGCACATGATGCGGCGTCACTAGCGATACGACGTGAAATGGCGGTGGCTGACCCCTGGTCGGTCTTTGACAGACCGTCTGGCTCTGGTAGTAAATGAAGGATTTCTCGGAAGTTTGTTTCGAGCATTTGAAGCCTGAAGGACGCTGAGGACCGACGTCACGGCAGACGCCCAACCTCGTCCCATGTTTATGGTGAAGAAGAAGGAGCTGGGACCATCGTGAGCGAGGAGGCGAAGGAGTTGTGAAATGGGGAGAAGAGTTAATGGCTTATAGCTAACTACCATGATTGGCAGTATAGACTCGTCATCAACCGTATTCAGATTCCCATTCATCTATTCGGTTATGAAAATAATAACATGAATATCGATATTCTGGGACAATACCACGACTGTCATCCATCAAAGAGAGCCACCCTCCAAGAACCACTGCCCAAAGACACCCTCGTCACTCTATCTGATCAACTAGCCAGCCACGAGAAAAGAACCAGACTCGACGGCGGAATCGTTCCCCAGCCTTCACAGCAGCCTTCAAACACCGATGTAAGCCCAGAAGCTATAGTAGCAAGGGCATGAGTTGGGAGGAGAGAAACGGTGGGTAGTAGTCGAGGAAGAAACATATTTTTTTGGTAATTTTCTTTTTCTTTTGTTTTTGATTTGCATAAATTATTGTCTTAAAGGCTTCAGTCTGAATATCTTTTGAAAAGTTGCATTTGATTTGTTGGCTTGCATCAACTATCGTGACTTTGGCTTCACACAAGAGGAAGCTCTATCCTGTTCTACATTCCTCAACAAAGGACCTCGCAATACCAAAAACGGAAGCCACACCGCAGGCGGCCTGGGCTTCAGTCTCTCTTCTCTTATCACCATCATTATCATTTCTGCCTTCCACCTCACCTCTCACGAACCAATCACCGTCTCCCCCGGGTCTCTTCCTCCTTCGGCCCATCATGGCCATCGATCACCAGCCGCAAGGCCCCGTGTCAACCCAACCCTCCTCCATCTCCGCCTCAGCCCATACCTTCTATCCTTCCACACCGTCGCCGCCCCTCCCGTCTATTTCTCCTCTGCCCTCCTCGCCATCAACCGTCTCCGTCGATGATCCGAAATCCTCCGAGTTCCCCAATGACACCATTATCCGCCATTCGATAGCCTATGACTCCGACTACGATGCCGGCTCCGCTGACATTTCCGACATTTCCGACTCCGAGTACATTGAGGAGTCTTCATTTCCAAATGATACGGTTACTGCGACGGTCCACACGGCAAATGTAGCCGTTAACTTTGGCGCTACACACGGGACGGCGTATAAGTTGCCGGCACATATAATCCAACGTCTCAGCCAAAATCCCGGGAAAAAACACCAGCTTGTTGAGATCCCCCAATCACCAATTTCTTCACAGTTCCGCAATAGTCAGATTTCCCCGTTGTCCCCAACTACAATAGTCGCTGGCCCCTCCTCACCGACACCCCCGGATATCCCCCCGATCTCTCCGCGCCGCCACCGCTGCCCCGACTCCAACCGGCTGATCCGTGAAGAAATCAACCAACTCAACAATGGATCAATCACCCCCGGGGTCGACGACACTCCCTATGTCCTTGCTGCTCTTGATAACATCACGCACCCCGCTGGGTCACCAATGTCCCTGACCCTTCAGCCGACCGCTGCCAGCGAAGTTGCGACGGCCATCTCAAGGCAACTGGAACATGGCGTTGAGCCAACGAGGGTTACAATGAGCGAGCGGAATCCAGATGCGTCGTTCATGCCTGGTGATGAAAAGTTTATGGTGGTTGCTAGAGGTACGCCAGCCATTGATAGAGCGGCACCTATTCTATCAAAATATGCGGAGATGGGCGAAGCTAAGGAGACCCCCAGAGGCAGTCGGCCGAGAACCGGGAGGTTCGGAAAGTCAAATTGGGTGCCAGTTGCTGACAATGTTGTGAAGGCAATTGATCCACAAAGGGTCAAGTACCCTGCGCAATCATTTATTCCGGGATCCTCCGGGTCCCGTCGTTCATTGGGGCTGGAGCTGTTATGGTGGCGATGGCGGCGGTTATGATGTACTGTGCCATTTCGTCAGATCGCCACGATGGGTTGTCAGATTACACCGGAGAATTGAACTCCCGGAAGCTTTTTATCTTCCGGGTGCTGCCGAGTTTCACTGGGGCTATCATTTTGCTTTACGTTCAGGCTATTCCCAACACGACTCTCCGATTACTTCCCTTTGCCCGTATGGCTGAAGCTGACCCCGCGCCGAGAACCGGTGCTATCTTCCAGGATATGTACCCGCGTCTCCACCTTGTCCCTACGCTCGCTGGACCCCTCCCCGTCAAATTCGGTCTATTCACCACATGGCTTCTCAACCTCGCGATCCCCTTCACGCCTCATCCTTCGTCCTCAAGCTCGTCGACACCACCTGGCGTTGGACTGCCGTCCAGGGTGTTCTCTGGACTCTTGTTGCCATTTACCTGCTTGCCCTCGCTGGCCTCGGGGCCCTTTGCTTCTACTGGGCCGGGCGGACCACAGGTCTTCTCTGGGACGTCCGGTCGATTGCAGACGTTATCCCGATGTTGAATTTGTCGAATGTGAATAGATCGTACCTTAACACTCACAATCTGACATCCCGGCGAGCCCTTCGCGCCCATTTGGAAAATAACATGGTTGATCGCCTTGGTTACTGGTCGCACGACTCCGTTGACATCGAAGCACCGTCGACAGTCCTTTGGCACGCTATCGCCCACTCGTATTTCCCGACGACGTCGATTGCGGATCTCGAGACTTGCCGGACACGATCATCAGGACAGCAACATAACTCGCTAGGTGGCATTACGTGCTCGGAAGATGTCAAACCAGGGACTGGCGGTAGCACCGGTGGTCTTTCGTCAGATCCGACGGTTCGGAGCGACGTTTCAGATGTCGAAGCGCGCAAGGGGTCTTTCAGATATCGCCCTTGGTGTCTTCGGGAGATCCCCGGGCTTGCTATTTTTGCTGTTGGCCTTACTTTGTACATTGCCTTCCTTGTTGTTTCGTTTCTCCCAAAAACCAATATCAAGCACGGCTTCGACCCCAAATTGCGCATTGTACCCGACTCCGATGGGTTCTCTCCGGAGGCCTTTTGCTACTCGTTTGTACCGGGAGTTATCGGGATGGCTATGTTTTTGTTGTTCCAAAGTTACGAGATGCATTTGCGAGTTGTTACACCGTGGGCGGCTTTGTCGAGGCCGGAGGGTGCCGAGGCGAACAAGGGTCTTTTGGCTGACTATGCTGCTTGTCATCCGGGGCAGGTGACTATCCATGCTCTGCGGAACTCCGAGTATCGATTAGCCGCTGTGACCTTTTATCATTACTCTTCTTGTTCATCCCCGTGGTCTCTGGGGCCCTCTTCATAGCATTATCCTCCGGCTCTCGTGTCCTCATGTTCCCGTCAATGCCTATTTTTACACTTTAATCGCCTTATTGTCTCTCTATATCCTCGCCTTGGCCCTCATGGTCCCCGGGCGGAAAGCCCTGTTGTTACCGCATGGCGTGGGGTGTTTAGCAGAGGTCATTGGGTTTGTGGCGGGATGGGAGGCCGCAGGGGATCAGGCGTTTGCCGTTGTTAAAAATAAGGGAGATTTGAGAGGGCGGCTGGCGGGGAGTGAGTGGTGTTTGGAGAATGTTGAAGGCGGTGTTGGCGTAAGACGTGTCCGGAGGGTTAAGAATTAAGGTATTGTTTGTTAAAGTGTTTAGTTAGTTACGTCCTTTACGAGTCATGAATAATGTAAAATGAGGTTTTCTTTTCAATATAAACATTTCAAGCCCCACTTCCCCATTCATCATGAAGTTGACCATCATCCACTACCTCCCCACTGAGTTTCATCAACCCTATATATCCATATCCATATTCATATCCTAACTTGCAACCCCATCCCCTTCCCCCAACCACCCCCACGCCGCCCGTGCACTCATCCGCGACCCACAAAACCAACCCCACAGATCCGCCACGCCAGCCAGCCAGCCAGCCTTGTTCCTTTACCTCTCAGTCCCTGCGTCCCCTCCCCCCCAACGCGTCGCAAAATGCACCATAGGCAATCGTTGCCAACCCACCGGATTCCCTCCATCACGATCATAGTCTTCCATTTCCGGAGATTTTGGAGCAGCACACAGACAATGTAATAGGTAGTAGTGAGAAAGCGGGAGGTTAGAAGGGAAGGGATCGAGGATCCTGAGTTATCGTCTTTATTAGTTTCCGATTAGTTTGTTTGGGAAGGTGGGTTGGGTGGCCAGATTGCCAAACATGGAAAATAGCAAAGCGCAAGGCAGGTAAGACGCGCTCTTGACTACTAAAAGTCCTCGATTGCACGATCTCGCATCTTGTAGGATTCCGAAGATATATGCAGATACCATGTGGTATTTCCTAAAACAGGAACAAGGTGACTCGCCAGAGCACGTGAGAAAGAAATCAGTATCTTTTTATATGGTAAAAATGTATTCATGTTTCTTGATGCGTTGAAGCAGATCATAAGTAATCGTTAAAGAATAGACGTTGTCAAGACAAATATAAGTAGTAAAGTGTACCCGATGTCACCGTCTTTCAAAGAAGAGGTATGAGCGGATATCAAAAAGAGAAAGAAAAAATGATAATGAAGGAAAGAAATCATTCTGTTGATCATTGTTGCTGTTGTTGTCCTCCTCTTCCTCATTGTAATGTACATCCGTCGAAATCCGTCGTCCCACCCATCCCGTCAATAATCCAAAATATCCGTTCCGTTCCGTTTATCCATGTAGATAATCCAATACAAGTCACCTTCCTCCAGTCCACCAATAAATCCTTATTCTTGATATATCTCAAAAAAAACCCCCATCAATCCATAAAATCCAAATCCGAAAGTTAAAATTCAAAAGTCATCACCGAGAACACCGTAAACGCCAAAAATAATCATGAGAATCTAAAACCTGTTTACTTTCGGGCAAACATCCGAGAGAAGACACCCTTACTCTCCTTGCCGGAAACCTTCTCCTGAGAGCCCCGCTTCTGCAGACCCTTCATGAGCCTTTGCAACCCGGTAACTTGAACAGGCTCTCTTTCCTCTTCCGAGTCATCCTCATCAAACGCACTCATCGTCAACTTGCCCAGGCCACTCCCACCCCTTGACGGCGGAGGAGGGCCCCAGTAGTACCCAAGCGACTTCTCTCAACGCAAAGTTGGTGCAGGAATTGCATCTCATCCTCGGCAGGAGGAAGAGCAGGCAGAGGTCTGTTCATGATATTCTGATTTTGCGAGTGGGAGCGCGAGTGGCTGCGGATGTGAGTTTGGTGGGGATCAGGAGCAGGGAAAGGAGACCAGGCAGCTTTCTCTTCTGGACGGGTAGGACGTCTGGGAGTCATCTTGGAAGCGAAAGAGGAAGTTGACCCATTTTGACGATGACCGTGGGAGGTGCCGGCACGGCCAGGAGGAGTCATGGGACGCCCGTTAGAGTTGCGGGGCATGTGCATAGAGTTCTGAGGACGGGAGAGGACACCGTGGGACTTGGCAGTGCGGAGGGTTCTGGGTGTGTGAGGAGAGGCAAGCGGCAAAGAAGGAAGAGGGGTAGTTGGAGGAGGGAGCTGAGGGGGGAGGAAGGAGATGGCGTCAAGGTACTTAGGGGTGGGGATGCCAGGAGACTCAGGCAGGCGAGGGAACTCAGAACGGGGAGAGTCCGCAAGGAATTTTCTAGAGAATGAATCAGAAGCCTTGTGAGAGATGAAGGCCTCATGGCCAACGGCGCGGGGAAGAGCACCAGTCGAAGTCTTCCGAACAACCTGAGCAGCCGGCGCCAAAAATCTCGGCGACGGCTGCGCCGAACCCGCAAATAAGTCGGGACTCCGGATAACCGAAGAAGATCCTGAAAGAGTAGTCATCGCCCAAGAGTCCCAGATATCCGCAGACGGCGGCTCGTCGGATTCGGAATCAGAGTCATCGCTGAGGCCGGGGGCACTAGTATCAGAGTTCATGGAGCCGCGGGCGATGCGCGCGGGGGAATAGCGGGATACCTTGTGCATGTTGTGGGTGGGGGGGGGGATGGAGTAGGAAAGGTTGAGATTGAGGTCGGAGGGGCGGTTGAGCCGGCGAACGGTGGAGACCGGGAGGGACATTATGGTTGTCAGGGGCCGGAGGCCGGTTCTGATGAGAGAGCTGTTTGGTAGGTTGGAGGATATGAGAGATTATGGTTTGGTTTGGTTTGGTAGGTACGAAATATCAAAGAAGCGAGAAAAAGAGGAAAGATAGTCAAGCTACAAGTTGCAGGTCTAGGAAGGAAGTATATAGGACGGCAGGTAACTTCCTTTCTAGTGGATGGTTAATGTATGGAAGAATGAAGATGATGAAAGATAATAGTAATCAGAGAGACCAATAACAGAACGGACAAGATATGATGATTGTATACGTCCTCAAAGGTAACAACAATAAAAACACAAAGCTCAAGAATTCTCTCAACATTCCCCAAGAGGACGGCGCCACTCGGTGATATATAGCAAAAAGAGTTTTACCGGACTGTCTACATACATTTTGGTCACTGCCCTCTGTTAGTCAAGCGACTGCCCAGTTTCAACGACACTGCCATGCAAAAAGACGTGTTGCTTAGCTAGGAAGAAATGACATGGGTGCGCGTACTAGGATGGAAAGGGCCATGATGGGCTTGTGCATGGGATGTGGAAGGGAAGGAACAGGCTGACAAAAAAATAAATATTATTGATAAAATGGATAAAATAGAGAGCATTGTGAGGTTTAATGCAGAGATAAAATATTGGCTTTTATTGGGGCATATAGTGAGCTGGGAATGGAATATATGGTGTGTTTAGAGGGATTGAATAATGGTTAGTGAGGGGTTGGATTAGGCAGAGAAGAGGTCTGTGGAAGTATTAGGTTTGTTTATGTTTACTTACACTAGGAATGTATCAAGATATGCTCCACATTCACCTCTAACAAAGCTGGTGATGTCAATATCAATATACCGAGTTCTTTTGTAACCCCAAGTTTTATAACCCTCACCTATGATGATCTCGCTACGCAAATCCACCTTCCACAAAGTTATAGGCGAACTCCATGTCAATCACCAATTCGCCTCCAATTAAAGCAACTGGAAGCTCCTTCTTTCTTTGTTCCATTGATCAACTTCTCACCACGTGTAAAAGCCACAACGCAACCCCTTAGCTCCGATTGCCTCGAGATCTTTCGCCCTATACTATATTAGCTCCCCAGTGTTAACACAAGTCAGAGCGTAATATTAATAACCCTATCAATCACTCAAGGCCCTTTGACATCAAAATGGAATTTCACTAGAAACCTGTATCAATGACAACATCATTTTCTACTGGCTAATAGTAACCACTCCACTAACTCAAAAAGGCCCAAACGCCAAATCCTACCCACTGGACAAAGTAGCAAATCGGCACTGAATTCACAATGCTAAATCGTCACATGAAACCTTCTGACCTTGGGTTCCCACCCATTGTCCCATGGCTAAGAGCCTTCTGGAGTTTTCTTGACTGGCCCTTTGACCTACTTGGTGAGTCGTCATGCAAACATTTGGAAAGGCTAGTGTTCATTGTTTGGCGCGAGTTTTGGAGGAGGTCCCAGGGGAGGGCTTGGGTAGTATTTGGGTAGTATTTGGGGGTTGAGATCAGATGGAGGCTAATGAGTGGGTTGGTTAGCGCTTTCAGGGCTCCTGGGCTGGAGAGTTAGGTGGCAATTGGCAAAGAACAAACAAAAGAAAGAGCAAGCCATGGGTAGTTACCACATCCCATCATATTGTATATCCAGGGTCGCCTCGAGTTGTTTACCAACCAACAATATTCAGGAATTCCTGATTGTTTGATTTTTCAATATTCAATTGACATCTTTTATACACATCCATAAGCAAACTGTTTCTGCAAACAAACACATTGCATAATGTGCTACCTCTTCCTTTTTTGCTTTTACTTTATTCAGCTTTTGATCACCCAGTAGCTCAGTGGTGTTGCCCCTTTCAATTATTTATTGGATACTATCACAAATGGCCATATCCCCTTCTATGCTCTGTCATGCTGTGTGTGTGTGTGTGTGTGTGTATGTGCTCAGACAAACATATGAGGTCAAAAAAGTGATAAGAATGCAAGCCTAGAACAGAATATTATGCTGACTGTTGTATGATGGAATCTAGGGTTAGAATACCCTGTAATGTTATGATGCACTGTTAGTGATGTGAAGGGAGGTTTCATTGAGGAAGGTGAGGGAGGAATGAAATGATGCTAAATTGACAAAGAGATATAAGATAATCTATGTAGCCGCTTATTTCTTTGTTTCTTTTGATATGTTAGTGGTGATATATTAAGCTCATGAGAAGATATATCAACTAAATCTATGCGTTACACCACAAGACATCACACTTGAGTTACAACTCCATATATCATGAATCTTATCCTTCCTGATGTAGTAAGACATGAAATCAAGATTGGCTACTGTGAATCACCAAATTAATTACTCAGGTTCATTCTATTGTCCATGCCTTCATCATGTAGCTTACAGAGCTTGCATCTGCATTAGTTCATGAACTCTTTAAACACACATATGCATGTATGCTATATATGTATGCACATACATCCACCACATTCGATCCACCATCACCATCACCATCACTAATCACTAATCACTACTGCATAAGCCCTTTGGACTGATGCTCAATCTCATCAACAACACACATCCCCAACTATCCCCAGCAACCTTCCTAGCCACACATAAGTACAGACCCTCTAGCTTTCCAGGTGGCCCTGCAAGCATGCCCCTCACATTCAAAGAGGCTGGCTAGCTGGGTCAGTTGTTGGTTATCCATGGTTGACTCTCAAGGGTTCTTCCTTAGCTAAAACATCTGATGTCAAAGAGACTCTGGGCTCTCCATGCCTAGTCATGATGTTGAGATATCAAAGTGCAGAGGAACCTGGGGGTATATAGTAGACTTCGGTATCCCCAGTGGCTTGGGGAGCAGCAGGCTATTTGATGGCCTTTCTTCTATTGTCATATTAAAGAAATGATGGATGTACAATATTCGTTATTGATCATCTATTCTTTTGAATGGAAAATAGCGCAATATGTTATTTCTTACTAATTTTCCCAATGAGGCATTGTCCTTTGGTGACATCTTGTATCCAGTGTCACAAATAACCAATGATTCCCCCTTGGTAATTTTCTATTGACCTTCCTTCCAAAAATGAATACAATATAATTCATGGTTTCTCATGGTCACTTTAGACTCCATATAATGTAATGGTTAGTCTCATAGTTGAATCATCACACTGTCATTTTGTCTTTCCATTCCTCTTATCAAAAATATGGATTTTTTCATTGCCTCTCTCTCATTCTTGTGTGGTAAACTCATCCATCAGACTGATCACCAAGTAACCTTTATTATCATTTATTACCCTCTCAAGCAAACTCATGTACTGCCATACTGCACACATGCGTACTTTATAGGGTTATGTAGATTCTGAAAACCCTAGTAACTATTGAAAAGTTACCAAATTGGACAATACCCTATTTAAGAAGGCTATTCAGGCACACAAATTATCTAATCCTGACATGGGAAGGTGGTGATAATAAATACTGATACAGAACTCTTATAAGTCTTGTAATTGGAATGAGTATAATAATTTAAATTTGTTAATAAGGAATAATTTTAGGGAAGTCTAGTGCTAACAGCTATAGTAATTCCAGCTCTAATAGTATATATTAAAACTGTTATAGTTAAAAGCTTATAGTTGAACTTTGGGTTTAACTGGCCAGACCTCTTCATTAGGCGTATTAGTCTTGTTAAGTCTTTCCCTCTATAGAACCTCATACTCTTTATTGAGTGTAATAGGAAATAGGACTTTTACTTTGAAAAAAACAATTAGAGTGCTCTAGGCAAGGTTATACTTGAATAGTATAGTATATAATAATATAATAGGAGATATAGTTTTAATTTATTAATTTCTAAGACTATTATAATACTTATTAGGGTTAGTTAGGGATACTGGTATTTAACTATTAGAGGTGAAATTCTTAGATATACTAAAGACTAATTACTAAAAAGCATTTGCTAAGAATATTTTCATTAATAAGGAATAAAAGTTAGGGATTAAAGAGGAACAGAAACTATTATAGTCTTAACTATAAATTATACTAATTAGGGATTAGATAATATTATCAAGTCCTTATTAGTCTCCCTAAGTAAAAGGGTAGGTAAGATAAGTAGAAGTTAACTAAATTCTATTTAAGTTATTATATTAGACTTTAATATGAATATGGTAGGTTTTTTTCTTGCAAAAGAGTGTATTTTTAGGGGTATAACCCTAATATTTTTAGTATAGAGATGTTTTTTCTCTTACTAAAACATGAAAGGGTAGCACTCTTGGCTATACACTTATACCAATAGAAACTCCTCTTCCTATACAACCTCCATCTTCCAGCTTAGTCAGAAGGAATAAGAAAAGGGAAAAATATATATAGAAATTAGTTATATAGTAATAAGATCATGATATACTCAAATAATTAAAAGAAAATAATATTATTAGATTCTAATAGTATTATTATTTATTAGATATACCATATAGTTACTATATTTATAAGAGTTATATACTTACGAGTCTATTTTTTTCTTTTCCTATACAAAAGCACAAATTTTAATATACATCAGTTAGAGGTCCTAACTAAATTTAACTAACTTCTCTAATTTGGTATTAGTTATTTTAGTAGTTATCATCTAGCTTATAACAATTGTCTAGTTGATTCTACTAGTAGTTATATGCTTATATCAAAGATTAAGCTATATATATATCTAAGTATAAGCAATTATATAGCAAAACTATAAATAGCTCGTTATATAAGTTATTATTTATTTGATAGTACCTTACTACTTGGATAACTATAGTAATTCTAAAGCTAATACATACTAAACATCCCAATTTTAAAAGGTATATATTTATTAGATTAAAAACCAATACCTTCAGAATTTCTAGTAATTCATTATAACCTCCTAAATCACATAGTCTTGTACTAGCAATGGTTCATTCAACCTTCAATGCAAAGGTCTTATCTTCACATGGTTATAATAAGTAACAAAGGGTTAGAACTCAACCCCAGAGAGGGACCCTGAGAAATGGCTGCTACTTTTAAGGAAGGCGGGTGGGCTCACAATGAAGACATTATGTTGGGTGATTAACTATGAATAATGAAGTGGAGAGAGAGTTTTTTTATCCTTGCAGTCTCTTGTGATTACAAGCTAATAATTATCTCGCCATGTGGATCTGTTGGAAGATGAGAGAGATTGATTAGATGATAGTGGATGGAATGGCCTTAGGGGCTTTTGGAAAGCGCTTTTGGATTTTGAGGGAGTAACATATAGGAACATTTGACATATGATGGGAAAATGTCTAGCTTTTGACATTTCAGTGATTAATTTGAGGTCAGTCAGGTCTTGTTAGAGGATGTCTTGGGAAATATGAGAGTCACATGACATTGATAGTACTCTATCCTTGAAATATTAACAGTAACCAACACCAAGAAACTACCTTCCCCATTATTTTCCCTATAACCCTACTATAAAATTGTCACCTGATTCTTATATTGTCTACTTGCCTAGTCCTACTAGTACTTGGCATTTCTATACATCATATTCTTCCCAGATACCACAGACCCCTCAAAAACCACACCAAAAATATGTCTTGTAACTATTTACACCAAAATACACAATAACAACCATTGAATCTCAGCACAAGTTAAGAGAAAAAAAAAAAGAGGTTGAACCCAAATAACCCTTGCCGTTTCATTCCCATTCCTTCCTGTCCTACCACTTGTCCCATGTCCCATCAGATGCATGACCCTTTTCAGCCTTTCCAAGCAAGCAAGCACAAATTCATTGAAAAGGCAAGTGGCCAAAAGAAGAAGCTTTGACGAGTCTCTTTCCGGGAGAGGGGAAGGTATGGTGAGGTGGTATTGTGAAGAGGTTGAGATGGAGTGCCAGAGGGTTGGGTGGAGGACATGGGGATTGATGACAAGAGATAATGAATGAATGGTGGTGGTAGTTAGTGGTTAGACGCATTATCAGGGTAGGAAGTTCCGAGACTCTTGTCATTCCGAGTTGATACCAATCACACTTCGTCAACGACTTACTATCTCGAGACCTCAAGCGACTTGTGTCCATTCAATATTTTCCGGCTTCAAACCAGGAAAATCACACCGGTTGTCCGCGTGCGCGTCTTCCCACCAGGACAATCACCGCTGCTGTTTCAATTCCCTCATCACATTACCTGTTTGCCCGCAGATCCCCGCCCCAGCTTATTCGAGGCCATTCTCATCAACTCACCACTGCACCAACAGAATCGTTTCCCGTGTTGATCATCAGAAGATACGTCCAGAACAAGACAATACAAAAAATATCATTTTCATCAGCCCAAGTCACCGCAAGTATCCATTCCTAATGCATGCGGCTCACAGGAACCAAATGTACGCAATTGAGTAACTGAACAATTGTAATAGTGGGTGGGCTAGTGGTTGGTTGATTGTTTGCTTTTCCTCTCTTCATCACATGCAAAGACGATCTCTAATCCTATTGTCACTAAGAGAAATGCTCTATCGCGATCTAAAATACGTAGTTGTTGGCGGGTAGGCTGCCGTTGGTTGTTGTATTGATGGGAAACGGAAAGAGCGTGATGGATGTTCAGCTGCGACGGGGAAGGAGGGAAACTGGAAAGGAGGTGATTAAGGAAAGAGAGGGTTGCCATTTTTTTCTTTGTTTGGACGAAATTTGATTTTGATGACAGTTGACTTTTATTGTTTGTATATCTGTTTACTTAATATCCAGTGTTACTAAGAGGCTCTTGGGAGCTCTAGTATATCTTTCTTAAAGTAACTTTGATCATGAGGCCGAAGGGACTTCGGAGTGCTCTCAGTGGGTTTGAGTTGGCCTGAATAGGGCATCTAAATGGGAGACGGTGTTTCCCATAATCCCTTGCCTGCGATGGCCCCAATGTGTCTTATTGCATTAGCTCTCTAGGCGGAGGGTAGTGACTGTGACTGTCATCATGACCGAGAAAGGTTAGGATAATGGGATTATATGCAAGGCGATCATTTCAAGGTAAGGTGATGGTGTGATAGGTTTGGTTGGGGATTGTTATGTAATGATAGTAAATATTTTGTGCTCGAGGTGACTGGTCGTTTTCAGAAGAGTCAGTAGGTCCATTCTGTCTGTGCTTCTGTCTATCAACCTATATCATGGAAAGACCCTATCCAGATACTTCCTTTTATCTGTTGCCCTGTTCTTTCCCAACCCCATCTCGTTCCTCCTCATTCACCCTAATCTTGTCTTTGATAATCCTCACAACTAAAAAAAAAAAAAGTGGTGAAGTCACTATTCACTCCGTCATGTGTCTCCAGCTGCACAAAAGAAAACATAGTTTAGCCACTCCATTGTCCCAGCCTCGAGAAATGGTGCTAATATAATCAATTACTTTACAGACCTGAGCTGATTTTGGTGAGCTGATGACAGCTAAGTGTTTTATTGGTCATTGTAGGCAATGGGTACCTGCATAGGATTCCATATGGTGTCTAGGAGCTGATGGAGGTGGCCAAGGAAGATGGAGGATAGGGTTTTGTCAGCTGGATATTTGTTAACTGCATTGCTGTTGGTTAGTTGTTTCTGTAAAGATTTGCGTGTGCTATCACCAATAAGTACTGACTTTGATAATGTCCAAAAGCCTTTCTGCATAAACTTTAACTCTCAAATTCTGTGATCTCTAGGCATTGTGTCTTGGAAAACCCTAAGTGAGATTTCCTAGTTTTAAAATAGCCTAATTGAAGGGTTCTACCAAAAGAATCATGAAATATCTTCTCGAGTCTAGACTCATTGTTGGATCTTATCCAACATCAATATCTTCATCACTTCACATAAATCTACCCCACCTCAGTCCGACCGGATTCTCTCTGCCTCCGATGGATCCAACTTACCACGTAACCGCTGTCAAACTTTTCTTCAACTGCGCCCATCCAGCCTACGTACTGTGTGCCCGACCGTCCGAAAACAACCCTATAGATTTATAATTAACCCTATCCACCACAAGATATCTGTGCGTTGTCTATAGTCTATTTTTTCTTTCAAGATGAGACGCTTGGATGAACGATTCCCAATAGTTCAACAGAATGAGGAACTTGAGACATACGACTGCTTATGTTGTTCATGCATTGGAAAACTGTCAATTGACTCCAAGGAAGAACAACCTGGTGATCATCAAACAGGCACAAAGAGGCATTATCTTTGAGGCTATGTTATGTAAAGGAGACTAGTTTAGTTTCTACTAATGCCTAGAACTTCATAAAGTTGTGATGATTATCCTTTTGAGCCCTTTCCTGATTGTGGAAGACAGCATCATTGGTGAGTTGACTAACATGTGAAGGGCATGATATGAACATCGTGAGACAGGGATGCGTTCATGCATCTGGGTATCCTTATTGTGTCCCTTGCGTTAATGATTGGAGTTGAGCAATGGAGGCAAACACCAATCTGTACATACATCCATACATAATCGGCTCGCTATACCTCTAGTGGCGACACCTGTTCATTCCGGATCCATCGTCATGCGGGACACCTCTTCAACCCACCATCATCGGACCATCCATATCTTTCGATTCTCAATATGTAGAAACTCAATATATACTTTCATTCTCAATATTGCCAGCCGATATTGTTATTTCTTCCCAGTGTTTAAGAAATACTCACATGATATATCGCTGCTAAGTGTGGGCTGTGACATCCGTAAGGTCGAGTCGAGAGGGATATCTCTGGGTAACTGAAAAGGGCAGTGGCTAGGGAGAGAACCAGAAGGGATGAATAGGGACCTGAGGGGAATAGGGGTGGTAGATAGTGAAGACATTGGATGGTGAGTGGGGAGGTGGTTGGAGGGAGAGCGTGGTTGGAGGGAGAGCGTGGGTGGAAGGTTAATATGAATAGGGTTATAATGTATGATTAAGTAAGCGGAACTCATGTCTGGAGCTTCAAGAGAGCTTCAGAGGAACCGGCAATGATGGGGAATGGTATTTAGATGGGTAGAACATGAGAAAACATTAGGTTCATGATATCTCAACTTTTATAGTGTCAGTTGTATTGAATACTCACCCATAGCCCACCAAACCATTGCACTCCCCCTTATAATCCCTAACCATAGCTCTTCCCCCAGTAATCCAAGCGCAGATGCTGTAGCAGTAACATCAAAACTTCCCATGAAAATAGCCTTGAAGTTCAATTCCGATAAATGAATTGCTTCAACTCTGAGTTCGATCCTCGGTTCGTGCATTTATTTCCCCCTCCTCTTTTCTTTTTGCTGATTTCGCTTACGGCAAGAGATACGATACAACGGGCAGGTGGGGCAGGCCGGCGTGATATGGGGTTGATATCAATGGGGAGAGCACGACTTTGATAGATGAGGGGGGTCACGGAAAATTTGAAAGAAGTCTGATTACTATGGTGATTGTATGTGGTCTGATACATTCTTTTGCTTCTATAAGCCTTCGATGTTAGTGGCCGCGGGCCTGGCTCCGCGGGTGACTTCGTGGGAGACAGCATATGTTGTGAAAGGACCACAGAAAATTGAACCAGGAAAGAAGATATGGAATATATAAACCAATATAGAGTTGAGGTCTGATGTGATGATGAGGGGATTGTATAATGAAAGGGTTGATAGCGGGGTTGTAGACAGGCGGTGCGGGGTGATGAGTGAGGGAAGGCGGGTGGCACTGATGAGATATGAGGTGGAAATAGTACTCTGTGAACATTTGATTATTTACCGAGGATAAATGACTTAATTAAAACATCAGAGCCTTAAAACATTTGTGATATCGATACATTATATACACTTTACCCAAGCGATGGACTCTATACGGAGTTATCATCGGCAGGATTCACCCCTCTACTCACCTACATCTGACTCAGCTATCATTTCAATATGCGAAAGTATGACAACTTCCTGACTGTATAATTTTCATATTCAGGAACATGAATCCAATGCAGGAAATCCCTCATTTCTTTGCATCATCGGCACTACGGAGACACCCGGAGGATCTGAAAGTCACTGTGCAACCATAGGGTTTACAGGATAGTCTACAGAGACGAAGAGGGAACCACACCAAAATTCAATAAAGAATAGATAAATCCTGAAAATGCACACGCCACTAACCATTACAAACCATTAGGTCCATATACTACATCTAGAAACTTCCGCCCGACCTCTCCACCCTCCCGATTCCATCAACTCTAGCCCCTAACCGCCAACTCAGACTCCGCATACCTACACCCATAACTCACCTGCACCTCCCAAATGCACCAAATATCCATTGCATAGCCACCAATACTCACCGGGGCTCTCTTCGTGTCCTGGATACCTTAGTACAAGTCCATATGCACGCTATGCATTAGGACCGGACAAGAGCATGCAGGTGGGGTAGTTGCTGGGCAGGAAATTTCCAAAAATAACTCAGTGGGGTAATGGTGATGGTGATTGATGAATAGTATGGAGAGAGATGATGTATTCAATATAGATTGAGTGGCAGGAGGGGCGATGAAGTGGAGAGCCTCTGCATATAGTGGGAGACGAGCCGTGGGCGATTATGTTCTGTTTTTTTTTGGGAGGGATGGTGTGATGAATCTTTTGTAGAGGGCCATTGTTGCCATTTCGGAGAGTATCTAGACTTTACAGTGTTATAACTAGTAGTATCCCTTAGTATACACTATCTACTGGACCCATCGCAAAAACTGTCGGCCCGCCGTGATGATTCGCAGAGGCTGCCTTACATATTTCGCCATCTCTCATCTCAAGACCCTCGAGACAAAGTAGGGATAACGTCTCCGAAGATCTACTCATGATGTTCCACCCTGGGGAGGAGGAGTTGTTTCAAAAGGGGATTCACCTGCGATGTTATGATATGACAAGGGTCAGGGTTGATTGACGGTGATAAGAGGTCAGATGGATGGGGATGAATGACTGTAAATGAGATAAGGGATAGACATGTAATGGATTTTTGTTTGTTTTAATTATTTCTTTTTTTATATATATTTTTATTTTCGAAGATGTAATTGGAAGGATAATGGGCCTCAAAAGTATGTGAATGTGTTGATTGTAGTTTATGTGAACTTGTGATACTTTGACGTTATCGCGATTATTGGGTGAAGAGAAGCTTAATAGGCTCAAAGAAAGGATAAATCCTGATTCCCGAGTTTTTGAATATGGCTTATCTAGGAAATTTTGACCGTCTTATGATTCTTAGTGGATGGTGTTATGAGGGGCGATTGTTGCATTATATTGAATCTAGAGCTAGTCACGATATCACGATGAGGTGGCTCTAAAAATCAGAAAATTATGGAATAAACCCAGCGAAAAATATTACAGAAAATCCATGTCTTTCATCCAACTCTGGAAGTCATCAAAAATCATACCAAAATTACAAAAGAATAGCCTCAAAAATCTCCGCTTCTCCACATCATTGCCCTCCTTTCCCTCAGATAAGACTCCAAACTGACCTGTGGATCCAACACCACGTCGCTCCATATTAAAGGAATCATCATTTGCATGGATTTCCTGCAGACACCGTCACACTCGTCACCGCCATCATCCCTCTCTCTCCACTCAGCCCGACTCGGTCTCTCCATCTAACATCGCCACTACGCAAAAAGATCAAACCCCCAGTTCATATCATTATGAGGATATATAACGCTAGACGGCTCCAGCTCACATTAGGCCCACATAATGTTGTAACAGCCACTGTAATGTTGACATATTGTAACTATCATGAATACAGGGCCGTGGTGTATGAGTGTGGTTTTCGGGCCAGTAGCGTTTACGTAATTCGGTGATGATTACATACCCAAGAAAGGAAGCTCCCGTCCATAGTAGCTTCCTTTGTTACAGGCACTCCTTCCTTTCTATTTAGTAGTTTATTTGTGCTTCCTTCCATTTTGTTAGCTGGTTTGATACGTATCATCACTATCAAGCCTATCATATCAGTGCCTTTTCAAATCATGAGAAGCTGTACGCACAAATTCCAAATCTGGAGAGAAGGAAAAAAAATTCACGACAAAACTTCAGCCTCGAAATATGTTTCTCTATTAGCTTATTCTCTTAGCCTCATACATCACCTTGTGATATTCTTATTAATATTGCTGACCTCTCTCCGGAATCATAAAACTACCAACCCAGTCCACTAGCACCTCGCATACACTTGCGTCCTCCCTTGATCTACCAACCCACATGTTGTTTTGCACCCAACTGTCCAGCTGGACTAGTGTCCACATCTGCAATGTCTTTTCGCCCAGTCTTGGCAACATAATTCTTACACGCCAGGTGCCATAGTCACCTCGGGTATTTGGCTTCGATTCGTCGGCTTTTTCTTCTTCGATGTTCGCTGTGCCTGCGAGTCGGGTCCACAATAGTGACAGCGGCTGATCAGCTTGCTTTCTTGCTTGCCCTGTCGAGCATCCAGTCGTTGCTTTTGATGCTACTGCTAGGTTGTCGTCGGCTTCTTGATTCCAATCCGGTCGAACTAACGGTGATTATGGATTCACATAATCGCTGCCCTGGGATTCCATGAATAGCTTCTCTAATCTACAGGAGCTACCGCACTAATTACAATTAAGCCCTGGTAATTCTCCGTTTCCAGTCTAACTAGCAAACTAGAAGCTTGAGCTTTGCCCCCGTTTAGCTCGGGCACACTAACACTGCAGATACCCCGCCATGAACATTAACCTCTGACAACCCTTCCCCGCCAATCACTGTTACCGTCTGCGTATTATCCCAAATTTACCTAGCCATTCATCTTTCTGGCACAAACGCATACACAACCACACACATACGCCCATTCATCCATACACTAGCGTCTGTTCCCTTGACCTTGCAGATAACCAGCCAAGCGCTACATGCGTCTCGTGCCTCCATTCTCAAGGTATTGGACCAACACTGTTGGTATATTGACACCCTCCTGAATCCCCCAATCAGACCCTCCATGACACAGCCAGCCTATACAGTTGACAGAAATTCAACTTAGAGATACACCCTCCGCCTGCCAAGAATGCACATTACTCCATCCTGAGTTTGCATGCTTCTTTTATCCTAGGACATATAACTAAAGACATATATATAGTCCGTTCCGTCACTTAGCCATTGGTTCATGGCTGGTTTCTTTGAATCTATTTCGCCATCTACCATTCAGTTCATCACCTCTCACTCCTCGGGCTTTTCATTATGCCAAGAACCCAGAAATATCCTTACTACTAACACTACCTATTCAATCCTTTTATAATTGAGACATACCTGTTTCCAATAGGAACATACATATACAGGCAATATAGTAAAGAAATTCGCATAAGCCCGAATTGTTCTCGGCCTCTATAAGTACCAGAGACACTCCCGGCATCCGCGAACTGCTTGTACTGGTTTGCTACGCATAACAGAATCCCACCTTTTTCCCTTGTTTCTCATCTTAATTGTCTCTACAACACAATCATTGATTGGTTGTTCTTCCCTTTGACGGTTTAAAACGACTACACTTGCCTGGAATCATCCAAGTTCTCAACCAAACTTGCTCTTTGTTTGACAATCTACGTCCAACCCAATCACAGTGTTCGGGCACACGACCAACTTTCAAACTAAAGCACATTGCGCCCACACTTTATTGTAAAGATAACTTTGTTTACTCCTCTCAAACTTCAACTCAGCATTTCTAAAATACTTTCGCCTGGAGCTATGGCATCTGCTGCCGTCGCTACGCCAGCCCGCTACGAAAGTATGGCCACCGATGACTTCGAAACTGCCTCGATTCAATCTGCCGCCCCGTCTTACAGTACGTTGATTCCTGCCAATCTCCACCTTTTCCGTTCATAACCACCCACTAACAACCAAACCCCTTTCTCTAGTCTCGGAAGCTCCTTCTTACCACACCGTAAACCCCAACGACCACGTCCCCGAATACACCGCCCGCGACCTCCCCCCCTACTCCCGTCGCGAACCCCCCCGTTACGGCCTCCCACCAATTCCCGTGCCACGTCCTATGCCCCTTCCGTCCCTAGCCGCCTTCAGCATCCCCACATGGTCCACGGTTCCAAACTCCCGCCACTACAATAATATCGCGCAAAGACGCTTAGCTGCCTCGTCGTCCCGGATTGCCGCGGAGACAAGCAGACGGGCATTGGAAGTGGTCGCCGAGCAGGAACAGGAGACGTCAAGGGTGGTAGAGGAGGCGGCGACGGCGGCCGCGGCAGTCGTGAGGGGGGTTAGGCCGTTGGAGGATCCGTATTTGGTAGGGGAGACAGCGGCAGCGCAGGCGAGGGAGCAGAGGATTGCGAGGGAGCAAAGAGAGGATATTTTGGTCTTGGAGGATAGACGGTGGGATTGGTTTTTGGGTAAGTTTGTATAGAAAAACATTATGTCTATCATGGAATAAACTTTTGTGCTAATAATTATCGATAGCCCAAATCAGCGATCTCGAAAACCGCGAACGCAGCTGGGCCCGCTTTCGCGCAAACTTTGATGCAATCAAGCGGTCCCGGCGCCGCAGATTGGCCCGGTTCGGCAATCTCTTATGAAGGTGAGCTGGCACTTCGGCACGGAGTTGCCTATAGTAACTCTAGCTGAATTGCCAACTGGTTTGATGATTTGTGTGTAAAAATTGATCTTTCGTTGGAAGCTTTTTCCTTTGTCGATGCATTGCACGGCGTTATCTGGGTGGGCGAGAGCGAAAAGATGGAGATCACCTGGGTAAAGAGGTAGTATTACATGGTCTACGGCTTGATGTCCAAGCATGAGTGGCTTCTAGACCGATATTTCTTTTGTTTTGTTTTTGTTGTTTTGGTTATGAGATTTATGGCTTTTTATGTTCTGTTTTATCTTGTTTTTTTCTTTCATAGCATAGTTAGTATCCAAATAGAGGTATATCGCCACACATGAATCAGCTTCACAAACATAATCACATGTAGCTATCAGTCATTTCAAGGAACATTTTAAATCAATCAATATCATAGCTTAGCAAAATCCTCTCGAGGCCCCATCTCCACGGCAATCAAGGCCCCAAGAAACAAAAAAAGACCAACTCTCTATAATAAATCGAATATGCAAAGAATCTCTCCTTCTTTCTATCCTATTAGTAGACTCTGAGATCCAACAATGAGGTATTCGTGTTCAGTGAAAAGTGACGATGTGTCCTGGGTCGGTAGATTATTTGGCGAAGAGTCCCGATGAATCCGGAGACATTGTATGTTAATGAGAGAGAGGTTTAAGTGGCTTAACCTTTGCTCTTGGTGTTGAGAATAAGCGCAACGATGAGGCTAAATGTTCAGTTAGTAACGATTCGTCTTCCTTTTCTCCCAACACAACATCCATAATCTCCGCTAAAAAAAACTTACCCATACAACCCCAGAACCTCCCCGAAAATCAAAATCAACACCATGCCCACGAAAATCCTCGACTGCTGCATATACGCCCTAACCCCCGTATCCCCGACAATCCCAATACAGTAACCCGCCGCAACACCAGCGAGGCCGACAGACAACCCGCACGCCAGATGCATGATGCCAGTGAAGAGACTGTAGGAGGCTTGGCTGGGGGGCGTCAGGTCTTGGGCGATGAGCACAGAGATGACGAGGGAGTAGACGGCAATGATACCGGACATGACGACGGGGATGAGACACTGGGGGTGGTGGTTAGTATTGGACTAGTATTTGTATAGGATTCTCAAAAGAAGGGGGGGGGGTCTAACCTTCATGATGAGGTCGGGGCGGAAGGTACCAACACCGGCGATACCGATGCCGGATTTGGCGGTGCCGTAAGCAGCGCCGATGCCTAGTTGGGGTTAGTGGGGATCTTTATGGTTTGAGGGTCGAGTCAGGTTAGATTTGAGATTTGGTGGGTAACTCGTATGGCTCGACGGCGGCAGTAGGATCGGGAATATCAGCGACAAACAGCATAGTGAACAGGGGCGATCCAGAAATAGCTGCTAATGATGTAGTGACCATAGAAGCTGCGATCCCGTTGGCAGTCGCTTCCAGACATCGAGTGGTATCGAGAATATTCAGTCGGTTGTTGATGCTCATTCCTCGCAACAATTGCGCTTGCCATGGCGCAAAGTCTCTCTGGATCCGTCTGTCGTCCCCAGCCGTGTCGTCATTCACCATTAATTTCACCATCTTAACTCCTCAATCCCACTCTCATTTCATCAACGTACATCCAAAGATCATAGCTCCAGCAATACCAGCCTAAACAACATACAAATTAGCTTCCAAACATCCCGCAATCCCTCTTGATTCCCAGAATCCGCTCACCATCCCCAAGAAGGGGGCAAATTTGGGCGCGATTTCCGAGTCCGTCATCGCGCCAGGCTATGTAGACAAGTCTCTACTAAGACAGAACCTCTGATATCAAGAGGCAAGAAGTTGAATTCGGCTCCAGCACAGTGAAGCGATCGGGATCGGGAGGCGCTTCGTTGGTCGTGTCGGGAGTTATGCGCTATGATGGGGGGGGGGTGACGATAGTTAGTTAGTGATGATGAGGACAATCGGCGTTGTTCGAGAGGAAATTAGCGGGTGATGGGCACGGCTGTGTAAGCGAGCGCGCTTTTTGTGAGAGGGTTAGGGTTTATTGATAGTGACTTTTTGGACTGGCAGGTGGCAAATTTAGTAGGGAGTTTGATGGCTGATGGGATGATGGGTTTAAGGGTAGTTCCGGGGGGTCACGGTCGACAGACAATGTACTTCCCCGACAATATCGGAGAGACTCGCTCATACTCTGACAAGTGAATATCAGAGGTTGACAACCGATTGAGACCCTATCGACCTGCTGTGTTTTAAGTATACATATAACTCACCTTCACTATCCCCACATCGCTAACTAGAGCTTATTCGCTTGTTCTCCATTCCGTATACGACGGTCCAGATAAGGAGCCCCTAATGCCTACGGGCCCCCATCGTACATGTATAATATGTCTAGCTAGAAATACCTTTAGAAATTCTGAGTGCAGTTGACTTGACTCCAATCTCGA
The DNA here is from genome assembly GCA_023677585.1 of Meredithiella fracta. Lineage (NCBI taxonomy): Eukaryota > Fungi > Ascomycota > Sordariomycetes > Microascales > Ceratocystidaceae > Meredithiella > Meredithiella fracta. Next base: position 1,310,062 of record JAGXCV010000005.1, read on the forward strand.
TTTTGAGACATGACGGAGACCGGGAAACATTGGGGATTTGTCAGGTGGAGGATGGGTGGGGTTAGGGCGAGTGGTGAAAGGTGTCGTTTGTTAATGTGGGTTTCTCACATTACACGGAGATAGCGTCGTTGGTGAATCGCCACGTTAAGGTTATGGAGTTTTGACTTTGTATGAAGGGACTGTGGTGGGTTCCGAAATTAAACAAAGTTAAATTATATTTTGATAGCGGGTTGATTTCTGATTTTCTTTTTCCGTTTTGAGGAGTCAGTGTCCGAGAGATCCATAATTGAGCCATTAGCAACATTGAAATGAATTGATCGTCAATAACCATAAGGGTTACCGTATATTAAACAACCCCAAAATGCGCTTGGCTGAACAATATATCATGCAGGCTTCCGATCCCCAACCCCCATTGATTGGACAACACTCGTCAACTTTAAACTACATTGTCTACCAAAACCAACAAAATAAAGAAACAAAAAAAAAAAAAACCATCAACGAGTAACTGTGTTATCACAGGTGTAAGGTTGCACTCCACTCAACCTCCAAACTATCCGTCCCTTCGCCACCTTCAAGATGCAGGTGGCCCCTTTCCCGTCGAGCGAGCCAAGCATTGGTTTTTCTTAAGCTGGTTATCAGCGCATCGTTGAGTACTGCTGGGTTTACCTGTCTATCCCAACCCAGTGGCCCAGTGCCGAGATCCATGGACTGTGATGCTGTCAGTTGGATAGATGGGGTGCCTCTTTGACCGGCCCCCCGAGAGACTAATTTGCTGCTGGATATGGAAATGGGTGGATTTTGTCTATTTGAAGTGCTTTGAGTGTTTGCTTCTGGCTGTAGCCTAAACTTGGGCTTGCGAGTAGTCTCGTTGACAGTTTTCTATGGGGATGTACTCCTTTGTCTTTGTCTTTGTGAATGAAGCCCGGAGATACAAAGCGTGTTGGAGTGTATTTTTGTAGGTATGAATATGCTTATTTGTCTACACAACCGTGATTATGGCCATATCAACCCCATGATATCTTCATTCTAGTAGAACCGCGACTTGATTGCTCGCTTTCCAAACTTGGCCACAGCTTCTCCAACGCCTCTCGCTCCCGCTCTACACCCAAGCACCTTCCCAAATATTGTAAACTCGTCTATTTCACTGTCCATTGTCGGCCTCTTTGGCTGTAGCATTCTCCTGAAGGACCTTGACTAGATATAGTTGCTGCTACATCTACACACTCTTCTGCTAGCATAAGGCACCCACTATTCCCCTCTCCCATATTTTATTGGCTCTCCCAATATCGGGTCCTTTCATTTTTATTCAACACCTGGAAAAGTACAGTCTTGCTCTTGCCTTCTCGCGCAAACTCTGACGACTTTGTGTCAAGTAGTTGTCTATGACGGGAGGTCACTTAGATTTATGGTCTACAATTCACCGTCAAATAGAGTGTCTTGAGGAAGTCACATACACACGCCTTCCATACTACATCTTGTCTGCCTCGTCTTTAGTCTATTTTCCTTCCTTTTTTTCCGGACTCTCACGAAATCGCTTTTTTTTTTCCTCATCTCAATCTCTCCTTCCCCCTACAAAAATCGCCCCGTTCCAGCATAGCTTCTCCTTCCGCTTCATCCACGTTCCTTTTCCGTGGTATCGCCATCGTCATCTATCGTCTCCTCCTTTTTTCCCTTTTGCTTTGTTGTTCGTCGGTGTTCTGGTTTTTTCCTTTTTCTTTTTGCTTTCTGCATTTGTGTCTTTGCGTTGTTTTCTGCCCCGCTTTCTGCGTGCCTGTGTGTGTGTGCGTGTGCGTGTGCGTGTGCGTGTGTGTGTGTGTGTGTGTGTGTGTGTGTGTGTGTGTGTGTGTGTCTGCGGCTGTGTTTGCTGGGCGCCTTTTGCATCAGTCTATCCCCTCATATTCACATCAATACCATCTCCTCGCCGACCCCGAGAGTGAGACTTATCGGCACCACCAGCAATCTTCCGGCCTTTACTATACTACCCGCTGACAGCCCTGCCATTATTCCCCTCTGATCTTGGCTCCATCAGCATCTCGCAAGCACGCCCGGTCTGACTGATCATCGACTGATTGTTCCCTCGACACTGCTCCCGATGATACCATCCTTAGCAATCGACAATTGAATTCGAGGCGCATCTGCTATCCTTCATCATCGTTAAACTCTGTGTGCTTCATCACATTCATTTACTGCTTGGCTCCAATATTCCACTGCAATCGGCTCCCCTCTTCATATTGGCCCCCTCTCTCTCTCTCTCTCTCTCTCACTCCTAGACAGAGACGATATACACCCCTCCAGGCAGAGCACTACCAGGTTCTTCATTCGACTTGACATCAACTAAAGAGAACAAAGCTACGACTCAGTATTTACTGTGACAACGACGACATCGAAGACGACGACCAATACCATCCCGTGACTTCGCCCATCCCCTCCTTTCGATTTAGCGATACCATACGTACACGAAACCACCTATTCTTATAATAAATTAAAAGTAATAATCACGACTCCGGATTGAGATAAGACGCCCTCGGCCGTGTCGTCCCATCGCCATAACCGAATCGCCATGTCCAACTATTATCAGGGCCAAGGCCAGCAACAAGCTGGTCATCAACAACCGCAACAGCGCGATGCTGCCTTCAACAATATTTTTGGCTCTGCCCCTCCCGGTCGTTCCCACACCATGACTTCCTCCGTCCCGCCGCCAAACATACATTCTGATCTCTACGATCTCCGCCGTCAGCACCCTCCCATGCCGCAGCAACAGTACCGCCAACAGGCCTACCCGCAGCGTGCCCCGCCTTCCCGAGACGGCAGCGGTTACGCCCAACAGCAGCAACAGGGCTATGACCAGAGGTTGATGACCGGCTCGCAGCAGATACCCAACCCGTTGGGCCAGTTCCAGCAGGGACGGAGGCCTCAGGGCGCCCATCCTGGTGGGTTCCAGCAGGTTTCGCCGCAGCAGCAGCGGGTTGACCCGCGGGCAGGTCAGCAATCAGCTGCTCAACGCTTTTACCAAAGCGGAGCTCCAGGCCCAGCTATGGCGAATGATCAATATCGTTCGCAGAGTTTGGCGTCGATGCCACGGCCGCAAATGTACCAGCAGTCGGGTTATGGACAGCCTCAGCAGCAGCAGCAGCAGCAGCAGCAACAACAGCAGCAACAACAGCAGCAACAACAATATGGGGTGCCGCAACAACAGCAACAACAATTCCAGCCCTTCAATGCTAACTCAGCGGCGCAAGCTCGCACTACGGCCCACGGCCGTGTGGTTCCTGAGCGTAATGATGAGCGGGCCATGAGCATGACCGGAGCCTACCACCCCGCGGATCACCAGACAATGTCTGGCCGTGTTATCCCTAATAGAAGACCAAACGAGGCCTCGCCACCTGCTGGCTACAACCCCCCACGATCCGGCTACGGGAAGCCCCCACAGTCGTTACATGGGCCCTCGAATAGCGGCGGATACTCGGCGCCCGGAACGGCGACTCGGACAGCTAGTATGGTTTCTTCTATTGGCGACGGCTCGCGGACATTCAGCATGGCGTCTGGTATTGCTCCTACCTTGGTTGGATTAGAGTTCGACGGTACGAACGCCCACCGGACGTCGACGGGGAAGTCGATTGCCGACAGTGAGAGACCGCAGACGGCCAAGGCCCGGCCGCCCATCGTGTATCCGGCACTTCTGTCGCGGGTGGCTGAGTGCCTGCGTCGTAAGATTACAACTGGTGACCACAAGCTAAATCTTGTTGATTACACTAATACCTTCACTGGTAGTGATGCTGTTGACGTCCTTTCGTACATTATCCGAACGACTGATCGGAATCTTGCACTACTGTTAGGCCGTGCGCTTGATGCCCAAAAATTCTTTCATGAAGTCACATATATGCACCGGTTGCGTGATTCTCCCAATGCTCTGTATCGATTCAAGCAGGACGAGGGTAATAATATAGACGTGAATGGTGTGTTCGTGCTTTTGTCCGAATGCTACTCGCCCACGTGTACCCGTGACCAATTCTGCTACTCGATTGCTTGCCCTCGGCGCCTGGAACAGATTTCAAGACTCAATCTCAAGATCCGCCCTGGTCTCAAGAAGGAGCAGGATACAGTGGTGGTAGAGGATGACGTCGAGCAGACGGATGAGCAGAAGTTGTGGATCAACTCGGTGCCACAGGATGTCGTTGATAGCGTAGGCGATCGGGAGCGTAAGCGCCAAGAGGTCATTTCGGAGTTGTGCTACACTGAAAGAGACTTTGTCAAGGATCTTGAATACCTGCGCGACTTTTGGGTTCTTCCTCTTCGCCAACGGGGCTCGCCCATTCCGTTGGATAGACGTGAACAAATGGTGGCCAATATCTTCAGTAACGCTGTCGACCATCCTAGTATCCATGGTGTCAGCTCGCAGATGGCCAAGGCTCTCACTGAGAGACAACAGCAGAATCCTGTGGTCAGCCATCTAGGTGATATCTTTTTGGAGTTTGTTCCGCAGTTTGAGCCATTTATCATCTACGGTTCGAAGCAGATGGAAGCCAAATTCTACTTTGAGAGAGAGAAGGCTGCCAACCCGCAGTTTGCCAAGTTTGTCGACGAAATTGAACGACGCAAGGAATCTCGCAAGCTAGAACTCAACGGTTATCTCACCAAGCCGACGACTCGTCTAGCCCGTTATCCTCTTCTTCTGGAGAACGTGCTCAAGTACACTGAGGACAGCAGCTCTGATAAGACGGATATTCCCAAGGCGATGCAGATGATTCGGAATCTGCTGAGCAGGGTTAACGAGGAGTCGGGTAAGGCGGAGAACAGGTTCAATTTGCATCGGTTGCATGATCAGCTCAAGTTCCGACCGAATGAAAAAATGGATTTGAGATTAACGGAGGAGCAGCGTGAGTTAGTGTTCAAGTGCCAGTTGAAGAAGTCGGTGACGGATCCGTCTGAGATCACGGCCTTCTTGTTCGATCACGCTGTTTTGTTGGTTAAAATTAGAACAGTGGGGAAGGTTGAAGAATACAAGGCATACAGAAGGGTAAGTATCTTGTTGAGATATTGGTCGCATTGTTCTCCTACTAACACCTATGTCAGCCTATTCCTCTTGAACTCTTGTCCATCCGTGAGATGGAAGAGGTTATTCCCGAGAACCATGGCACCGTCAGACGTTCTTCGTCCAGCATCCTCCCAGCTCTCCGTACTGACGGAAGCAGCAAGAAGGGTGAAGGATGGCCTATCACCTTCCGTCATTTGGGAAAGAATGGATACGAGCTCCAGTTGTTCGCTGCCAACCAAGTGGCGCGCAAAAAATGGCTTGAGTTCATTGACGCGGCACAGGCGAAGCTGCGTGGCCGGGCCGATTTCTTTACCGAGACTATTATCTCGCATAATTTCTTTGGCCCTGGCAACCATGTCAACTGTGTTACTCCGTTTGATGGTGGCCGGAAGCTCATTTACGGGACGGACAATGGCATTTACATGTCTGATCGCAAGATGAAGGACGCACAGCCGTGTAGAGTGCTAGAGGCGGTCAGCGTCACGCAGATTGATGTGCTTGAGGAGTACTCAATGCTGCTAGTGTTGACCAACAAGTCTCTTATCATCTACAGCTTGTCAGCGCTCGATCCTAACGAGCAGGCGGCGTCCCGGAGACCGCGGAAGATCCAGAACCATTGCAACTTCTTCAAGACGGGTATCTGTATGGGTAGACATCTCGTCTGTTGCGTCAAGTCGTCAGCTCTCTCATCGACCATCAAGGTGTATGAGCCCAACGACTCGGCCTCCAAGGGGAAGAAGCAAAAGGGTCTCAAGATGTTTGGGTCCAGCCAGGATGACCTCAAGCCGTACAAGGAGTTTTATATCCCTACGGAATCGACGTCGGTGCATTTCCTCAAATCCAAACTGTGCGTTGCATGCACCCGCGGTTTTGAAGTCGTTGCTCTCGACACTTTGGAAACCCAGTCCCTGCTCGACCAGGCCGATACCTCCCTCGACTTCGTGTCGCGCAAGGAGAGCGTCAAGCCCACACATATCGAGAGACTGAACGGCGAGTTCCTGCTCAATTACTCAGACTTTTCATTCTTTGTTAATAAGCACGGGTGGCGGGCGCGGCCGGATTGGCGAATTGATTGGGAGGGACACCGACTAACTTTGCGCTCAGCCCGCCGTGGATTTTGGCGTTTGAGGGAATTTTATCGAGTTGCGGAATATTGAAACGGGAACGGTGCATATTGTGCCGCATAAAAATATTCGGATGTTGCATTCGAGTAGTCACGAGGTAAGTCATGAAAGGAGATTGCGAAGACATTGTGAGCTAGGATTAGTTGCTAACATGGTGATTTGCAGATTCTCTTTGCTTACGAAGATGAGCGTGGCTATGATGTTGTCGACTCTCTGGATTTCTGGAAGTCGAACCGCCGATCAGAGGTCCCGCTTGGCGGTTTGTCTGCCTCCGCGGCCGTCCCGGCACTTCCTCCATCACAAGGCATGCCGCAATTACCGCAGTTGCCACACCTGGAACTGTAATCTGATATCGCTAATGAGAAGACGGGGACGAATAGGCGATGACAGCGAACGATATATTAGGAATTTGACGAGTGAGTGGGTTGGGATGTCATTATGGGTTTGGGGTGCCGTGGGACTTGTGGATTTATATATTACTATTATTATTATTATTATTTCTGTTTCTACTGTTTACTGTCTATTGAGTTTGGGATTTTCGATTAGTTGTTGTTATGAGTTACTTGTGCATATCTGTTTTACTTTATTGACTTCGTTCTGTTATCTAAAAGTAATGTCTCTTTTCTAATATTCCTTTTATGTGTTTGTCTATCCTCAATGGCATCCGCCCATGTCTCAACCCAGCGACGTCGTCCCAAGTGGATATTCTCTCTTACTCCATTGGTCGCAACCCCCTCTGTTAGCTCCCAGTACTTCACCACCGTACATTCCACTAACAGATACATACCCTGTCGCTTATCAAAGTGGAATTTCCCTTTCTTGGTAGCTGTAGCTACTAGTGATAGCGTAGCTACCCCTGCTGGTGGCTTGTCGTTTCCGGCGGGGGCGGACAGACGGGTACAAGTGGAAGGGGAAGGAAAGAATTCCACGTTTGTGAGGGAATGCCGGGGTGGGTCGAGGTTTCTTGGGAAAGTGCGATACTTTGGGTTTTTTTTTGAAGGTGGATAATTTGGAAAGGACTTAGTGATGTTACTGAGGATTTAAAGATCTTGACTATTTTGTAACTCTGATTTTTCAAGAGCGCTTTGTTTCTTTGTGAGGGATTTCACAGATAATAGGTTTTACTAGCTTGTTTAGTGCTTGGAGCTATTTGGGAGTTTTGAGATACTGTGTAGTGAGACAGAAGATTGTCTTTGCGGCGCATTACGGAAACATCGACGATCGCGAATATGAACGGAAACCCACTTGTCAACCAGGCCGCTTCGGCATCTAGTGCCTATGTCTGCGCGCTCAAAGACAGCCCTGTCGCATGGCAGCCTTTATCGCCCGCGACGATTGCCCGCGCGAAGGACGAGGATAAGCTGATTTTCCTGCACATCGGGTACATGGCCTGCCACTGTACGTCTCTCTACCCCTCTATGCCTCCATCTGGACTTCTCTTGCTGACTACAGTGCCCCTTAGACTCCCACCTTATGACGTCGGAAACTTTTGAATACCCCGCCATCGCCTCCTCGCTCAACCGTCACTTCCTTCCCATCGCCATCGACCGCGACGACCGCCCCGACCTCGACAGCATTTACATGAATTACCTCGAAGCCGTCCACGGCGTTGGCGGTTGGCCACTCAATGTGTTCCTCACGCCCGACTTGCAACCCGTGTTTGGTGGCACGTTCTGGGCGGCCCCGAATAATGATCGGCACGGGACCGGCGCCGATGATGAAGAGGGAGGTGCCGGGGACTTTCTGGAGATTTTGAGGATGTTGGGGATGCTTTGGAATGACCAGAGGGGACGATTGCGGCAGGAGGCGGTGGAGAATGTTGGACGGTTGGCGACGTATGCTAGTGAAGGAATGAGCGGGAGTGTTGGCGGTACTGGGACGGCTGAGTTTCTTAGTGAGGGGCTTAGGGGGTTGTCAATATGCATGGGACAGCCGGAGGCCCAGGGTCCCTCTATGTCGGCGGCGCAGGTTAAGACGATGGCAACAGATGACCTGGATATCGATTTATTTGATACGGCGTTGGAGAACATTGCGCGGTCCTTTGACCCCGTAGGCGCCGGGTTCACTAAGGCTCCCAAGTACGTGACGGCGCCGAAACTGTCATTCTTGTTGAGGTTGCCGGAGCTCCCGGAGATCGTCCGGGACATGGTGGGCCCGCAGGAAGTTGCTACAGGACAGAAGATGGCGCTTGCGACTTTGCGGGCGATCAACCGGTCGGCGTTGCATGACCATATTGGAAGTGGATTTGCCCGGGCATCGGTGACGGCGGATTGGAGTTTGCCGTTTTTTGAGAGGATGATGGTGGAGAATGCGTTATTATTGCGGTTGTTTACGGATGCTTGGTTGGCAACGGGGACGACTAAAGACTCGGAATTTTACGATGTTATTCTGAAAACAGCAGGGTATCTCTCGGGAGCTCCGTTACTCGGGAGTGACGGGTTGTTAGCGTCGTCAGAGGCGGCAGACTCCAAATTCAGTAAGCAAGATCGCCAGACGGGGCCGGGTGGCTACTTCTTATGGACAATGCGGGAATTCGAAGATGTTGTCGGGGCTACCAAACATGGAAAGCTGGCTGTCGATATCGCCGCTGCGCATTGGAACGTCTATGAAGATGGCAACATATCAGCCGAGAACGACCCGAACGATGACTTTGTCAACCGGAATGTGGTGCGAGTTGTCAAGGATGTACCGGGGTTGGCAAAGCAGTTCGGCAAGACAGAGGCAGTTATCAAGAATATTTTAGCAGAAGCGAGGAGAGCGTTAGCAGAGCATAGAGAAAGGGAGAGGGTGAGGGGGGCAGTGAGTGGGAATAGGGTGGCAGGGTATAATGGGGTGGCGGTTGGGGCGTTGGCGAGGGCGGGAGTAGCAATCCGGGGTGTTGAGAAGGAGGTTGGAGCTAAGTTTATTGAGGCGGCAGAGGGGATCGTGACGGCGATTAAAGAGAGGTTGTGGGATGGAAAGAAAGCCGTTTTGTATAGATTGGTATTCGACGGCAAGAGAAGTGAAACCAAGGGCTTCGCCGAAGACTATGCTTACGTCATTGACGGATTGTTGTCTCTGTATACGGCAACGTTGGACCCTCAATACCTCGTTTTTGCTCAGAAATTACAAGATGCCATGACCTCCCAGCTCCTTGACACCTCGGGTGTCCGTGGCAGCTTCTTCACGGCGGTTGCCGGAACTAGTGACCTGCTGCTCCGTCTTAAGGACGGCATGGACGGGACGCTTCCGGCAGCGAATGGGGTGGCGGTGGGCAATTTATTTAGATTGGGTCGGGTTGTCGGGGGGGAAAAGGGAGCACAGTATATCGAGACGGCGCGGAAGACGGTGGAGGCGTTTGAGGCGGAGTTGGTGCACTTTCCGTGGTTGTTTGTGGGGTTGTTGGAAGGAGTTGTGGGGTATAGGTTGGGGGAGTATTAGGAGGGAAGTGATAGGGTGGACATTCCTTTGTTAAAATTTGGGAAATTTGGAAGGAGGGGTTTGTCAATATTAAATAAAAATAAATATCAATATTCAACCAGAGGCCAACATCAACAATTAACAAAAACATACAATTTTATATTTACATCTCGCAATCAAAATCAACTTAGCTCAACCGTCAAAACAAAATCCAGTCAAAAAGCCATTTCCATTTCCATTTCCATTTCCATAATCATCATCAATACACCTCCTTTTCTCTCTAAGCCCTCGGGGACCCCGCTAATGCCACCGCCACCCGCCCCCTTACGATTCATAAGCCCACTGAAGAACGCCTGCAGGTTATCGACATCAGGGATCGGACCCGACTCTGTGGACTCTTCGACTATAGACATGTCGGAGCCATCGGCGAATGCTTGGCGGTCCTGTTTGTATGTTAGTGTCCATTGATGAAAACTCATAGTCTCTCCGTAGTCACATACCTTTATCTTGCGGAGAATTTCATCAGCATCGACTTGGATGCCGCCCATGTTGACCTGAACCGGCCCAATATGATCACGCACTTCGCTATCGCCCTCATCCACCCCCATAATGTTTCCACCTGCCACCTTCCTCCTATTCGCCGCCTCCCCCATTGCCGCCGCTGCCGCCGCCATCTTACTCGAATCTAACAACTTCGCCTGCTCCGCCAAGAACCCTTGTGTATCCACTGAGACAACCTCCAATACCGAGCTATCAATCGTCGGCCCTGGGATATGCAGGCCCGAAATTGTTGCATCAGGGACCCACTCTTCATACTGGGTGATGGCCGACAAGTCGAAAGCATCCTCGTCAGTGTCAGAGAGGTCGTGGTCGTCAGAGCGGATGGGCCAGGACTTCTGGATGTCTTCAGCCCAACCGGCGCTGATGGCTTCGACGTCGAAGCCGTCGCGGAGGACGCGGATCTTGCCCCACGAGTCCCAGTTAGTGGGGACGAGGATTTTATCGCGGTCAATAGTATTGGGTTTGAGTGGTTGCTTTTTGAGGAGAGATGTGATGCCCAGGCTGGAATGGATTAGGCTGGGGAGCTGGGAGGGGACGCTAGGGGTGGTGTAGATGAGGGAAGCACCGTCTAGATGTTGGTTAGCCATACACTATCACCGTCTATTTCGGCTTTATCAGTACTTACGCCGTAACAGGATAGTTCGTAGATATTGCAATATTTGATCAAAATCGGCCTCCTTCCACCCTTGGTTCTTCTCAAGCGCCTCCATCTTGTCGGACTGCAGATATCAGTTAGCATTATCACATAATCCCCTAGTCTCATTCCCCTCGGCACTTACATTTTGGCAAACAACACACAACGGCATTCCCATACCATCCTCCCACTCACCCGGTCCTAATGGTAACGCCGCCCCGGCATCCTCATTAGCCTGGGTTCCATCCAAGTTTAGAGACCCACCCCCACGCCCACGATCTCTCCATTCCTCCATAAGCTCTTCCATAACCTCGCCGCAGTCACTGTCTAGCGAGATAAGCACCTGCCGCAACATCAGAATCCACTCGCGTAGCTGCCGCAGCCATTGGTTCGGTTGTAGCCAGTCTAGTAGCACAACAATTAGTGTGTTGGGGATCGTCTCGGGTGTCAGGAGGGGCTGGAGAAGGTGGGTGAAGGAGGGTGAGGGTGTCGACAGAGGGTAGAGTGATATTCTGGCGAGGATATCTGCCAAATAGAAGTCAATATTTGCTACACAATAGACTGTCTCTAAAGACGCCAAACTTACCTTCTTGGTCTCCGTCGAGTACATCATAGTAGGTGTAACCAAGAGCAAAGTTATTAGCAATCGGCGGGGCATCACTCCCCACACCAAACTTCTGCTCCCCACTGGACAAACTCTCCAAAAATTCTCTCTGGGAATCCGGCGATCCACCTGTATTGACAGTTAGTAACTCCCATCTTCCTGCTTATCCAGACTCCCTTCTTAATTTACCGAGCACCAATAGGTTCTTCTCAGGCAACTTCTTTCCTGTAGCAACAGTATCCAGCATGGACAACCACAAGTCCTTCTTCTCTCCCTCCGCTGTCGACCCCATGGTCAAGGTCGACATCCGGTTCGTGTTGGCCCCGGACATGGCAAGGTAACGAAGCTCCGTGCGTTCCGCGGGATATCTCGTCGGTTGACAGCCTCAGATAGTTAGCAAACTACTGTCAATTGTCTGATAGCAGTACGTCGAGTCGCCCGTATGCCAATTGGTCAGTGACGGAATACGGAGACTGGAGTTGGACAGATGGTGCTTGGCGGTGTATATGGGGGTGACCGGGGGCAACTGCAAGTCAAGGGACGTTGAATATGTTCCACGGAGACGGCAGTTAGCAAGGTTGTGGATAGTATATGATGGTATGCGTATGTAGGGAATCAACTATGTGTACGAGTATGTTCGCGTCTGCAAGTATAGACGGTAACAGTGCAGGTGCTTTCTAGAATATGCTTTCGTCTCGGTTTCTGTATCTGCAAAGTATGTTGTGTGTCGAGGGGTCGAGTGGTAGTCGAAGCAACTACCAGGCGAGGAGCTCTAGCAGGGAGATAGAATGTATTTGTGGAGAGCTGGATCGAAAGCCTATAATTGCTGCTTAGGTTTCCTGAGAGGTCGTCAACGGCCAGGACAGCAGTTGATGGTCCAGGAGGTGAGGTACTATGAGACTACAGTTAGTTGGTTAGCTGGCTGGCTGGCTAGCTTCGAAGTGAGGAGCTAACCAAGCTTCTTTTGGGAAGCGGAGCAGACAGGAGACCAGGGCTTGCTTTGTCCGCTTTGTTGTCAGTTGAGTATGGTGGTCGTTAGTGGTGAAAGTAGCAAGGCTAGAGTTCAATTCACTGGCTTGGTTGCTGGATATCGTGGGTTAGTTGGTGAGAGGACCCAATGTGTAGAGGGGTAAAGAGGGTTTGAGCTGCACAATGGTAGAAGAGGGGTCGATCTTGTTGTTTTTTCAACTGTAGGGAATCTGCATGAAGTTTAGGCGTGGAAGAGGCCAAAACCAACTAATAAACAAAGTTAATATCGAGAGATAGTTGGTTTAGTCCTAGCTAACTTCAAGCTCCCAAGCAAAATTTGACTGTAATTTTGTCGTTTCGCCCACATTATCAACGGTAAAACACAGGGTGAAGCTCCAATGAGGTAGTTGCTGTATTTTGTAGACTTTTAATGTACCCCCTACTAGAAGAACAAGATCATAACTTTAGGGAAGATATCAAAAGACCAAAGCCTTCTCTCACACATTACGATTCCACGCAGTAAAATGCTTAGTTTACACCTTACATGACCAGTAAACATCTCATTCGTCTCTGATCACATGTCTCGAACCCCACGGTCTCCTCCCAGACGCATCAGTAACCCGAAAGCCACCCCTTCCATGACTCTGTATCAATCACAAACAATCTCAACTTTCGGTATCAATACCATCAAGATCACATTCATATCACAGCTACATCAATATTCAGGGGGCTTCACCATCACCAACTATTAGCGTCAACCTCTATAAATACTTGATAGCTGCCAAATCCCTTTATTCCCCGGAACGTCCTGTGCACGGACCATTATTGTTTTTATGCAATAATTAAATCTGGGCTTGTGCATGTTATTAGTATGTGCATAATTGTTTTCACAAATATACCAAATGGCGCATCATCGCCAAAAAAAGTTGCGCCGCTATTTTCATGCGACAGCAGCCTTGCGACAAGTACATCACATTCCCTCCCCTCCCCAATTGCGCTGCACCTTGCGTTCTCATGCATTTAATTATCCATCGTTTTCTCTACATTCTTCTTAAAATACTCTTTTACCCACTATGAACAAAATCCGCGCCATCCAGACGCTCAATCAAAAGGAACTTGAACATGGAATGTCAGTAAAACCCACCCACCCTCACCCCGCGTCCACTCATTCACCTTACTAACAACATACTCTCTCCCTCTCTTTCTAGCTCCCCCACCGCCTCCTGGCACGTTGACTACCGTGACACAGCCTTTATCTACTTCGGCGGGCTCCCCAACGAGCTCTCCGAAGGCGACGTGATAACCATCTTCTCCCAATTTGGCGAACCCGTGTGGATCAAGCTTGCCCGCGACCGGGAAACCGGAAAGTCCCGAGGGTTCGGATGGCTCAAGTTCGAAGATCAACGAAGTACGGATCTCGCTGTTGATAATATCAATGGAGCAACGGTGAGCGGACGGGTCATCTCGGTGGATCATGCTCGGTATAAATTCCGGGACGACGAGGATCCCGAAGAAGGGAAAGTTGATTGGGAGGCGATGGAGAAATGGAATGGACAGAGAGGCGCCACTGATGACGAAGGGAGCGGAAGTGGCAGTGATAGTGAAGACGAGAAGCCGCGGCACGCTATGATCCCTGAGGAACGTGAACTCGCATTGTTAATCGCTGAGCACGACGATGACGACCCCATGAAATCCTTTCTCATTGACGAAAAGAAAAAGGAAATCAATGAAGCGAAGAAACGCCTAGAGAAGAAATCCAAAAAGTCAGACGACCGGAAACATAGACATCTGTCTGGATGGTCTGAGAAGTCCCGCAGTGACGACAAGGAGCGCTCCAGCCGACACGACAACCGTGACCGTAACAGGGAAAGACTGCAGCACTGGCGGCATAGATCGTGGAGTCCGGCGGACAGCGATGAAGATGTCAAGATGGGAGATGATGAGAGTAGTCATTCGCGGTCGAAAAGGAAGGAACGGACATCAGAAGGTGACGAGAGAATGCATAAGAATAGTCGGAGATATAGAGATGAAGAGAGGAGACTGGATAGTAAGGAGAGAGGACGGGACGGTGAAAGAAGGAGGAGAGGTGATGGAGGGCGGGATAGAGATAGAGATAAAGATAGAGACCTAGAGAGACCTAGAGAGGGAAAGAGGTCATCAAGGAGGGAACAGGAGAAAGAATCTAGACATTAAAAGAAGGCATACAATAGATACAAGATACAAGATAAAGAATCTATAGAACAACCCAGGCAATTCATTAAATCATAATTCCGCTAATTATAAAACCACCCTCATCATTATCATTATCGTTCTCACATTCCCCATCATAGTTTCTTCTTCTTCTTCTTCTTTCTTTCCCTTCTTCACCTGTACCTCAGTCTACTCATTAAATGCTTCACCATCACTCTCTTCCACATTACACCCATTCCACCCTACCACCTCTTCATCCTTCCTCACCTCTAAAACAATCCTATTACTCTCTCTAAACCTCGGATTTATCATCAACAAGTTCGTCATCTCCCCTGCTTAAGAAGACCCTAGATACCTCTTCCAATTATCCTTCATCAACATCCTCTTCCCGTCTTGCCCCACACAAAGACTGAACTTTTCCCACCGCGCATCAACGCCCGCACCCAGGACTACTATCGACTCATCCGATATCCACCCAATAATCCCCTTCTGCGGCCGCGACGTTCCCAGCGTCGTGTCGTCACCAACCGGCATCCCACCAACCAATGAGTCCTCCCCAACTGCAAAATTTGCCTGAGCAAAGGAATACGTGTCTGAGAAAGCCCTCGGCATCAACGGAAGCCGACTCAGTATACCCCATTTGCCCCGGCCGTTCCCATCACCGCTGACACTCGGGAATATAGAGTTGCTAGAGCTCACAGGAATCGTCGATGGAGATGCTGGGACATATGAGGATCCTGATGACAACGATGAGTGGATGTCTTCGGTAGTTCTTGAGGTGGTTGTGGATTTGGAGCGGGGGCGGGAGGGATGGGGGATGTCAAAGACGTGGAGGGTGCCTTTGTCGGAGGTGCAGGCTAGGAAGTTTCCCGAGGGACTGAAGGCGAGCGAGAAGATTCGTGAAGGATCGATACCCCGACGAAGTTCCGCAATGTTCGCCCTGTTTGATGTAGCATAAACCCGTATAAGAGTTCCCTATGGTTATGTGTTAGCCCAATTACGGGTAGCTATGAATGTTATAAGGTTTGTCGACTCACATTTTCACTAGCAGTGGCAATCATCTCGCCGTCAGGGCTAAATTGGATATCCCTCAATGCTGATGAGTGTGCTGGAATGATACTCGCCGTATTGGCCTTGAGCCCCACTAAATAAATATGACCGGGCTGACGACTCGGAAAGGCCAAGTGCGTATCAGTGAGCGAACATAGGCCTAATGGATTGTCGATAGTCTCATACTCGTTTAAAAGAGTTTTGTTTTTAGAGAAGGCGTAAACGCTAACACGGTTTTGAAGCACAACAACGATATACCGACGAGATAGTTGTATACCGCGAACGGGAGTGAGCCCAGAAATCTCCATGGCGACTTTACCGCGCATTTCATCCCAAATGATAGCCTAGAATCATGTTAGTCAAGTGAATGCCTTCTTCTCATAATAATTAGTAACTAGTAACGCTACCTACCTTGTTATTAGCAAACTTGGGATGTCTTCCACCGCCTACCAACGCAATATAGTTGGTGGTTTCCATCATTTGCGCAAGCCCGATTCCCGCATTGAAGTCTGTATCACATGTCAATTCCAGTGTCATTATTCATATCAAAACTGCCAGCAACATACCTCTGGTGCCTTTCAACATACATGATTTCGTGTGGAAGACTAAGAAAGACGTTAATTCATATTTTCATTTCGGTCCCAGTTGATCTCACTCACTTCCAAACCCATTAGTTAAACCCACTGAGAAACACGACCTCTCGTGGTTAAACGCCACTGAGAGTGCATGAGCTGATGGCGCTGTCTCAATCTGTGGCCGGACGTCCATAGTGGATAAATCGGGTATAGTCTGAAATAAAAGTGGGGAAGTCGTCCGGGTGGGGTAGAGTTTGTTCTGGGTGGGGTTGGTTAAAGGAAGCCGATGAAGAGAGCGCGGGCTTTAAACGGGGCGGATGGTCTCGCTTATAAAGTCGGTGAGCTTCCTGGTGTCTATATGGCGCAAACCAGATAGTGAGCACCAGGTGCAGTTTGACGGTTTAAAAGGAAAGATAACGCGATTTGAAGACAAGTTTGAATACAGTTTCAACATCCGCTATCCGTAGGCTTCAGTAAAATGGAAGCAGATGACGGCGACACCCGATGATAGACCTGAGCAATGGCGATTTAGAGCTATAATCCCTGGGGTAGTATGAAGTCACGTCCAGGTCTCAAGGGTAAGCCGAGCGAGTCCCAGGGAATATGGTTACGGATTAGATGTCTCAGAACGATAATAAAACAAGAAGATAATAGAATCCGATAAGTTTCGAAGAATGTGAAGTTTGATAGAGAAAAAATAAAAAAAAAAATAAAAGATTCATCAATGGCCTAATCCATCAAAAAGCGTAGTGACAGTGGCAGAAGGTATAAAGTGAAAGTTCTAACAGGGGGCCAGAAGTTCATACATTTGATATCACCCCAGCCCTGATAATTGTCTACAAGCGTAAGTCGAGGTAGGCATAGAAAGGATCCCTAGTCCGGAATTAAATCTATATATAGAGAGTATCTATTTGTTGGATAATAAAGATGCAATATACTGCAGAAGAGTGCAGAGTGCAGGATAAACAAATGGCTAAGCGGAACAACGAATCGAATACAACATAAAGGAGTTAGAGTTTGATTTTGTGTTCACCGTATCTGGAAATCACAGATAGTTGATTTTTGGTTCTAAGTTGATTAATGGGAAGGAACTGGCTCAAACCTGGATAGATGCTAACTATAGGGTTATAAATACATAGGGTTATATCGCAAAAATTAACCGTGTAAATATAGAAATAAGCTATACATAACACTATATGTATATCACGTGAAATATTACACAAACCCTAGACCTAAAAGCACTTCTTTACAGGGATATTCAGGGACCGTCACTCAAATCGGGATTAGCGCAGCACCAACACTCAGAGGAATATCGCGGTTCTATGGAATGTGATTTTTCTATCAAAGTGTCAAACCCCGACAACCCGCCACTTAACCTAGGAATACCTTCTACTACAAGTCCTCTATCTGCGTCTTGACACGAGTAACAAACTCTTGCCTCACGACTTGTAACACGCGGTTGTAATTGAAGTCATTCCCCTGAGCTCTCCATTAACAAGGTAACCCTCTAGCATTTCCTACTAAGACTAAAGGAAGCTTCTTCGTATCGTTCTAGTGTATGTCAAAACCAGGAGCCGTTAGACGGCCTCTATAGTTCGCCTCCTGAAGGGCCCATTGGAGTGGTCAGGACCCTGACTTAGCTCTTTTGGGTTTGGCGGATTGAGCTTCAAGGAACATTGATAATTGAATGAGATTAATCTAAATTTTTGGTGGTGACAAGAGCTTGATGTTGAGAAGGTATAGCAGGAGGAGCAAAATTGGAATTGTTGGTAAAATTTACGAGTTTTTGTGGTGTCACTGGATAACGAGTCGTTAATTTGCCCTGCCAATGATCTGATAGTTAATTTTCTCAATTGTTTCGAGAACAGACATCATCCTATAGTCTGACAGCACCCCTCTATCAAAATATCAAAATACCTGTCAGCTATCATCTCATGATATTGAAGCTCAAAACACAACACCCAATTTTCCATTCTGTGCAAGTACTCTTGTTGCAACGAGTACTTTCCTTGTCGTTTGTTTCATTTCTAAGATGCTCTATGATTCCTTCTTTTTCTTGAAGGCAGGCTTGCCCTCCTCTTCGCCCACCCATTCACCACGCCCCCTTTATTTCCTTCCTCATTGTGGATGGAACTGAGGAACCAGGGGTTGTGTGCTTGCCAACCTTGAAATCAATGTAGAGAAGCAAATGGCTGGGCGGGAAGCTGCGGTGGCGGTCCACTGTAAAACATGTAGTCAATATGGCAAGAAGCTGTGCTTATGCCTTTCTGACTTTCAGAAGCTTAGTGTCATAGCTGTCAAGAAGGAAGCTATGATGTGGTTATCTAGGCCACTAGATATAATACTTTATAGGGTATTTGGAGTATGAAGGAGACACATCCAGATGGCATGTAGTATATGATCCGGACAAGGAAAAGGCGGCATTATGATGAGAAAGTGGATGCGTGTCTTGAAGGAGTGTATACACCTGAAGCTCCTTTTCCGGGTTGATGAAGCCATGGAAGACGACTGGTGCTTGCACATCACGGGCATGAGGGCATCGAAGCAGTGGCCAGCCAGGCTCACCAACTGGTTGTTCCTCCTCTAGGTACCCCCTCTCCAGAGCCTGACACCAAGCACAACTAACAGGCCGGCAGGAGCAACCACTGTAACCATGCAGAGTGGCCGCTATATTGATGATAACAAGAGAGCTTCAAGCCCCCTAAGAATCGCCGTATTTTTTTCTTCCAAGCACTTTTTTTCCGCCGTCCTTCCTCCTCAATTCCCAATCTTACCTTAGACCTTTCCCCATTTCTCCGCCCACTCTCACCTTCCTTTCCCCCCAAAACGCACGCCAAAACGAAACAAGCTCCACGCTAGTGACAATTTCGGCTTTTTCTTCCCAAGAACATCATCTCGACGACTTGACGACGGCAACGTTTCTTTTTGCTTTTCTATTACCTTTCTTCTCTTTTAATTTAATTCCATCTCCCCAACCAATACCACACATATGTCTTCTGCTACTGTATGTCCCCATCAAATGCTATATTTTTTCCCTTATTTTTCCCATCAATCGTCGAGTTGGCTCAGAGCTATTGCAGTGCTCTTTCACTTTCAGAAAAAAAAAAAAAAAAGAAGCAAGCTGGGCGCGCTTATGAAGCTTCCCCTTTACCGTGTGTTGGTGATGCGCGTGCTGCGTTTCTCCACCTGCCACATCACTACTGTTGCCAGATTTAAAGCCTCGGACACCGAAAGTAATGGCGTTGGTTCAGTGGGAAAAGCTTCATTTTCATCAGTTATCGATATCACTGAACCAATTGGCATTGACAGCAGCTGCCATTTTTTTGCCCTCGTTGCTTGAAGCCTCTGCCGCTAGCCTGACGACATACTTTCTCTTACATCTCAGCCTCGTATCGAATTCCAACTAACCGCAGCTTTCCCTTGTGAATAGATGATCCGGAGAAAGAAGAATGTCAAGAAGGGCATTCAGTTCTGCCTGATGGTGTGCGGTGCCTCCGGTACTGGTAAGACAGACCCCTGAATACTCCAAGTCAGAATCCGGAGTTTTGTCCCTTGCCTTGCTGCTAAATTGATCGCTTGGAACGTCACGAATTGCACTTTGTCCCGCGGCCTCATGGATCGCATGAATTAAAGCCGCAGATTCTAGCGCATTGGGTAGCTTGACATGCAGCTTCGCGAGTTAAGGACAAGAAACGATCGGGACTTTGATATCGCGAAGATGAATTGATAACTGATATATTCTTTCCTCTGAACAGGCAGAACTACCTTTGTTAATACTCTCTGCGGCAAGACTGTCCTTTCTCATAAGGACTGCGATGACCCGAACACTGTCCACATTGAGGAGGGCGTCAAGATAACCCCCATCACCGTCGGTACGCAATTATTCCGGAATCCCACACAATATATACTACTCCCGGTTCCGATACCGGGAGCTATATAAGCGAGCGCATACTAACGTATAATATACAGAGTTGGAGCTGGATGAGGAAGGAAGCCGTATCTCTCTGACCATCGTCGATACTCCTGGGTTCGGTGACCAGATCGACAACGAGGCCAGGTAAGGCAACATAATAACCATCTTCCAGACCTCTCCGGACTCTGGAGCAACATAGACTAACTCATTACCTCCAAATTTGCAGTTTCTCCGAGATTGTTGGCTACCTTGAGCGCCAATATGATCACATTCTTTCCGAGGAGTCTAGAATCAAGCGTAACCCTCGCTTTAGAGACAACCGCGTCCACGCCCTGCTCTACTTTATCACCCCTACCGGTCACGGGTAAGTGTCTTCTAAATACTATGCAATTCGGGGATTCATGTTTACTAATGAAATCTTGCAATAGTCTGCGTGAGCTCGATATTGAGCTGATGAAGCGTCTCGCTCCCCGTGTCAATGTCATCCCCGTCATTGGCCGCGCTGACACTTTGACTCCTACTGAGCTTGCCGAGTCTAAGAAGCTGGTCATGGAGGATATTGAGCACTACCGCATCCCTGTCTACAACTTCCCCTATGACATTGAGGAGGATGACGAGGACACTGTTGAGGAGAACTCGGAGCTTCGTGGCCTCATGCCCTTCGCTATTGTCGGGTCGGAGGAGGTTATCGAGATTGGTGGTCGCAAGACCCGTGCCCGTCAGTACCCTTGGGGTGTTGTCGAGGTTGACAACCCGCGCCACTCCGACTTCCTGGCCATTCGTTCGGCCCTTCTCCACAGTCACTTGGCGGATCTGAAGGAGATCACCCACGACTTCCTTTACGAGAACTATCGTACCGAGAAGCTTAGCAAGAGTGTTGACGGTGGTGCTGGAGCGTATGTTTACATACCATTTTGTGATTTATTGGTAGAACCAGACTGACTAACTTTTTTTTTTTTCCAGCGATTCGTCGATGAACCCCGAGGACCTCGCTTCCCAGTCTGTCCGCCTCAAGGAGGAGCAGTTGCGTCGTGAGGAGGAGAAGCTCCGTGAGATTGAGGTCAAGGTCCAGCGTGAGATTAATGAGAAGCGCCAGGAGCTGCTGGCCCGCGAATCCCAGCTTAGAGAAATCGAGGAGCGCATGCACCGTGAGGCTGTTGCCGTTTCTAGCACCCCCGAGACGGCCAGCGAGACGCAGTAAATCGGAGAGCAAAGAGTCTAATGTTATCTGTGCCTTTGGGATTTTTTTTTGCCAGTAACTCAGGGCCGTCTTTGTCCCTCCTTTCGGCTTGCTTGCTTGCACATTGTTTCTTTATTTTACTGCTGCCACCAGCCGGGTCATTGGATCATGCTTGTTGTTTTGTTTTGCCATGGGTGATAGAGTGACTTGCGGTGTCTGACCAGCTTCACCATTCTTGTGTGTTTCTGTCTTTCTGCCTTCTCTCCGCCGATTCCCCCTACTCACCATATCTCTATCTTTTCCCTCTCCATCACTTCTCTTTGCTGTCTTTTCTCTTGTGTTGGCGTTGGTTTTTCTCTAATGGTATTCGAAACAGTAAAGGTTTGCGAGGAGCGACAAGTCCCGCTGCCTCCCTTTTTTTTTCTGTTATTACTTTCTTATCTATTCATATTCCCCCTTACTCTTATTTCGATCGGATCAACGGCGTGGACTTGTCGTTTGCTTACACAGTATTAGCATAAGGACATGAACGACCTTGTCTTAGTTTTAGTTTTCAAAGATGGTTTTATGTTAATAATTAGTTCACAATTATGTGTATGTTTGTGTGTGGAAGATACGAAAGTATCTCTTCTTTTGGAGTTAACATATTGTACTATGAAGAGTCAAGTACGATGCTCGCAAAGAAATAAGTTGGGAAGTAGATAAACAGAATAGTACGATGATTATAAGGGAGCAAAGAAAGTACATATAAAGACTAAACAATAAAATGAACGATGGTCACAAGGTGACATAGGATATAACTGGCAAAAATCCGCAGATGTGTCGCTTGATTGGCAACGACCATTGCCTTACAGTGTCATATCTCGGACGACTATCCTTTAGTTCTCATTCTGGCTCCCAAGGATCCTCAAGATAGCCAGGAACAAGTTAATGATATCCAGATATAACCCCAGCGCAGCGGGATCTCCTCCTCGACGTTGAATTTGCGCATGATCATCTGGGTATCAATCAAAATGTACACTGAGAAGACAAGCGCGCTGATACCCCCGTACACGAGTTCCGAGGTCGATGTGCTGGGGAGGAACATGTAAATGAAGCCGCCGAGGATGAGGAACCAGAGGGCACCAGAGGTATAGGGGATCCAGGTGGTAAAGTCGTATTTGGATTGGGTGGCGAAGAGCGTGAGAAAGACGAATATGCCGGCAGTGAGGAGGGTGGCGGTGAGAACAGTGGAGGAGGAGTAGAAGGAGACGATGAGAGAAATAGAGTAGGCTTCGGAGATGGTGAAGAGGGAGAGGAGGATTAGGTTGGCGGGGTACGATTTGCTTTTGATCATGGTGGCAATGAGGAGGCCGATGGAGAGGAAAATCTAGAAGGATGGTTAGTTAGTGGGAGAGGTAGGTGAGGGGAGGGGGACTTACGGAGGCGAGGAAGACTCCGGGATGGATTTGAATCCATTCTTTGTATCCTTGGTTGAAGAAGCTGAACGACGAGATGATTGCCGTCAACACCAACTGCGCTGACAGAATTGCGTACACCTTGCGGATGAACTGATTGCGGATCTCAGTCGTCGCTTCCGCGACACAGCTGCCAATCTGTAATATTATCGTTAGTATTATTGCACATTGGCGGAGATGGTGATGGAGGTGGGGGAACCGTACCTTGAAGTCATCGGGAATGTTGTCGTTTGAAGTGCGTGGGGGACCATAGGGGGCTGACGATGTAGATGACGAGGCCACGGCCTGGTAAGACGGAGGGGCGACGGGGAAATCGTCAGGGTCGTTGGTGGGTGCCGGGGTGTACTTGGCGTTCGACATCGCGGTGAGTAGACAATAGGATCGGAGTTTAGAAAGTAGTGTGGTGGGATTAGAGATCGATCAAAAGAATAAATTCCTTGCAGTAAAATTGTCGAATGATAGGAGATAGATACGATAAATGTTTTTGACGATAGTGGGGATGGTATTTTGGAGAGAGACTTCGTGAACATTGAATGCGATGCGACGAGGGATGGTCAGATGCACGTAAATGTGGCGTTTCATTGGAAGCCTATGACGTTTATGGGTCAGCCACATTCGACTCCGCACTACTGTTCATAACGTTAGGGTCAATTAGGGTACATATGAAATTGTGACGTCGACTATTGAAATGTTACTATAGTTTGCAGCTCGCATGCGTCTGTTCGAGTATGATAAAGGGATAAGGATAGTTTGACCAATTGAGACATACAAACCACTGATACAGCTAGTAGTGAATGTCTGTCAGTGATTATCCGAATATACATGTTTGCGAAGTGGGTGCCAAGAAAGGTTTCATCTAATGGTGATGTTTCTTGGCAATAATTCTGCTGCCTAGGAAAATGTAATGATATTTTTGGGAGTGTTTCTCGTGATGTGAAGTGTTTAAACTTTGAGAGGGGTATGATGAGTCGATTCATGGGATTTTTAGCAGCGGAGTGAACTCGTAAATCTTTTATCGTGTCATTGATAACAAGAAGCTTATATGTTAATATTGGGCCCAGGATCTTCAAAGTTCATGCCACAACTTTGTTTGGCTAGCAAAGTAGACCACGGAATATTCCAATGATGGGGCTTCTTGATCTCATGAAGACACCGCCTGCAATAGATCCGGTCCTGTAATCAAGTTGTCACATTCCTCCAGGCCGCAGAATTATCATGTAGCGGAGATGCGCCCTAAGACCACCAAGAGGTTGTATTAGGGGAACTGGGCCACCGGCATGATCCAGGGCATCAGCCAAGTGATCGTGAACGGATCTAATCGGGGGTCAATGGATGCGGATACATAACCGTGGTGCCCTGGCTTTGGTAGGTGGGCTGTAGAGTGGCCCCCAGTCTGGGTTTACAATGGATGGTTGGTGAAAAGGAGATAGCAGACGATAGATCAATGCGTACGCAACTTCGTCTAGTTGATAGACGCGAGAAGAGATGGGGAAGTGAGGCTAAGGGCGAGGGGATCGTCGGTAAGGTAAACAAATAGTTGCTACGGATGGCGCAACGGTAGGGGGCGGTGGAAATGGCGACTCGGATTCAGAGGGTTTGGGAGGAAGTTTGATTATCATGTTTGGGGTGTATGTTATTTCCGCTGGTTCCATGTTGTATTAACAGTCAGTACTGATTTAGACTCTAGACAAGCCAATCGCGGTGCTTTCATTGCATTTTTATTTTCCACATAGAGAAAAGAATAAGAATATATGACAAGAGTCGTTGTCCGTGGTCAGTAAAGCGTTAAGGAAAGTGCCATTAGAGATGAAAGCCCATGAGCTCCAATGACGCGTTGAGTGAAGAAGAGAGGAGGCTGTGATGATATCTATTGAAGTCTTTCATTGGATGCGGCCGTTTCTTGTGGGTGGTGACAGTTGCGAAACGGAAAACATGTTTGGTGTTTTCATAGTACTAGAGATTCTAGCCGCTGTGGGACATCCGGGTCTTCTTTAAAGTGGGGAAAAAGGACAGATTAATAACGCGGGGTTCTAGATAATTGGAAGCAAGGGCGACATTTTCAACGGTTGTTATTGGATAAAAAAAGAGCTTAACTGGAACCACACATTGTACCATTGCTGTCGACACACACTGTCTCTTGATATTGTCACATATGGCAAGAACTCGTGCATGTGTCGGCTAGTATGTTTGATTTTCTTTCCTTTTCGGTAGGCGCCTATGTCTTCAAGTGGTTAGAGAGGATGATATGAGCAAAGTAGTTACCCTCGCAAAACCCGCTTGTTCGTACACAGGTTCGGGTTTTACATGCGTGCCTTCCTGCTAAAGTTGGTTTTATTCAGTTATGCTTTGAGAGTAGTAGCCCCCTCCCTCTCCTATTTCAATGTAGTGCCAACTAGTGGGAGAGGAATGAAGGCTGAGCCGGACGATTGAAATTCAATTTTGGTTTTGTAGAATGGATGCATGAGCAGAGGTTATAATGAGACTGTATTAAACGTGTGTTCCAAATGGAGTGTTGCATCTGATTTTGGGGTTTATTTTTTTATTTTTTTATTTTTATTTTTTTAGCGTAGTCGTCGGAGGGACAGCCGTCATCCGGAGTTTGGTTCCGTTCTCCGGATACTAATTGCGCCTGTAGAAGTCTAGGCTTTCCTAGAGGGGGTCGCTAAAGGCCACTAGAAAACGAACACTGTCATTAAAGGTTCTGTTCTTTGGCTTCTACGGGTGCCTGGAATCCCTAAAAACCCGGAACACTTTCAATTCCTTGGAGTACTACGATAGCATTTTCCTGTTGGTCGCAAACAAGCAGTAAACCAGTTTTCCCCTTTGGCTCTAATCCCAACAAATCGCACTTGCCAATCCCTCCCGTAGCTCTTAACTTGGGGATGAAGCTAGCATCAGCACCCCCTTCTTCTTCTGTTCTGCTTCCTGCAACGCAATAATTATTAGCAGAAAGTTCAGTTTGTTTTCAGCGGCCAGGGGCAGTCACAGAAGCTACCACAGCCTAGACACTTTTTCTCTGCAACCCTCAAACCCTCTAATCCTTAATTTCTCGACCTGCTTGCTCGTTTCCCGTTTGTCCTGTCTTGTCGACATCAAACCCCAAACACGTTCTTTTCGTGTTCTCCCAGACCAATTGAGCATTTGGTCTTCAATTTTTAATAGGCCAGGTCCATTCTTTTGACAATCTTTCTTTTCCGGTTGTCCATTCATCTACCATCAAGTCTTCTCGGCCACGCGATCTTTGACCAGACTTTATAGCTATTTTACTACTGCGGCTTCTGTCTTATCACTGCATACCCCCGACGCTTCTAATACCTGTAGTCGTCGCTTGTTTTTTTTTTGATACCAAATTTTGTGGTAATAAAGTAACTGCTTAGATCTACACAGACACATATTCATTGCCCCGGTTGGTCTTGAATTCATCGCAACATCATTCCCATCATCCGACTTCCTTGAAGGTGAAGAACCCTGCCTCGATATTGACTGGAAAACGACTTCGCCAGTTCTACGCCATTCATTACCTGACTTTATATGACTAGCCACGCCAACATCTGTAACCGACGTATTCCACACCCACTCACTCACACACACACACACACACACACACACACATGTCTGCCCCTCCAGCTATTGAGCTAACGTCCGACTGGGCTCCTAACGACGTCACCAACCACCATGGCCCGCTTTACGCTAGCCGCAAACGCCGAGCTGCCATAATCTCTCGCAAGCCATTGAAGTACCCTGAGAACTTCATGGACCAGATGTCCGTTTGGTTTGTTGAGAATCAAGTCAGTACGTGATACCCTTGGACATCGTATATTTCGTCCTTTAGAGATTGGCCCCTTTGTCCTTGTCTTTCTGCTAGCGGGATAGAACAAAATTCTTCTTAAGAAGTTGTGGATGAAGCAGAGCATGGGCTTCCTGTTGTTTGGTGTGCCATATTGCACAGTTATGTCTTTCTGAGGCTACACGGAATCTTGGGAATCTGCAAGATGATGTCGTTTATCCATTGCATCTCATTCATGATTTAGAGGGGACAACGACATAGCTCCACTTACACTTACAAATGTGCATCATGCAACTATTGTCAGCAACTTCTCTGCAATAAATAGCTAACAGTTGATGAATTTTCATAGGCTTTTCCTTCAATTTGATTGTGTTGCTCTTCCTTCTCGACTCTTGCTTGCCTAAATCTCGCGAGTACACTCGCAAGTTTTTACTTTGTCCTACTACAATGATGGTACGGACAAGTACTCTGCCGGTTTTGACGATTTCTATTTTATCACATTCTGTGTGGTGTTGTTCACCTTTCTCCGCGCTAGTGTCATGCAGTATCTGCTGACTCCTCTCGCTCGTCTTGGTGGTATCACCAAGCCCAAGGAGCAGGTCCGCTTCACAGAGCAGGCCTGGCTTCTGGTCTACTACGGTTTCTTCTGGTCCTTCGGCATGGTAAGTTTGGGGATAATTGCAGATATGTAAAGATGAATGAACGCTAACTCATAACTTGCAGTACATCTACTACACTTCTAGCTATTGGATGAATATGAAGGAACTGTGGACGAACTGGCCTGATCGCGAGCTAGACACTCTTTCCAAGATTTATATTCTGGCTCAATGGGGTTTCTGGATCCAGCAAGTCGTTGTCATCAACATTGAGAAGCGCCGGAAAGACCATGTCCAGATGTTGACCCACCACTTCCTCACTATTGCTCTCGTTTCGTCTTGCTACGCCTACCACCAGACCCGGGTCGGTATTCTGATTTTGGTTCTGATGGATGTCGTGGATCTGTTTTTGCCCGTAAGTTTTTGTGATTGATCCCATGTTGATCTCAAAAGTGGCCGGTTTGATGTATACTAACCATTTTGTCTTGTAGCTTGCCAAGTGCCTCAAGTACACCGGCTTCAGCACTATGTGTGACGTCATGTTTGGTATCTTCATGGCCAGCTGGGTTGTTGCTCGCCACATCTTGTACATGGCTGTTTGCTGGTCTATTTACGCCGACATCCCCGTCATCATTGGTGAAAAGTGCTACTCTGGTGGCGTTGAGAATCTGGAAGGCCCCTTCCCCACTCCCGAAGGCGCTTCGTACCTCCTCCAGCCCTTCCTTAGACCTCAAGGTCTCGTTTGTTTCAACAACACCCTCAAGTGGTTGTTCCTTGCGCCTCTCCTGATGCTTCAGGTCATCACTCTGGTGTGGTTTGCCATGATTCTACGTGTGGCTGCGCGTGTTATCCGCGGAGGTGGTGCCACCGACAGCCGCAGTGATGAGGAGGATCTTTCGGATGATCTGGAGGGTGAGATCGATGCCGACAGCATCGACTTCACCAAGTGGGAGGCTAGGAACACCAAGAGACACGCGGGTGGTGCAGCGACGGCCACTGGGGTGAGTCTGGCAGGTGGCAAGGAGCTTCTGGGTCGCATTGGGTGCGAGAAGCAGGTTGAGTAAGAGGGGATGATGTACGAAGGAGAATTTGATTATGGGATAAAACGAAGAAAGGTAGATATGTGATGATATTAGACAGGGAACGGGAAGGGTTTTTCTATTTCTGCAGGGAAGTTTTTGTTTTTTCCGGGGCCAAGTCATGTTCCTCTGTAATACCCACAGGAGAAATGTAATGGGCTTCGATGAAGAAAGCGGAAAGGATAAAATTGGGTTATATATATATATATATATATATTTAATTATCTTTCCATATTTTTCATATTCTTTTATGGAGGATTGTCTTGTCTCGATATTGGGCTACATTATATAGAATAAGTAGATCTATTTGCAACATGCATTCTTTTCATTGTAGTTGGTGAGGTTGGATGAGTTGAGTTGAGAAAAGTGGGACCAAGTGAAACTGATACGTTATTGGTCAGCAGCTGAATTAAAGAAACACTAGTGTGGAGATGACCAAGAACAAAAACATGAATAAAATGCAATCATTAATCATTATCTCTACAATATAATTATATACTGCCTCTAAGCATGATGGCTCAAGAATTCGGTCAACCATTCCAGATATCCGTCCTGCATCCACTCTCCGACTAACCTCAAATTCTCCAACAATCGATATGTCCCCACCAACGACTCGGTGCTCCCAATGTTGATCGGCGCCATCATTTCGTATTCATGTTCAAGATTAACGACGATGACCAAGGTCCATGATTCGGCAACAACCTGTATCAATGGCAGGAATGGCGGCCCGGGACAACAGAGTTTTTGATAGGTGCATTCGCAAAACGAGGCAATGTGCGTGAAGAGGCTGTGTGCTGATAGTAACAATTGGGAAAGCGATATGTAGGCGGATGTCGACGCTGGTGGTTCGGGCGCTGGATGACCGGAGGGATCAACGGGGGCCAACGGCGCCGAGTGAGTTGGCGACGTCGTGGTGCGGAGGAGACAGACGATGGGGATTTCGTTAGCGGGCCGTAGAGAGTGTGGTTGATTGTTGACGTTGTAGGGGACGATGAGGAGTGTTTCTTAAGAAGTGAAAGGAGCTCGTGGTGCAAGCGATTGCCGGTTGCCGTTGATAGTAGCGGGAGGGATACTGTGACGGCGTAGTCTAGGAATAGCGGAGTTGGTCCGGCGGTAGACCCCGGGGAGAGAGTCTCAGGATAGCCGGGGGGCACCGCGGTGTCGAGCATTAGGGAACCGACGGTGTTCTCGGTGACGAGAAATCGTTTGTTGGCTGTTGCTAGTTTCAACATTGGGTTGACGACTCCTTCGCCCCACGCGGCTGCGGACGCGCCGTATTGCCGGTACCGGTTCGTCGCCTCAACGACCGCTTCGATTGTCCCGTGTTGTACTATTGCCATGACGGCACTTGTTTGTAACGAGACCATGCTGTGGGCATATTGTCCATGGGCAACGTGCATTCTGAGTGCCTCCTCGAGGCCAATGGGGGGGTCAAGGGCGGTAAATGGGGTGGTGGAGAAGGCGTCGGGGGGGATTAGGGAGTCGTCGGTGGAAAAGAGGGGGGATGTCTCAGAGGGGAGCTTGATAGTGTAGTAAGGGGCGGTCGTCACAGAGAGTTCGCGGAGGAGAGTGGTTAGTCCGTGGTATTGGGTCCCTGTAGCGCCCAGAGGCATCTTCAAGACTCCGGGGCTGTTGAGGATACCAGAGGCTTTGGTAGTGTTTCCAAAAGACTCCGCAATGGTATAGGTGTCCTGGATTTGGCAACTGGCTGTGGACTTGACACAATTGGCCGCTCGGGCGTCGGCGTCCTTTGTGGGGCAATCGGCCTCGTCGGCCGCACAAGATGCCCCGACACTGAATATCTCCCGCGTTCCCCCAGCACCTCCGATGACCCCGCCCGCTGCGACCGTTCTCTTGACCACGCAGCACTATATGGGTCATCGTGTGCCTCCGACCCGTGCCCCGACCGCCCCGGGTCCTGCCCCCCGGAAGTAATCAGGGTCCGCTGTATCATACACATCTGAGTCATCGTCGCCAAGATCCAGCAATGTCTCCATCGAATGGGCGTTCCCAACGCTCGAGCCGACACGCAGATGGCCCGTAGGGCCTCGGAGAACCCCGGAGTTCCCGTTGGAGCTAACGGTATCATCAAGGGGGCTCCCGCCGTGCAACGATGCGTAGAGCCGAGGGGGGATTGGCCGTGGCTTGATGGTGGGGTGGGCGTCCTCGGGGCCGAGGGACGGCGACGGGGACCCGCGGCGGCGGAGTTCCTCATGGGAAATGAACTCTTTGCGTAGGGAGGAGAGTGGGGCGGGACCGCGGGGCTTACTGACGGATAGAGAGGACTGGCTGGGTTGTTGTCTTAAGGCCCTCGTAGACCGGGAGCGCGCGATAGTGGCTGCCCCGTTGTTGTCGTCATCTGGGGTCCGGGAACGATGCGGTGGGTGGGCAGTGGGCGAGATTGGCTTGGTGCCGAGCGGGGGGTCCTGGGGGGGCCGGTGGTCCCAGGTGACGTCGGGGGAGGTGAGGGGGGGGAGCAGGCTTTGGTGACGTCGGAGATCCAGCAAGCAACGACTTCGGGGCGCATGGTAAGAGGGGGATCGGGGGTGGCGTTAGTGGGGAGGAGGGTAGTGGGCTGAGGTGAAGAGGGCTAATGAAAGGAGTGATGAGAATAGAGCCACTAGTAAAGAAAATTATGAGTGACAACAGATGATATGGCGTTGTGATGAGTCTCCCTTGACGATATCGTAAGGAAATCTGTTTCTTTTTTGCCTTGATCGATAAATAAAACAATAAAATAACTATTGATTTTCCCTGAAATATCCAAATATTTATCCTTTTCAGATCTCCTCAAAGACAAAAGGGGCTTCTCTTACCAAGTGGCCTAGTTGGCCAAAAAAAAAGATAAATAGCAGGCAGCAACAAAAAAACACCAAGCGACCTCCAAAAGTCCAAAGGTCCAAAAAAAAAAAAAAACTATAACAAGTCTGCCAAACTACAAAAGAATTCAAACACGATATCTCGTCAGATATATATCCACCCTCCCCTCCCCAACCCTTTCCCATTCATGCCTCCCTCCGCATAACCCCTGCCCCAAGCGACCTCTCCCCAAATTATCCCATCTCCAATCTCTATGCAACTGTAAATGCAAAGTCTCTCCCTCTGTACCTGCATGGCATCCTCGTCGCCAGCCCGTCCCAAATCGCTTATTGTCAACTCATTATACTATGGGGTGTTTGCCAGCCACCTAATCTCTCAAGTTCGATCGGCGGGCTTCAGCTAGGGAGTCTGATGATCACTGATAGATTGGAAGTCAAGAAATGAACATCACATGATGGATTGCGAAGATTGAGATATTTGTGTATTGGTCGTATCACCAACAGCTAAAGCATAAACCACTATCCTAACCGAAAACGCACAAACACCATAACATGCCCTTTATAATCATCGCTCATGTACACAGTACTTAGTTACCTCCTAACCTTACTATTGACCACCATCTACATTACAATCTTCACTCTCCTTTGCATATCCTTCGGCAGGTCTTCCACTTTCACCAGACCCAGGACTACACAATCACCCCAAAAGAACATAGCCCTATCCTGCGCATACCCCAGATAATCAAATTGCTCATCCTCCTCATCCCCCGTCTTCTCAACCTCCGCTACTTTGCCGTCATCCACCGGGACCTTCGACTGCACAATCCCCCACGCTACCCACTGCGCTGAATTCGCCGCTCTCCACAAAATTGCTTCATCCATCAATTCGGCCACCCGTCTCTCTAGCTCTTCGTCCCGCGCAGCCCCGACAATGCTTGGCCCCAAAGACAAATCCTCCTTAGAAATATTCACCAAGCTATTTGTCATCCCAAACGGCGCCGTCGTCGTCGCCGCCGCTACGGGACCCCTCGAATCCAACATGAAATCCACAATCGACGCCGACGATGACACTGGCTTTATGTATGGAGTGTTCGTCTGCGAATCTGATGGCGTCATCTTTGGGGTAGTCCCTGATCGGGGAAACTGAGGTTGATGTTTAACGTACGCCTGGATGAACCGGCGCTGCTCGTCACGGGACGGGAACCCAGAGGTTGTGCAGGCATGGGAAGTGACGGGGTCGTGGTAGTTGTAGGCCCATTCAGTGAAGTGGTTGGCGATGTCGAGGCCGGCGACGTTGGCGGCGGCGTATTCGAAGTCGATGACAACGAGTTGTTTGTGTTTGTTGGCAGGTTGGAGAAGGGGTGACTTTTGGTTGTCGGGTTCGACGCGGAGGATGTTGCCATATTGGGTCTGTGGGGTGTTGTTAATGAACTAGGCTCATGTCGAAGACTATGATCATGTGGTTGTACTCACATCGTTATGACAGAAGACCAACGAGTCTTGTAGATCTTCCTTGGAGCCATACGCAGCAATCGTAAACTCCCGATGCCTCTTGACCATTTCCTGGAACTTCTTCCATTGCATGCCACAAACATACCCATTCCTCATCCATCCATCTGCCGCCCCCAAATTCTCCAATCCACCCCTCGCCCTCACTGCTTCATAACGCACATCCAACTGCGTAATCAACCTCTCCACCGTATCCACCCACTTATCCCAATTCCTAAACACCGCCGGCCCCGCTAGCCTCTCCGACGGCAACAACTCAATCCCTAAATGCAGCTCCCTCATCCTCTTCGCAATCTGCCTCGACGTCTCTGGCTCCCTCAAATTCTGCGGCTTCAACGTAATCGCATTAAAGAACTCTTCAAACCGCCCATTCTCAAAAGTCCCCAGCAATCTTGGACCAATCTTCTTACGCGCGAGGCGTCTAAGGACAGCTAGTTCTGTCTCACGGTCAATAAGCGCCTCAACCTGCGGCCCGTAGACACGCAGAAGTAACTTCGGCGGCGGCTTCCGGTACCCAGCAGCCGCTGATGGGATCGTCGGGTCCGGAGGAAGATCAATGGGTGGAGACACCATGTACACAACATTCGTCAACGCCCCACTAATCCTCTCCACCGAAATAGAATCTCCACTGTCCAACGGGACCCGCCGCCACCCCTTGAGTTTTAAAGTATGCGTCAGACGAATAATCTCATTCTTGAAGCTAGTCCACGCCTGCCGCTCCTTATCCTTGATCTTCTTGGAAGACACTGAGGACACCGACGAGACGTCGAGAGATGACAAGGATGTTTGGTCATCACTGTACGCTAGGGTCTTGCTAATGTCGAGGATTCCATCGCAGGACGGGACGATGACGTCGCCTTCGTAGTATTCGGTATCTGACGAGTTTGTCCGATGCAAGATCCGCCGCCGCGACGGCCGGCTCCCCAGCCGCGGAGTGAAGCTCGGTACTGATGACAATCCCAGTGCTGACACGTTATCTTCGATAATCCTCTGCAAACGATCTAACGACACGTCGCTTGCCGCCGAGTCCACCGAGTCTGACCGCGGCCGGCTCTTTAGATCCTGATTGCTATTTCTAGGGGGCCAATGCCGCGGGACGTTGGCATGATGCTTGCGACGCTCAGCTTTGTTTTTTTCATGCTCAAGCCACTCAGTGACTTGCGCCAACAACCTCTCAGCCGACTTGGGGACCCTATGGCGTCCATTTTGCGGAGTCTTGGGTGCTGAGAGATGCCCGGACGAGTGAACCACACCAGAAGCAGCAGCAGCTTCGTCGAAAGAGGGGTCGGCACTATGGCCAAAGTGGTGGGGGGAGATGGGACTGTCAAGGTTGGCGGAGCCGAGGCCGGGGGATACCATGGGGAGGGAGGTAGCGGAGGGCATTCTTCCACTGAGACGTCGGTCGCCAATCCCTGCTCTGAATTGCTTTTTGGAGTTAGGCTCTTCTTTAGGCCAGACTTCGGCTTCGGCAAATTGAAAGGTTTCGGGGTCGGCAATCTGAACGGCTGGAGTGGGGGTAGTCTGATGTTAGTAAGAGTGATATGGGATTACGTCTAGATGGAAGAAGAAAATAGAAAATAAAAATTGAAATGATGTAATGGTGATGATATGAATAATGTTTGTCTTTGTTTATCTCAATTCAAGCATGAACAAGATAATGGATGGTAATTAAGAATCAAAACCAAGAATCTAAAGCAGTAGACTGGAAGGGGACCAAGAAGCTGGAGAGACCAATTGACTATCCACTGCAAAGGCACCTCGGAAGTGACAGCCTATTTAAGACAACACGGAACGTCATAGCTGTTTGGTAATCAGAAACAATATGGAAAAGCCTACTAGCCGACTACTCCTTTTCTACCCGCAAAAGTTCGGAATATCACACCCAGAACCACTACGACTCTCTTTGTTCTACTTAGTACAACGTGGGTGAGCCCCTCATCCTTTGTGATCGTCCGGCAGATCGAGAAGGGCGGAGGATGGGTGTGGTGACGTCCTATCTAGTAGATCAATGCAGATCTGGACTGTGAGGCCGGCCATTGCGACAGTGGGGACCAATGGAGGAGGGTGTTGAACACCGAGACACAGGGTTATTACCCATGGTTCCGGGGTGGCACTTAGTTTGTAGATTTGTCTCTAAGATTTAAAATGGAGAGATGTGGAATACAGGCCGTAAGTTATCGATATGCTTATTCTTACGCCCCTAATAACTTTGAGATGTGATTGAGAGACGATATGCATGTAGAAGCCTATACTACTACATGTCGAAATCAAATAATTTTTGTAGTAAATCAGAAGAGTATGTTACTTATGAGACAAATCTGCAGGCTGATTACACAATAACAAAGTTACAGACTCAAAAGACCACCGGGGGCTTATTTTGGCTTATAACCCAATCCCAACAAGTCTTATCAGTAGCACCAGATTTCGGAGAAGGGTAAAAGGTCTCGTGGGCGATTTAGGCAATTGCAAAGACTAGTATCCACTATGATCAAAGGCGGAAATCGGTTGTACTCCAATGTCTCGATTATCTCGGGTAACACAGAAAATCCAAGGCCAACAAGTAAAGCGTGTATCAGTCAAAATCTCATAGGCAAAGAGAAAATAATACTTCTTAACCAGAGAAAAAGCCGAATCCACTCACTACACTTGGAAGCGGGTGAAAGTATGTGGAGCTCCACAGTTACAAGGGAGGGAGAGAGATAAATATGTGACAGAGATAAGAGCCATGCTGTGTATCCAGCTATGGCGGTGGTAGCACATCACTACATACCAGGAAGTAGACAGCCTCACATTGGCAGAAGAGGCAACAAGTGTGAGGAGAAAACAGAACTATGACACATACCTTTGCTAGGCTTATCAGCGCCATTAGCTGTGCTAGGGCCCCGTTGCAGAGCAGGACGTCGGGGCTGACTATCAGCGTCCGGGGTGATGGACGGCATGATTGGTCGATAAGTCGAATAGGTGACGAAGAGTGTCCAATGAGTGACGCAGGGTCAATAGGTAATTTCGTGTGGTAGATGGTGTGTAGTGGAGAAAGCCGGTGTAATAGACGAGGGTGTGTGTATGTGTGTGTGTGTGTGTGTGTGAAGAACTGGTGCTAGTGGATGAAGACAGAAATATAGTCGGCCAGAAGGAATAATTACTGAGTCAAAAGAGAGGGACAAGCGATGATGAAGCTATAGAGATTGGAAGCTAAGGTCAGCACGTTAGCAGGCGGGTGATGATATGGAGAATGGTGGTCGCGTGACGGGGGATTGTTGAGGGATTGATTGTTGGTGAAAGGGTACTCCAGTGACGATAAGCAATAACCAATCAAGAGAAAAATAAAGAAATAGGAAAAACTTTAAATTTCCAGTTTGAGAATGCTTGATGGTCTAGATCTCAGAAGCACTTCGAAGCACCGTATAGATCCGATATGCATACGCTGATCAAGCCAGACACACCGTCAATACTAGCGAATCAAGTAGAAGCGAATAGATAATCAAACCAAGCCAAGACACACACACGTGAAAATGCAGGTAATATCACCGACTTCGAGGGGTGCATCAACAAAGCAACAAGGGTGGGCGTCGTCTAGGCAAGGCAATGCGCTAGAAGCCACAATGTCGCTTTCACTTTTGCTATAGAAAATGCTTTATGTAAACGACCTGGATCGTCTCATCATGAATGAACTAATGAACCCGATTGTCGTCAAGCGCAGGGTTAAGGTTGCTGGCAGCACGGGTAGCACCGGTGATTATTCGATGAGCTTGCAGAATTCCGCGGTGCAGTGCGACGGTAGCAGTATCTCAGTGAACGGAATGGGAGAGGACGGAAGGGCCGATAAATGGGAAATAAAATGTTAGTATATTAAATTAGCGATATAACGATGCTCGTGATAATATTAGGTCGTGTAGAGGGTAGACGTTGTTGGTGTTTCTGAATTTAAGAAATCAAAATATATATTTTTCTCGACGTTTTGCAGTGACGTTTGTTACAGGGAAGAGAGATGGCGGGAAGGTGGACGGGAGGTTGTGTTTTATCGCAATACCCGAATATAGAAAGAATTAGCGTCAACGGCTCGTTGGACTGGCAAGTACAAATTCAACGACATCAATATTTTAAGCTCAAGATATAGCAAGATAACCATATATAAAGTAAAAAAAAAAAAAAACAATGATTAAGCTAGATTATCCTGCCCAACCACATCAACCATTCTATCTCTACCTATGACTACAGTTCCCCGTCTTCCTAACACAGCTATCCCTTGCAAACCTAAGACCCTCCTTTCACATGTCAAAAAACAATCCAAATTCACTTTTCCCAACAAAATGTTGAGGATTTCCCCATATAAATTGCATATCGACACCCTTTGAAAACCACCAACGCACCGCAACCTCTCGCCCACTCATCCAAACAAATCAGTACATATTTACATGTGAAAATGTGACGGATGGGCATTGGATACAGGCTGTTGAACTTTACTTGGAAGTGCCGTTTTTCTTCTTTTTTTAAGCCGCGTTGATGCAGGGTGGGTGATTCGCTTAAAATGCAACTTGCATGATAGTATCAAGATTTCGTAATTGGTCGCAGTGACACACATCGCCTAGCTGTCTGTAGCCGTATCATCTTCTGTCTATTTTCCATTTTAGTAGAAGGCCCTCGCTGCATGTGAGGATCTATCTTTCGAATTGGCGACGACTTTGCACTCTTTGTGCGAGGAAACTCATTCTGTGACAGCTAATATAGACCCTAATAACAACATTTATAGGGTTCTGCAGCCCTTGGCATCATTAGGATCCTTTGGGTTTTTGTTGGGAGATCTAAGAGATGCTATCTTCGTCAAATCACAAAGCTTGAATTCCGTCGAATAGAAATCGATGCTGAGCACGGCTGCGCTCATGCAACGTTGAAGGAGGAGTCTGAATGCATATCAGATGTCAAGAGAAATGGGCGGTCGACTATCGTGGATTAGTAAGTTGGCCGGTCTGACTTTGTGGTGAAGGGATTTCTTTGGATGGGAGAGGTGTTTTGGGGTTGATATGAGGCCTCAAGTCCTGAGACCTTAGTCCATTTTCTACCACATGTGTCCATCTTCCCTAAACCGTTACCGAGATGCGGCAGCAGCCCCACTTATTCTGGGGACCCTCGTCCGGCCCTGTGCCGAACTTCCAACTAGAATAAAAACTTGTCTCGACATCTTACACAAGATTCTACATATGATCGGACACGTCGTGTAGCACATCCCAAATGGAAAATATGTCTTGTGAGGTGGTGGTTAGAATGGGGCGAATATGCAGTATGCTGGGTCCTAGACCTTGTTAAGACATGGAGGGATAAGGCTCATGTGACCGAACGCCCGAATTGGAGTAAAATGGCACTTTGGATATTGTAATCGCAAGATATGTTCCTGATTATCACTACAAAGAATCTATGAAGAAGACCCATAACACCCCTTCGTCTCCACTCCGACCCTACTCGACTTCCACTCCCGATCGGTCTCTCTCTCCTGATCAACCCTGCCCATTCCCTAACCCACAACTCCTCACAGCCCCTCCATCCCTTCTCTCTTCAAAGCCCACCTCACCGCCTCCCTAACATCTCCCACAATTACTGTTGGCGTATGCTCCGGCGCCCCCCTCTCCTCACTCCATACCCCTGTCTTCACCAGCAGCGATCTCCACTTCGCCCCGTCCATACTCTTATAATTATTCGCTCCTGCAATGTCACTTGCCGGATTATCGCCCACCATGTAGACATTCCGTAACGGTTCATCGGTTGTCGAGACCCCTGGAAGACTCTGACGGTGCCGGTTAAGGACCCGCTCAGCGTATTCGTAAGTAAGCTGATGAGGCTTTCCAATGACGGTCCGTTTCAACTCCTGTCCATTCGTCAAAGCCCTCCAAACGCCATTCAACGCTGCCTGGAACGCTCCCTGCCCCAACCTCGGCTGATGAAAATTCGCCGACCACAGCAAATCCGGATTCGAAAAGAAGACTGGCGGTTGACCCGGGGCCTGCCAGCCATTGTTTGGCAACGATTTGTCCCCGTTTGTCGGACAGAAGGTGCCGAGGATCCCGTTGGAAGACTGGAGAATGTCGGTGATGATTTGGATGTCGAGGGACCAGTCGCGGGGGTCGTTGAAGACAAAGATTGCATCGAATTTGAGAGCAGAGGGTGAGGGGTTTGACGGGGTGTAGAGAGGGCGGGGCAGGGGGAGGGCGGTCTGGGAGTAGATTTCCTTCATGAGGGGGTTGAAGGGGAAGATGGTGGGGTGGGCTGCTAAGATGTCGGCCGGAATGACAACATTGGTGAAGCCGTAACTAATATTTGTTAGCATCATCTTGCTCGATATCAAGTTATCGTTTGAAACTTACGCTTCTGCGATCGTCCGACACTTGGCTGCATCCGCCCCCGTCACCAAAATCGTCTTATCTTTGAAGCCATCCGGGCCATTATGGACCATATCCTTAAATGGGGTATGCGACTGCACAAAGTTCTCCGTCGATAACTTCACTCGCAGCTTACTCTCGAGATCAGCGACCCGGTCCGTCTCAAGTTTGCCGCCGCCGTTGGTTAGGAGGATGAAGGGAATGTTGTGGTCATTTAGGTACTGTAGGGACTCGGTGGCGCCGGGGATGGGCTCGGCGACGTGGAGGAGGACACCGTCGATGCTGTGAGGTAATTAGTGGGGATCTATAGGAGTTGAGGGGGGTGACTTACTCGAAGGCGAAGGCAAAGAAAGGTGGTTTTGCAGGGGGTGTTGTGATGAGGGTGCGCTTGGTGGTGAGGTTGGATGAGATAAATGTGCGGGATCTTAGTGTGGAAGCAGCGAAGAAGGTCCGATTAAGGCCGGGTTGGGCCGTCACCGTGCGGGAAATTGAGGGGATTAAATGACGCATGATGAAGATGGAGTCTGGGTGAATCAAATTCAATTGTCAATTATGTGGAATCTTGTATGAATTGTCCTTATCATGATAACTGACAACCAGTCACCAACTCATATTTATTACGTGGTTGTATTTTATCGTGATCCCTAGCTCATGCATCTATAGGCGATATACACAAAGCGGGGTTCCACACAATGACATCACCCATCTCGGCTTCATATACAACAAATTACATCCTCAGATCACAGGGCACACAAATCAAGTCAAGAGTGAGTCAAAATAATTCTACAAATTCTGCTGTACATACATATAGCGTAAAAGTGGTGATAGTGATAATACAAAGGCCGACCTAACAGTCAGTCGACCATAACAACCTCTAAATATTCTTCGTCCCCGTAGATCTCATGACGTCATCTCTTCCCTAAAACTTCTTCGCACCCCTCCAGTCCTTAACGTGCCCAATAATCACATCAGCCGCCGCTTGCGGCGAATGTTGTCTCCCCAACGCCTCCACGAAATCTCCCTCTGGATCCATCAAATAAAAGTAAATACTGTGATCCACCAGATAGTCTTCCCCTGGCGTCACCTTACTCGGTGTGCTAAAATACACCCTATACGCCTTACAGACCGCCTTAATCTGCTCATATGTCCCCGTTAACCCCACCAACTTGTCCGAAAACTCTGCCAGATACCCTTTCAGCTCCTCTGGGCCATCGCGTGCTGGGTCACACGTGATGAACACTGGCGTGACGGACCCTGGGTGTTTCTTCTCGACAATATCGAGCATCAGAGTCATTTTGTCGAGCTCTTCGGGGCAAATGTCGGGGCAGTGGGTGAAGCCAAAGTATATGAGCGAGTAGCGGCCCTTGAGATCGTTGCTTGAGAAGAGTTTGTTGTGCTGGTCGAGGAGTTCAAAGGTTCCACCGATTTTCGGCTTGCCGATTTGCTTGTTGGCTTCAGCGATACGTTTTTGGTGCATGCGCTTTTTCTCATTTTCAAAATACACGAAGAGACCGCCAAGGGTCACGAGGCAGAGGATGCCGGCTTGCCATGAGAAGGGCTGGAGAGGAGTGCATGTTAATGACTGCGGTTGTTGCTGAGGGTTTCAATTGGAATATACGTACGCCAAAATGCATGCGGGACTTGGCTTTGCCTTCACCCATAGTTTGGACAGACCGAGCCTGGGGACGAACCATGGCGCGGGAAACCGTAGGTCGGGCAACTGCGCGAGTCGTAAACCCGGCAATATGTCTAGCCGGTATTTTGAGATCCGAAGCACGAACAACCGCCGAGTGAGCGGAAGTGACGAAATTCATCGTGACTGTAATTTGAGGTTGCCAATTGGTGATTTTCTGGCATAAATTAAAACAAAGTCATATTGATAGGGCGAATTGGACGGATTAAGAATGACGGGCCGGAGCTTAATGCTTGGAAATCATGAGATGGGTAGTCGCCGATTTATCTAGCCGGAGTTCAACCGGGGAGACAGGTTAGGGTTGGATTGGTGCTAGATTTCGGTGTAACCTGAGGCAATTGCCTAGATTGGCAGGCGGTGAGTGTAGGTGATGAAGACGCGACGATCTGATTTTAATATTCATCATCAAATCTTTCGATTTTCATAAAATTCATCGTTTATTTCCCGTTATATACATAGTATTTATTTATCTATTGTAGTTGACTCCCAGTTAGTTTCTATCAAATTCTCATTTTTCATAAATCCCATAGTCGCCCCTACCCTTTCTTATCACATCCTCCCTTCACCATGGATCTCAATGACCTCCCCTCTGCCGTTGTCCCCGACCTCGACGACCCCCTCGATCTCTTCCCTGAGCTCACCCACCAAGTTCAAGCCCAAGCCCCTTTCCACGGTGACCTCCCTATCCCCCAATCTGCCCCCTCCTCCGTCACCGCACCGTCACCAACTCCAACTGATCCCCCCGGTGACCTCGAGGTGCCCGCGGCCGACGTTAAACCTCCCATGAATAAACCTATTGCGAAGAAAAGGGCAGCACCGGCAAAGAAGGTGGCGGGGACGTCAACATCAGTTAAGAAGAAGGGGGTTGCAGTAACGACAACGGGAGTTAGGAAGCCGAAGATGAAGCCGGCTGGTGCAGTTAATGGAATATCACCGGGGAATAGTAAGCAGGTTAACGGATTCATGGATAGTGAGGATCCGGGGACGTATTGTCTTTGTAAAGGGAGGGATGACCATCGATGGATGATCTGCTGCGAGAAGTGCGAGGATTGGTTCCATGGGGAATGTGTAGATTTGGATAAAGAAACGGGGGAGAATTTGATTGAGATGTTTGTGTGTCCGGGGTGTTCGGAAAGTGGAGAGTTAGTCACGAGGTATAAGAAGATGTGTTCAGTTTCGGGGTGTCGGAAGGCTCCCCGAGATTATCTATACGAAAATGGAGGAGATGCTGAGGGGAAGGGGTCGGTATTCTGTTCATATGAGCATTGTCAAAATTGGTGGGAAGAACTAATTGCTAAGTTACCAACCGCCTCAACAATCCCCTCTGCCATCGTCGGCAGACTATCAAAAGAAGATCTTCTCGGCGTCATATCTTCCGGCCTCAGCTACGTTGATGAAGATACCGGCCTCTACCACATAATCCGCGAACCCTTCTCTAACCAAAAAGAAAACCTTGGCTCGTTCCTTTCCGCCGAAGAAACTGAGCTACTCACACAATCCGCAAAGGAC
Source organism: Meredithiella fracta (assembly GCA_023677585.1). Lineage (NCBI taxonomy): Eukaryota > Fungi > Ascomycota > Sordariomycetes > Microascales > Ceratocystidaceae > Meredithiella > Meredithiella fracta. The sequence continues at coordinate 1,352,116 of JAGXCV010000005.1, forward strand.
CGCCAGGCCATGGCGGAGGAATCAGAGTTATTTTTACAAATGGTCACGCTATTAGAACGCGCTGGAGAACGCCATAAAGCTGCGGTTGCTGCGGGGTTCATTACAAATGATATATGTGGCTATGATGCCCGGCTTGATGCTATCACTGTTCAATCTGCCTTTGCTAACTTTCTGACGACCCCCGAAGGCCAAGCCGCGATGTCTGGGGATGTCCTCGATGCCCCGTTAGCCGACAAAGCCGAAGCCGAGACCCTTGACGATGACGATGAGAGGAGTAGGATACTAGCCGTTGGCGGGATATGCGATAAGAAAAGATGTAAGACACATAGTGGGTGGTTGGCGATGTTTGCGAGAACGTTGAGGGCACAAATTAGGTTATTGGGGATCTGATACAGAATTTAGTTAATCAAGAGGAGGTGATAATAGAGGCGGCAAAGGAGAGGGTGAGAAGAAGGAGGGCGGAGAGTAATAGGGTAGAGGTAGTCGGGGAAGAGGCAGTTAAGGTTAAGACGGAGAGAGACATGGAGGTAGATTCTTAGGTTGCTCACTGGTAGTAGGTTATATTTTATTTCTATTAAGTTTACTTCTCTATAGACTCCTCTTTTATACTCAGGCACTCAGCCCCAAGTTCTCCAACAAAGCATCAATCTTCTTCAACAAATACGTATAATTCATATCATCCGCCACAAACTCATCCCCAGCAATCTCCCCACTCAATGTCTTAATCGCTGTCCTCTTCTCCTTATCCGCCTCCGCCTCCGACATCATCTTTTCCCGTAGTTCTTTATCCCTCACCAACACCATCCCGACATCCTGGAACCTCATCCGGAATCTCTCCTCCAGGTAATGCCGAATGTCATCCAACAACTCAATAGTGTCGGTATCCTGTCTGTTCTGCGTCCGCTCGGCACTTTCCTTGATGACGGCGGCAAATTCGGGGGTGTCGATGTGGTCTTCAAGGCGCGCGGCGAAGAACCGGGCGGCAAATTGTTCAAGGCGGACAACGTTGAGGCGCCAAGCAGCGTGGATGATCTCGTAGATATCGATATCGTCCGTCACCTCTTGCCCCTCAACATCCGCGTTTGTCCCCTCGACATTCTGGTGCGTTCTGTCCGCCCACACATTGTTCGTCGCCATACCTTGACTACTAATCGTTAACACCGCTTTGTTAACAAGCTTTGGCAGCAACATTTGGTCTGCGGCATACAGGAGGTCCAGACTAAATAGTAATGAGATCTCGCCCTTTTCGGCATACAGGTTGCTGAGGATGACTTCGAGGGTTTCTGGGGCACAGGTGACGGTAAGGATGCGGAGGGTGGGGGTTTTCTGTCCTTCGGTGAAGTCGGAGTTGAACATGGTAGAGTAGTAGGGGCTACGAATCAGTATGGATTTGTGGGCGGGGTAGATGGCCCAGGTGATAGGCGTATCCTTGGTTGCCTCTTCGTCATTATCATCGTCGTCGATAGCAGCTTTGATGAGGACGTCAGCGAGGGCAGGGTTTGAAAATGTCCATTTAACATTCTTGACTTCGTCATCAGAGACAGTGAAGCGATTGCCGAGAATCTTTTGTTCAAAGAAAGTGTAAAGAGAGTCTTGGGCGACGTCGATTTGCTCTTGATGTCTCTTTCTGGCCTGGATTAAGTCGTCACCGACACTTAAAATCGACAAGAACCCAGCAAGGCCAAACTCGGCAGCCAATTTCTCACAGCCACCAACAACCTCGCCTGCCATTTTGTCGGTTGAAGAATGCCTGTTTCTCAACAGAGTGTCCGGGATCTGCTCGAGGTACAAGTACTGGCGGACAAGGTACAGCGCCTCCGGCCGAACATCAGTTGTCTTAGCAGTGTATTCCCGGATATCCGGATTCTCAATAAACAGTTTCCGAAAAACCGGAGATCTCGCAGATAAAATTAACCTGTGAACGTCGGATTCCGTTCCATCGGCCAGCCGGATGGTGAAGTCCGGAGCTGTGGAACCATCGGCGGCAGCGAGACGGTTGATGTTCTCGGACCATTCGCGGAGGGGATCTGTAGATTTAGAGAAGTCATAGCTCAGCAGAAGCTTGCGGATTCTCAAGGTGAGAGCACCATAGATGCAACGTTCCCCTTGGAAGGTGTTGCGTTCGGCGAGGGCACCTGGAGTCAGGGTTAGTAAGTAGTCTGGTAAGGGTTGAGGATACTCGATGGTCTAGGGTTGACCCCACCAGAGCCTCATCGATCATCAAAATGAATCATCACTTACCATAATCCAACAAGAGTTTGACCAATTCATAATGACCACAGATACTAGCCTGGAAGCAAAAGTAATCAACAAATGGTCTTAAATGTCAAAATACAGTTATAAAACAGACTCACCAATATCAAAGGAGTATAATCAAAGACATCTCGCCCATTAATGTTCACCCCCATAACAATATATTCATGACAACTCTTTATATCACCCCGGCGACACGCTTCCAAAAACGCATCAAACTTGGCCGATGTATCCAACGGCGTTCCTGCAAATTTATCCAGCTTCGGAATCTTTCTCTGCTTGTTATTATTCTTCGCAATCTCTATCAATGTCCTCTGCAAACCCGACACCTCAAACGGGCTAAGCTGTGCTTCGGACGCCATAGCTGCTATATGTTGTACAAAGGGAGGGGAATAATGAATAGAATAGGCTGCCGAGGGGCAAAGTGAGTGCGGAGAAGATTAAACAGATGAAGATGAAGAGGAGGGATGGTTCTTGAGTGGGGAGTTGTGATACTGATCGGTAAGATGGCGGCTGATGTGCTATATATTCTAACTGAGCCGGACTTAAGGTATATGTTAATGACGGTGTGTGTTGCTTAGTCAGCTGAGATATCCCGCAAGCAGTTGCTGTTATGGTATTGCAAAAATGGCAGTCATATTCGAGCCTGTAAGCAATTGCGGCAAGTACAATATATTCATCGTTGTCTTTAGTGTAAGGAAAGGAAATAAACTATAGAAACTTGTGACAATTAACATTATCTTGTACTACGCCAAAAATCATCATGCAATTGAACTATTTCCAGATACCGAATAATAATGGCTAATTAACCCACCCTTTTTCAGCCAATAGGGTTATCACCATCTTCGGTTGCCCCGGCAATAGCATCATGTTTACTGAGCTGAGCTGGCAGACAAGGGACCGTACTGTCCTCTTTGTCTTTTTGACGACAGCGTACGTCTGGAGCAAATATTGGCTACGGGGAAGCACGATAATCGATTATGGTTTATTTGGGGAATGACGAGTTTGCCCCTGCATTTTTTGAAGCTTCTCGCTTTCTCACGGACGTTTTTTCGATTCTTTGCATTTGTTAGTAAATTAAGATTTCATGATAGTTGTTGCGAAGAGAGTGTTATCACGAATAGAGAAATATCGACAGTTTAATCTTGAATCTGATTTGACGCAATCATAGTGTCATTTCACTGTTACTGGGAAAGGAGATAGTAATTCCTTCTCGGGACATTCATTGCCAATCGCTTAATCATCACCAACTATCCGTCCCTCCTTACCCTGAAGACGACACCCAATACCTAACCTACGAAGCCTCGTCGCAACAATCACAAGCAATCCCTCGTCCTATCTGTTATCGAAACAACATCTCAACCAAACTATTGAGTCCTAAACAAGTACATATAAACACCACCATACACATTGAAAGGGAAAGTGACATTTCACACCGCTTTTGCTTGCCACGATACCTGTTGCCCCTCGTCACGACCATCGACTATCCAGGCCGCATTCACTGAATGATTTGTAGTCATTGTGGGCTTTGCCTATTGACTCCACAAGATGTCACCAACGACTTCGAGTACATCGTCCAAGGCCGATGATTATGAGATTCTAGAAAAGATTGGTGAGCATGAGACCCTCCTGGCTGGATGATTGAGACCTAAGAGAACTCCTGTCTCCTTTTAGAGAGTAGAGGGTGATCTCCCCGCGCCGAGAATTTGTCCCATGGAAAGCGAAACTCCTTTACTAACCAGCGACTCTCCTCTAGGTCATGGCTCCTTTGGCATCATCCGCCGAGTCCGCCGAAAGACCGATGGGCTCGTCCTCTGTCGAAAAGAAATCAACTACCTTAAAATGTCTCAAAAAGAACGTGAACAACTCCACGCCGAATTCCAATGTCTCTCATCTCTGCGCCACCCCAACATCGTAGCCTACTACCATCGAGACCACCTCAAGGAAACACAGGAGCTGCATCTATACATGGAGTATTGTGGCAACGGTGATCTTGGCCGCGTGATTAAGGATCTCGCTAGCAAAGGGCAGCGCGCGAGTGAGCAGTTTGTTTGGAGTATCTTTGGGCAATTGTCGTCGGCGTTGTACCGGTGTCATTATGGTGTGGATCCGCCGAGTCTGAGCGATAGTGGAACTAACCCCAGCAAGGCGCCGGCGGGGACGTTGTGTATCATGCATCGTGATCTGAAGCCGGAGAATGGTAAGCCCATATTAGAATATATTTGGGATACAGGTCGCTAACATGTGGGATACAGTCTTCCTTGGCGAGAACAACTCGGTCAAACTCGGAGACTTCGGTCTTTCCAAAGTAATCAAAGCACAAGACTTTGCTTCAACATATGTCGGCACACCATACTACATGTCCCCCGAAATCTGCGCCGCCGAACGCTATACCCTTAAGTCTGACATCTGGGCTCTGGGCTGCATCATCTATGAACTCTGCATGAGAGCACCACCATTTGACGCACGCTCCCACTACGAGCTCGTCCGCAAGATCAAAGAGGGCCAATACGCCCAACTTCCCAGTCTGTACTCTCCCGAGCTCCGTGACGCCATCGGGGCGTGTTTACGGAAGAGCCCGGACTCCAGACCATCGACGCATGATTTGCTTCACTTACCTCAGATCCGCCTCACTCGTAAGGAAATGGAGGTGGCCGAGTTGAAGCGCAAGCTCAAGCAGAAGCAGGAGGCCGTGGCGCAGAAAGAGAAGGAATTGAACCAGATTGCAAACTCGATGGAGCAAGAGAAGAAACTCATGCGCCAAGAGATCGACTCGCAACTTAGAAGGGAATGGGAGGCTCGCGCCCAACTGGAAATTAGCCGGTTGGTTAATATTGAGATTGAGAATTTGCAGAAGCACTTTGAGATTGAGGTGCGCGCGGGGGTTGAGGCAGAACTTAAGAAGAGGGAATCGCATAATATTGGACCACACATAAGGACGGTGACACTCGAAGCGGACCTGAAGTCATCAAATATTGCTGAGCCGTTAATCGCAGCTGCGCAAGAACTCACTACATCGGATGCCCCGAGTGGTCTCACGAAGCGGAACCTTCAGACACCGTTAAAGCGTGCGCAAACAATGTACGCTGGGATGAACCAAGAGACACCCGGAGACATCGAAATGGTGTCGCCGTCACCGATCGCTATCTCAAGCCTCAGTTTATCACCGCGACGCAACCAGACGACAAAGCCACCGTCAAACAACAGTAACATCTTCCGGCAAAACTTACACAGAACCACCAGCGAACGTGATATCTCGCAGAACTGGGAGGTGCCTCGTGACGTTAGCGGTATCGAATCCGATGATGATGAAGCGCCTGCATCTCCTACGCCTGCCGTCCGCACAGCGAAGAATCCATTCACCAGTAAACACCGGCCAATCCTTACTGCGCAAAAGTCCGCCCTTAACAAATTCCCCGGTATCCCCGTCCTCCACGGTAAGGGTCTAATCCCGAACTCAGCCGGATATCACCCAACCGCCGCCTCAGCAAAATCCCATCAGCAAGTGGGCTTGCGAGCGGCAAGTTATCGTCGGGGTCATCGTCGTCGTCAGATAGCGGAGGGAATACAACTAGTAAAGGAAGCCCTACGCGCGCAAAGAAGGCTTTGCATCAACATATACAAAGTGAAGATGAACGGCCTTCTAAACTCACTACCAAGAACGTTAGGGGACGCACATTGGTCGAGTTGCAACAAGCGCGGGCGGGTGGCAGGCCGTTATCAGCGGTAATCCCACCGAGTGCGGCGGCGGCAGCGGTTGCGGGGGGCACCGAGAATGTTAGTCCGAAGAGGCCGTTTAGAGAGAGGTTGGTGGCAGTGGATACGGCGAGGAGGAGTAGTGATCCGGCGTGTTGGGATCCGGAGGTGGAGACGGATATGCCGAGTCCGTTTTTGAATCGGACGCGGCAGGTGAGGACTTAGAGTGGTCTAGGCTTGTTGGGGTTGCCGATGCAGATTTATGAGGATGGGGGGAGGTCGGAGGGGTTGAGGGTGAATATGTTTAGGGTGAGGGCGAGAGGAGTTTGGGGATAGGTGATCTTGGTAGGGTATCTTGTTTTTTGTTTTTGTGTCTTGTTTTTGGACGGGATCTCATGGCGATGTTTTGATGTTAGGACTTGTTGAGAAGACGGTTCCGGATGTCATTTTCCATATTGTTTGTTTTGTTCTTTTCATTGGTTTTCAGTCTCTTTATTGTTACAGTTACAAGGTATGGAGATGGCAATGGGATATATTCCTCTGTTTTTCTTTCTGGCAGTTTTCATGTTTTGCATAGATGAAGGGTTTCCTCTTTACTTCCTACGGTATGGTATTATGTATGGTAGGTTCTTGGGTTGGGCGTGGGCGGGGCAGGGGACGATAACTACTGGTGGTCCCAAGTATGGATAAGGTTTAGATACGAACTAGATAATGAAAGACGGTGTTTGTTTATGAAGAATACGTTGTTGCCATCCTCATCGTGATCGAGTCTACCCCCATGACGTCATCCCGATATCGAGTCTCGTCATCACTTCCATTTTTATCAACTACCTTACGTCCCTTCCTTCCCTTTGCATAAATATCTCGAAACCCTTTTGTGTGAAGTCACTGCAGTGAAGCCTGCAATCCCTTAGCCCCACTCTTAACAGCCTACTTGCTGCGATATCCCGATGCTTTTGATAACCGCAGGGGCGTTTCTTCGGGCTGGTGATGGCGGAGATGATTTCGTGCGTTTGATGGAGATATTAGGGGTTTGCATTGCGCTGATGTGGTAATTTGGGAATCCTGAAGGCAATGGGACATATAGGGGATCTTATTGGGAATGGGGAGATTGAATATTGAGGTATAGAAGGCAGTGTAGTGGTTAAGGGGTGCATGTATCTATGTATATTCACTGTATATTAGCCAATGAAGATATTCCCCAAGTGACCCAACGGCCTCGGCAGTATTGCTTGGCTATATATATATATATGGGACATGCAGCCAGCCAGGCGGAGGATCGCTGCCTTGAGATACTGGTGGAGGGACAACCGAGGAGACAACTGGGTCAGTAAGCCGTGGGGACATGCATTGTGACATTGTGAAGGGCTATTGGCCAATAGTATGAGAAGACAGTCATTGGGTGGGTGGGTTGGGCTGTGGTGGGAGGATGACCGATGTAACGAGAACGGAGGGCCGGAGGGGGTTTGATTGGGTGCATGTGAGTGCATGTGGGAGGAGGAAGAGTGGTATAGAGGGGATTTAGTAGATGTGGTTGGCTAGGAGGGTTAGTGGTGAGAGCTGAGAAGATGAAGGGAGATGATTCACGGGGATATGTGGACTGAGTGGATAGCGAGGATGGAGATGGTGTTGTGATGGGAATGTGACATTTTCGATATTTGAGAAGGCCATTGGACAAGTAGGGATTGTAGAAACAGGCACTATAGACACTGTGACTTCAGAGTGTCTTTGACGGGTCAACTTTTATTACGTTATGATTCAGGTATCGTCAGAAGAATACTAGTGTCTACGCTGCAACTGGGAACCCTCAGTTCCCATTGAAACAGGCCGCCTCCTCACTGACACTCGTCCATTTCACGAGCTCAGCCCAAGCTTTCCATCTCTCAAAGCTCTGTTTGGCACTATCAAGTGAAATCTCTCTGTCAAAGCTCACCGATCAGTCAAACACTGTCTTGATTTTGGCAAATCTACGAGTGTTTGTGATCGGAGAGTGTGAAACAAAAATGGGTATCAGGACATAGTGCTCTGTAGGAGAGAATGGTCGTAGTAAGAGTGATAATGCAGGTTAGAGAGCATCAAGGCTGGTGAGGTCACAATGTTGTGTTTAGGCACGGATAGAAGCCTGCTTCTTGTGGCCTTGGGAAGCTAAATTTTTCAATAAGGCAGTGTAAACTATAAGCATACAGCCATCCATTACCTTTCGATTCAATAATCACTATTCCATCATCATCGATACAATCACAAAGCTATTCCTAATGTCATTATCTTCCTAAGCTGTACTTACACTCTCTCCTTATCCCCTCTGAGCAAATTTCCAACGTTCCATCCCCCATCCCCATCCAGAAAAAAGAGACCACAATCACCTTCACCTCCAAGCATGTGACATTACAACCATCCTTTCCCAATGTTTGCTTCAGGCCATCCAGACAGCCATTGCCAGCTCCCATATTACTATCCATCCATCACCAAATATCGCCACCCTGTCGTCACCTGCCCTAGTCTCGCACAGTCACTGGGTGTCCCAAGCTCCAGAGTTCTGATGTGATGGTTTTAATGACCTGTCTATCTCGTGAATGAGCACATACGTCTATTGTATCTAGACACCTTTGGTGATTCCATTGTCTGGTTCGTATATATCCTGGCATTTGTGTTTCTCCCACCTCACGATCCCCTCCCGGCTTCATTTCCTGGAATCCCTGAGCCCAAAGCCACTATCCAAGTCCCTCTTCCCCTCACCCCGAACGTAACCACACGTCGCTTTCGCAATCTGCCAGTCCGCAGCAAACAGATATTGTCGTAGTAAATATAGGGTTACCGAGGGCCTGACGTGAAGATATGAGATCTAAGCTATTTTCAGAAGGGATGTCGGAGTTGGAAGATAGCGAGAGAGATGGGAAATGATGTGAATAGGGTTCAGTAGGCTATTAAAACAGTGGGGGGTGGTGATGGGGTGGGTTTTGGGGTTTAATTGAGTGGTGGTGCGTGTGTTATAGTTGAGGATGATATAGGTAGGTATGCGATGTCACTAGGAGATAAATTCTGCAAAAGTGGTGATGGGAGTTGGGAAATTACTTCGCGGGTTAATAGGTTTGTTTTCTAGCTTTGGTGATAATTAATTTTGGTTTTGGTGAATGGTTGATGAGATATTGATGAGTAGCACTTGTTAATGGGTTGGTGATACTGGGAGTCGGGACATGTTATGTGCGAACACAAGGGACAACGCGGGAATTGTGACAGGATTTTCTACTAATTCCTAAAATAACAAATATATATATATATATATATATATATATATTTCCTCTAACTGCAATTAACATCTTCCATTCTTCCATCCCTTTACATTCATGAAACCACAACTTGTTCCTTCAACCTCCCATTGTATGGCTTTTCTCATGAGAATACCTCATATGATCTCTCATGATCCCCAGTAACCAAACAAATGATCGTTGTCCCAGTGCCTGGCTATCAGTATCAATACCAACAAGGAGGATATCATCAGTCACACACTTATCAAAATCTTCAATAATTGCCCGCACCCACCATTGGCCCCATATAGCCGGTAACATCAATCTTTAATAGCATCTATTCTTTCTCCCATCTTGGCCAACCAAAAGGTCATGAGAATGTCCATAAGCTAAAAATCAACTGATATCCAGTCATTATATTACTCATCGCAGCTTGCCAGTACTCAACTGTTTGGTCCCCGGAACTTGCGATGAATGGTTCATCACCGACTTCCGAATGCAGCTGTATTTTTCACCCGTCACGGCACATCCCCTTAGAATTCCGGGCGGCTTAACAGTGCCATTGAGGCCTTGACCTATGGTCTACCTACCCATGGTTGCTCACGATAGCCGGTGAATCTCTTACTCCTTTGGTCCATCAACAAGACGTACCAGGGGCCTATGGAACGTATGGAGACCTCCGGAGTGCCGGCGTAGGTGACCACCGAGGCATGGAATACCAGCCACTTGGTGTTGTCACAATGCAAAATTTAGTTCAATTGAGGTTGGCAAGGTCTTGGTTAGTTGTGGCTTCTAGGGTTTGAAAGTCAATTTGCGTCTGATATTTTGATGATAAAGCTGGTCCGTGGGGTGCTTCCAAGTATCATAAGTGTTAAGCGATAAACAAAGTAAATTACACGTCACAAAAGGGTGTTGCTGGCTGCTGCAGTAGCAAAGTGACGTCTCCTTGCCTTTCGGATGTTGAAGATTCACGGAGTAAGGGCCACCAAATAGTGAGGAGAGTGGGAATATACACTGATTTGCAAACATACTCTTGTCTCGTATTCTCTCTACGCAAAGTCAGTCATCGAGGCGAGACATCAACACTAATAACAAGGTCATGATGATGGGCGTGGTTGGCAAGCTAGGAAGACTGGGAAATTTTCGGTGGTGCAGCTCTCTAGTGTCCCGATGGCCGAGATGGTATAGACCGGGGATTAAGGATCTTTGGAAGTTTCCGGATACGCGAGGAGGTGGCAGGATTCGCTACAAGTGGTAGAATGTAGAGGGAAGAGGAGTAGACGAGAGGGGTGTATCGTGGCAGGAGGTGGACAAGGGACTTGGCTATTTTCTGACTTCTATCCTTCTATGTTCGAAGGATGGCAAAAGAATAATGAAAATTCACAAAGTGGCACAAACTAGCCCGTTGATGATCACCAAAACGATAGTGATCGGCACCCTTCAACTTCACTGTTGACCCTCCATTGTGGCGAATACCCCCATTGGCCACTGACACCCCATTATTACATCAACCTACCTCAATTTCTGGAAAGGAATCCACAATGCCGAGGGCCTTGGCGTGTTTGCTTCGTATATTGTCGACCTGACAGCATCAACGGATCGCTCTCTACAGCTAAGTCCTTAAATGCAACAGCAGTCTACCGCCCAGACGCCCAGCTAATAGTCCCAGGGTCTGTACGGGAACAGGTCAGTTTTCTTTTCGGAGAGCACTATGCTCAAATTGGAAGAAGGGCCGGGTGAAGGATGGGAATCATAGTGGTATAGAGAGCGGTGATATAGATGTAAGCGGGTAGGGTTATGGGTTAGTGATGATTTTAGGGAAGAGGACTCGGATGATGGAGGTGATGAGGATTAGTTGGTCGGTGGCGAGAAGGGTAATAAGAAGGTTTGACAGTATGAGCTTAGGGTTTTTTTCCTCCTGGTTTGTACGGGCGGGGGTTCTTTGGGTGTTATATCGGGAAACCTTATACATCTGAGGCCGGGCCGAAGTGAGTGTTTTCCATGACTGACGATATTCCTAGCGATAATTCCTTCTTTTCTCTTAGTAGTGGTATAGAACTTCTCATCACAGAAGAGTGAATGAGTGATTTTCTTTGAATTTTCACTGTATTTTGTCGTTGTTTGGCCTTTTAGATTCCTGCTCGGCATGGCTAACACGCGGACGAGGGAGGAAAGTTTCTCGTTGTCGCGTGGAGAGTCTGTGCTTGACGATGCGAGCAGGTTCAGGGGGGATTAAGGAGTTTTTTTGTGGTTTAGTATGAATTATTTGTGTGGAATTATCATGTGAAAGTAGGTTAGCAGAAGCTCGTAAATGAGAGGGTTATTTCATATTTATATCATGGGACTCTGATATTTCCTCGTATATAGAAACCCTTATGTTGCCCTGAGTATTATCTATAGCCACAATCTCACTCAGATACTTTAACTATGTAACTCAAGATAATGTACCAGTCACTATTCACGCATTTCCATCTAAACCTCCCAAATTAATGTGACTCCCACCTGCAAATCCACCATTTGCTTACGTCTCTTTCTAATTTCCCAACCGCCTACTTCCTTCCTCCCTTCTGGGCACCTGGCCACGGTATCAGACCACACACGCAGACAGAGAGGGGGTCGATGGATAGCCGCCAGGTATCTCATCTATAATCACGAGCGTTATGCATGGAGAGGGAAGTCGCGGGCGCAGAACGCCGGTGGGGTGTTCGGTACTTTGGAGGGAGGGAAGAGTGATGAGTGTGGTGAGGAGGGTTTGGTTTCTATGGGGAAAACGACAGTATATTGTGGTTGTGATGACAAGTGATGAATTTGCATGAAACATCTATGATTTATATTGGATACTGTATTTACTTTTGATATTCAGCAACTACGTCCCCAGATATGACTTCTCCTTAGACAATCCATTACCTCAAGACAAAACCACTTCTCCTACTGCCCACATGATATCCATTTAACTTTCCTTGTTCAGAAAAGACATCATTATTCTCCATCATGCCGACATCCCTGCCTGGAACCACGCGAGTGGCATTTCCCTTCAAATGATCCTCCCCTTTCGCATCCAACATCATCACTCCCACAACGCCACAACCCCCTACTTCTCTCCTACTATACTTGTCTCTTTCTACCACATTCCAATTTAACGATCAACAAAGAAACAGTCTTCCACCCAACTTCTAGCATACCCAATTGTTTCTATACTCACTATATAAATTGTCCAGTGGTGCAAATCTTCCTTGGGAGAACAGACGGGAAGGCAGATTATATGCCGGGGTCGCAATTCTTGGCGGGTAGAGAAAAGTGAGTAACAGAGGATGTGATAAATGTGATTGGGTGCACGGGGTCATGGGAGAGAGTGGATATGGATTTTGGAATTTTGGGGGGCCGAGGACGGCGTAGAGAGTAGAGAACCGATAGAGAGAGAGATAGAAAAATTCGGGTGTCGCCCGGGGGAACAGGGACTTTGGGAGACGGTTATTGTGTGAAGTGGGCTTGTTTGTGTGATGGAAGAGTGACTAGGGTCGTGTGAAGGACGTGGTATAGGAGAACGTGTATTCATAAGATAGGGTTGTTTCGAAACTCAATATCTCAGCCTCGGAGAATATTCGAAGCTAATTTCAATAATAGGGCGTATCGATCATTGTTCCTTCAGTGTCACATACTCATAGAAAATAGCTTCTTGCTTGTTAAAATACCTATATAACCGCCATGTTAATCCTATCCCCTCGTTTTCGGCTTCAGGAACATCTATTGGCTATCCACCGTGAATATAATGCATTATTGATCCATTGAATATACTCCCGTCGATACGCTCATGGAAAATGACCCAAGGCAGTGCAAATCGGCCACACTCAGTGACCCTCTATTACGCATATAGCTACCATATATTTACAGTGACTGGTCTGTGCCTCCAGGTAAATCCCGACTCCCTTTGGCTCCCAACCACATTTCCAGACATCCGAAGAGGGTTTTCTCGCCCCAAAACCCACTCGCCCGGTCTCTTACACACGGTAGTATCACTACCGTTGTCTGTCAAAACAAGATCGCCAGTGATGGCTCTCTCTCACGGCACATCGTCTCTTGTCCCATGGAATCATCCCTCGGATATTCAATAAATCCCCAACTTTGCCCAATGGTCGGAAAACCCACCTTTTGTCAATTGCTAAACACTATATGATAGCCCCTCGTCCCCTTCACTGGACACGCCTCCGGAATTCCGTAGGTAGATATGCCGAAAGGAATGGGTAGCGGATTCCATAATTTTCTTGCTCGATGCCTTTCGTGACCCGCCTTATTGACTAGTAGCTAGCATCCTTTGCAAACCAAGAAACTAAAACAACGGACTTCTCGGCTTTTCAATGGTCTGGCTCCGAAGGAGATCAACGAGGGGATCCGGGGAGTAGAGATCTGGCTATTTGTATGTACAGGACTTTTTTGTCGTTTGTCTGCCTGGAAGGTATAATCCCGCAAAGAAAACAAGGGGTCCAAGAAACAAGCACAAAGACAACAAGCAGGCCCATTGGCGATGATCACCACCTGTGATTCTACACAATACTGGCTTTCTCTTCATGGGAATCGAGAAGACGATAGTGCTGGGCAGATTACTCACCCCCTGTCTGAAACAACGTGATATGACGAGGTAGGCTACAGGAATATCATGTTTTGATATATGTTGATTGGGAAATAATTGTGCAGATCAAATGGTCTAGACGAAGATAATAGAAAATGGATAACATTGAAGGAACGGGGTTTGTTTGGTTGGACAACATCACTAGTCTTTTTCTGCAAGCTCCGGAGGTTATCACATCACGTAGGAAGTCTGAGGCATATTTGGTAGCCATTTTAGGCACATATTAGTACTTTTATTTTCATATACCTGTAAAATCGGATTTTAGTTCTTAGTGGCCGCTTTTCGAGGACAAAGTTGTTGGAAGATTGAGGCGAAGGAAGAGGTGGGATGTTGTTGGTGAAGAATGAAAACCCGTTTGCTGGGGGACTTGGCGGGTGGGAAATGCCGGAGAGGATGAGGACGGTAGCATTAAGAGGGGAGAGAAAGAAAATGGCTGAATTGAGTGAATGGTTCCTGTTCGATTAAGTGGGTAGTACTTTGTGGATTTTGGTGGCCTTTATGAGAAGACAACTTCTTGGTTTCCAAGACATGGTAAACTTAGTTCAAGATATATCTATATCAGCATCATACGTTAACATATCCAGATATCCTTTACTATCCACTACCAACTATATCTTGACTGGGAATATTTTAATACAACTAACAACCCTCAGCTGCGTGAATTTACACAATAGCCCGCCGATAATTTCTTCCTCTTCAAAAAAAAGAACTTCGTGAACTTCCCCGAGACCACAAACAAGGGCCCATGATACCTCCCCTGTGACGAGCCCACAAAGCAACAAGAAAGATCAGAAGCCTGCAAAAGATCCCCATGTGATTGACAGTAGGAGGGCAACATGGCTTCTTTGTGTATCCGTGGGCCAAGGCTAACGAATAAGTATTCAACAAAATATCTAAAAGACAAAATTGAAGAGTAAGCGAGACGATGGGTATTCTGGTGCTACGTGATGTATCTAGTGGATTAACGGTATATATGAAAACTACTGCTATATGATGAGTTACTATTAGCCCCGAATCATTGCAACATTGGCGTCTATTTCGAGATGGAGAGGAAACTGGGCGACGTGGGACGCATTGCAGATCTCATTGTCAAGTTATGTCGACGGTGCATTTATTGATAAACGAAACCACCATGCTACCAATTAATGGCTGATGGCTACTAGGTAAGGAAGATATGCTTTGGGTAATGGGCTAGTAAGGTTACATTGGGAGTTTATGAAAGCGTTACACTTCCTTGTAAACACACGGGTAATCACACTAAGAAGGGGTTTCTTGATGTATGTAAATAGAAAGGGATATTGAGGGAAAAAGAACTAAAAAGAATCAGAAAATAAAATATTTAGCCTTTGAGACTTGGTTTCTCTAGAATAATAAACCACATCGTGACATTAACAGCAAACGTACGTTTCTACGTCAGCTCCTTGCAACCCCGAAGCAAAGAAAGAACTCCAACAACAATCCTTAAACAGAACCCGATGATACCAATAAGCTTTGGTACTAGTTGATAGACAAAACGAGGTTCCGGGAGGAAATTTAGAAGATGTATATATCACTCGACGCAGTGTACTATTAGAGTTCTCAAGCTATTATTGATACATATAAGCGCTGTCTCGGAGAAATAAATAAAGCATGCACAAAGACTCCTGTATATTTCTTTGTCTTTATAGTGGCTGAAAATTTCAAACCTCAGCTTGACTCTCTGAGTTTGATAAGAACAGACGACGAATCTTTTGTCTTCCTCTACACGAACCTAGTAAGCCACCACATCCCACTGAACATCTACAGACATCATGGAGTGGGCGAGGAAAGAAAGAAGGTACTTAGTTGTATGAAAAATGAATATTGACGTCTCTGGCAAAAAAGGCAAGCAAGACAGTTAGTAGCTTGCAGGGCTGCTGGGGACTGAGGCATACTGGAGGAATAAGGAGTTTGAATGTAACGGAAAGGATTGGTATTGAGGGGGAGGTCTTGTAAGGTGAGAGGATCTACGGTGCAGATGGAAGTCTTATAGTGGGTGGGTGGGTAGATCTTGCTATTAAATAAAGGGAATGGCGCGTTGTGTTGGGCTAAAGGAGACCGGAGAGATATTGAAGTAGGATGTGAAACAGAATAATGTGGATGGGAGTGGTGGATTGGAAAGATGGAATGGAGTTTTGATGGTGGTGGAGAGATCATATGTGGGGACTTTTGGAGGATATTAAGTTGGTTGTGACGAAGTGGGGGGATGGGGGTTGCACAGTTCGGTGGCGGAGGTCGTTTGGAGGACTTGGTGGGGTCATGAGATTAGTTTAATCCAGTCTTTTACACAGTATCTTTCGCTACTCGAGACTTCGTCATTAGGACTTTGGAAACTCCGATCTTGTTTCTCAAACAAAAAGCAGGCCAGCGGCCCATTATCTCAAAAGGCCCCAGTGGCTCTATACATTGTTGAAATTCTTACCGCATGTGAATATTTTTTGTCGTGGGCTTCATTTCATATTTCAAGAAGAAGATATCAAGGGAGGCAGCCAATATCGATTCCCAAATATATCATCTCAAAATCAACGTAATCCCCTTCCCGTCTTTTCCCTTTACTCATTTATATCCCCGGCCTGGGCTGTCACAACCTACTTTGCACAGCAAATCCTATCACCCCTACAAACGCCGCCCCCAAACCAACACCATTCGATTAGCTCGAGATGCCAGAGCCACCCCTCTTCTCTTTCCTTCTTGGGTGAGATACATGAGGTATACGTGCTCTAGTATATGTGTGTATAGGTGACCATTCATCCATACAGACTTCCTGGCTCCTCATGTCCATCCAAGCCGACGTGGTCTTTTGTAACGGGTCCATGATGCTACATGCAGAACGGAACCAAGCCTGAGGAAATCCTATGGACAACCGATATGTACTTGACATCCTTTGCTGTGAATCTGTTAATGTAAATATGGCAGTCTGAGTAGGTAGCATCGTTTGGCTTACGGGGATACGGACATAAGCTGTGGGCTACATATATTGTTTGTGGGAATGCGGTTTGGGTAGCATTGTGGTTGTAGGAAGCGGATTGATGTGTGTGGCGAGAGAGACTTAGGGGTGGTGAGTGAGGAGAGTTGTTGGTGTCATGGGAGCCTGCTGGAGATGGACTGATGGTATGAGTAAGATGTTTGAGGAATTATTTGAAATGAAGCAGATGGTTTGAGATTGAATTTGATGGGAATTTGCGAATAATGGTGGCAAGTGAACAGAGTTCCAGAGAATGGCTATGGAGGGATTAGAACATAAGCGACACAGTATATGATACCTTCAATGAAAACAAAAGGTCGGCCCGTAAACACTGTAGATTCTCACCTCGAAAAGTTCATTATCACCAACCAATCATCCAATATCACTTTCATCCCCCCAAGAGCCTGTTTACCGCACCACCGGATATCGCCCTAAGCTCCTCAGCCCGGGCCCCGTAATAATCCCCTCCCCGGCCATTCACCACTCACCAACTTTACAACCTCACCTATCAACAAGGAGTGTTCTAGTGGTTATCAAAGAACCCGGAATCGCATGTTGATAACAGGAAGTTGATATGTTATTGTCATATTGATTGACATATAGGACCACGGGTAGCAAAGATTCTTGGTGTGGGTCTAGTCATCACGGACGCGTTATGGCGACTTGTGTGTAGCATCATGGACATAAATTGGGCGTTTTAAAAGAAAGGTTGATTTCATATTGCTATTAAATTTGCTGTGAATAGAAAAACCAGATTTCTCAACCCAAAATGCTTAGCGAATGTAAATTTAGTGGTGACCGACAACCGTGTTTTCATGTATCATCTTGATGATAGACACTAATTACATAATCGCCCATTCCCATAAACTAAATATAGCTCTCCCAAGCCACAGCCCCAGAGTCTTTCACAACCACAATTATCCCCAAATCTCAATTTCCAGAACCAAACTCCCATTCACCTGAACCCTCCTAATCCATTAACCAAATAGCCACCCTAAGTTTTCCATCGCCATAAAAGGAAATCTCATAAACGCGAATAGTCAAGGGACCATTCGTTTATACGTCCTAGTTATCCGCATTAGAAGGCTCTTCCGGACTGTCGATCTTGATCTTCGATGACGTGTGGAGAAGGTGAGGGGGCATGTGTGGTAATTTTGGGTGGGAATTGGGAGCCACGGGTGGAGGGGGGAGCTGAAGACCATGAGATGATTATGATGATATAGAATGGAGATGATTGTAAGATTCGTTGACTTGTTTACGGAGGTGATGTGTGGTTGCGTGCTTTTTTTTTTTTTTGAAGAGATATCTCCGAGGGTGACGGCGGTTGACACAATGTTACTCAAAACAAACAAAATTGTTCCGTGATTGGCAATAATAATCTCCCGGGCATGTATTATAGTCGAGGTCTCTCTATATCTGCCTGGAATTAAACCTGTGATAAAGTGGCCCATGTGTCCCTCTATACGCAAAATCTGCCCTTCCAACTACACTAACAAAGTACTAAGAACAAACCAACATCCATCCCCGGCATAAAAGTCCTGCCCTAGTCCGTCGCGATATATGGAAAACTCGTCGACAATTTCTTACCGTTGATAATCTCCTCTGGTGGCTTTGTAGAAGGCTGTGGGTAGTGGTGACATTTGGTGAAGTTTATCAATTGGATTTTGGTCTGCTATATAGGTAGGCTGTGATGGGAAGTGACAAACAGATGGTCAGAGTGGAATGGGTTAGTGTATTTTGCTGGCAAGATTTTGTGTTTATACAACTACTAGTGTTATGGCAGAGATTCTCAAAGTATAGAATATGATGATGATAATGACGATAGTGGCTATAATGTCGAAGGCTTATAATGGAGGTGGCAATTATTGTGCAAGCATTGACTAATATCATTATACAAGGACTGATATATGTCAGATTAACTCTATAATCTCATTATATATCCCTCAGCGTGACCTTCTCTTTACACATTGCCTTTACACAACCCATGATACCTCAATCCTCACCACCTAAGCGAAAAACTTTGCTGAACTTTGAATTCTCCTACCGAACCTCCCCCAAGCTGAACTCCCTAGCCCCCAGCTCACACAAATTTCCCACTCGGCACCCAGAAATCCAAATAGACTGATTCTACCGCCTCGAGGTCCGACCCCCGCC
This sequence comes from Meredithiella fracta, assembly GCA_023677585.1. Lineage (NCBI taxonomy): Eukaryota > Fungi > Ascomycota > Sordariomycetes > Microascales > Ceratocystidaceae > Meredithiella > Meredithiella fracta. Next base: position 1,371,074 of record JAGXCV010000005.1, read on the forward strand.
GCATTCGTCTTTGATCCCAAAACTCCCGCCAGAGAAGCAATGGCGGTCTGCAGGGGCGACAATCTTTGGGTCATGTCAAAGAGGGAAGGAGACGTTTAGTAGAACCATGGTTAGATCGTGATCACGAGTGATTAGTGGTAAGGAGATGCTAAGGGAGAGGTGGGGATGTCAGTGGAGTAGTCGATATGCAGGCGCGGTATCATTGGCGGGATCCTCTGTGAATCTTTAGGGTCTAAGTGCTAGATGCATAGGATACAGGTATGCATACGCTGTCCCCGATATATCCATATTGGCCTTCGTGCATTCAAGCTCTCCACTTTAAAGCTCCACAGAGAATAACTGCACGAAACCTGTTATGCATTATCAAGCAGTGCCCTCGGACGCATTAACAAGTCAACTGGCGTTCATCCACTTAGCTCCTTCCGGAGATCCTTCACCTTGATAACCCCGGGGCTTGCGAGTGCCGGCCAAAGACTCCTCTGGACATTGTGGTTGTGGGATGCAGGGCAGAGGTTGTGTGTAGATTAGCTCAGTGCTTAGGGCGCGGAGGAGCCTGGAGAGAGGGGCGATGCTGATGGGATGGGGTGGAGGGTTCTCCTGGGGATGTGCATGAACAATGATGCATGAAGTGGCAGTAAACATTTGATGGTTCGAGATGGTGCGGGAGTGAGGCTGGGAGGAATTATGGATTATGGGGATATTAGGTAGTCATATAGAATAGTGGCCTCTGGTGTCTATAGGCGGGAGCTTCGTTTTTTCTAGAGGGATATAGGAGGACGGATAAGAGCGGTCGGTGTTAATAATCATAAGATCGACCACCAACAGCATAAGCGACCAAAATATACATCAATATTACCGGATCCCCAACCCTTCCACCGCATTAATCCCATCTTCAACATGCACCCAGTGACCTCGGACACCATCCGGTGCATTAGCTTCCCCCAAGCCGCTTAAATTCCATGGCGTTGATCCTCTCAACCTAACAAACTCTATTAATGACTCCCGGCCGACTCCGAGAAGTACCCTACGTCAAGTTGCGGTCTGCAAATCGCTACCAGGATTCCCTCGGGATTCACCTCCAGGAACCAGAAATATTCAATCTGCACAATGCACCTACTGATCCCCAGTCGACTTCTCGTGACTCAGAGTCAAACTACTAAACCATAGACCCATTGACTCCTTGATATTTCAATATAGTCTAACTATTGCAAAACCACCCATCAAACGACAAAATCTCCATCCGACCCCGCCCCGCCTCATTCGTCCCGTTACCTGGTCGATCATACCTTGTCCCCTCATGACCCGTCCGACGAGCAATGTTTGGAGAATCCGGAGACCTCAGACGGTAGTGCATGACGAGAAGAGTTGCGGGTCTTAAAACTTCGACGTAGGATGAGGCGTAGATCAAACCCGATAGTGGGGCCGGACGGTGAAAAGCCGAGGGAGGGATGACACTTAGGTGATTAAGGGTTGTCTGATATTTATTTTTGGTGTTTAAGGGCGAATCTCGGAGAACATCAGGATTTTCAGTTTCTGATGAATGACTGGAGAGAAGATTTACACTGTCAAGTAGAGACTGTGCATCTGTTTCTAACTTGTTTTGGTACGGAGTAAGCGTCAGGGAAATCACAGCCAGAATAGGCCAGCGCTTGAACTCTTACATGTGATTGGTTGGAATTTAGATGGAGATGCTAACAATTACGGGATGCACTATGACAGCGTTTGGTGAAAAGACTTATGGGAAAAATACATTATACGAGGTTCTGGGTAGGCTTGAGATGCCACAAGTGTGTTCTCATTTATGTACCACTTACTTATTCATAGTACTACTTTCCTCCCCAGATCTGCATTTTGCACAAACATAACTGTGCATCCACATCATGTTTGTGCATCTCGCCTATCCCCGCAATCTACCAAACATAAAAAGAAACCTCTCTAGAGCCTCTAGTCTTCAATTTCAACTACAAAGAACTACAAAAGCTTAAAGAAAAATCTCCATAAACCCCTAATGCTCCGCTACCACACGTCTTTCTCTCTCTCTCCACCCCTCTCCAATAATCCCCCTCCCCATCCCCCTTCACTGATTATCCATCCACTCCGCACCGCCAGTCAAGTCCCATCAATACCACGTCACGGGCACCCTCAAGTGGACCTCAGATACCTGGGCGCGCTGCAAAAGGTCTTTCCTGCCAGAGAGCTGAGATTGGGGTGTGTGTAGAGGGCAGAGAGATACGGTGCATTGTTTGTTTGGATGAAGGGGTTGATAGGTGTTATGAGGCAGACAGGAGAATGTGGATTGGGCGAGTGGTGGTCTGATGAAGGCGGTTGGGGCGCGGAGGGGACGAAGCGAGTGGGTGGGCATTTCTACTTTGAGAGGGAAGGTGACGGATGAGGAAAGGGAGGGGGATGTGAGTGGTAGATTTAGAAAGTAGAAAGGTTTAAAAGGCCAGTTCTATATATCGTAGGATATTAAAGATATGTAGTATCAGAGTAAATCGGCACAGAAATCAGCATGGTATTTAGATATGGATATCCCACAAATTAAGGTCAATATTCCCACTAATTTATTTCAACCCTCTTGGTATCCCCAACCAGATCTCTCGTCTACCGCTTTCGAATAAATTAAAACCATTCATCAACCAGAGAATCCTCCCTTCTTCGTAAACAAATCCAATGAACCCGATTGTCCTCCTCTTCACATCCCCCTCGATATCTGCAGGCCGCCTGTCCGTCTCAAGTCACCACTCGGGTCAAAAAATAAAGAATTAAGTATGAGATGTGATACACTTTGCGCCGGCATACGGAGGCAATGAGCAGGGTTGAGTGAAACAAGAGGTGGCCGTCTCAGGCGGGGTGTGCTTTTGGGGAGTTTGTGGTGTATTAGGATAATGAATTCGGGACTTGCACAAAAGAGTAGAGGGTTGGTGTTAGTAGTAAAAACTAAGATACTATATCTCGAAATAGTCTTCTATGATTATATTTCACATATTGAGGCTTAGAGTCACATCGTGCCAATAAGCCTTACACTCTTTGATATCTCAGAAATTACTCAGCGCCACTCAACCATCCAAACCCATCCTCATCTTGGCCATTATTATATGATCCTAGCGATCATAGCTCCCCAGCCAAGCTCGACCAAGCTCCATGCAGGAATCTTACCACGAATCCTCACGCTTAGCACCTCCCACCGTGGCGTCATTGTACCATCTGTGGCTGTAATAAGCTAATCCCGCCCCTATCACCTTCCAGAACCCTTCTACCGCCCTTCCTTTCTCGGCTCTAGCGCCGCTCAGGCAAAACTTCTTTAGTGATTGTGAAACAGGATTTTAACCCGTAAAGATAGCAGACAGATTGCTATGCTTTTCGGTTACAGCAGAAGGTAGAGAGCTTTATGCAATGGAAGGACTCAAATTTTTGGGGTTCTCAGACACGTCTCAGGAATGTGGAGGGTTAGGTGGTGGTGGATGGTGGTAGATGGGGTTCTGATAGGCTTGAAAGGACTGGAGATCAACTGGATTGGGGTGGTGAAGACAGTAATTGTTCAGATGAGGAGATTGGGATGGGAGACAGATCGCCAGTTGATAGATTAGTGATTTTATAGGAATTATATCTATTATATTGTGAGAGCTATCAAAATAAGTGATTAAATTGTTCATGATATCAAAGAAATTACTGAAATTAGGTATCACATGTAAATAATCAGACTTCAACTCTTTCATAGACTATCAACTCACCTCAATAAAAATACAAACATCAATTTCTACCTAGCTTAAATAACCTGTACCTCATAACCTCAGACCCAAAGAATCTCTGCCATATTTCTTCATCATATGCCCAACTCTGGTTCCCAAGCCTTTGCATCTCTGTCTTGTCTCATTATCACTTACTTTCTGTCTCAGACTTAGAGACAACTACCACCATGATCCACCATAGCCAAGCTTTGATACTTTCTATATTGTAGCATAAACTGTATATTGTCAATTCTCAAAAGGTATACTCAACCCTAATAAGATTGTCAATCAAGAAGTTTATTTGAATGGATGAGTCAATGGGGACACTTGGAGAGTGGGGAAGATTGAGGTTGCTTTGGATGAGATGAATTAGTCTAAGTTTGTTTTTCATGTGATTATGGTGGTTTTCAGACATCAAGTCTATCACATCAGGCTAACCCTACCAATATACCAGACTTGAATACATATACCTTCAATATTGACATGATATTCTATATACATGTCAACCATCAGATTAAGGAACTATAACCCCATCACAAAAATTTAAACCAAATCATAGCATGAATTCTCCTCTTCTGAAAGCTGTTAGCGAGGCCATTAGCATACATGAAACCGTCGATCGAGCCGTTCATGCCGACTACCTACGATTCTCACATCACCAATACATCAGCCATCAAACTCAGGAACTCAAATTCCTCAACAAACAAACTCGAGACAGTCAAACTTGAAGCCAAACAGAACTTGGGAATCAGGAACTCGCAACGAAAAAATAAAATTACTCGATAGCAAACTCCGAGCCATCCGCAAAGCCGATCACTTCATGGGACCTGTTCATCATCTAGACTAAGGAATAAACTTTATACGCTAAAACCCACAAATGAATAAGCCTAGCCCCAAAAACCACCCGGATTTTCGAAATCCCGGAAACATCCAAAGCTCCAGAGTCTCATATATGAAGCCTGGTCCAAACTCTGTCCATCCTGCAAAGATGACAGACACACCCTTTAGGCACACCCGTGGCCGTCTCGGAGAATTAACTCTCGAGGTTTGCCAAGTGCGTTTGACTTTGGGTTCACCGATGAGCAGATGCTACCAGAGAAGCATGTAAAATGTGTCGGTTTTTTGGGTGATCGGCTGACATGGATTGAGGGATTCTCGGCGATGGTAAGAAAGCTTAGAATAGACTTTTCAAGGGAAACAAACAAACTAGGAGGAAGAGATGGAGAGAAATACTGTAGGTCACAATGATGGGTGGTAGTGTTTCAGACGGGCTAAACTATACACCTAGAAGCTAGAGGTTGATGCGACAGGGCAACTCAGATGTTTGAGAGGTTTGGCTTAAGATGTTCTACTAGTGAAAGTGAGCATATTCAAGAATCTTGCATCTTCTGTGGTGGCGATTGTTTGGCTCAGGGTTTGGGAGAACTTCCCAGAGGTTTATCGGACCATTGAGGGATATTTAGTCAACAGTAACACTGTAGGCATAAATAAGATAAGCGGCTTTTGTTTTCGCTGGGTTTGACTAGTGATATCATAGGCGGAGAATTTCTTGTATAATTCATTTAGTGGGGTCTCGAATAGCCAACAGAAGTCTAGGTGCGGATGAATTTGCCCTGGTTGACAATCTCCAAGTGCCGTTGACTTATTTTCCCTCGGTTAATGTTCATCATAATCATGAGGATCATGATGCTCTCGCCCCCCTCACTACGGTATTCTCTCCATCTATCTATAAGTCTAATTTGTCAAACCCACAACACTTATTCTCATATGAAAACCCAAAACAAAATAGAAAACCATTACGCTCTCGGACACCCACCCACCTAGGGTCTGCAGCTCCCCAGCCGTCCAAAGCACGCTCGCTATCTGCTAATCCTTGACGCCAGACGTTTGAGATACCCCTTTAGCGAGAAGTGTGTTTGGGATTTTCTACTGAGCTTTCGATTTGGCTATCCGGGCCAAGTCGCAGATTTCGCTGGGAGGAGTTAGGTTTTGCAGGTAGTTAACTGGAGGAGGAGACGATGGGACTGAACGGGGACTGGCACGGGCGGGATATGTAATAAGCTTGTTTAAACAGATGGCGAGAGGAGTCAATCGGGAGATGAGATCACAGGCTAGCTACCACGTTTGTATATTTTTTTTTGTCGATGATCTTTTTTTTTGGTCCTTCCTTTTGACACTAGGGTTTTCTGACGAGGCTTCGAGGAAACAGACACGAAATTTAGTCTGTATCGGAGGTTTAACTACGTCACATTGTTCAGGCAGGCGGAATCGAGATCAGTAAGGCTTTGAGGTTACAAGATATGAGGACTCAATAGTGCTACATGGAGGATCGACGACCCGTCTGTTATAGTAGCAACGTTTATATTGTTCGTCAGTATATTCAACTGCCGTATTATTCATTATAAAATACCTTCGCCTCATCTCAAGCCTTGCTCCGTAAAAGTCTACTTTGGCCTTAACAATCCATAATCTGGCCCGTCCATCACCGGCCAAATTATCCTTCGTACCGTACTCCACCGTCAATCCTCCATGAAATTGAAATCCAAATCTCACTGATTGATGACATGTCTGTAACAAGTCCGAGAGTGTCATTTCTGAGACACACCGTTCACGTCCCAGTCGGTCCGCCCCCTCTCCCCGTCTCCCAAAGTAACTTCAGATCTAAAACAAAGTCAAAATCCCAAACCACAGCCAACCCCGTCTTTCCACCGAACTTTTTTTTCCCTTTGCCTCCATTTCCCTCTTCAGATGTCATTTTGGGCTGACAAGCAAAGCCAATGGGCAATTCTTAACCTAGTCTCACTAGTGCCAGCGGCCGGCTGTACTTGATGAGAACAAAGTTTGGATATTGGGCATGGACCGTCTTGGAAATGGCACCTCGATTGTACAGATATAGCCAGGACATGAAATATCCGCAGTGGAAACTACGACATGTGGAGACACGACAAACACAGATTCGGAGACAAGCGATTTTCAAATGAGAAACATGAGTCTGAGCTAATGGGAGGTGACAGTGGTCAATATGACCTGTGATCTTTAAGTTGACGGTTGGTCATTTGGAAATTGCAACATCAAATATTTTCATAGCTAAGTGAAAGGAAAAGATAGGCAGATTATGGAGGAACAGAAGGTGGAGGCCATGACTTGTTTGGTGGCCCTAGAAACGAAGCAGCAATGGATGTTTTGGTGTGGCGTTTTGTAGGCTTTCTGGATGCGGTGATGTCATAGAAGAGATCCAGTACACTGGCTGGATATTTAGGGGCATGATACTTGTGTCAGAAAAGAGGGCGCTGAATTTTCCTTGGGGCGTCAAACTTAAAACATGTCATCATTTGCAATAAGATGGAAGCTTCGGAATGGAATATAGAATCGATAATGCTACACAAGAGAAATGGTAATACGAACTGGTTATATGACATTTAATATTTGTGTACACAACAGAAAATTTACTAACTTTGATATAAACACTTTTTCTAAGTCGTCTTGGTTCCTTCCTTGAGATCTTTTCCCCACGAGATGGAATTTGCCATCTGTGGGTTGAGACTCAGACTCGGACTCGGCCTATGACTGAAGACTTAGTCAATTACCTGTTTTATCAACCCACGTTGGCATGCGGTTTAATTATTGCATACAAAATCTACCACTCGCTCACAAAAGTTATGATATTTTGAATTTCAGGACAAAGCCTCATCTTACTCAATGGACGGTCAATGTCGAATTCACAATATCTAGACCTCTCGCTCTGACATACAGCACTTTCGGCTGTCTTTGACCCTAGATGCAGCACTGGTATTTGCGCAGTCTTTGAGGCTCCTTTTCAGTAGTAACATCGGTGGAAAGAGTTGGATGAGCTTGTATCCTACGACGAAGCAAAAATGCAGTAATTGCAGTTGGTATGTGCGAAAAGAGAACATCTCCACACTCGGGTCGTAAAGACAGCAAAGCCACAATGGCAAAGGATACTAAATCACACCTTGAGGTGACTCTCAGACGAATGGAAAGAGCACAAACTTTTTTAGTCATGCCTCGAGCGTAGAGAGTTAGGTTGTGATGTTGTGCGCACCCAAGGGAGGTTTAATGAATGGTGAGAGGAGCACATTTATTCAAAGAAATATTCTTATTTATGGGAGGGAAAGACAAGCAAGTAGAAGATGTAGGGGTATGATGAACCGGATTTTCTTGAATTATCACAAAAATTTGGATCCACGCCTATACGTTTTTTCCATCCCGGACGATAGCTGAACGGAAGTCGCTCTTTGATGTGAATGATCATATGGGAAACAACTTGATTGTTAACTATGGCAGAGCTTGCTTAAGTTGACAGCTTCTGCCAAGGGGGTATCGTTAGCAAAGATGAAGTGAGATGGGGCGTGGATGCTCTCAGGGTGTAAGGGTGTATCCTGAACTCTATATACACCCTATACCTCAGTCAGGGTGTGCATGAAAGCTAAGCTTGTTCTTGCTGTACCTCACATTCATATACTTGCTAGGTATCGTAGAGAAATACCAGAATACTATAAGGAGGAGCATTTACCCATCTTCATCTAGACTTTGATATCTTGCCTCTCTATCACATCATCTATATCATCATCCAGCCGGTTTCCTGGTCCCCAAAATAATATCTTACTATTTATTACTCTATTCTATTATCTATTACTACTACTCTCAATCCTAATTTCAATAACACTATTACCATGATCATCACTTGAACTTATCATCTGTCACCATTACTAGTACCTGCTTCAGATATCCGCCTTAGCATCAGTATTAGCAACTAATTCAACACCATCAAGACCATTCTTTCTTAATAATCGACCTTCCGCCTCTACTTGTCCCTCACTCATACTTATTTGAACATCGACTTCGACTCTTTTCACCTCTCGGCGTTGACCCTCACTCTTCCCTTCTTCACATCTCATTAATCACATAATTCAAAATGGTCTCCGTATTACCGATTCCATACTCTGCCTCCAAAAACATGGCGCCTTCCAACTCCCACTACAGCTACGTCCAGCCTCCGCCATCACCCCCAGCGGATGACTCCATGAAGTGCTCTCTGCCTTCCATCTCCAATCTGCTCGGTCTCGCTGATGCCGGCTCGCCCACTAGCGAGTCTTCTCACTGTAAGCTTTCTTCACAGTTCTACCTTTCTCATAATCTATCTAACACTCCTAGCCGGCTCTCCCGCCCCCAACTCCCGTCCTGAGAACCGTCCTCCTTCGGCTCACTACTCACATCCAGTGAAGTCTATGCCTCCTACTCCCCCCATGCCCTCTGAACCCTCTTTCAATTTGTACCCTTCGCATCAGCCTCTCCCCCAGCACCAGCATAAGTCTGCTCCCCACATGACTTCTGTTTCTGGTCCTGGCTACTACTACGAGACTACTCCTCCTCTGGATGAGCAGCGTATCATGCCTCGTATGCAGACGACCCCTGGTCCACAAACCTACACTCCCCCTCCTCCCCGGGGCTACGCTTCGGGCTACAACATGCCTCAATTCTACGGTGCTCCTGCCCCCCAGGGCATGCCCGGTATGTACTACCAGCGTGCTCTCCCTCAGGTATTTTATCTCCATCAACTCTCTACCTCGACCTCCCTTCTAACAACCACCTAGTTTCCCCCTATGATGGCTACCCCCGGCGCCAGCGTCTGGCAACACCACCACTACATATCCCCCGCTTCTACCGCCGCCTTCCCCCAAAGCCAAGACCGTTACATCTGCCAAACTTGCAACAAGGCCTTCTCTCGTCCGTCTTCTCTGCGCATCCACAGCCACTCGCACACTGGCGAGAAGCCTTTCAAATGCCCCCATCCTGGTTGCGGCAAGGCGTTCTCGGTCCGCAGCAACATGAAGCGTCATGAGCGTGGCTGCCACAACTATGACTCTTCTAGCTCGTCTTCTCAGAGTCGGAACTCCTCGCCTCATCCTCATGCGTAGAGGGGGTTGTCATTGGTTTTTGTTGTTTTTCTTGATTTTTCTTTCTGTGTTTACATTGGGATTCCGGTCTGGGTATATGGGCTGGCGGCGTTTGACTTGCTCTTGTCATTCCTTTGATTACCGGCGTCTTTTTTGTTTCCGCTTTGGCATAATTTGCCGTTACTTTCCTTTACACTACTATTTTTATATCTGGGTTTTTGGAGTGTCTAGGTGGGTCCTCGGCACATCCATTGGGACATCTGGCGTTGTCATGATATACGATATCGGCTTTTGATTTTGCTTGATTTATAGTTTTCTCTGATTATTGGTGGGGACTGATTGTCTATGGCCACTATTGTGGTATAGAAAGTCTTGGATTTAGGAGTTGGGGAGTTATTGGGTTGATTTACAAATTGAGTACTAGAATTGTACTTCGGGCGGTTGGCACTCATCGAGAGTGATTACACCTTATTACAAGCCTGACTTTATAGAACGGGCTCACTGATTAGTGAAGTGCTATTATATCAAATAAAAAGAAACATTGAAATAAAACAGCTCCCCATCTTCTAATATGCATTGTGATATTTGCTTTGGCTTGATTTTTTTCTACATCTTGATCGCTTTGCCTTTTGTCACTATTTACCATAATATTCCCACTTCCCTGTTCTTCAATGTCGTTTCAAACCAAGCTGAACACTATGAAACTGCCCAAGTCTCAGTAACTAGTTGTCGACAAGCACCCATAATCTGCAGATCTCAGTCTAGATTTGCATCTAAAAGCAAGAGTTTCGTCTTCTCTTTCCAAATCCGGAAACTCCTCCGATCTACTAGTTGTTGTTCTGTTTATTCTCGAAGATGACATTGGGGTATCCGCTCTGCTGTTGATCCCCAGATTATATCCCTCGCCTGCCGGCTGGCATGGGAATTGAGGAAGATAAACCTGATTTTCTTAGACCCTGAGGGGAGAGATCGTCCCTTTGAATGAGTACACCGGCTCCGGTAAGGTCCCTGAGTGTTAACGACATTTATAATAGGAAGTTAGCAGTAAGTTGGGCTATTGGCTACCCCTTTAGTAAGTCAGTCAACTATTTGACACATGCTAGTATTACTGAACATTGTACTGATTCTGAACATGACAGCAGTGTTGGAAGTCAGCCTAGTCTAGACAAAAGAGACAAATTGCGATAAATTCCAATTAGCCAACAGGCACTAGAGCCAAGTTCCTATTTGGGTGAGCTGGACAGCCTTCCCTTACATTTAAACATGACCACAAAGTGATAGAATCGACACCGCCGCACTCTAAAGGCCACCCGGTCCTGGCTCCGTCAACGTACATTACTGTTCCTTATCATCACTCGACACCCAAAGGAATTATTACAAGAGAAACCCCCAATATCCTCCGGATAATACGGCAGTACTTGTCCACCTAGTGTTCCTTAGACATGCAAAAAGAACCAACAGAATAGGTACTTACGACAGTGCAGAACTTCTTACGATAACGAAATCCGAAATATGGAGACACATGTTACCCCGCAACGCACGTTAGGGCTTACATGAAGGATTGGTAAAGTCATCGAACATCGTGATGGTGGCCAGATGGATTCGTTAGCAGGATTTTCTCAGAAGTAGTGAGTAGTTATGGATGACTTAGCCTTGAGATGTCTGTCCAGGTATCGTGTTGCGTATTTTCAGATCGATAAATGAGAGGATTGGACTTAAGAGATGGGCTTTTTAGGCGAGACAGTACTTTCATTCCAGCTCCAACACGACGGCAAGAATGTACGGAGGTAATCTTACGGAACACAAAGGGGTCTAATCATAGTGAATTTCTCACTGACAGACAGGAAAAAGAATAAGGTACATGAGTGAATCGGTGATGGTAGGTGGCTGGTCAGACATCCTTAGGGAAGTAGTTGGTCCTCATGCTGGGATATCAGGGGTAGGTTAGCATGACTGGAATGAGTATGACTGGAATATGGCTATGTGATGAGGGATAGAGATGAGAATCTAGAAGGTTTACGTCATATTCTTTGAGCTTGAGGAAAAAACGGAAGAGTGGTGATGGTGGGCCAACTTATGGTATCACAGCACTTACACAAGCATTGGCACTTGTTCACTCAGAGATTATGCTTTTAATTCAGGCTGATCCATGTAAATTTAGATTCCACCAAGTTCATTATAGTCATATGATTGCTTAAACAAAGAACATCATCCGAAACCAGCCCTCATGAGCTCACATCAATTTCTTTAGAGAGATGGATAATCGTGATAGACAGTTAGCACATACAATGATTAAGTAAGAGTATGTCTGTAGCAATGTGAACATACTGAGAACTCTGCGTATGTTTATAAAGTAATTGTAGTGACATGATTGACCTCATTCGCATAAATGGTTGGTACTGGTCATATATAACCTCTAGGACATGGAAGTGTGGAACTGATCGATAACATGATAACAACCGAATAAACTAACATGTTTTTTCGGGTTGGATATACTTTGTCATGTTTAGAATACGATCATTGTCATATGAGCTATTAAAATTCCATTTACATGGCTGCGTCCAAGAGGTCATACATTGCTACACTGCGTTGGCACAGAATTGATCAAATATGGAATACGACAAAATTGCATAAAGAGGGGATAAAGAGTCGTCATTATCAGTTAGCTTTGTTTTATACGAAATCAGTCCACCTGATGGCTTTGAGCTTCTATCTTGTATAATTCGTTGCTATCATGATCTCCGAATTGCCCCTGGTGCCTGGAGTACACAGGGATTACCTATATGATTCGCCGAGTCTCTATTCAAGCTACAGAAAACTATATAGGGTCTTCTGCTCAAGTTCCATTCCAACATTGAAGACAGATCACCATTTTCTGCAGCCCCACCGTTACTCCATAACATCCCACAAACACACATCTTTCCCGAAACTCCACATCAATCCCACCACCATCCGTTTATCATACCTCCATCCCCCTCATAATCACGACATCAATTCTTCCCTAGTTCCATCTACTGCAACCTAACTCCACCACCCACCACGAACTACATCCTCTCAATCACGTGATATCCTAACCATCTCCTAATCTTCACCCTGACGTCACCATAACGTTCCTCATTCCCACCACCTTTCGCCCCAAGATATCTATCTGCATAGCCATCTATGCAAAATCCCAACTTGCTAAAATGCTCTCAATATTGTCTGCACTCGTGAGTGGAGCCCAGAGTTTGCCATCGAAGAGGGTCATTCCCTGGAGGCAAAAGGTTTTAGAAGTTGTCAAACATCGCCTGTGCATTCGATGGCAAAAGTTAAAGGGACAATGCGCATTTGCACTTGCATTGGATATTCATAAATTTTGTTTTTTGGTTATTTGGTAATGATGTTATGCTAAGTCAGTTTAGATTTACATTGGTTGTGGGATATCGGATGACATGATAGTCATATAATGACTAGACTTCTCTAATCACGCTATATTACCGTAATGGGAATAAAGTCTGCGTTTTGTAAACCCAAACTCAAGTTTAAACCTCCGTTTCCATCCAGACGCAAGCCCAATGTGCCGAATATGCACTTTTAATTGCCCCAACCTAACCTACCACACCACACTACACACCATAATACCCAAAACAATACACTCATTGATAAACGGCACAGCCCGTCACCTCTCTATTGTATCGCTTATCCATGACCTGCAGAACCAAAGCACTCCTTAGCATCAAGAGAGTTTACCGAGACAATACGGCCATCTCGTTTCTGCATGGCCCTCTTTAGTGAGGGTTCCTTCTACGGAGAATGGTTGGCTGGGGGAGTAGTTGAAGCTGGATTTTTACTTAGTTTGGAAGGGGGGCAGACGAGATGGGATGAGGAGATGGAAGAGAGAGAAGGAGGAAGCTGGTGGTGATTTCATAGGCGGGTGGGTTGGGGAGGGAAGGAGGAGGGTTTCTATGAAGGGTTCGATGGGGAAATCAATGGGGGATCAATGGGGGATCGGATGAGGAGGGGATTTCTGGGTTCCCGCAGTAGTGTGGTTTTTTGCAGTGGGTGGCTCCATAAAATTTTCGGTTAATAGAGTGGTAAGGCTGGGATATAAGAACAAGTGAATGGTGACGATGTGAGACAAGGCAGAGCATCATGTCCAGATGTAGACCAAATATGAGAAATTCTGAATTGAATTTCAAGAATTCCAAGCTATTTTGACAGACAATATAAATGAATGTAATCAAAAATCTATATTTCCCGCCTTTTCACCACCTATGACGTCCTGTCCTGCACAATGATATCACCATACATCAACCCACTCCCACACAAAACCTAACAGGCCTAATCACGCTCGCAGGAGCCCTGCCAGTCTTCATCTGCAAAACATCACCTTCTGCATGAAGCTAAGCTCTCCAAGTGTTCACGTGTCTTCTTTCCACAGAGTGTCTGGCCAACAGAACCTTGAAGAGTCCCGGGAACTTTTTCAATGCTAGGGAGGTATTGAAATAGCGTGGTGGACTAGCGGAGTAGAGGCCTAGACTAGGGGACAATAGTTCCAAAGATGAGTTAGAGAAGAAGGAGAAGAAGGATTGTTTTTTTTTTCGAGTGTCAGCTTTAGAAACCTAAAGACTTCCGAACATCTTATCCGTGAGACTGAAATTAAGAGATATTTCCTAATCCATTCACCTTACCTGTCCCTGTCTCTGCCCGACAAAGCTTCCCGTCTCCAGCACATCATAAGAGAGAAACTCCAACGTGACCTTCACTATCTTTTCTCTGGAAACCTTAACACAACTATTTTTACCTCCGTATATCCCCATTTGTTTACATATTTCAACAACCCTCCCCCAAAAAAAAGAAACCTCCATATAGCGAACAGCCCCGCATATTCGTGAATACATTAGATATGTTCATACTCACATATATGCACAAAACCCCCAGTAAATCCTCCATCATCTCCTGAAACTTCCGATGCCACATCGGCCTATCGGCTCATCGCACCTCATATTGCTCCGTCCCGACGTATGTGAAATCAACATCGATGCTATACTTGTTACTCTCTAAAATTAAAATTGGCTGGATGGTGGGAAAGTTTGACTCAGGTTAGTCCCATGACGATCCATGGGATGTGATTGGGATGGGTGTGGGGGAGTGTATTGGGTGCTGACGGACTGGTTGACGAGGACAGATTTGGGATTAATCATCATGACTTTGTAGAGCTTGACACTGTATAGAGGATCTTTTTCTTTCTTTCTTTACTTGGGTTGCAAGATGATGACGGTTGTGGTATCAGGATTATTATGACCATGAGTAATATCGAGAAAACAAGACCTCATAGTGTGTACCAATCAGGTCAATTTTCCCTTTTCATTATCCACCACCTCCTCCACCCTATAACCCAAACCCAAACCTCTCTTCTTCGCCATTGTCACCAACAACTTCAAAAATAAACAAAAATTCCCTATTACCCTTGTCTAAAACTTACCATTCTAGGGATTACTCGCCCGAGCCCAAGAGCCTGCAGACGTTTCTAGTATCGTGAGATGGGATTTTCGTGGATCGGTGTGATGGGTAGAGAGAGAGCTGTGATGAAGATTCTGGGTGCGTTGAGGCCTGATGGTGACGTAGTGACGGTTGGTGAGGACGAGATGGTAGGTGATGTCGTGGTATGTTTTAGGATCCCAGTTACCGAACACAACCAGAGACGTGGAGAATATTGTCTGGGATATTAATCCAAGTTCATCAGATTTTTGTCCTGATTATTTCCTTAGTGCCAGATTTAGAAAAATATTCTTCCCCAGACCTCTGGCAACTTTCCGGCCCCAATTTCCCCTTATAGCAAATACTATTTCCTCAACACTATTAATAACCCCCAATCCTACCAGGCCGTTCCCTCCCCAGTCTACCTATAACTAAACTCTAATCCCCTTCTCGCCATCTGACTTCGTTATTTTCTCATCATTATGTTAGTTTGGCTCTGTGGCCACCCAACGATGCCCTATAATGATCCGTCAAATCACTGCCAGCGGGACAAGATGGTTAGTGTATGGAGAGGGGATTGCTCGGGAAGGCGGGAGATGGAAGGGGTTCTTTGGGATGTTTCGGGGGATACTGAGGAGTTTGGATAGAAAGAGAGGCAGGTTAGGATCAATAGAAATGCAGAGACAGGAAGGGTGTTATGTTTTGGGGTATCGAAAGTGATATTTGATTGCTATTATCGTAAGGATAGGCCGTAAATAACCTTATGTCACAGTCAGTGTTAAAGTCCGTCAGACTAGCCCGGCTCTAGTTTTGTGTTCCGATGACTTGTGATTATGATATTCTTTTCATACCAGACAACGCACTTATCCGTTAACCCACTACACACAATGAAGTGGGGAGTCCATTCTAACGAAACCGGTTCCTTGAGCCTACAAGGCCCTCCATATCCCATCATCACTACCTAATTCCCTCCCCACCACTCAATATCCCCTCCCCTCCAGCGCCTACCCGTCCACTTAAACACAATTGTCTTCCCTTCATTCCCCATCAACCTCTATTAATATTCTTATCACATTGCACGGCTCAACCCCATAGCCCTTCACACCTAGCTACCCTCGTGCCCTCCATCGCTGTTTGATAACTGCGCCTACCCGTCTCGGTTACCCAATATTGGCTAATGTCTCTGTCCCGCTTATAAAAATCGGGGTAGGAGTCCAATTTCTGGCCGGCGAATGGCCTCAGATAGGCTGCGGGCACCCGGGGCTAGCTGTTTTGAGTCTCGGCGAGTCCAAGGCATAGAAAAGGACGGTGGCCGAGAGAAGGGCCCGGTGACGATGGAGATGCGGGCGGCCGTTTGAACCAAAGAGATTTTTACTTGATTGAGGATGTCGATGCGATGTTTTGTCGGTCGGGCGTACGGGGGTGACTTGATATTGAATATCACATTTCAACGAAAGGGGATTAGTTGTCTTCTTAGAATGTTCTTGCGGGGGCTGCGGCACGGAGTGGAAATAACAAGAGCATCAGCGCGATGCTTTGCATGAGGGGGTCGGTCGTGGTTAGGGAATTGCTTGATCGGTTGCGGTGGTCATGGGCTTGTAGGTGATGCCGGGCAATCGAGGTGATTGGGAAGCGAGAGTCATGCAATGACGTGTATCCGTGATCCTCCTTAATCTAAGCATGAGTCCATCTCATCGAATTCCTTCCTAGACTCCATCTACTCTCTTACATCCTCTTACATAACTTAAAACCTACCTTCTGTCCACTGAGAAAACGACCAACGGCATAAATAACAACCAATATCCTTCCTAATCATGCTACCATGATGCTGCTACCCACATGAGCCGCTGCACCACTCTGGCTAATCGCATGACTATGTCTATGATCCCCAGAGCCCTTGGGGGCCAGTCTGAAGTATAGAGTCATGACGTTGGGGAACATGGACACTGCGGGCCGTGGAGGCCTTAAGGACTCTCAGGTAGAATGGGAGGATCGGAAAGGTGGGCGAAGCCAGATGGTAAGATGAGTGGGCGTAGGGAGGATGTGCATGAAAGTGAAGGAAAATTGTGAATGTCCTTTTAGGTGACTTGAAGAGATGACCACAAATTACCTAGAGTTCCTTGCAGTTTAAGCAGTTTTCTCTTCAGTGACTATCCTGATAACAATTAGTCTCTAAAACTCACAGATAATCAACCACCATTTTGATCCTCGTCTTTCACGCCCTCATCTTGTGTAACGCTCCCTGTGTTAGTCCCCAGAATTAGCCCTATTCCTCTCCTAGCTGACTATATATCTGCAGCCCATCACATTTAACAGTCTCTGGCACCCCATGACACTAATGTATCCGCTAAATCTTGGCGGTATAAACCCATAGGCTTGTCTGTTCCGATAGGTCATTCCGGCTTTTCTAGTCAGTCAACAGGCTGCTAAACTTTGATAAGACAGGTGGGTAGTACTGGACACTCCAGTCTTAAGGCAGATGCCTCTTAGCTGGCTGATAGTTTTTATGAAACAAACATTACTAGAGAATATGCAGTATTTACTCTCCTCTAGTATCCTACCAGTTTTACTTAAACAAAACGCCCCTCTCTGCACTTAATAAAACTCCCAAGCCCTATCGTGACAAACCCTCCATGATTTGAAATTCCAAAAAGTAACAAATAACCGAAAGACACCTCTTCCTCTGCAATCAGTATCCTGCTATGTACCCACCCACTAGTCCGCCACCTCCATGGTCTCTAATTTGTCCAGCTCCGAGAGATATCGCAAAGGAAAGTCTAGTAAGATGATCCCTGCCGGATTCTGTGTGCCGTTAATAAGGTGATATCAATGTGGACAAATGGACAATAGCATCAGTAGTTAAGGTCCGCTGGATCTTTGTCTCTACTCTATAGTAATCTTGAAACGTAGCGTACTTCCTTAGTAATAATACCAACCCATAAAGCCTCCAGGATTCCAAGAGTCCCGTCCCATGCCACCACCCGTTTGCCTCGATAAAATTGTAAAATTTCCTCCCAATCC
Source organism: Meredithiella fracta (assembly GCA_023677585.1). NCBI lineage: Eukaryota > Fungi > Ascomycota > Sordariomycetes > Microascales > Ceratocystidaceae > Meredithiella > Meredithiella fracta. The sequence continues at coordinate 1,389,204 of JAGXCV010000005.1, forward strand.
CATTCTTCGCAGAGGTTGCTGCCCATTTCCTTATCGGACCCTTTCTGTCGTTCCACGAGAACGCTGAGAGTCTTCCTATTCTAGTAACCTTGGCATGTTAATTACCTTTGGAGCCAAACGCCTCTGCGAAACGACGGTATCGTAGGACTATGAAGCCCAAAAGGGAATTTTAAGCCGTAATGGAAATAGCTAGTTGCACAAACTGCGTCTAGAACAAATATATTAGGGACTCATCACGTAGAATTAGGCCATCCACCTCGTCACAAACTGCTCACTAAACGCTAAATCGTCTATTATCTTTCGTCTACACGCACAATCTCTAGTTTGGACTGACTAGTCTCCCCATCACCAGTCACTGATCCCCCTTAAGGCTCGTTCATCCTTCCAGCAGAACCCCCGCTAAGTAATATGTCTCCATGATTCTATCCCTTTCTCCCTCCTCAAACACTACAGAACACCCGGCTGGAAATTTCCCGTAGTTAAACGGCCCATCGGATCCCCAGCATCCCGAAGTAACCTCCCACCCGGGCGTGTCTATATGGCCGACTACCCAAAGGTTCCAGAGCAAATGCCGTGTCTTGAAAGGGCATTAGCAGCATCGGTTATGCGGTTTGGTGCAGGGGGATCGGTGGTGGTTAGAGGGTAGGTGAGCCTGGTAGTCAGGTGAGAGGTCTATAGTCTATTTAAGGCGTGAACTGTGAAATGGAGATTGAAGTCTAGATCAAACGGGATATGACGAATTTGTGTCCATACTAGCACCTGCCGCGCAACTGCAGGCTAGGGATCTGACTAATCGGTCAGGAATAGACAATTGGATTTATTGTAGACGAGACTCGTGATATCAAGAATACCCGAGGGAATCATAAACTCACTAGTATGTCTTAGAAAGCCTCACATCTCTGTAGATTACCCAATCTAATCCATAGAAATGGCCGTTCAATTATCGCGACCTCGCCCCGGCCTTCCTTTTCCAGTTAGAGCACAATGCACCTATCCGCCGTTATTCCCCTCCATCCCAGTCTTTGTCACCATCCTTAATTTCCTCTCTTCTCCTCCCCCCCCTCTATTCATCCTCGCCTCCCTCTTCCCTTCCTACCCCCCCATCCATCCTCCCGCAACCCCACCGGATCGCCCTGCACCTTCTGTCATCGATGTTCCTCCGCATCTGCAAGCACCCCAAATTACCAGTAGGCCACCCGACGCTGCAAAGTCAACGAGGCCTAATACCCGAGTCTAGTCGTTTGTCTCAAGAGATAGCATACAAATAGCACAATGGGGGGACAAAGGGGACAGGGTGAGACGGCTAAGTGAATATAGGGAAATGGAAAGAGGAGAAGGAAGAGATGTACTGGAGAAATGTGAGCAAAGGAGCTTGGTTACAGAACGAGGATTAGGGCTGGCGGGTTTGTTCATCCAGTAGGGTCAGTAGATTGGATATTTACAAAACAACTCGATGGTATCCCGAGCTACGCTTATTATTGCTGAACGGCTATTAACTGTCCCGTCCACTATTTTAATCATCCCGGGTCTCAAATATGTATACAAAGTCAACCCCTCCCCTCCTCCCCAACTTCGGCCCGACAAAATGGGAACACCGTTTCATCAACCACCTAAATTCCCTTTATCCATGTCTCTCCGATATTCCAGCAGCTCACTCATCCATCGAGTCACTAGTCTCAAGTAGAATCAACGACATTAAGTTAATGCGTAACATCGATGTGTGATATCAGGCATTCCATGGGCCTAGGTGTGATCGGCCAGTTTCTCAGCGGGGTGACGGGCTTGGTAGATAAGAGAGGCAGATAAGGTTGTCATGATTAGGGTACGGTAGGGCGATAGGTGACAAGAGACATTAGGGACATTGGTATGAGTTTCATTATGTGGTCGAATGTACATAGCTAAATGTCATGTAACTAGAAGCCCGAGAGTATAAGACTCAGGTGGCAACAAAGTGTCTCAGATTGTCTAAGGTTCTCACGGAGGGCAAAGTAGTAAGGGTCATTACTCATCCCTGAGCGATCCGCATACCTTTATGTCGCTTCCCTTAACATCGGCACATTATACGGTATGACCATAACTTGCCAGTCTACATAGTTCCGGCCCACCACAACCCCTCTTTATGTCTTTTGTCTCGCCAACCTGATCGCCGAGATCATCAAAACCTGGAACCCGAAAATTCCCAAGCTGTCGGTCTTAGCCTTTGAAGCCTGCGTGGGTTCTCACGCTGTTATGGATCATGGGGAATAATCAAGGGCTGTGATGACAGGGAAATGTAAGACAAGAGTTGATTTGATCAAGATAAGCTTTAGTCTATTAGACATTAGTATAAGTTATCATTAATTAATCGAGGTTGCTTAGTGTGTATGACACTATACATTTAAAGTCACATGTTAAGATTAGTAATCCCTGACATGGTCGGACAATGATATACTCGATCCCAAGATCACCATTCAAGTAATTGATTCGTCAATCAGACAAACCCCACCCAATAGATAACCCCCTAAGTGACATCTTTGTAATACCCTCTCACATCTATCTCTTAGCTTCAAGCTGTACAAATTGTACAAATCACATTTCCTCCCTACTCACCATTCGCCATCCCAATCTCTGACTCGTCATCACCTATTCACCCAATTATTCTTCACCATCTAACCCAAACTCCATACTAGTAACCAACCCCATCCATAATCTCCCTCAGCACCATCAAATCACCCCTTTCGTCAACCACCAACCGATCACCTACATTTCTAACCAGATCCTCACCCGTCACGAGCCCCACCCCTCCACTACCGTCAACATACCCCCCGAGTCTCCATTTTTTCATGTCTCCATATCCTGATTCCACGCTATTGTGTACAACCCATCGTCAACAGCCTCTCTCATCGCCCGTCCCGTCCTACCCAGCCCCCCACCTAATAAAGCAAATTCCTCCGTCCTAGCCCTTCCAATCTACCTTTCCACTCCACCCCCCACTATCCAACCCCGATCCGTACAACTACTTGCTCCACCCATTATCCCACGGGACTCTTTGTCTCCTTGTCCCTGCCGCTACCCACACCCACCACGTTTAAACCAAAACGCAGAACCGGCGTTTCAATAACTACCTGCTAAATTCCCGGTCTCCTATATATATCCCCAGTACCTAAACACTCCCCACTTCGCACCGCCGTTGGGCGCCCTCCCAACAGTCCGTGCCGTGCCGTGTTCCACTTTTCCCACCTGGCGCCGCAGCGCTAGGACCCAGAAATAATGTTTTGTATTCGCACTGTCCTAGTGCGAATAAATACTTAGATGGTGTACAGTGCCGCATAGTTTCGATCATCCCCCAAACTTCAATACGAAGAAACATCATGTTGCATCAAGCCGTCTCGCCCTACGACCGTCCGCGAAAACACAACGTCGGATACCAGTGATGTAACGGTAGGTAATACACCTCAAGCTGAGCGATGGGAGGCTTCTGAGCTAAGGGTGGAGGCCGAGAGGAGTGTTGAGGGTTTCTGGGATCGGGGCGTCGGGTGGACTTGCGGGATGGGAAGGCGGGTTTGACGTCAGGATGCAGTTGGAGATCATCGAGAGGGATTGCGTGTCTGCCTTGTTTTGATCGGTCGGCCGGCAGGAAGATTTGAGGTTGGTGAAGTTGTAGAAAATTAGATGATCGATTGTATATTGCTCCTGGAGAAACGACGAGATTCAGATGTGATCGGAGGTGATATATTACATGTGAAAACACATGTCATGTCTTAAAATTAATTATCCAAGTGACTAGTTATAGCCTAGCCACGGGCTTGTCAATGTTACCCTGAGTATTTTCCCAGAAGAGTTCTAACCACCATGACTTTTAAGTCAAGATTCTTGATGTTCAATGATCCGTCACCAACCATCTCCACCCACAATACCGTGGACCCAAATGTTTCGCCACCTAATTCCCATCCTATAAGGCTACTAGCCTTATCTTACATATATCATCCATTGTTAACATTCTTCCCATCACGGCTAATACTCACTCTACCCAAGTACAGATACAACAAGCCTTCTTAGTGCCTATAACGTTTTGTGATACCACTCCATAAATTTCAGCCCACTTTGGATGGCGAGGTGCTTGTTGGCAGCGAGAATGGGAAGGTCTAGATGGCGGTTGGTGGGAACTAGGCATCATTTAAGGTCAGAGGTGATGCATGAGGTTGTATTTGGTGAAAATTCTGTTTATGAATATTACTGAGAAGGGTAAAAGAGAGTTGGAAGAGTGTAGTCATGAAATGAAAGGTCGTGACTTATACTAAACAAAGATTGTGATCTAGGGTTGTTGTTTGCTGATATATATTGAGATTGTTTCCGGTGTAGCTTGAGTAGTCTAGTTAGTAAAGAAAAGGGAAAATCAATCATTTTGATGGCTGAAGGTTTAGCCCCAATAATAACCGAAACCCGGGTTTTCCTCTACAACCTCATGTTGCCGTTAGGTAGGTTTCCTGTAATTTCACTTGTAAACTTTTACCCACTAGCCACCGTGATCACGTGTATATCCAGCCCTAATATATATATATATATATTAGGGCTGGATATACAACCTAGGGTTTACTAAAAGCACTATATGCCAAAAAATACCGATCACGGCCCATGACATCACCGTTTCATCTAATATTTTTCACAATCACCCTGATCGCCCTCCACCAAACTACCCGCCACATACCTCTACCTTTCCCCTGTAGCCAACTGACACTAGACGCCCCCGTCCATCTGCTGTACTATATTTCATCGGGAATCTCACCAGCTTGGAATCTGTTTCACATCTAGATTAACATAATGATGCAGGAGCAAGAGACTCGTTGATCATGGGACTTGTGCTTAACGGTAATTCATGTCGTGCGCAAACCAGTTTGTCTTCGACGAGATGGTGAGTCTGACTCCCTGGCTGGCCTCCTTTGAGCATGAGCATATAGCGGTGTGTTTGGAACTCCCTGCATAGCTTAGAAACGTCAGGGTTTTTTTTTTTACAACCAATGAGGAAGGAAAACGCAGGTTGGCAAGGATCTTGAGAGTCTCGATGTGGATATTGTTTTTTTTTTTTTTTCATTACTCAATTGGGACTTGGGACGGAGCCGACGGTTGATAGCGGGTGGGCCGGGGTTGGCTCGGGAGAGGAGTGGATTGGGGAGGTAGATGTTGTACAGAGCGAGAGGGAGCATGACGGTGATGAAAAAGGGAATGTGTTTTTGGGTAATTTCCTCTCAAGGCGCAGATGAGCGAAGAGGCACCGACGCTTGGAATCATCGGGATTTGATTCGTCAAGATGCCTCGAGATAGTCACGGAACCTCGGAATCCCCAATACCACCCACCACCATCACTTTCCATCTGGCCTTTCATTCTCAATATGCAAAACATGTAATTTCGCCCAAAGATGCTTACTGTCTGTCAGCACCGTCTACATACTATTTCATGTAATCGTGACCTCTACGCTGTCCCGAGCAATTGGGATCATGACGTAGTGGGCGTCTTCTGGAACACGCCCTAGCTCTTGCAGGGTGAATGGATTTGAGACCTAGTCGGTTAGTGGGCTGGTATCGTGGTGGCTACACCGACAAAGCAAACTTTGCACAATAGCTGGGAGGGCGTGGCCTGGGTAGATGGGAGAGACTGGACATATATGTATGTCGTGATAGCGAGTATGTTGGTAATACGGAGATAAGAGTGAGGAGATGAACAGGTGGTAGTTTTCTACGAAAAGAGTCACGGCTAGCAGATCCTGCAGTTACGGTGATGTGGGAAATGGATATCGTCCAGTCGCTTTTTCTTGTATCCTTTCGAGTAATATTTTAGGATACAACCTACATCTCACCACTTCTCCAGCGGCTTCGGCCATCCTCTCCCTTTGTACTCTCTTAACCTTCTCTCACCCTCCTATTAGTCAACTACTAAGAAAACCCAATTTGCACATGTTACCCGCATCTGACAACCTATCCCAAACATCCATCCACCAACCCAACTTACCCAACCCACATGCAACGTCGCCGTCCATTTGTCCTATGACGTCACGGGGTATCCAGTCTACCTGTATGTCTCTCCCAGTAGAAAAAGAAAAGAATATTAAGGACGTCAGCATGTCGTGTCGATCATGACTGATAATGAAACGACGGGGATGGAATGAAGCTAGTTACGTTGTGTAAATCATCAAGACCACGGCTGTGTAAATACTTGCAAAACCCCGTCTGCGTGTTCCAAAAGCCCTGTGTCGAAGCCTAGAACCAGGCGTTCGCTACAGCGAGATGAAGCTTATGCGATTACAGTTGGTCCCTGGGCGCTCAAGCTACCAGCTGCCAAACACAAAATTGCCACCGTCACCATGTTTGCCCGTCAACTCCACGTTTTCGCAAATCTAGTAAACACAACCATTCTCGTAGCCCACCGGCCTCAACTAAACACAACCGAATTTGCCTTAAAAACGCTGTTTTCTCACCCATCGTTCGTCCGCCTCACTGCGCCCCATCCCCACGCCCAGGCACCGAGATTCCCTCAAACTCCGTCAACCAATCGGCGCCCGCAATTACTCTTCCTGCAGTTTCACCTTAATGGGCACACTGCTAAACGGCCGACCTTGGGGTTATGCCATGTGGGAGACTACGTTATGTTATCGCCATCATTAAACCCGATGGGGTGTGTACTAATATGTGAGCGAGTTGTTCCACTCAATAGGGAAATAAGCACGATGCTGGGAAGGCCGACAGTTGATTGTCTCGGTGAGAATGGGGTGACAGAACAGTCTGGTGGGCTGGGTCAGTTGCTCGCAGCGCGGCGCTGGGTAATTCGTTCACCATGAAGTCAATTAGGAATCCTTTGGACTAAAAGTCTGCCGATATATTACGCTATGCAGGTTTTATGTCAATAGTCACCTTACTTAATTGGATGGGGCTCAAGTATCAAAGGAACATGATTGGAACGTGACTAAATAGATATCGAGCGACGATGACAAGTGAGCCGTTTAGTGGGGGCACGTAAGCTGATCGGGGCAGAGGGCACATAGTGTGTATGGGTAACTGGTAGGTACATCATAGGCAGTACCTATTCGTGATTGTGGAAGTCGAGACAGCTGAAAGTGGATTCTGAGTGACTTGTCGATGGTAGCCAGTAATTAGTAATTAGTAATCGGCGGCACTATGCCATTTGTACTGGATCCTGGCGATCACAACTCTCAGAGATTCTAAAATGAGCCCCACAATATCCTTCCCGCCAGCCAAATGTTCACTAATCCCCGCAAATTTCCACATGAAACTCGACGCCGAGAATCAATTTCCCAAACTTCACCAGTAGCTTCCCAAGGAATGCCCGTCGACCCCATCGTGGGCTTTGAAGTCCCCTTGACACATAGGAGACCCCGAATCCCTACGAGCTTCCTGGATTCATCACGGAGGCCATAGTTAAAGGGGTTCGGTGGGGAGAAAGTATCCCTATTGTGGAGATGTGAAATTATCATCAAGGTTGGGTAGGTATCCGGAGATGATAAAGAGTCACCTGAATTATTTGTGCAGCAGGTATAAATTCAATACAAGTTTGACGATAATATTCGGAGGTTTCACATGAGAAAGCGTCAGTAGACACGAGGAGATGTGATTGGCCAATGATAAAAATATACACAAATCACCAAAGTAGACCGAGCGCAAAAATAATTGTGAAGATATGAATAATTCATAAAATTGTGAAAATGCATAAATAAATGCACAACGACCAGCGGGTTTCAAAAGCTAACTAAAAAAATCAAAAATATCCAACCCAAAATACCAAATATTCCAGCCAAAGGATATCCCAAAATACAAAACTGGCCAACTATCCCAAAAAGTATATATAAAGATCAAAAAGCCAAAATCCATCCTATGCCTATCCAAATAATGCGTGCGCTCAATACATGAAGCTGATGACAACCAAAAAAAAAAAGACAACGGCCACGCCGAACGACAAGAACAACCCTGTGAGAATCCCGAGATAGCCATCAGCTAGCTATTAGGAAACCTGCCCATAGCTCAACCATGTATCTCGGAGTCTCCCACGAGTCTGCAAGATAGATGCAATAAAGAAAACAATCCGTAAGATGAGAGCGTGATGGTGGGTATAGACAAAAGAAAAATAAATAAAAAGTCATAAGTGATTAAACAAATAAAGTGTAAGTGATAGGCAGAATAGTCTGCTATATGTCGAGAAACTGCCAGCAAAGGTAATGCGGCGGCTCGATGAGACGCAGGGCGGTGCGGCGGGAACCGAGAGTTGTAAGCTCACGGGAAAGCCCACAATATGGACAAACATTCGTTGCTTTCGGGGCAGTGGCTGCCAGAATTACTAGGTGGTCTGGCGCCGGGTATACGGACTGAATCCGAATCGTGCAAGGGCGGTGGAAGCATTATGTATTAGCTATCCGTCATGCTACGGAAATCGTAGTAGAAGAGAGTGGTTGATCGAGGCGATTGGTATTCCAAAATGTCGATAGGCATTCAGCATGGGTGGCCGGTAGCCTTGGCGCAGTGGGTACAGTAGTACATACCACCGGAAATGGGCACCATGCCAATTTGCAGAGGGTCGTCGGTGGTGGTGAGTTCGACTGTGTGAGCGCAGCGGAGGCAGCGGATGACGTGGACGGTGATGGGCCTTTCCATGTGGTAAGAGGAGATGCCGCAAGACATGGCGATGCGTGGGTGGTAGGGAGATGAAGGGAGAGAGGTCTTGTGTCGAGATGGACTCGTGGATGGGGAGGTGATGGGACTTTATAAATGGGTTGGTTTGTCGGCAGGTAGTGCGAGACGGGATAAGTTGGTTGGTGGGAATGTGTCTTTCTAGTGCTTAGGGATTGGCAAGGCGGGAAGATTTGGTTGGTTGTTTGTGAAGATTGCAAGTGTGAAACTGTGTATGATTGAGCAAAAGCAACGAGAAGTTGGTAATGTTGTAATAGTGGATGGTGGTGATGTGTAGATGGTTGATGTTATGTAGATGTCAAGTCAAAGAGCTAGCTTAAGAATCTTATTGATATTGAAGATGATGATGGGAGAATTGAGGACAATGGAAGTCATGGTGAGAGAGGGATATCTGAAGATATAAGTATGGATAAGTATGCGCTTCACTATGCTCGGAAAAAGGTCGATAAATAACTTTTAATTTATTGATGATAATAAATACATTAAGCTCAGAGCTTCCCAGGGTCAAGAAGCAAAATAACAAGCTCGATTAATTGAATATCTTTTATTGAGGGGTGTTTGGTTTTCTAGGGTGTCTTCGAAGCATATATTTATTCTATTTTATCCAACTCCTGTCTGCGTTTTTGCTTCTGCGTTTTTGCTTCTGCGTTTTTGCTTCTGCGTTTTTGCTTTGTGTCCCACTTTGCTCTGGAGTGCTGCGTTGAGCTTCTATTAGATCAAACGCACCTGGGTTAATTTATCTCGTCTAACCCTGAAGTTCCGCTCATTTTCATGGAAACATTCTTTCCGCGCACAAAATAAGAATTATTCAATATTTTCATCTCGCATAAAAATTCATCAATGTTAATCGACCAAGTACTTGTCATTTATCACCGCCTCAATTTCTGCCCAACAATTCACCCAACGATGCTCCATTTCGATTACCAATTACAACCACAATATCACCTTTTGCTCTTTTCTCTTGTCCACATGATAGCTCTTCTCTCCCTCATTCCTCGTTTTCCATTTCCATTGCATTAGCCCAGCAAGCCTAGTACCATCGTGACTTCAGCTTCATCGTACCTACCCAAGCCCCAAGCCGTTACCCTTCCTGTATTCGTCCAGCTAGATGCTCTTGAGCCCACTTAGTGGGTTTTTGTGTGTGTTTCGCCGCTTACCTGTGGGTTCTCTTTTTGAGGTAGAATGCGATTGAAATGTCTATTATAGTGGTAAATTTATTGAGCAGACAAACAGTCACATAATCATCTGCTAGACGCTCTCCCATATCGTCTCTTGTCCCATCTAGGACACTAAGGGGACTCCAAGATGCCAGTGACCTTCTCTCTGGGTAGTCCAAGTCCAGCTCAGACTTGTTTCCTTAACCCCAAATACATTTGCTTGTTATTTTGCCCATCAAAATGCTTGTATCTCATCTATTACCTGTTCTCATCTGGCCACCTGTGTCCTGCCACCCAGCACCCCAATCAGTCGCTGATGAAGCCACAGGCTTACCTGGCGATACAAGGCAACTATGCATGAATCATCCAGACATCATCTCTAATCACATGTGAATTTATATACAGATCCAGAACCAGACACCTGGATCGCTTCCACGTTGGAGTTTTGGAATTTTTGGTTTTGTACGTTCAGTCAAGTCAAGTTGTTGTACTTAAATGGGCGTGAGCAATCAACGACACTTAATAGCTAGTGAGTTGACGTGCGCTGGATCACAGAAGCCGATCAGTTGGGGGCAGATGGACAGAGAGGATGACTTGAGAAGTTGTGTGATTTTGCAAATATGCAGGACTACGTGTAATTTTTCTTATGTTTTCTCGTGGCGTTGCATTGATCATTAGACACGGAAGCATACAGTGCAGAGGCCGGGTAGCCCGGAGTGTATTGAACATAGCCACTGCCTCGCGGGAACAATGTCTCCGGTGCATACCTATACCCCGACAATTATCGGCGTCGCTAACTCCCTGCGTCCATTGTACTCACCGATCATCGCCCCGACACTTCTAGCTCTTATTCCCATGATTAGATCCAGCCTAAACCCCACGTTGCAAAATCACACCATAAGCTCTGAACACTAGATATTTCCATCCGCTCTCACGAAATACACAGCCCACCACTTTCAAATTGCCTTTCCACTCACTTAAACACATTTCTAGAAGCTCCGTGGAAGCCCAAAATTCACCTTGACAGCCCCAAGATACTATCATTATATTCCCACTACACCGCCCAATCGGCATCCTGCCAATCGACATTTTCTGATGGGTAGTCATATTGGCTTATGGTGTGGATAAGCAAGCACAGGAGGCCCATAAGCCCAAGATGGCGTTTCCTATTTTGGGAAGATAAAGTAGAATGAATGGTGATTGGGCGGTGCAATGTTTAGAATCGATGCCTATAGGCATGCCAATTAATCTGGGCCACTTGGGGTTGTTCGACATAATCCCCATCGACGTTCCATCGATAGTTCATCGAATCTTGCGAATCTCACGGATGAATATTTTCATTACCAATCCGCCCCGTTGGTCATTAAGCTGACTGTCATTCCACTCATCTTCACTCAGACATTGCGTGCCTATTCATACATTCCTTACCATCCAAATACTGGTTTTCTTTAGCCATTCCAGCTAAATAATCCGCGAGTCCCCATCTCTCTTCTCTCCCCATGTTCTCAACCTCCGACCCATGTCGTGCCATGTACAAAATTGAGGCCCAATGCCTTTGGGATTTGCCGGGTGTGGGCTACCTTATTTTTTCCTTTGTGTGTGATAGGGAAAGTAGATAAGCGTATTGGGTGATGATTGTTGGTTTGTTTGTGGTATTTGAGGTTGAGGTTCTTTGTTGGATGCAGGGAGGCGTTAGGGCTGGAGTTGTGACAAGAGAGTTATTGTGTGTCGGATGGACTTGGTATTTTCGGTTAATATTATCACGTGATACAAAAACATTATATTTATGGTCAATCTAAAGGTTCACTCTTTATACGATATTAAACGGTTGATATTACCATTAATATAGATGAATCTCCACTCATCGACAAACTACAGACCCTTACCAAACATAATACGACGTCACCATCTCCAAAATGTACCATCGACTCGTCATCAAACCCTTTATGATGATACATTAAACACGGAAAAGGGTCCTGATCTCCGCTATTTGTCGACGCTATTGATGCCGGGAGGTGGAGACGGTAACCCAATGAATGGCACATTACGGGAGAGACGATGGGAAGCAAAGGGATGGACGGTGCACATAGTAGAGTCGACATGCAGATGGGAAAAGTCTTGATATTTTGATTGTGCTGGGGATCATGAGAGATACTGAGGGAGTTGGTGGCTTGGGAGAGGGGGCGATATGCAGAGGCATGGGAGGGAATTGTTTAAGAGACGATGCGTGCATCGTGGAAGCCGGGGTGAAACGAATGCTGGGGTTTACAAGTTCACAGATGGTGACATTCAGAGAGTGATCGTGAGATTAAAAGAGACAGAATATATACCTATCTCATATATATTGGAGGAAACTGTCTATACAAATACATAACGCAGTTTGTCTATCCTAAGACATACCACTAGAACCTTCTCCGCTGCAACATCACTTCACGTTCCACTGTCCTCAACCACATCTGTGCCAACCCGACCATCCACTCTCAACTCAATCCCATTCCCCAAAGCAAGGCAAGACAAGGTGGCATTACGGTTATTATCGTGAAGAGGAGCGGTTTGTCACTGCGGGAGGGTTGACCTGAGGGGGAGTCTGGCAATCCTCTGCATATTGGCGATAGGTACTAAGAGTGGATAGGAGCCGATGAGGATGCTGGATGTATTGCGCGAGATGGCATGTCCGGGAGAAAGAACAGATTAATTGAGATTACCCATGCTTGACACTAATAGCCGCCATCACCACACCGGCCTCACTGGCCTCATATATCTTATGATATCCCGTCCATTCCAACCCAACATCTTCGACTCTCAAATTGAAAAAAAACCCATAATACAATTTTACTATATAGAAGAAAAACCCTCTAATACAACCCTCCCGATCCCCACTCATCTCGCCCGAATCCCGGAATGCAAACAGTGTATCCATACCCACCTGCCCACGGCTTCCCATTGCAACGCTATTCCCCACCTAGCCGCTCACGGGCCAGGTCTCTTCAGGTGAGCTGTCGACTATCACCGAGGGCTTCTTAACACGCTATGGTGGGGTCGATGGAGAGGTGGTAGTGACTTGTTCATTGTTTATTGATTTTGAGGTATTTGCATTTGTTGAGACGTGGACTAATTGGGAAGTACGGAGGGTTTGCGGGGACGGGCCAGCCGGGGACGGGTCATATGATGAACGGGACTGGTACTTTCAAAAGCTATTGAGAATAGTATTTATCAGATTAGATATAAGGTGTTGAAATAACACCCAGTAGGTCTTTAGTGAACATATCATCCTATTCCATTTTCCACGAGCGAGCTATTGGGTTTGTCTTTAAGTTCAACGAGTGGCTGAGATGTCCTTTGATAGTGAGGGCGGTGGAATGGGAAGCCGGGACAATACTTTGGGGGAAGGGTTCGTGGTGATCGAGATTGATTAAGGAGAAGGGACTGACCAAAAGATATTGCCAATTTTCCCGGTTTTGGAATATACATTTTAGGGAGTTTGAGGTAAGAAGTGAATTTGGGAGAGAAACGGCGTTTAGACAGAGGATTGGCTGTGATTGAATAGTCATATGATAGTTACGATATTAACTTATACCATCCTGATTTGCATGCTCAACTTTCATATAAAAGATTTGTAGTCCAAATACAGACATTTCAATCAAGATAACTAATCACCTAACCCCAAAAACCCTTATTCTCGACAACCCCTAATTCGCGCCCCGCCTCAACTACCCCCAGCACAATTCAAATATTCATCTCTTCAAATGATAATTTACTACCACTTCCCTATTATCACTATCACTACCACCCATCCTTCGCCTCAAACTCACGACATCACTCTTCGCAACACCTTCCGATTGAAGTTTGCCTTTTCAGCTCTGAGACTCAACCAGCCAATCTCGACCAATTCGTCCCTTCGGCTTCAGCCTACGGCATGGTGTGTGGGATCATTGGGAATTGTCGAACTCTGTGTGATAGTGTTGGAGTGGGATGTAAAGCTGGGGTTTTGATTAGCTATTTTAGGAATCTTGTGATGAACGCAAAGTCACAATAGTTAACCGCGTTTACGCACCAGCTTATTCCAGGAACTTCTGCTTATTGCCTTGAAACCTTTGACTGACAACTACCTACTCTCCTCTACCCCCTTCGTATCCCATTCCTCTCACCCCAGGCTGACAACAAGGCTTTCAACCATCTATTCTCAGATTAATATCATCCGTATCTCCAGACTGCGCTCTCAGAATGAATAATACGGTTGTCTAGTTGGGTTCAGCTGCCATCTCAAATATCTGGATGGTGATGGGTATTTTGTTGCTGTTTTGGGATGTGGCCCCTGTTTCGGTTGGAGCCCTAAGATAGGATGTGGTGAAGGGGTACGGGTTTAGGTAGACGGTAGCATGGTTGTTTGTGTGTTTGTGTTTGTAAATAGAAGTAGTTATAGTTGGTTTGATGAAGAGACCTTTATGTGTTTGGCCTTTATATACACGTACTTTTCCTTTGACTGTTTGCCATTGTCTATTATTATAAACCTTAATAGCCACCCCTGCACCTTCTTAGCCATTATATCCGAATCTTCGTATCTTCATTTCCGTCAGTTCCACCCAACACCACGATCAACCACTATCCATTCTCCCGGGCTAAACCCAAAATCCAAATCCAGCTCTCCTCTCACTACATCCAAAAGCCCCATCACCAAAAGCAATACCCTCCACCCAACCCGCCTCAAAAAGGGAATTCCACACCCACCCCAAAACCCAGTTTCACCAACAAGGACCATGCCAGGATTCCGACCTTGTGATCAGAACCCTCTGCATTCAATGCCACCAAAGTCAATTTTCCTTTGTCATTAGGTACTATAAGGGATTCCCTATTGTGATATTGTGAGGAATTTTGCTATTTTCTTCCTTCCTGCGCTGTACTGTGCGTTTGTTCCCTTTAGAGAAAATGAGAAATTAGCAATTGCATTCGTGATTCATAAGGGGGTATAAGGAGAAATCAAAGTACAAGGCGAATTAAACTAGACACGATATTGTTCGTAGTCCTACATTGATTTCCTGCCAATCAGAACATATCTTTACAATTCTTTCTTTTATATTATTACTTTGTATTAGTATGACTAAGCATTGTTACAAGTCTTGATTGGGAAGGTACAACCCATAGGGTTGGTGACTTTTATAACTCAATGCACAAGTTACCGAACCCATACATCAAACATGTGGGTTAATCTTCGCTTGAGCTTCTCGAAGGCCTTGAGAAGAAGTCGATTGTGACAAACTCATGGTTCTTTGGGTATTAAATTTTTTTTAGTGTTCAGTTGCGAGTACAGAGTGTCAGAGGATGAGAAGTAGGTTGGAGAAAGGTGAGTTAGGAGGCTCCGAGATGTTTGCTGAGTAGAGACACGTCGCCGGGTACCGAGTGGAGTTTCATAGTCTTCACATGTCAAGCCCTATAGCTAGATACTAATTGGTCTCAGGAATCCAGTAGACTCTTGTTCGCGAGATGACAACAAAGATGAGAGGAACAACACCATATAGATGTAAAAAAATCCTTTGGGGACCGACTGAATACACATTTGACTCTTTAGGGCCTTATCCCTGGGACTCTCCGGGGCGTTGAGTCTATGGTGTTTGTACTGGTTGTGTTATTTGAAGTTCTCGGAAACGCGGGAGGGTTATGCACGTTGGTGGAAGGGAAATGCGGAAATTACTGTGGTAGTATGAATATAGGCTGCAGAATTGGGTGCATTGGGAATTATGAAGGGTTTAGCAATGCACAATGGGCCCCAGACGCAGATAAATTGGGGTTATCGAGTACAGTGAAGAATCATCCGATGTGATACCATCTGGCGACTCATTGCAGTCTGCGTCCCGAGTCTCGATCGTTTGTTTACATGTAATGGCTCCATACTCAGCACTGACTCTCCATAACGCCCAGGGCCCCGGGGCCCTCAAACCCACCAATTTCTACATCTCTCGACCGCCACAAGAGTCGCAGTCTCCTCCGTGATCTTTCCAGATTATTCTGTTGCTTCGATTCCCCACGAACGATCCCTTTTAGGGCTTCGGCCATGGGAAACGCATGTGAAACGCCGTTTTTGGACGATAGGAGATGACCTATGGGACCCACCAGGTAATCGAGAGCTCCGGGGTCTGCAGGTGGATGCCGGGAGGGGATCGGTGGCTTTGAGCCCGGTGACGAATTCCCAGAATGTCAAAAGGTTGAGCAATAGGAGGGTTGCGCTGGAGGCCATCTCTTTGTATTATGTAATCTCTTGTTGACAGACGGACTGGGCCAGGACTGGATGCTGGGTTATTGTGGGTATGCAGTGAATGGGTGCATTTTGTACTCATTGTGGACGACGATACCCAAGAGATTGGGAAAGCGCGATGGTTGGATTGGGATGTGGGGCGCTGATTGTGATGGTTCTTAGTTGTGTTTCGGGGATATCTTGGGCCGAGATGGGTGAGACGCTGGACCGCCTGAAGGGTTCAGTATGGAATAATGCAAAATACACACATACACTTGGGGGCAATAGAGAATAGAATAGGACTATAGACCCAGGATATTCCCTTAAGCAAGACTCTTTGTTTACTGTGCCGCTATTTGACCAGAAGCCTTGTGATTGTTAGGTCCAATGCGCAAATTGCCTTTGTTTCTCCAGAGGGACTTATAGTAAGAGACAGGGCGGGTCTCACAGGGATGAAGCGAGGTAGTTGGTGATACGGTGACTTGCCATCTTTTTTTCCCAGGGACATCCTAATTATTGAGGGCGTTTTGGGATTCTAGGAGGTTTGGGAACATGCCGGGCTTAGGCTTGGTGGAGAGTCAGTCCAGTTATAGATGTGTTTTCTTCATAGGAATTTTCCAGATAGCGCAGGCTAAAGGCAGAGACAATAGGCGATTAGGCTCTCTGTGAGTGTGTCAAGTTGACTGGCAACTTGCGGGCTGGGGTCCCAGCAAGGTGGTTCCCTTTAGGTAGAGTATGGGTTTCAAAGGAAGCTGGGAGAGTGGTAATCACTGGCGATATCACGATCCTTTCGCAAGGGGTCTAATATCCAATATCGCAAGTGGCGAATTTCCTTCTGGCAAAAGGAAGTCTCTGTAGGTAGGCGAGAGATATTATCCGTGTATTTCCTAAATTAGAAGACAGAATGCTGTATTATGTTCCGCCTTTAACCGACACAACGGGTCCCTTCACCCGAGCCCCAATTCCAAGACGAAGCCACCAATCATCAAAAGTCAATATCCACTGCTTAATTCCCCAATCTGTGTTTCTCCCACCGTTTCATCACTTCCGTATGACCTCCACTCATCCGTACCCCCACACACACACACACACACACACACACACACACACACACACACACATGACAACACCACCAAACAGTCTCCGTCCCGCATCTCCGCAGCCCGCCGACCCTCCCCGTCTGCAATAGCCCAATCAAGTAATTCTCAAAAGCCATCACCACTACCCAAAGCCCCCAAAGGCCAAAATCCTACCCCACCACATGCCACCATAGGCCTCGGCTATCCTCATCGGAGTCCGCCTCATCTTGTGTTTTCAGCCCCGTTGTTGTGGCCTTTGGGGATTTGAAAGATCATCTAAATATACATCTTGTCAGCACAGCCAGCTGGATCTATCGGGTGACGGGCCGCCGCCACTTACGGAATCTCCCTATCGGATTTCCTGGTGGATATGCAGCTATATGCATCCCGGCTGCCGTGCCTAATGGTTCCGTCGCGATCTCGTCACTGCGGGTGCGAGGCGGCTGAGTTATGGGGAGTGAGGCATTGCTGGATCTTGCAGGTGGTGGTGGGTTGTTGTGTGGCTTACGAGTGTTGAGAATGTCGAGGTTTTTTTTGGGGGGGGGTTTTCGTGGGGTGAGACAGATAAGTATGCTGGTGTCGTGATATTAATTATCATCCAGGTCGGACGATTCACTAGGTACCCAGGAACCAATGAAATATCAAGGAACTTGGTGGTATTCGTGCAGCACCGCAGCGGCTCGTCTCCCTTGAAGAAAACACCTGCATGTCGACACACCATCCATGATACGATTAAGAACCACTCGTCTATGATACACCCATCAGTTGATACACCCATCAGTTGATACACCCATCAGTTCTAGGCCCAATCTATCAGTTTTCCCTTGTTCCACCACGGCCGCTGTCCTTCCAATAATTGCTAGAATGTCCACCGTCCACCAAAGGACATGGAATCTCAGCTTTGCTGGTAAGAACTCCAGACGCCTCTTGAAGCAAACAATCAGAAAAGGTTATTTGTGGCCCAATGGTGGGTTTTCCAGATATCCATAACAGTACGGGTGGCTCTTGGCTGGGATTGCCTATTTTGGATATTGTCGTCTTTTGGTGGCCTCTATTAAAGTTCGCTGTGAAGCCACAGCAGCAAATAATCCGAGAGCTTGAGAAAGCGTTTGGCTACAATGCATAATATTGGATATCATATGAAAGGTATGAGTTTCTGGCAATATTTAAAGTTGGTAGATGGATATGCCATTTTATCATGGAACGTTTGTATTATTCCTACCATTTCGTCTCCGGACTAGTTCGCAACCTAAGAATTTATTGTGTTTCGTATAAGTTAATAATAGCCCATGTGCTATCTTTATGTGCATAAGGGTTAAATACCATATAAATAAATAAATATGCGTTTCTCAAATTCCTTCAAAACGCAGCCCTAAAAGGCAAAACGCACTAAAACGCAATCTTATACCCATCCCAATCCTTCTGTTTCCGCCATTTCGTTTTCATCCCCGTTCCTGATCTGACCTCTGCCCCCAACAGATCCAACTTCATCCTCACGTTAGGCATCGTTTTTCAGCCAACGCCATCGCTCAGTGAATCGACGGTGGTCGATCATACGGGTGCCCTGGTCAGGTTTTGGTAGTCTTTTCATATTGTGCTGGCTTGAGAGTTGTGACGAGTTTTGCTTTTACTTGCAGAGCCGAGGGGATATGATGAGGGAGAGAGAGATAGGGCAGTTGACTGGATGGTGAGTGAAGAGACGAGGGATCATTCAGGGCGGTGATGTGGGGTTTTTCTCATGTTGGCCTTGTATTTTTGCTGTGATTACCTGTATATGTTTCTGGGCTTCACAAGGTGTTGTCTCTGAAGGCTTGAAAGCTGATATTATGCAAGACAATATTAAGTACTTGTTTAACACATTGTGAATTATACACAATAGTCAACCCCTGGTAGGTACCCTCCTGACCAAGACCGCTATTTGCCTTGCATCTTTATCGACGACATTTTGACTATTGACAAGGGACTGTTTCTTCTTTGCCGCCGTCGACCGCAATTCTCTGGCTGCTATCTGTTTGACCCATGCCCTGTACCCTCCCCGATCTTCATGATTACTGTCTCCACGCAAGTGAGTATTCATATCCATGTATATTCACTATCCATTTTCATACTCTTTAGACACAATTAGTCCCATATTACGATTTACCCTCGCATCGTCCATAGCCCTTGCCGCCACAATCGACCGATAATCCATCCTCGGATTTCCATTTTGGAACACCGACTAGACAATTGACAATTGACCGTCTCACATTCAATATTATCTAATATTGCAACCGGATGTGCCAAACACTGAGGTTTTGTCATTATGATGCTTGCATGGCGAGGCGCCTGGTCATTCGCTTGGTGGGTATATCAGTGATTGTCGACGTCAGCTCCGCTCGCCTACCGAGATATCGTCGGCTTTGCGGATAGGAACGTGGTGATGTTTCTCCGTAGCAGTGAATTTTTGTCTTGACAAATAGCTACAGCGATTACAGGAATATGTAGATACATAGACACTCGATAGTGGCTAGCGTTAGTTGATTGAGGTGCAGACCGCCGATTAACTAGGTGGAATAGATGCGCCATAAGTCTACTGAGTGTGTATCTCACAGTCTGCGGATATCTGGCCATTCCCTGCCGAACACTAATCAAGGACCTCAGTTCTTTCATCACCCCCTCCCCCCGAGTCCATTTCACTTCATCTCTCCAGCCAACCGCCTATCCCCTTGCGTCCAAAGTGCGGGAGTGATCTGACCGCCGGGCGATCGCTTGCGTACAGCTGCCAGTGAGATTTGACATTGAGGCTTCCATGGAGACTCATACCTGGGTATCTGAAGGTTTACGGGGCCATGAGCCAAGGACTCATAAGTAATGAGAGATGTTGTCTTTTCTGGTTCGAGACAATGAGGTAGGGGTTGTTGCTACGTTGCAATGGAACCATGCTGGTGTGAAGAGTTGCTTTGGCCACAACAGCTGAAGATCGTGGACGAGGTATAGACAGACAAAACTCCAAATTCTCTATAGTGGTCTATTGATATCCTGAGGGCGGCGAGCCATGGATCGCCTGTATCATCGTGAGATCCATTCGGGGAAATTCCATGTTTATTTGTCCTATGTTGCCCTCAAACAGGGACGGCCATGTCATACTCGTAACGTTTGACAATTGGCTGAAGTCGCGACGACGATCTCACGACAATTGCCAATTTGCCATCCGTGCATACAAAGTCCTCTGCAAACTGGGCGAGTCTCGAGGTTACATCCAACCACTGGCACCTCATCACGGATATCTAATAGGCCGGTGAGCGGCGTGGTATCTGCTGTGATGTGAGGGCGGCCCAGTGGCGATCGGTGATGGAGATGCTCTAATAGGGCGATTTCCTGATTGGGGAGTGTCTTTGTTTGTCTGTGAAGGGGGTAGGGAGGGCTTCGAGACGATGAAGGAATGGTTAGGTTGGGCGAGGGTTTCGCTGAGACTGAGACTCTGGAGTGTGATAGGCGGCGTTTGATGGGGTTGTGGTGATTGTTTGGTGGAAGTGTAGACGGAGTTCTAGGGCTGGGGACGGGAAGGGGTTTTGAAGGCGTTGATTTCATAAGGTAATGAAGAACAATCATGAAGGTTGCGGGAGGGTTGGGCTCTAGGGATATTGGTAAAGATATCCAAGGCGATGCTTGGAGGTTTCTTAGTGAGGTTATCTGATACAAGCAGGCCAACCGGCGGTCGATGTCGATCCCTCGATACATCCGAACTTGCCATCGTTGTTTCTATACGTGTTTATTTGTAGTTATTCCACCCACGATCGAATACGTCTGTAGTTCCGAAACGAGTCTCGTCTCCCCTCGATAAAAGTCGTCACTGGCTGCGTTTTGATCATGATTTCTACTCGCTTGTCCCATCATCGTGCCATCGTATAGCCATGTTGAAGAATAGACGAGGCTATCCTAGACCTAGGCAGAATTGGCATCGTGAATGGGGGTCGGACTTGATAAGAATAACAGGGGCCAAAGCCGAGAGACATAAGGTCATGGACATTAACATAATGCAAGTGATTTGGCAGTAAGAACTAGGGCTTGATAAACATGCAGACGAGGGTTTCAATTGCGTGAATGGAAAGGGTTAAGGGTGGACCAAGGTAATGAAGACGGTGGTTATTGACACGAGAGACGGACTGACCGTGATAGCAAGCCATGAATCACTATTGTCCATTAATCCCTTCCCGAACTCGAGAGCACATTGGTGATCTTTACGAACTGTAATATACTATTGCAAATCATCCTCTTGACCAAATTCGCCATAATCTTCACGATAACAAACACCATGAGCAGCTAGGACCACCTCGCTTGAATCGACTTCCTCACTTAGTAAGGCTCCCGTCCACGCCTATATATAAACCCTAGCTAACTCTAATATCCTCTGGTCCACCCCGTATGAAGGCATTTACAAATTTTGCTATACATCCAGCGAAAATTTTCTTTGGCATCTTGCGTTGCTACTTTACTATCATAGCATTCAAGCGTGAGGAAACCGACTGGGCATATACCTTGTGGGCTGCCGCACCTGGTCGACAGATCACTACGAAGACATGAATCAATCGTGAGTCTTCGGTTCCAAAAGGCGCTGTGATGATGAGAATCGTAGATAGATATGGGGTATATGTGGCACGGGTAGTATATCGAGGGACCATATGTCAGAGAGTCGGGGAAATCTATCAAGTAATTCGATGGGGGCCAATAGGTGGCTCGGAATAATGGCCGTCCGTAGTTAGCGGCGGGGAACTGTGGATAATTGTCACCTAAGGCCTGGACAAACGTACCATACTTCGTCGACAATAGTTCGCACACATGCAGCTAGATGCTTACTAACTTTGCCCATCGGCCCTCAGACACCTAGTGTATCGATTTGATGGTGTTGTTACATCCAACCACTAAGTGGCCTGCTGATGGTCCTGGGTTGTCATCCTGAGTCGGGGTTTGTAGCGCATGGGTGCTTGCGTGAACGCCCGCTATGAAGGCAATGGCAAGGCAATGGGATTTGACAGGCAGGGAGGATATGGTCATATTTCCTATTTGGATTGGCGACGGCTCTCGCTTGCGGTGATTGGCGGGAATAACGAGTGGAGAGAGGATGGGTGGTGAATGTGGGAGTTGGTGAAGGTGGTTAGATAAAGATGTGGAGGAAGTGTGGGTGCGAGATGGATGCTGGTTGGCTGTATGGGGGGTTGGGTAATGTGTGGGCTTGATGTCTGGCGATGCGTGAGATTTCAGGGACCCCGGTGTGATTCCACAGCGACTGGATTTACCTGGGGTATTGTTCTCGGTGAAGGCCGCCATTATCGGACACCAGGTCATTGTGAGGCTTCATTGTGCATCTAGACATACCGCATTCACTTAGATGCGTTCGGACTACCCAATGTCTCTTCGAGTATCCACAGGTATCCACATATCACCTAAGGAACCCAAAGATACCTCATAGTACACCGCCAACAACCCCATATGATACATCACATTTCTTCTTATCACCTGCGCCCATAATATAGCTTTTCCGAGCCCACCATTGTCTCCAAATTCAGGAAAAATGGAGCCATTAGGTCAGCGGGTCAACAGCGACTGGATGATATCACTGTATGCCCTTTTCTGTGGCTGGCTGATCTCGCTTTAACTTGGTGTCTTTTGCAAGTACTTTTCAAGATGGCGTCCGCGTAGTTTCTTAGCGGGACAAAGGACGGGCGAGGCGGTGGTGCAATGAAAGGGGGGATTATGAAAAATGATATTCGGTGGAGTAGGTAATTGGGTAGCGCACCAACGGAGTTTCGGATGAGCACGGTGGTAGTTGAGGTCATGTCATGAGAGGAAGTGAGGTGTAGGTGGTGGATCACTCATATAATGCCCATACGTAACTGTGGACCGGTAGGAATAATCATGACAGTACAGAGCCATACTTTTAACGCACGCTATGATGCCGACAAGACGTTATGTGTTGTAATTTTCAAAATGGAACTCTTGCCCCAGAACTCTGGAGTCATGTTCTGCGACATTCTCTATGTGGGCCTCCCTCATCCACCCTCATCTTCATCCAGCAGTCCAGAATCATTGGGGGTACACGCGAGTCCTATCCATCACTAAATCACCAACAGCACCGGCTACATTGTAAAGAAGCACACTATTGTTTCGTGCCTACCCAACGGGCAGAGAATATCTTCATTGTTGTTTGCCTCTCCTTGGTTTTGGGCTCGCCTTCCTGCAATTCTGCGTCAGCCACTGCGTCTCGTCATATTCCAGTCAGTGAATACCCCGCAATCTCTTTTTGTCTATTTGGGTTGTTACGGTGGGGTGTATTGTCCCCGTCACATTCCTGGCGTGTCGCGATAATTGAGGGTTGAGGTATCGAGATGGCTCTGGGGTTGTCACGATTTAACGAGTGCTTGTGACCAGAGGCACAATTACCGAATCGTTGTCTGACAGTGTTGAAAGGCCCGTTGTCATCCGTTACATATCCACCGACTCCACTCCGAGGTTATCGATGGGAAGGTTGGGGACTGGGGTGCTTATGCACAGTGATCAAATATAACTCATAGCAGGCATTTTGTGCGCAAACACTTTGCATATATTTTACTGACTGTGGATATCTATCGCTGGCGAGAGATAACGAGGCACGTTGCTGTGGAGGATCGTGGACAATGGGAGGATGTGGAGACTAGTTCCTCGCTTGAGGGATTGTCTTTGGCCGTGGGGATCTTGCCACAATGAACTCTTCTTCACAAGGCCGTATAGATCGCTATGGACGGGATTTTTTTGCTGAAAGGGAAGGTCAAAGGAAAACAGTGGGCATATGGTGATATCGATGTTGATCATAAAGTGGGCACTAACTGTGGCCTATCACCAACAATGGTCTTAAGACTGAGACATACGACAATCGATCATTAGAAACTCTCCGTAGTCTGTCAACAATCTGCCAAAGAACGATGATCGTGCTGTAGTATGATACAGATGTACAGTCCATGTCGCTATCTCCACAAATATTCATTTGTAATTCCCAGCCCTGGCCGAGTACGCCCAACCAACCAACCAACCAACCAACCATATGGCCACTTCGAAGAATTCATCTTATCCCTGTAATAACGACAACGACGATCAATATTGTTGAGAGGGCGCCCCCAAATATCCCGATACGTCCTCTTCGCTATTATAATGACACACGCTAGGACATATGCTAGTCTCGGGAGCCGTTGATGACCACGAACATAGCTTGATATCGCGCGGATCATGGCTGATTTGGGAGCATGTGGCTTACAGCTAGTAAGTTGGTAATATTTTTTTGAGAAGTGAACTGCGTTTCGCGCATTCGCTGTTTAGTTCGACTGGGCAATGACAGAGATTAAGGCGGGAGATTTCAGAGATAATGGTGATAATAAGGGATCTTGCGAGATGGTCCTGCTGATCACTAGGTTGACATGGGGTTGATGTTAAAGACTAGGTTTGCAGATTAGCTAGTCGGAGCAATCGGAAAGTCGTTACTGTCTATACGCTGTGAGAATGCGGGAGACAATTAAGGATAGATAGACTCGAGATCTGTCGGCTTGATTGAGGGAGCCCAGTATCTCATTTAACTATCCCGGAGACATATTAATAAACCCCTACGCGAGCCCCATCGGCCTCTAGATTCTACAGCGTACACCACTAAAATCAAGGTAATTCTCTGTCGTGTCTTTCGTGCCCCCATCTGCCAAAAGAACGAGCGAAATTATAATTTTAAATGCAGCCTTTGTGTCAAGTGATGGATCGGTAAGCCTATATTTACATAAAGGACCAATAGTGAAGCGTGTGGTTGACATTCATGATTATGCACGAAATGCGACAAATTTTGTAAGTGGCCCAAAAGGGAATAGACCTAGTTAGCAAATAAGGAACTGCTTATTTATGACATCGACGATGTCACCATCTCCTTTCGTGTTTCCCAGAACACTACGTGACGAGTCGACTTCACGAATATTCTTAGAGTCTCTAATATATTACTAAGTGCCAAGAGAGAGCTCAGGACTCGAGGGCTAATACCACACGGATATCACCACAGAGTGGTTAGCAATATGTAGACAAAATGCATTCTGCAACAACATGATGCTGGGGGATGCCACTCCTTGTCGTCTTTACCGCTAATCGTGAATACTTGCTTTGTTTTACAGGCGTACTTTTGCCCGATGGTACCTTCTTTGGTGCAGAAGAGTGTATATTTTCTTTTGATTTTGCTAGCACTAGTGACGATCTGTTTTTTTTTTTTTTTTTGGAATGCAGGGCTTCATCCCAACACTCTTATTTTCTTATTTCCAGAGGTCTCCCGCGGCAAAGACAATATTACGGAAAATATGCTGGCTTAGAGACCACGGTGGTGATTGCATATGTGGAGTTTTCCAATATGCACCGTCACGATATCGGGCCTTCGTTATGCATTACGAGATGCAAAGATGCGGGGCCACGCCGGCAAATATCATAAAGTGGTGCCGTTGATGCTTCGTAGTCGATAGCTCTCGCCCGAGACTCCACTTGGTCGTTGGCACGCTTCTTAACACCTGAGATATACCGTATCGCTGTGCCCACACACATGTTGTCGATGCCTCGCCGTCAATCGAAAGGGTCTTGTCCAAGGATGCTTATGTTGTAGCAATGTAACTAGCAAAGTAAACAACCCACAAATGAGTCCGAGGGCCCCGGGGATAACCAGACATTCAGCCAGCATATACAGTTGTGTTTTAATTAATCGTCTACTTGGTGTCTCCTCAAGGCGAATTACTTCCGAAGGGCCAATACTTCAATCTTCACGTTGATAATCGTCGTCTTGTTCTTTTCATCGACTATCCAGCCTCCTGACAAGCCATATGCACAATGCAAAGATGTGACAAGGCGACATTCCCTGTATATTAACGGGCGGCAGAACCCTATCCATGGCCACCCACAGTCTTGTCTCTACTCATAATAGTGCCTAATTGGATTAAGAGGTCATCAAGGTGGCTTATCTTGAGTCTCATCTCGTTAGTAACATGTACTTTGTTGTCAGGGTACTTGGTTAACTGTGGCCCGGAATGCTCTAGGCCCGCGACTATTGAGGAGAAAAGGCTTGGAATGCACTGCCTTTAGACATATCTATGCATTTAGAATAGGCAATCCCATCTATGACACAAGCATATCAATGCCCCCAGCCTCCCGGCCACCACAATCGACCGCCATATTGCTTCGTTATCCTGCACACAAGCCAATGTGTCTTGACTTATCTCCTCATCGTCATAATAAAGTCTTCTCTAGCAAATCAGCGTGCGCTCTACACGCCACAAGATCAAGCGAATTATGCACTTGGAGTAGCACAGCGGGTCGCGGCATTTGGGGCGTCATGATATTGCGGTGAGCTTGGCTGCGTCTCTTTTGTGGTTCATGTGGACCTTCCAGAGAATTCTTTGTTTGTCTGACTTGTGTTTCCCCGGTGGACGTCGGCCGGGAAAGTAGGACAGAGAGGGCTGGGCTGTAGTGTTTTGTTAGCCAAAAGGAGAGGACATGGGAAGAGGTCACGTTTGTGATGAAGTGGCCTCATGTGAGTGTTGAGGCAGGGTGGCGGAGAGACATAAGGTGGGTGGATTGGGAGACAGTGAACACTAGAGGGGAAATTCTGTTTGTGATGGGGCGGGAGAATGCAGAGAGGGAGGTGGATGGAAGACAGAACATTGGATGATATTGCGATATTTCTCGATTGAGATATGACAGGAAGGAAACGGAGGTTATTGAGACTGGTCATATGATAAAACGGTGATAACAAGACAGAGATATGAGCATGCTGGTGATTAATGTATACACATGATATGTCCATATGTGTATTGATACATTGATTACAACAAGACTAGGACTCGAAATGCCCAGCCTAGCAAGCGGTTGTTTCGAACCATTCTTTGTCCACTATCCATGAACAATACACCACTCGCCATCATCACGACCCTCATCATCACACTGAACCCCAGCATCGCCAGCCGTATTTGCATCTCACCACTCAAAATACCCGCAAATTATCTTAAATACTACCGCTATCCCTCTCTTCGCCAGGTCTCTCATCCGCCTGCCCCTCAAATTTTGAGATAATCTGCACCAATACAACCGTAAGCACCAAACTCCAACTGTTTCCTTCTGCCCTCGCATTGCATTTCACTACCATGGCGGGCTGGAGAAATATTATAGAATTTGTGCTGAGAGTTGAGCCAAGCACTATACAGCCCGCTGTCGTGTGGCGCACCCCGGAACGTCGACATATAGGCCAAGGGATGAGAAGAGGTACATCACATACGCAGTCGACTAGTTGGGTAAATTGGCAGGATTGGGAGTGATGTGCTCACCGGCTGGCGATTAAGCCATTGGAGAGTATTGAAAGTACCAACCGGCTGCACAAAACATACGATACCAAGACTTTATCCCCACCCACCAAACAAAAGATCGTGGTCATTCTGACGTTTAGCTTTGTTCCCATTTACACTAAATATATTACAACAATGGCGGCTACACCGACCCAAGCACCATCGTCGGAATCTAAGCGCAACCCCGACAACTAACAGCAGACCGTCGTTCACTATGTCTGGACGACGCTATCCTTGATGGCCAGTTTTGATAAGTCCCTTCATATTAGGAAAACTGTTCCCACTTCCGATAATAAACCTCTGTTTCGTGACAATAACGCAAGCTGATGT
Source organism: Meredithiella fracta (assembly GCA_023677585.1). Classification (NCBI taxonomy): domain Eukaryota; kingdom Fungi; phylum Ascomycota; class Sordariomycetes; order Microascales; family Ceratocystidaceae; genus Meredithiella; species Meredithiella fracta. Next base: position 1,417,033 of record JAGXCV010000005.1, read on the forward strand.
TTATTTAGATACATACAGGCCATCCCACTCGATCCCATCCACAAAAGTTTCCTTGGTACCTTGAATAATGGCGGAGTTATGGATGAGATGCGGAAAGGAAGAGACGGAGACCGGTAGGCTGATGGTTACGGAGTTAAACGGAGTGTCGGGAGGGTTGCGCGGGAGTAAGGACCGCAGAATATCGAAGCAAAAGGGTTAGACGAAGGATCTGATGAATGGAGATGACGCGGGTAGGAAGTGAAGGAGTTAGTGGATTCCGAGACTCGCTTTTGGAATTTCGGCTGGTTGGGACGGGGAGATGTTGGAGATGAGGAGGTAGCTGATAAGTGATGATGAGAGCAGGATAAGAGATATTTGAAAGGGCCTTCAATCACGGTTTCGCCACGAAGCCGATTGTGGATTTCAATCAACGTAGGTACAAAGGAAATTCCCGGCATCACCAAGGAAGATCCTGGTTATTTACAACCTCCTTTTGGAGCCTCGGCATATTGGGGCTCAAAAATTGGCAATCGATCCCAGCTGAAGCTATTCACAGTCATCACGGCGACTTACTTGCCAAAATAATCATCGAATCGAATACTCAAATTCAAGACTGGCTCTCCCTATCCGCAACAAGTCACACCCCGTAATCCAGACTAAAACCTCGGGGTCCTTAACGAGTCAGACGCCCCGTACCTAATCACACTTCTACATCCCCTATCGTGACCTCACTCTCTTCGATCATCCCGATCATTCATAACCCTCTAACTCACGACCTACTTGCTATTTCCACAACAATGATCACCAGACCTAAAACCTCCGCAGCTGAGAAATGTTACTGCGATTGTTGAGTTCTGCCCTAGTTACGCGGGGCTAGGCCTAAAACGGCGATCGTTAAGAGGGTGGCCTTTGGGGAGATGTAAGACAAATCCAAGCTGATGGGACAATATTAGGCCCGAAGGGATGGGTGGGAAATATAGGGAATGGGGGTGTTGTGATTGATGTGATACAGCGAGTCAGAAAGGGCATATTTGAGGATATTGGGGATATTGGGGATTTGTGTTTTCGGAGTGACCAATATAGACAAGGGGGACCGGTGCGGGTTCTGATGGGGATGTAGGGATGTGAGGATGTATTTTAGGCGTGGCCGGTTGGAGATATATGAATGTATTACATGTAAGTAAACTGCGAGTTATCAAGGGGAATGTTACAATCAATGACTAGAAGCTAACTGCGTATGTCGCCATGTTTGGATAACGAGAGGCTATTGGAGGAGATGGTAATATCGCCAAAACTATCGTGAGATAGGAGGGACTATATTGATGCACGAGACAAGGGTCACAAGCCCGAAACGGCAGCATCTTTCGGGCTCAAGCGGACGAGTTTAAGAGATCATTACTGAGATTTCGGGCGGCTACATTCGATATTGCTCGATTCAGATACATCTTTCACTATGTCTATCCTTTAAATGCCGACTGTTCTCTCCGTATAGCCCGAGCACTATCACCAGAAAGCCAAACCCTCGGGTGTCTACTTTCCCTTCATGTCCCTCGTGACTTCCCAACTCTCCTGCAGGATGTCCCCACGTCTGAGAGCCCATGTGCCCTAATCACTTCCCGCCCAAACTGCTGGGCCGCAGCCTGTATGGCCTTTTGTCAAGGTGGGGAGAGCAGAGTGAGTGAGGGATTGATGGAGTCTGTGGACGGGATAGACGGAGGATTCGTTGGGGGATATGTGCCTCCTCTAAGCCCAGACTATGGGAACGAGATGGCGGGATTGTCGGGCAGAGTTGAGGGATGAGTGGTGGCGCTGAAAAGGGTAATGTTTCTTTGGGATATCAGGAGGAGGAGGATGGGAACCCGGATGGTCCGTTTTTTCGTTTGAAACGCGGCGTTTTGAGAGGGTATAAATAGACAGTGGATGAATGAATTCATGTGTTTGGTTCTTTATGGCACCTTGATGTTTTCTTGGATGTTTAGAGCCGCAACATGTAGGCGATTCAAAAGGGAAATGCCCTATAATATCGTGGAGGTCATCCGCGGTTTCTGGTGAGCGGATGATATGTTGTGGTCGGCCAGAAGACGATATCAGTTTCTTGGAACTTCGATCATGCTGTCTGTACAATCCAACCAGTAAATACAAGTCTCAAATTGCGTTGTAGTTTCCACGAATGTGGCTCCAGGCTATAGTTTCTGAATGGAGCAGTCTCTTCACCGACTCTGATCATGCGAACGCCCGTAAGTCGTCATCTTACATTTCATGTCTTGCATGTTCTTACCAAGACGGTAATATCATGCATTGGTGAGCCAAGGCAATCGTCCAAGCCTCTAGGAAAGATAAGATCTTCCAGAATCCCCGATATCTAATCAACCCTATGAACTCTAGATGGATATCAGATCTCCTGGAGAGGCCCTCTAGGCTAAAGTTCCCCGCATCTCGAAATTTGTGATGCTGTCGGTGAGGAAGTAGACGAAATGACCATCACTTAGGTCATGGACTGGCGCACATCAATGTTCGCCAAGAGTGGGTAATTGTCTGTGCCCGTGGGGTCGATAACCAGAAAGGGAATGTTCCTATCTGTAATATCGCAAGCCCTTGGGTTGACGTTAGGCCAAGGTGCCAAGGGACTTTTGGGGATAGTGGAAAGATCAGTAGTTGGAAGGCATTGGTGTGGAGAGGGGTTGGGGGCTAGGTAATCCGGGTATCAGGTGGATAAATGAGGTCTCGGAAAGATTTTCAGAGGGTGTGAGATTGCCGTGAGTTCGGTTTCAATAAAGAATCTCGCTAGACGGTTGCTTGAAGTTGTAATTTTGTGAGAGAATTTCTCTGGTAGGCCAAGATACTTTGATAGACCGACAAATATCGTTATCTCATAGACTGCAAACCCACTAACAACCGAGTGTCAGGCAAATATCGACCTCACTTTCTACATCTTGGCATATAGAACAGAATCACGAACATCCCATGTCATCACCAACCTCCAACCTCCAACCACACTTTCACTAACCGGTTCATGCCAAGGCCCCATCATACAATGCATGGGAACTCGCCAACCAAACTATCTAGTGACCCCAAATATCGTGATCATCCAAGCGCTCCCTTCTCCCCTCAAACCAACGGCGATGTCCCTCGGACCTCAAAACCACAAAATGATTACTTGTTTGCTTGCCCACCTCGGCACTTGGGGTCCGTCGGTGTCCAACAGGAGAAATCAGGCGTTTAGTACTAGTCACTCTGTCTTCCCCAGGTTTCCATCCGACAGATGTGGAAATGTAGTTGGTTATTTAGGTAAGTCATGGATTAGGATCACCATAGGCCTCAATAATGGCTAGGGCAGGAGATGGTGATTTCAGAGACGGGGTCTGAGCTTTTTCTTTTGTTTGATTTCGCCATGTTTCGTTGAAGAAATTCAGGGTTTGGGGGCGATGGGAAATTAGGTGTTGCTCATCCGGAGTGTATAGAGACTTCGTATCCCGATCTTATTTTTGATATATGATTCGATATCTCTCAACGCTGTTATCCTATTGGCCACAAGTACGATAATGGGTTGCTAGATCTACTATTATTCCTATATAGTCAGCCTATTGAAAATAACAGTACCTGACCAATGTTTAATATCAATTATTTCTAATAGAATCCACCCAACCGAACGCATGTGGCCACCATTGCTAAATAATTAACTTTATTCTCTCTTCATCCCCATCTCTAACTTTACCTGCACCATATATCCCAGAAACTTCGGTATCCAGCCAGATAACTAACCCGCAACCTCCCTCCTCATTCCCATTTCCTCCCCACCGTTATCCCCTATCACCGAGCCGCTCTTGCATATCAGCATTCCATCATCCACCACGCGACCCTTCCATATGCATTCCAAGACCAACATTACAATTCTGCCTTGCATTTGCGTACAAATGGGCCAAAATTCACGCGGAGCTCGGAGAGTAATTGTGGAGGATAGTGTGGTGCCGGGCAGGCAGTGAGGAAGTATAGTTCGGATGCCGAGGAGAGTTACTTGCTTGGAATATTCTCTGAGAGGGTAGCACTTGAGTGACTTGGGATTGGGGTTTTATAGAGGCATGAGTTTTCAGTGGGGAGCGGGGTTTGCGTATTCTCCGATAAGGAAAGGCGGATTGGGGAGGGGATGTTTATAATGTGTGTATTTGCTAATATACATTCGTCTAGTTAGAATTCCAGATCACGATGAGATGAGGGAAGTCATCGGTGGTGATTATATGCAGAGATGCTTACATACATGGAGGGAACAAGGCTTCAATAGAAGGATGCGATTGTTTTATCGGCGCATGACTTTGATGGTGTTCCTGATGAGGCATGTAGGGCGTAGGAAAGCTTGTTTTGTAAGGAGTGATCTGTACATATCGTGGAAAGTCGGTTTCAAAATTCCTCCGGCTTATGTAGTCGAGTCTTGAGCACTCTTGGCGAATCCAACTTGTTGGAACGACCTAAGTTGTGAACTTGGATAGATATCTCCGCTGACATACACTTGGCCTTTGTAATTCCCCGTATTCGACAATGCCATCTGTCGCTTATCACCGTCATAATCCCAGGGAGACAGCTATCAAACAGTATCTTGCTTAAACCCGAAATGTGAGATTATCAATGTTCCTGGGGTTGGCTTCATATTTGTTGTGATGAACTCCCACAACCCACCTCGTTTATCATCACCACAAATAACAATCGTGATCACATCGGGCCGGCATCGATCACACAACCCATTTGCCTTCCCGTTGCTATTTCCCCCTCACTAAATTTCCCAACTCTCACTACAATACTCACCCATCTCACCGGTCCCCAAACTTCCCCAAAGCTCCATCCTCCCGCCAAATCACGCCGTATCCCTAGATATCCATCCCCCTCTGCTTCCGTTTCTGTCCCCTCCACAAATAGACAATCACTGAACTGCGCCTCAACCCCCTGGGTCTCCCATTCTCCACACATGTTAATCAATACATAATCCTACCAATTGGAGACATTGCAAGTATGTATGTAGAGAAGTATAGATTTGTCTGCATAATGAGGTGTAATGGGGATGGATGACGCCATGGGGTATCTAGGCATGGTATAGCCGAGTCGGGATTGGAAGCGGGCATGCCAAAGATGGGGTCATAGCGGGGGAGTGAGTGAAGTGAATGAGGCCTGAAAGGGTAATTGGGATGGAAAGGAAGATGGGCATAGGTTGAAGATGAAAAACACGGGTTAGAAACGGGTCGGGAGATGGCGTTTGAAGTTCTGTTAATATTGATGATTATTAGTAAAATGGAGTCATCTCCGAGATACTGGCGATGTACATTACAAAGCATGGTTAATTTGTGTATTCAATTGTTCGTTATATCCATCATATAAGTCATCGCGAGATAGTTCCATAATTCATAAGATAAGCTTGACCCTTAGTCTAAATAATAACCCTACCAATCATCAACAAGTGATTCATTAGCTATCCCCTCACAAAATTATCATAACCTCCAAGTGCTTCAAACCTTCTCATAAACTTCTGGCACCGGCATAGTCCCCACCCCATAAAACCTCATAACCACTAAAAAGACAAAGCACCTATTAGTATCTCTAGAATGTCATATCTTGATTGACGTGTACTCACATCTCTCTAGAACTCCTTTTTCGAAGACTGGCCTTTTCTCCTGGATATCTGGCTTCCCAAAACGTAATTGGCACCCGCTTGTGTTGTCCTTAGGGCCTCACGGACCTCAAAGTCCCGACAGACCGATGAGACGATGGGCTTTGCAGTAGCCGCGGTGGCAAGGAAGGCAATAAGGAAAGAAATAAATTTCATGGTGCTATGAATAATTTTACAAAATATGGTAGAATCAAATGTTGAACAATATCACGAAAGATGGATACAACCATGGCCCTGCCTGTATTTATATTCTCGTCATCAAAGGAGACCCCGCGAAGAATCACTGTTACTATGTGAGTGTATTTTAACCACAGACTATCGAACTGACCATTTCAGTTACATCACAGCCAATGAGGTATTGCCGATTTGCGACCAAGTTCACGTTGCTCAGAAATTTGAAATTCTGTAGCGTGGTGGGTGACGTGGGGAGGGGAGGGGCACATGACGATGGCGGGAGTTAGCATCATGAGGAGATCCTGGGAGGAGCTGAGGTGGGGATTTGGGGTGAGTATAATTGTAAAAATCATAGTCAAGTCGTAATGATAATTGTTGCAAAATGAATCAAAACAGAAGGGAATTTCCTTTGTGAGGATACTTCTTCATTCTCACTATCATCACATATGACCGAAAAGCAAAAATGGACACGGGAAATCGAACCCCGGATCTAATCCAAACTAGATGCCAAAGCTCTAAACATGCTAAAGATCCGTCATATTACTAGACCATGTCCCCAATTATTGAAATCAGCTTCATTATCACAAACAATATACTCATTCAATCTGTTATTCTCATGATAACAATATTACTGACTTCCCTCAGATATCCTGCGCTGCCACCCATTGCGCTGCCAACCCTGCAAAATACCTTCTCGCCCCATAATACACTAACCCCAAAACCACACCCCTAACAAAACAACAGTCTGCCCAGGAACAAAAATGGCGCCCCGAATTACCACGAACCCGCTGACCACAGCAAAGACCACAGGGATCACAATACTCGGCTTGTAGGGCCGGCGCATCTCGGGTTCCTTGAAGCGGAGGATCAAGGCACCGACAACGGTTAGGAAGAAGAATGAAAACTCGGCGAGGCCATTAAAGGTAACAAGGGAGCGGAAGTTCCCGACGACAATATAGACAGATGCCATTGTGGCCGCAAGCATAATCGATACTTCCGGGGCATCGCCAGCTGTGGTAGCTACTGAGAACCATGGGGCGAGAGACCCCTGGGTAACTAGATGACATGCCATCGGAATAAGGGCCAACGGAGTCTCGGTGCGCGAGATGCGTGGGAGGATAAGTTGGCCGGATTGCGAAAGGGACCCAGGGAGCCAATCTTTCTTGGAGGCGGCGACAGCCATGCGACCGGCAACAAAAGAGTTACCGAGGAGGGAGCCGATGACAACGAGGCAGATAAGGGCGCTAGTGAAGGTGCCGATGCGGGGTCCGAAGAGTTGGGTGATGCCGGTCTAGATGTGTGTTAGTGGTGATGTTTATTAGTGTGTGTACAGTGTAGGATACTCACAACGGCGATTCTATCAGTGGTAGAAACCTGAGCCCAAGGAAGAAGGACGTAGTAACTGGAGATAGCGGCCAAAAAGCTGACGGTGATAGCCGGCAACGCAGTGTTAATAGACAACGGAAGCTGTCTCACCGGATCCTTCAACTCGGCTGAAACATACACGGCCTTATCCCACCCTGAGTACGCCCACAACGCCCCATAAAGCGCCGTTGACAAATGCCCCAACGTCTCCCAACTTGACAGCCCCTCCCAGTCTGTCTCTGAGCCATCCGGGTTCCTCGATGGCCTCGCGTCAAACCAGTTGCGCTTATGCCAATCGTGGCCGCCCCGTGAGATCTCAGAGCCGTCATTGGAGAGCTGCAGCACAACGACGAAGATGCCGGTGAGCACAACAAAGAGAATAGCGGTGAATTTGGAGGTGACGAAGAAGGTGTTGAGGCGGGTAGAGGTGGCGGTGGAGATGCAATTGAGAAAGGAGACGAGGGAGAGGATGAAGATAGCGGAGAGCTTGCGGGCAAGGTAGGAGGAAGATAGGAGGGGAATGGCAGGTGATAATGTGTCAACAAAGACAATGCTGAGGATAGCGAGAGTTGCCGGCATGATGGCGAAGATCCAGGTCCAGGCGGAGAGGTAGCCGGCAATGTCGCCATAGATGTACTGAAGGTACGGTTGGACGCCGCCTATCGATAGTTAGTTATCAAAGAAACAGCCATTTCATCGCGAATGAATTTTTCACCTTCTCCTGGAATCGCTGTTCCCAACTCGGCCATAGTACTCGCTCCCGTCCACGCCAACAACCCTCCGACGCCCCACACAATCAACGCGGCACCCGGAGACGGGGTATTTGTATCAATAGTTCCTGGCGACGTGAAGATTCCGCTTCCGATGACAATACTAATGACGATTCCAAATGCCTCAACAGCTCCCATTGTCTTTTGGGGCCCACTAGGTTGGTTTTCAGGGTCAGTGGAGACTCTGTGAGCACTGTCAGAGCCGTAGGATGGAGCGGACCCCGACAGCAGTGGCTGGGTAGCGTCATCTCTTGTTAACGCCATGGTGAACACGATTATAGGAAATAGATTTTTGATGAAGTGTATGATTAGATATGAAAATATATGATGATTCTTGATTGGATTATATATATTTGAAGATACAGAACACCATCTAGGCGCTTAAAGACGCAATATTCGGGAATTACCAACCGTGGCAAGCCGCCCAGACCCACTTTTCGCGTGTCATAAAGATCCTTGTATATCAGAAAAGAGAAAATATGACATTTTAGGGTTAGGTTATAAATTCATGGCAACTACTTCCATCATCCGTTCCGAAGACGGTAATCACTATTGTTATCTTGTGAGACAATTAACTCAAACTGTCGCTAACAAAGCAACACTCAGCTGAGGCAACTCAAATGCAAATACGCCGTTCGAATCCGCTGTCAAACTTGACGTCGTCGTCTTGATAATGTTCTCCGTTGCCGTGTTCACCGCATACGGATCCCCGTTGCCTTCCAGAACTGTCAAACTCGCCTTCGCCCCCGACTTGATGCCGTCAAAGTCAAGCTTGACTGCCACTGCCTCACTATTTGTCGTGTTATAAACAGCCCCCTTCCACACCAGTTCACCGGCCTCTCCCTTCCCGGCAACCCAGTATGCAGGGCCAAAGGTCCCGGTGGTCTCCAGGGTCTCGGTAAGCTGCTTAGAGGAAATAAGCTGCCAAGTGTGGTAAGAGGTTGATTTAATGGTCTCGTCGGGGTCTGCGGAGAAGTGGACTATGGTAGCAGGCCATTGGTATTTGTTAAGGTTAGTGATGACGGGGGCGTAGATGGTTCCGGTGACCCGGTCGGAATTCCGCTCGTAGCCGCAGAAGGCAATGTACTCGGAGACGGAGCCGATCCACCAGGGCCGAGAGCGAATAGGACCGTTCCAGGCGGTTCCTCCGTTGGGGTGGACAGCAGCCACCTCACCGACAATGTGGGTGATATTGATGTTATCGAAGCGCGGAAAGTCGTTAACCATGTCATCGGGCGTCCCATAGAGATGGTAATCACCCCATGCAGGCTGCGGGATGTTCGAATACCCGTTAGTGACGGCACCGGAGGAGATGACGATGAGATCGGGATATTTAGCAAGAATGGCTTGTTGGAAGAGGGGAACCGGTAGTTCTTGTAGGCGTCCCAACCGGCGGTGCCGCCTCCGAGCCAGTCTTCGTTGCCGACTTCGATGTATTTGAGAGGATAGGGTTCCGGATGGCCGTATTGGGCGCGGAGGGCTCCCCAGGTGGTGTCTGTTGAGCCGATGACAAATTCGATTTCATTGAGAGCGTCATCGATGTATGGTTGGAGGTCGGCTTCGGAGACGATGCCACCATCCAGGGCGAGGCCGGCCCACACGGCGAGAACTAGCGGAGTGTTAGTGTCGGATGTCCAGCCTGGAAATTGAGGGATCCGGAACTCACTGCTCTCCATGTTCATGTCTTCGGCCCAGTCGAGGTATTCCATGAGGCCAAGGCCGTTAGTCTGCTGGTAGCTCCAAACACCAGGAAACCCGGGGCGATTCTTGAGTGGACCGATGGAGTTCTTCCAGTCCCAACGGTCGGCAATGGTGTTGCCTTCGAGCATGTTGCCGCCGGGGAAGCGGAAGATGCGCTAGAGGAGGTCAGCTTGAGCATTAAGGTGAGTTTAGACAAAGAGAGACTTACAGGGTCGAGGTCGGCAAGGACCTGAGCGAGGTCAGCGCGGAGGCCGTTCTTGCGGTTCTTGTAAGTGGGAGGGAAGAGGCTAATGAGGTTGAAGTCGAGGGAAGACCCGGAGGCCCTATGATAATGTTAGTAAATTTTCTAAAGATCGAGGTTTTTAGTTTTACGTACACTCGAGTCGAAAGTCACAACAAATGAATTATTGACATTCGACGCATCATCCTCCGGCGTCAACTCAACCTGATGCTCTGTCCAACTTCCGTCTACCGACTTACTCGCCACCTCCACACTCCCGTAAACAATACCATTCCCTCCAACTAACGACGCATTAAAGAACCCCGAGTATCCCCCATGGACCCAAAAGGACCCCGTGTATTTCTGCTTCTTCACGCTAATCCCCAGTACCCGCCGTTCGCAAACCCAGCGGACGCGGCCCCACTTTCTGGGGTCACCCGGAGAGACTTGGGGAGGGCTGAAGATAGAGCGGGCGAGACATCTTGAAGCGAAATAGAGGAGGAAATTGAGGTGTAGCCGTCGAGAGAAACCGGGAATTGGGTGCTGTATTGGAAAGCACGGTTGCGGATGAGTTCGCCGTAGAGGCCGCCGTCGCCAGAGTTGTTGATGTCCTGAAAGGTGTTAGTTGAGTGAGCAGATTAAGAGAATGAAATTCCATTATGGAATAGAGATTGAATGAGACATCGGACTAGAGCTTATACCTCGTGGAGAAAACCGTATTGGTGACCACTGGTGGCGTTGCCGGGAGCGGACGAGACGGAGATGGAGACGGTTGTGGCGGCAAGGACCGCGGGGAGGAAAAGGAGGAGGGCTTTCATCTTGGCTGGGATGAAGATGAATGGTGAAGAGATCAGATAAGAGGTATTATGGTGGCTTCATGTCGTGTATTTATATGGATTATCAGACCATTTCGTATTAACGATCTGTAATGGCACGATCCCCAATGTTCCTACTCCATATCAGCTCAGAAAGGTACAACCCAATGCGCACCAACCGGAATGCTCCGTCTTCATCCTTCCGACAGACGCCCTTGGCACTAATACCCTTATTCTCACATCACTTCACCCTGCTCTGTCTCTGATTTGCCCGCTTATACACCCACGTTGACTACTACCCGACCATCCGGCCTCACAGCAATGACGACAATCATGAATGAAAGAGTGCAAAGGATTCAGTCTGGCGGATAACATTTCTCCATACAGATTTACACAGAATAGAACCTGGGGAAATGTAACATGGCTTCAGGCTAAATCTGAGGAAAATGGGACCGGGGTCCTCCGATATGGAGAACCGGACGGAATCACATGCTGTGTTATATAGGGTTAAGATACGAACAATAGACCCTAGTTGTCAATAACCCTCAATCCCCATACGCTCAAATCAATTAAGCTTGACCAAAATATACCAATTCTTCAGCGTCACTAAAGAAAAGCTCCCAATTCTGTTCCACATCAGATTTTTACAGCCATTCTCAATCTTTGTTATCGATTATATAGATCACAACTGATCTCTACAGCATCAGAGCTTATTCACCTACGATACACCGACGAAATCGCCAATTGCACCAGCGCAAAAAAACTATTACTCACGTCACCAACTGCCGCCCATTTTTGTAGCCTGATCACCCTCATTGCAAGTGACGCCATTTCCCCAATTTGGAATTTTTGGAGATACCTGCGATTCCGTGATCTTGGAGACCGTCATACAACAAAAGCGAAAAAGCCCCCCTCGACATCCAACCCCGGAATATCCGTCCTGATACCCGCACATTCCTTCGAATTATAACCTGCCATTTTTCCCTCCCGCCCATCTCCACCCTCTACCTAAAACACACACCCGAACAACACTTCTCTATATACCCAACTTCATCGCCCCACCCCGGACCACCGGCCCCTCGCGGCCACCGCAAACATGGCCCGCCGCATCGTACGTTCTCCCGGCTCATAAAAATAGACCCTATCTTAACCCTTATAGATACGCACTGCGGTGCAACTGACTGTCGCCATCATCACGGCGCTCTTAACACTCACGATACTTGACCAAAACTTCCGGGTTCTCCCATCGTCGATCCATGCGTACATGCCGCAGCACCATCATGGGTTGGTGGTGACAGATTTGATGATTACGACGTGTAACAGTATCAATTTGTTCTCATCGTGCAAATTGGATGAGAAGGTTTGGACGAGGATTGATAAGGATTTGTATTTGGGTGGTTCGCTTTTGTCGAGGGCGTATATTCATGTGAGGAGGGCAAATGAGGAAGAGTTGACAGCAGCGGACAAGGTAGTTATTGATGTCACTGTTGGCCGCCTCGACCCGTCGACGGCAACGGCAAAGTACGAGTCAAGGCCAGGAGGTCTGTGGCTACTACGTGCTCCGGGGATTCAAACAGCGGATAACGACAAGACTGTTACTGGCGTTGATGTCCTTTTCGGCGATGACGCGGTCGAAGTAAGGCCGGGATGGTCAATCGTCGGGACACCAATACTCCTGACGGTTGGCTCCGGGAAGGCCCCCGGCCACGTCACGCTCCGCCGCGGCGTCCAAGCCGCTCCCGTGAAACCCGAACTCCAAATTAACTCTAATGGCCGCTTCAAAATTTTACAACTAGCCGATCTCCACCTCAGCACCGGTGTCGGCAAATGCCGTGATGCCGTCCCAGATACTTACAATAACGGCCCTTGCGAAGCGGACCCACGGACCATGGAGTTTGTGGAGAGGATCCTCGACGAAGAAAAGCCGGATCTAGTTGTGTTGTCAGGGGACCAAGTTAACGGAGATTCCTCGCCGGACGCCCAGTCGCCCATCTTCAAGTATGCCGCAGCGCTGATTAAGCGGAAGATCCCGTACGTGTCCATATTCGGTAACCACGATGATGAGGACACAATGTCCCGGGAGGCCCAGATGGCGATTGTCGAGTCGCTGCCGTATTCGCTGTCAGTTGCCGGGCCGCAGGAGTTGCCCGGGGTCGGTAACTATTATGTGGAGGTAAAGGGACGGGGCAGCTCAGGGCATTCGGCGTTAACGGTGTACATGATTGATTCACATGCTTATACGCCGGATGAAAAGAAGTTCCCAGGGTACGATTGGATTAAGCCGGCGCAGGTTGAGTGGTTTCGGAAGACGGCGCAGGGGTTGAGGGCGAAGCATCAGCAGTATACGCATATGCACATGGATTTAGCCTTTATCCATATTCCGTTCCCGGAGTACATTGTACCGGATTTAACGACGGTGAAGGGCGAATGGAGAGAGTACGTTACGGCCCCACAATATAACACAGGGTTCCGGGATGCGTTGGTGGAGCAAGGGGTCGTGATGGTCAGTTGTGGCCATGACCACGTCAACGATTACTGTGCCCTGTCTACCTCACCGGACCACAAGCCGAAGTTATGGATGTGCTATGGAGGTGGCGTTGGCTTCGGGGGGTATGCTGGGTACGGAGGGTACAACCGGCGAATTCGCGTTTTTGACATCGATACGAACGAGGGGCGCATCACGACATACAAAAGGTTGGAAAACGGACCGCACGTTGCGGTGAATATTGACGAGCAGATTATTGTGGATGAGGGCGTTGCTGTTGCGGCGGTGATCCCGGAGGGCGAGGTGGGGAATCCGATTCAGGGAATGAGTGAGTCGCAGAAGGTTGTGCATTTTGGAAATGGAGAGAAGGTTCAGTAACGGAATGGTTTTATGGTGTAGTGCTGGAGTATACATAATATAAATATTAGCTAGGTTCATACAAAATATTAAGTAATTATAACCTCTTCCCAATCCATCTCCGCCTCTAGGAATCCCCAATTCCGTAGATCACCCTCGGCTCCTTGCCTGCGTGCAACCATCGCAAGATCTCCGGGTTCATTTCTGTCCACTTCCATCTCCACCGGCAACGCTATCCTCTCTTGCCGTCCTCTTTCCAAAACAACGGCATACGCTCTATCGAAAAACCAAAAAATAACATCAATCATCCTCTCAAAATCAAAAGTACCCAGCGCTGTTTTATCTTGATGGAACTCAATATTCAACTCAACATCTGCCAGCTTCCATCGATTCCTTAGTAACTTCGCTAATCTCAACGCGTCCCGTGCTGTCGACAGCTCCTTTGAGCCCTCGTTATCATCCGCAACCTTCTCAGATAACAACGGACCCAACATCACCGACGTCTCCAACGAATTCAAAACATCTCGATGATACGAATGCGCATGACGACTCCCATTCATCCCACCATCTCTACTCCTTGTCACTGCTTCCTTAAACATGTTTAACAAATGGACCCCCGCCCCTCAATCAACCCATAATACTCAAAGAAGTCCAGCTTAAACATGTTTCGCACATCCGGCTCCGCCAACTTCGGGCTCCCCCCATCCCTCTGATCCCCCCCGTGGTTCCCTGAGGGACCCGCAGCCAACGCTGCCTGATAAGCAGATATCAACATTGGATGCTTCCATTTCAACCGCGCAATGATCCTCAGAAACCTGTCCAGGTTTTCAGCAGCAGTCGTCGACAACGGTTGGGTCGCCGCCGGCTTAATGGCAACTGACGTCTTATTTGGCGAACTCGACCTTGATATATCCCCCGCAAGTTCTCGACGAGGACCGCGAAGCCTCTCTCGGAACCTGTAACGTCGGCGACGGAAGAGCCGGTGTCAATTTCACGGCTGACAGATGCGGTGGATCAGAGACGGCCGCGGGCGTCCCCCAGCGTGAATTTTGGAGGGTAGGGGATTTATTGGCGGAGGATGGGGCATATGGGGTGACGGAGGATTGGGGGAGGATTGGTGGGGGTGGTTTTGTTTTGAGGTGGGTTTGGCAAGGGAGTTTGGGTGGGAAGAGGGTTTTGCCCAGCGGGAGTTGGCTAGGCCGGCCATGGTGAGGAGAGTGTGGTGGAACTTGGGGATATTGTGTGGATGGAAGTGAACAGTAGCGTTGAAGTTCGATATAATGAAAATGGTGAAGATGAATATTGGCTTATGTATAAAACTCAAATTTTGTTGATGAAGACAAAAATGTGAATTTATTGTAAAGAGATGAATTAACATTCTAATCTTGTTGATATTCCTATTTGAGAAGTCAAGATGAATATTAGGTAAGCTCCATTTGCTTACATAAGCAACCCTTTCAACCAACGATATCTGCTGTCGAGACATGACTTGGCAATATAACATCAAGATGAACTACAAGATATCAACTCTATAAACATGAACAGAAAACACTCTCCACCACTAAAATCAGATCATCACATTTACAATAACCCAGGAAAATAAAGACAAGTCATAAGTCGTTAAATTGACAACCAAGACAAGCCCCATCGATGTCAAGACGGCCAGCCTCAACCAGCTACTCACTATAAGCGACCAGTCAAGACCAACCAACCTCAATCGCTGAAGCTCATCAAATGATAAAGCAAAGTGAAACTATCCCGACAAAAAAAATCAACCCCTTTCCACCCTCACCTCCATCTCCAGACCCTCCCCTCACTACCTAGTAAACGAGAAATCAACCACAAAACAATCACTTTAAAAATCAACACAAATAATCAAGGAAATGTAAACTCGCTCGCAGAAGCCAATCAAAAAAAAGCGGATGCGAAGCACAGGCCCAAGGCACAATATCGCAACCTCCTAATCTCTCACCAAATAGCAGCCAACAAACGCCAGATATAAAAACAAAAAAAATCCCGTGGTATCCAGAAACAAACAAACAAAATCAGAGCAAGGAAAAAAAATAAAAGCACAAATCCCCCTAGTCTCCTTTTGTTCCCGTCCACAGACACCTCTACACCCCCCTCTTACATGACAACACAGCATCCACAACCTGCCTCTTTGTCCTTCTCTAACTCGGTACGATCCTGCTCTTGTTTCAATTGTTTTTGCTGTGTCTCTTGAATGTGTGTCTGCTGAGGCTCGTCCCGCATCTCCTGAGGAGTGCCCGGGCGGGAAATTGTGGGGCCATTTCCGCAGGGGGTTAGAACCGGGGATCCCGGGGGCTTGTCGCTGATCTTAGGCATCGTCGAATAAGATCCTGACCGAACAGTAGGTGATCGAGGAATGTCGGTAGTCCGCAATGGCCATTGGTCGTCGAGCTTGTTCTCTTCATCTACTTCGTCATCTTCTTGTTCAGTTGTAGCAACCGGCTCCGGTGGCTTAAGGAAACCCTCGTCGTTAAGTGGTCTAAAGTCTTTGTCGTACACACTGCCAAATTTGCCTTCCTGCTCCCACCGCTCTTGTTGTAAGCGTCGGGCCACAGTTGGCAAAAGTTGCTCCTCCGGCGGAAGACGAGGGTCGGGCCGGTACGCCGAAATCATCCACGGCGGATCACCCTCCGGCTGCTTACCCGACGAGGTGCCCGCCTTCCCGGAAATTGCGTATTCTCCCGAGCGCGTACTCGGTTGAGTTCCAATGCTATCTCTGTTCCCCCGAGTTTTGGGTCGTGACAAGCTACGACGCGGTGGAACCGACGATTTGCGGGTGGCAGAAACTTTGCGTGGCGACTCTCCAACACCTCGTCTTGAGGTTGGTGGCATAGAGCTCGACGTCTGATATGATTCGTTGTTGGTTTTGGTGCTGCCACTGCGGGACCGCGGCTTGCGCGTTGAGTCGGCATCAGGATCAAAGGATTTGGAGCGGCCAATTGGCGCATCACGGTCCAGAAAGTCGTTGGGGATCGGGGCGGGGCTGACCCTAGCAACGGGGATGCGGGAGTTCTTCCCCATTGTAAGAGGCGATTCCCAGTAGCCACCATCCATCTCCTCCAAAATCTCCTCGGGAAGTCGTAAATCCCACTCGGGCACCTCAATGTCGGAAGGTCTGTTATCCGCCGTAATTGAGTTCTTCCTAGATCCCTTATCATGGCGGTGACTATGTTCCGAGCGATCTCGTCTACGGCTCTGTGCACGAGGCTTCGGAAGAACGAAGCCAGCAGCTTGAAGCTCAGCGTTCTCAATCTTGGCTAACTTATCGCGGTGAATCCACTTGTCAGTCTCCGTCTGCGGGATCGGCACATTAAGGTCATCCTTATTTCTATCACGGGGCCGGCGTTCGCTGGTGCGGCTCTGGGCCCGAAGTGGCAGCAGGTCTAGTCTCCCCAAAAGTACCGTCATCAGCCATTATCGGGGTCTGCATCTCATTTTCACGTTCCCGGTCGATTTTGCCATTAATAAATACTGGTGAAGGTTTCCTGCGCGAGCCGTCGGCGTCAGTGTAGCCCGAAAGGTACAAGGCGTCGTTTTCGTTAGACACTACAGACTTGTCATTATACTCCTATATACAAGTTAGTCAGTGAAACAAATGTAGTAACATCTATTGGCTACCATCATGCTGTCAAATTGGTAATTTACACACCGAGTCTGCGTGGATCCGATCACGATTATTTGCCTCTGACTCCCACATCGCAGCGTCACGCCCATGGCTGCTGCTCGGTGGCGTCAGGGTCGAGGTGGCATGCGCTGTGATAAGCGTAGCCATTGTGGAAGAGCTCTGGCTTAGTTAAAAGCCAGCGCCCTTGAGTTGACAGAGTTCCGTTGAATGAAAAGTTTATGTTAAAGCGCCTTGCCGGTCTAGAAATGGGAGCTCTGTAATTGAAATATATCTCAGTCGCCAAATCACGCGCTAGGACCAGTTTATGAGATATTCAGGGAACCAATTATTCCAATATCCAAATACGGTATAGAATTCAATGAGCTGACGAAGGCAGAAAGCGTCGAAAGGAAAAATCAGTCTTCGAGTGCTCTAACGTACTGATCGACTATCCGGGAGGACGTAACTTGTTGGAGAGTATCAATATCAACTGAAGAAAATACTGTATATTGTAGCGTGGCAATGCTAGTTTTAATGGCAAGTAGAGAATTGGTGATAGACAAAGATTTAGTATAGCAATGCGTATGTTATAAAAGAATGAGTATGGATAAGACGGGATATAAAAAGAGAGTATTGTTGGTGGTAGAAACAAAGTGACGGATTCTACTAAGAGAACAAAGACAAAATTAAAAGCAAAAAAATAGCAAGAGTCTAAAAGAGCGTAAAAGAAGGATATCGAGGATGTAGTGTAAAATCAGTAGTAGACGTCTGCGTCAGTGGTCGCAATGATATGTCTATTATCGTCTTAGTATATAATCGTCGTGATCGAAGCGTGTAGTTTGTGTTTAGATAAGCGGGTAATAAACTCGAGTTTGGGCGAGATAATGTTGCTGCAGCTGGAAGCGCAAGTAGATAAATCGATGGCTGGGGTGGATGAAGCGGCCAGAGTCGGATTAGAAGAGAATGTAGAGGTGAGTATTGATATGAGAAACACGATCACCAAGCACAGTTTAAAAACATGACATTTAGATATATCAAGTCCAATGGTTGAACAAAAATCAAAATAGAACAAATAATGACAAATTGAGCCACTAGCAGCAGAAACGAGTGGAAAAGGAAGAAAATGTGAAAGAAAAAAGAAAAGAAGGAAGAAGTTGTGATGAAATGTGCGACCGGTGCCAGAGACAAGAAGGCAAAAAAGACCAGGAAACCTTGACACTTTCTGAATTGAGCACCGCACAATCAGTTCCTCGAACAAGAAAGAGCGAGAGAAAAAACCAGCCCATCAGGGGCGGTCACGAAGCGAAAAGCGAAAGACTGAGAGCACAAACACAGAAGGCATTGTCATCCGTCCACCACCAAGCACCAACAATTAATTACCTACGACGAGCTAGGGCAGGCAACGCAACCACAGAGAAGGAAGGGGAGGAGGAGCTTTTGATGGACCCCGGCATGGTAGCCAGTCATTGATTTCCCAGGTCGGGCCTGGCTAGACTTGTTGGCTAGAGGCGTCGATGCTCGTTCGTGACACTTTTTATCATGGGCGGGAGACAGATTACGGCTTCAAGCGGTAGCGTGGGAGCGTGGGAGCTTGCCTGGTGGAATAAGGGATGTTGCTGTGGTCATACCGCTTCTTGTGATTCTGGTACAAGGTGATGCCTTGTAGTAACATAGAAATAGCTCTGGCAAGTAGCTACTAATCATATTTTGAAAGAATAGAAGCTACCACTAAGCGTAGCTAGCAAGCACAATAATGATAGCTGTCAGCTCCTTCTTCGTTTTTCTCGATAGTTGGAGATCCCAACTCCAATGGGCGTCCTCTCGGCCCTTTTTTGACAACAAAAAACAACTCAGACCAAAAGGAAAGAACTTGGAATTACCGTGACCCGGGGTCTACTCAACAAAGACAGGGACTGGGCGATCTGATGAAGTCGACCCTTTGGCGATTGGAATAATGTCTTTATTTTTATTTAGCTGTTGATTGGTGAAGGTATCGTGACTTCAGAATTCCATTGGAAGTGGCTCAAGCTCTCTGGGAGAACCGACTTGTTGTTCTATGTAATCTGGCAGATTGCCCTTGTTTCGCGTACGGGTTTTCATGTCACTCAACTCTCAGGGCATCGGAGCACAAGGTTAGCCATCCGGTATTGTTTGTATTATGCCTTGGATAACATTGGTTTTGTTTCCGGATGTTATCCGCATAATCTCTATACAGAGCTCATAAAACATTAGTGCGAAAAATACACATAGAAGAAACCCTTCATAAAAGTTAGTCACTCTTTTGTGTATCATCGCGATAAAGTGAGGATTACGAGTTTTTGTTGCTTATATCCTAAAAGAACTCTAGTTATTCCAGGTTAACAAGCTCAGTGGTTCTTTAGTTCGGGTTATTAATACTTGATTCTCAAAGTACATTTACTGCAATTCCTGTGCGTAAAGGTATATGAGTTAACCGACTAAAGTACTGACATTCAGGATTGATCCGGGTAGATTAAGTGACAAGCTTTCAGAACTTTCAAAGCTTAATATTTACTTTGGAATTATCTTGCATATACTTCAAAGAGCTCAACTCGATATGTGACCAGAATCAATGCGACAGGACATATTTCGGTTCAGATCATTCTCTTCAGGATACTATTGACATGTCTCTCTCCGCCTCATCGGTATTCGGCTTCTGGTGAGCACGAAAAACTCTAATTGTGACTTTTCATGCAGCTTGGGAACATAAACTCCATTCACTATAGGCGAGTATCTACCCATTCTGTCATGCAGCCGTCAACCTCCGCAGCAATCCTATCCACAATATCTCACATCATGCGATTTCTCCTTCGCAATGAAGATATCATCAGCTCGGTTCCTCTAGAAATAGACCTTAGCAACCACAATCATATCAGCCAAACATAAACACACGTTATTTCCATCTGTCTTCTGTCTAGTCACCAAAAGCAATGACCAAACAAGAAATGAAGCAGTAGCATCCATATTCTAGTCTGTTATATCAGCCAATAGGCCGGCCCCTGGCCCCCTCCTCAATGTCTCCAAGCTTTCCACCATTGTCATGAACGCCCGAGCACCAGCTAGACCACTCCGTAAATCGCCATTTATTTATCTACCAACCTACTAATCCCCTCAAGAATTTGCTACAATATGCAAGCTCTTAGTTCTCCAGCGTTCCCCATCACCCTTCTTTTCCAGAACCACAGATTGGCGCGAGCTTCCTCACTCGCTCGCGAGATCTTTACGAGTCGGGACTATGCTCTGTCGCTGAGATTTCCCACTGACTCGGCGTGTGGTAATGCTATGGTTGCAATGGATGTCAAAGAGGTCACTGGGGGGAGGTTGGCAAATATACTTCGGACGATGACGGTGCGGTAAGATGGCAGGTGATGGTTAGATTCATGATGTCAGCCTCTTTGTGAGGAATATCTTGGGAGAGTTGGTGGCTGAAGCAATTTTAAGTCTGGTCCCCAGATTCCCGCCAGCCACTGAGGAGGTTTATGGAGGGTTAGGTGTTTGGGGACAACGTCATAGTGTTTAGAGTGGTATTGGAACTCTACTAAAATAACCCACTCTATCGTTATTTATTATAGGTTTAATTCCAGCTTCTCTATATTTTAACTTGACTTTTTGTCATTATAGAAGCTCCGCTATAGACAAATGTTTGAGACAATACCAAATAATAGTACTTGCTGATCTTCCATTCTAATGTTCCCCAGATCACCACCAAACTCCACCATCTCATTTACCATCTCTGACCTCTTGGGAAATCAAGAACTAGGGTGTAAATCAAACTTAACCAGGGTTCAATCTCGGGATTTCGATATTCTATTCTCAGAATATTAACAAGTCTAGATTATCGTCCTCATCTCCCTTATGATAAAGCCAAGTCCCATAATGCAGCCGAGGCATATTCACCGTTCCAAAAACATCAGACATCTCACCTCATAAGGTATATTCGAAGCAATATCTTCAGATACTAAATTTCCTGCTTCTAGGAATATCGATACACTTAACAAAAGCCTAGAACCACTGAAACTCAATAGGGATTACTTTTGCTCGTAGATAAAACCCTCACCCACTTAAAGAACCCGTCACCTGGAACATCCCTTGCATCACTATTTTCAGCTGACCCGATAACTGAGAAATTGACATCCCTAACGCAAAGAGCCTTCTCCACTTTCCAATATCCCAATTTCACAATACCTGTCAAATATATTTCCATCCACTCATGTCAGTTGCCTTTCTCTTCATACCCGCTTGTTTTGCAATGACGTTGAAACAAGTGTGTTGATGTCTTAAACCGCGAGCCTACCGCGATAGGCAATGAAGTTTGTTGTGGAGGGCGGTAGCTACGGTAGCGAGGATAGGACTAGTGAGTTGGTAGAAGGGGATGAGATAAAGTCGTTTAGTAGTTCAGTTTGTGATAAGTGATGGTGGTCGTACTTTATGTGAATCATGAAGTAGTTTTGGGGAGGGTGTTTTAGTAATTAATGGATGTTATTATCAATATGTTGTGAATCTGAATATCCTTCAAATGAGTTTTGAAGCTTATAGTCAGCAAATTTAATGTCGGTGGTATAAATTTAATACATTAAGCCCGCTGCATGGTCATCAATAGGGTTAAAAACAAGATACCGCAATTCAACCCTAGTTAGCAACCTCCACTTTTCCCCAGGATCGTGACTAAAAAGGGTATCATGATTCATTCAATTATCACCTCAATCATCTAACCCTGATATTATCCTACCCATTTACCTCCCCAAGGAATCCCCACCTCAATCAATCCAACCCCGTGATATCCCAAATCACTCGTTGCATCTAATTCTTCCCAGCTCGCTTCGAATGGCCCCCAAGACACACATAATATCTTTTGGGCGAGAGGGATAGGGGTGAAGACTTTAAAATATCCGTTGGTAAATGAGTGGGACGGCGCGTTTACAGACAAGATAGCAGGTCATGGGAAAGGGTTAGGGTGGTGGGTTGGAGATATAGATGGAAAGGATTGTTGTTGTGATGTGGGGATCTGTGTAAACACAACTGAGTTGCCAATATGCGATTTGAGGCTTGTTGAATTAATGTGCTGAATATTGCGGATTTCCAAAAAATGAGGCTCTTTGAATGG
Source organism: Meredithiella fracta (assembly GCA_023677585.1). NCBI lineage: Eukaryota > Fungi > Ascomycota > Sordariomycetes > Microascales > Ceratocystidaceae > Meredithiella > Meredithiella fracta. Next base: position 1,439,308 of record JAGXCV010000005.1, read on the forward strand.
TACCCTATCAGATGTTTACGATCTTTACACCTAGTAAACTATCTCTTGACAGATCTATAAACTCCTCAGCTTGCGCAAACCACCACGAAAGTCTCCACGACGTCCCACCTACCTCCCTATCCCTAATGACGCCACCCATTACCCCCGTGCTTATATGCACGACATCATCCCGATGCACATTCACGGCACAACATGCACTCGTCTGCACTATCTACAGCCTCCCTGCCGTCACCGTCAGTTGAAAAATTTGATAACTTGAAGTTCTTGGTGTGATTGGGACGCTTTGTCGTTGAGGTTTATTGGGTGGGTTTATGCGAGGGGATAGCCGAGATTTCTGGTGCTTTGGGGACGCCCGAGATTTCAGTGGGGGTAGTGAACGTTTGGGGATGCAAAAAAAATGATGATTCATCGGTGGTGATGTGAGTGTCAAGCCAGTGGACTAAGCGATATCAAATGTTGGTAGCCTCTCAAGAGACTCGCAGAGTCTACGCACCTACCTAAATATCTATGATATTCAAAATCACCAAAACCACCAGCTATCACCTATAGCGTATGCTGTCTTGGTTCGAGCGTCGAGTACGATTTAAGCATGGACCCGGTAGCCAGGCCTGACATTTGGTGTGGGCTTCTATGGGCGAGCTTGGACACATGTTTATGTAATGGTTGAGTTGTGATAGAGATACGTGGACGATCAGACATGATGTGACTTAGGATGTAGTAGACTGGGTATTACGAAGAAAAGTATAAGAGAAGATAGCTATAAGGCGATGGTGAGGATTAAATGATGATAATGACAGTACACTTCAACAGATACGGCCAGAACTCGAGATTTTAAAGAAACAAAGAGAATGAAGAGAAATTTTCTGTTGTAGAATTGGAGCTCATCTCTTTTTTTCATATAGTATTCGCATGTGGTTATGCATGTATGTTCTTATGTTACGAAGGCTATCTTTGTGTCAACTAGACGGTCCTTCCATTTTTGGGAAACTCCATACCCATGTTCAACACAATTCTTAACTATGATTGGTTAATAAACTTAGTTTGCGTGAACTTTGAACATCAATATAACACTGAAGATGTTGTATGAACGAAAAAATAAACCAAAAGTGACAAACTTTCATTTATTATGGAAGGAAAAGAACGATATACTTCCTACGTTTTTAATTTAAATTTATTCTTGATATGAGAGTAGTCACAGTCACAACCTTGAGCTGGACTCCGGTATGAATATGTCTGTATCTGCCACTAACGGATTTTAATAAAATCTCTGGACGTAGAACATACAAATCTTCTCACATTACTCTTTTCTTGAAATTGTCACATGACCGAGGTCATCTGTAGATAGTTATAGTATTCAACTTAGGGTTACTTTTCAACCATAGAAGCAAATGTGATCGTAGTTCAACCTACAGTACCAATGTTACGTTATCCCCAATAATCTATATTTATATCCTCTACCGACTCTCGACTATCAGTCTTACATTACACTTACTATTTCCACCTGCAAGCACAACCATCAGACGAACCACGACCACCCACTACACGTTTAAGCGAATCCGCGTACCCAAATTGCTAAACCGAGTGTTTACTAGAGAAATAGACATATATGCGAAGAGTATGAATTATTGATTATCATTACATTCCGTAGTAGATCTCGTCCATGTGTTAACCCCACAAACAAGCGCCCCTGCATATTTGCCCTCCCTCCGTACTCAGCATTGCAGCTAGCTAGTCTAAAACTTATTAACTCGACATTTCGCAAATCCCTATCGCCATCTTACCGACAAGACCTTCCTCCTCCTGGGACATTCATACCTCCAGGCTCCTTCTCAATTTCCCCACAAACTCCACTAAGAGTCCCACGAATTGCCATTAGGGTCGTCCCACTCTTCCAGAGCGTAGCACAAGCTAGCCACTGATCACCCACTGTCGTCGCCATCGGCACGGTACCATGAATCCTATTTGTTGGCTCGTGGAATACAATGAGAACGCATCGAGTATTCGCTTATTAGGGGGATGGTCGTTATAGAAGAGGGCGGATATCACTTAGACATGTGCTTCGTGGTTTGCCTATCTGGGAATAAGGGAGATTTCACTTGCGGCGAATTTTGCCTACTGAGAAGCATTATAGTTTTATGGATTGCAGCAGGTTGGCTGGCAGATTAGGCGGCCGGGGAGGGAACAGGTGACCGGTTTTAGGGGCCGTATGTTTACAGAGTGGCTAGAGGGAATTAGGTAAAGATGGATAGCGTGTTCATAGGCCAAGGGATTGAATAAATGGGTTGGAATCGAGGTTTTCTGGGACTTTGATAGGTTATAAGCGAATGTTAGTTTGGTAATGTGATAAATTCGCTTTGAAATGCAGTATGCGTGAGGTCGCATGGTTGGGATTTTCGGGTCATACACGTTGGTATTGAGTTTTTTTGATCAACGTGACAAGATGTCATTGACATCAGGATATTATAACGAAACATTATCGAATTTGAGTTCAATAACATCATCATCAGTCTCTAGAGTTGTTGGTAACCCTTGACTGTCAACATTACAAACCCTCCATTTCCTATCCCTCCCTCCCCACCGTTGATTCATTCCATCTCCCGAAGCATTGCCACAAGTAGAATAATTCAGGGTCCAAACAATCCTCATCACCCCCTCCCCAACAAGGGTCACCATAGACACCCCGCATCCCATTCATCCATCATGACCTTACCTTGTCCACCGCTCTTCTACCGTCCTTCTCCCAAGTTCACCGCTTCTCCTGTGCTGACATGGCAATCATATTACTTATATGACTATCAATATCATCTCCAAAGCACAAAGTCTCTAGTATGGCCATTCTCATATATATATATATATCCAAATATACATTAATACGTACCCTAATACACATCACTACCCATTCGCCCCACCTTGACCCCCGGACCTACTCCTCCTTCCTCTAAACTCATCAAGTCCATGCTAAGCATCCCCAAATGTTATCCGCAGCCTCAAAATTTCCATACAAGCATCCTCACAATCCCAACTGCAGACAACCTGCATCGCGTGCCTACCCAGCCAATAAAACCCTTCCAAGTCTCCATAATAATGCATATGGCCACCGCAACTATTGTTCCTAGGCGGCGCCCACCATCCTCAGCTCCTCAAATATGCAGTCAACTTCCCGCTTGACTCCAAATTTAATCAGGAAATCAATCCAAATATTACTATTTTACTAGATATCTCCTTTTCCTATCGAGATGTCTATTGGCTTCCATGGTGTTCCATCGATCAGCGCAGTGGGATATGTAAAGGTTAGGACTTCAAGTGTTCATTAATATATTCATGTTGTAGAAGGCAATCGGTACCTTAGCTAACAGGAGCAGAACATGATGTTTGGTGAAATCGAGGGGTTACTCGGAAGGAAAAGAGGGTGTAGTATGGGTTAGGTAAGGAGTCGAGGGGGACAGGTTGCTGCGTAGGTGGGTTGTGGCTCAGGAGGTTTCTTGGAGACAAATGGATTTGTTGTTGAGGGTTGTCAATTATGCAGTATGGGATTGGGATTTCAGAAGTGATGGGGTTCTTGGGGGTTTCGGGGTGGTATAGACAATAGCTTGGTGATGGCTGACAAGAGTGATATATATATCAAGGGTTATCTAGGGTCCATGGCAATCATCTACCGTGATCAATGATCTGACATCCACCCATGACTACATAGAAAACATGCCTATCATCTAACCAAGAACCAATAAATGATCTAACACCTGACCTATCGGGAAAAAGGCCAACATCAGAATCACCATTGTCCTCATCCTATCAATAGCTCTCGCCTACCAACTCTCGCCACCCACGTCGCAGCCCACCACATTATCTTCGGCGCTTCAGACAGCCAATCGATTTGCATTTGCGGAATAAACGGGCAATGTGTCTGGCAATGTGATTAGGATTTTGCATTTGGTTGGCACACTGAAGGATGTAAAGGTTTGGTTGACGGTGTTATTGAAGCTATAGCGATAGGAAGATGAGTGAGAGCCTAGTATATGTGTGGTTTGTGTTAGTATGTATAATTCATTCTTGGTGACTGATATACACTGGGGACGAAGAGGACCTTTGGTGGCGAGGGTTTAGTGGAATTGGCGATTGAGTTTGTGGCTCTTTGACCCTGGTTGTCACGGGCCGAGGGTGCTAAGAAGGGTTTGATGGAAGAGACGGTGATAATCATGGCCATCTATTGGTCTCTGGGGTCCCGAGGACATCAGGGAAAAGAAAGAGCGTCGTCTTGAGTGCTACTAAGATGGGCATCGGTGACTTTCCTAAGTCATTTGGTAGTTGCAATTTAACAAGCAATAGTTACGTCATAGAAACGAATCCACTGAAGACCTCACGACCCACAATCATCAGAGCAAAGCAACGTGTATCCAATACGCAAGCAAACTACCCCGAAAAGCCCTCTGTTTCACTTCCTCGTCTCCTGTGATGCCTGACAATGAAAGCCCCAGCGAGAGTCCGCAACATGACCAAGACCCCACCTGCTGAAACTCACTTGGACGGTTTGGTCAGCTGGGTTGGTTCGGTGGGTGCGGGGGATTGATAGGGGTGTTTAGGGGGGAATATGCTGCAATGGTGGGCGAAACAAAGAGGGCTGGGGATGTTTGGGTGGTGATGATGGTAAACTGAGAATCAATGGTATTCACGGATGTGATTAATTTGGTGAATTTCAGAATTACTGTATTTTTTTGCCTGTGATTCGATATTATTACTCACTAAAATCCACACCAAAATTATAATTACAATTACAATCACAATTTGAACCCTTAACACTACACTTTCAATATCCTTGTATCTCTATGATATCATCCATCACCATGGCTCAATCAAAAATCTACCAAAAATCCAAAAGTGTCAATACTAATCTTAAGTTCCCTCCAGGTAAAAGGAAAACACTAAACAAGCCACAAAAATGCCTTTTACTCAAGAAATGACTTATTCCACCCTCCCAATGATTGGCAGCCCCAAACCCAAGTGGCTCCAGCACCTGACCACTGATGTGTCCACTGTAACGACTCTGACGCCTTACATCAACACCCATTGTCCGACGCCTTCGTCACCCTCTAGTTCCCGCCATCCCATTGTCTTCCTCGACACTAACGAATCGCCACTAACTCCTGAATAGCCAACGAAACTAAGCTGAGCTAAGGTAACAATAAATCATGAGCTCGGTTGTTGTCATTGTTAGCGAACAGGCCACTAAAGTGAGCGGGTAGACGGCAGGGTGAATTCACAATGGCGGTAGTGCGGTTGCGACTACAGAGAAGACTTTTGTGTTGTATGCAGTTGGCGGGGACCGAGGGGGCCAATGATGCAATGTGACGTCGGATGCAGATGACGAGACGAAGACAAGAGGCTGGAGAGAGGCGATGGCCTCATGGGTTCAATGCTGGGGGTAGGGTTTTGAGTTTCTTTTTTTTTTTAGTAGATGGTGCTGATGGTGTTGATGGTGACAGCTTCAATTCCGGGAGTGATAGTGTTTCTTAGCAGTTAGTGCTTGGGTGAATTTGTCGGTGACTGGAGCTACACGGATCTTTGTGTCCTTTGTACCTCTCGAGCTTATCGACCCAGGAATATTGTATTTCATCTTGTTGTGTCCCATCTTGATTCTGTCCATCTCTGGCTATCGATAACATGAATTAGCCACAGTCACGAACAATGCTCCCACCGAATATCTTTCTTTCTCCTTTTCTAGAACATTCATCTAAAGCTACGTTCCAAGTACAAATCTCATCTCTTCTCCCGTCGTCTCCTTCGCATTGTATCCCTCTCGTTCCACCAAACCACCAACAGGGCTCTGGCTGCTATTCTCAATCACTGGCTCATGTTCCCCATGCGTTATCTGCCGTCAAATGAGACTCCTCTACCGCACAACAGGTCACAGGCAACCAGGCCTTCTAATTGGCCAGACACCCACTATACGGTTCCATGCTTTTCTTCCAACGTCTCTTTGGTACTGAGATGTCCTATAATGCGCTAGAAAGGAATTGGAAATGCAGAGAGTAGAAATTGATTAGCAAGCTTGGTGATAGTTGGGCGAGGGCTCATTGTGGCTGATGGGTGGATTGACTGCTTACATCAGCGGAAGAGTTTAGGAGTCAGATGAGAGGAGAGTTTGTTGACTGGAGAAGGTGGTGGTCGTGGTGGTGGAGGGAATTTTGTGTTCTTTGAGGCGGTGGTTTGCTTGGGTTGGTGTTTGTAGGAGCAAACAGGTATCTCGAACTCTGTAGCCGAACGGGTGTACATTGGGAAATGAGCCACAATACTAAGTATCTAGATACTTGTTGACTTTCTCTGATTTTGATATAATATCTACAGATAAAAACAATAAAAATCAAACACAAATTTGGTGAAATGTTCTCCTATACGTCCTTTGCCTCCTCCCTCTCTCTCCAATCCTTGTGAAGCACCACCATCTTATTTCTCTTCCTTCTGACCCTCTCAGTTATTGTCAGACCCCCGAATTGTCCATTGTGAACAAAATCCCGGTTCACCAACTCGCACCTGGGAAAAGAAGCTCAGACTCGAGCCATAAAGGTGAGCGACAGCCTTAGATTGCTGTTTTTGTTCTCTCGTGAGCTAGATATCTCTACGTCTTTCAAGTCTGCTGACTATTTGCTGATAACATCTGTATTAATTATTATGTTTACAGCTTGGGTTTCTGTGTTTTCATTTGTATTTTGTATTCATATATAAATAATCAAGATCGGCGTTTCTTGATCTAGAACCCACTGCAAAAATCTCGATTTATATCATTTAGATCCCGGAGTCCTCACTTCCCTCGCGCCAGAAGTCTCGCCCTCTTGTCAACATTGCATCGCTGAGAACGACCTCTCGTAACAAATCCCTTCCATACATTTAGGGAAAGTCTCGCCTGATTTTTTTTCCTATATTTTCTGCATCTTTTTTCTTTCTTACGAATACCACATCATCTTCAGTCATTCGATTTTCTTTATTCTTTTTTTTTTTTTACTTTTCATTGTTCTTGCTGTTTGTATTTACGATCAAACTTCGCATTTTGTGATTTCCTCTCAACATAAACATCAGCATCACACATCTCGGATCATCACCAACAACTGGCCTCATTTTCTTACTTTTCGCCCTCTGATTGCTGTGTCTTATTTTATTTTTTATCTCTTAGTCTCGACTTGGATCAACGCCCACTTGCTGCGTGCTTGCGCCCACCACCGCCAGTTCTGAGACCCCTTGCTTCAGCGCTTTCGCTCTAGAATTCCAGCAGTGAGACTTTGATCTTTCGATTCTCTTGATCCGTATTTGATTTTTCTGGCTATTTCTTGCGTCTTGACGATTACTCGAGTTGGTTTTATTTACTGAGAAACCTCAAGAGATATCTATCTCCGGCTTAGAACTGCTAATTTTTCGTCATTCTTTCGACTATCTTTTGGCCTGGCAACCCAACACACTGGAGCATCTCGACTTCCATTGAGCCTGACACTCTCCACCGCCAGCTCCTCAATATACCCTCAAATTCACCAATAACCCTACTCCACACACCCACCATGGCCGTCTTACCCGACCACTACGGTATCCTCGGAGTCACCTCCGACGCCCTCCTTGCCGCTATCCGCTCCGCCTACAAGAAGAAAGTCCTTCTCTGCCACCCCGACAAAGAACCCAACCCTGCCCTCAAAGCCCAACGCCAACAAGAATTTCAACGAGTCCAAGAATCCTACGAACTGCTCTCCGACCCTCCAAGCGCGCCCGCTATGACATGAAAGTCCAACGGCAAGCCGACCTCCGCGCCCAAATGGATGCCATGAACCTCGGCGGTACTGCCGTCCCGAAACCGACGGCCCGGATGTCGCCAAATCTCTATGCATTCAACGGGACCCGGGTTCCTCCAATGAACCCGCCTCCGATGAATGCATACAACGTCCGCGACGCTGCGCCCCCGCGGAAAAAGAACCATTCTCCACTACGCGGCGAGAGCATGGATGCTGGCCCGGACATTGGCCCCAGGTCATACCCCGAGCGTTCCGTCCCAATTAACGTCCCGTACACCCGCCAACCCACCAACTTTGAACGGAGCCCTGGGAAGGCTCCCCGCTACCGCGAAGATATCGACGAACCCAAGAGATGCCGTGATAAGGAAGAACGGAGACCTCGCAAAGAGGAAATCTCGACCCCTAAGTCGTCGATGTCGGTTCGCCCGCGGTACTCCGAGGAAGCCAAGAGGTCAAAGGAGGACGTTCGGAGTCGCGATAGGGAAAGAGAACGCGAAAAGAAAGAACGGAAAACCGTTGACAAGGAAAGAGAACGGGACCGTGATCGCGACCGCAAATACCCTGAAGCCGCCCACCCCGTGACCGTCGCAAAAAGCATACCGGCAATTTTAGCGACTCCGATGCTGACGCCGACCGCCCCCGGCGCTCTTCTCGCGACAAGAAAAACCGCAGTCACTCGGCCGACCGTGAATGGTCCGGCGAGACTATTCATTCTCCCTCTAAGACGGAATTTGACGTCATCAGTGCAACGGCCTATATACGACGGAAAAACGCAATGCGACAGCGACAACGCCAGCAAAGACGCGGAGGAATTCTGCCGATGATCCGGTAGCAACGACAAGGCGGAAGGATGCGGGGTATGATAATTTGGATGTGAAGCCGGGGTTGCCAAGGACACATACTTATGCAGGGTCATCGGCAGCATATGGCCATTCGCACCACTCGAAGTTGTCGGAGGCGATGACTATGGATAGCTATGGGCATTCTAAGAAATACAGCCACAGTTCACCGCGGGTCCCTGAGATGCCGTCAGGGGCCTACCGGTATATTTCGCCGCGGGAAATCCCTCTTGGTACATACTCCGGTAACACATATGGCGCTTATGACTACGGTACGTCGAACGAATCAGGATACTCGGTGTACACTGAGCCCCCGCCGGTATCGCGGAGCCGTCAGTTTGCCGCAGAGGATGTTCAGTATGCGCCGTATATGTCTCCCCAGGACAGTTGGCCTCGCTAGAAGGTGAGTGGCCAATCGCTGGAGGTGACGGGGCGGGGTGATACGGACAAGGAGGGGGGTGGTGGGTGCGGGAGGGTGTTGACAGTTATGATGATGCCGGTTGTTGTGGAAGTGCCAGCGGTGGAGGTGAATGTGAATATGGGGTTTGGTGGATTTTGTTTCAATTTGACGCAGTGATGAGATTTGGATTTCTTTTTATATGATGGCGTTATATCTGGGACTTGTTTTATTTTATTTTTATGAGGGAGTTGATCTCGACTCTATATCATCACACAGAATCTATTTCTTTTGTCTTATTGGGTGGCTTCATTTATTTTTGTTTTTATTTCATGAAAATCAAATCTTATATTGATTGATCTCGGATATCCTTGTTGTTTATGGATGGCGTATTTCCTATCTTGGCTTTTCTATCGTTGACACGAACAATAAAGTAACTTCACAATGAGAATCTTAGACTTTTAGATTGTGAAATGTAAAATATTCTATAATATACATTTATGTTTAAATATCAAATAACTCCATCAAAATATATATAAACCTCCGTGCCGAACTAACTCCCAATCCACCAAAAAGCAGAAACTCAGACTCAATAGCCACCATTTCACAAACTAAACAATACCTAACTAGAAGTCATCTCTCTTCTACATCAACACATACAACGCACAAATCAAACTCAACCCTAAAATCATTGAACACCAAAACATCACATTGTTCATCGTCTTCCGCCCCTCACCCACTTCGTTCTCTGAATCGCTATCAACGGCAACTGCAACATCTGACAAACAAATCCATACCCCCTCACCTTCTTACTAATACACGCCATGACAACCTCATGCATGATCGCCGAAATCAAAAATGTTAAAACCATCGCCCCAAGCCGCCCCGCATGAGGCCGGGAGGCCCCGTAGACATGGCGGCGCAAGAAGCTGTGCACAGGGATATTCCATTCGCGGGAGAACTCCATCCACTCGGTCGAGTTCCACCAGTCGGAATAAAAGTGACGGTCGGCAAACATGGTGATTTCGCCAAAGAAGCCGAGGACGTATTCGAAGATGACGAGGAAGACGAGAAGGAAGGTAAGCATAAAGGGGAACAGGAGCCAGCTGATGGTCTCGGCGAGAATTAAAAGGGTCTCGGGGGTTGAAGTGGCAGCGTCGAGGCGACCACGCGATTCATCGAGGACGGGAAGGATGAATTCTTCGGAAACAACAGTGAGGAGAAAGATGCAACCAAAGGTAGCCGCAACGTACGAAATGATCTTGTGAATCCTCACTCTAGCAACACGAGGGTATTCCAACTCGTAGCAAAGCGTCGGGCACAAAGTGTAGTCCCACCAGTTAGCCCAAGTCAAGTTCGCCGGATACGTAACATTACCCATAGGTGACACCAACTCCAGAGCAAGGTCCTCCCGAAGCACCTTCAGCTCATCCTCGGAATCAGTCATATCGTCATTATCGGCATCCCGGGTTGGTGGTCGGACAGCGACGGCAGCGGCTGTGGTGCCCTTTCCATAATGAACAGCGGGTGCTCTCGAGGCTATCGCAGGGTGGTCGAGGGCATGAAGGCGGTTCTCGGTTTCGCTAAGGTGGCCGTTGTAGAAGGCATAGGAGTGCATTTTCATGAGCATGACGATGCAGTGAATCAAGAGGAATACCTGGGCAGTCCAGGTCCAGTCGAGGGCAAAGGGAACAAAAATCCAGAGGGCCATCCAAACGATTTGATAGATACTCTGAATCACTATACCACCCTTATTCCAAGTAAGCGGGCCCTTTGCCCCGGAAGCCCGGAAGAGCTTGTGGAAAGGAAGAGAAACCGAAGTAGACGCAACCATGAGGATATCAGCAATAGCCAAGTGCCAAGTCTTAACTGTAAACAGTGTCCATACCCGCACCCGAAACGGATGGCCAGTATCCCGGATGTTCCTCAAGATAGTCGTAATAGCCATAATCGCCAACCCAATCCAAAACAGTGCAAAAAACCCATGGAAATCTCGATAGTCCGACGCCGGATCAAGATGTGACACTCTCGACGCATACTCGATCGTTGGAAAGATCCGTCGGCGCTGCTGAGCGCGTACCTGTTTGCGCACTGAAGACAGCAACTTAGTTGATGGCGGCGCATTTTCCAGAACGGGAGTTGAATGTCCGCTGTTGAGATATATTTGTTAGTAGACTTTCCAGACATCTCGAACTTCTCCTGTCCGCTAGAATCAACTTACCTAGTCATGCCACTCTCACTCTCGACGGACATAGCGCTGAGGGTGCGAGTAGGCGCCAATCGGGACTCTGCGTCTTTTACCAGGCGGGCGCGCAATACATTGCCATTTGCTTGTTCCTGTGATAGGAATTGGGGGTCCGCGGCCGTCGACCTCATCGTGCCGAGCTGGAGTGTGTATGTGTATGTAAATTGTTTATCAAATTCGTAGTTGGTCGTGGGGTCTCGGGATTTCAGGAGAATGCAGGAGTCGCGGACAGGGAAGGGTCTGAGAAATGAGTGGTCGAATTGCTCAAGAGAACGTGGTGATCAGCCAGAGAGTTGGAAAAGAGAAAACAGACTACTAGCAGAGATCAGTAGGTTTTGTAAGGAGTATAGATTATTTAGATCAATGTTGTCACGGTAGCACAGAGATGCGGATGACTACAGTGCCAAGAAATAGGTAGACGAATTTCAACAATGCTAAATATCCAACAAAAGCAAACATTAGAAAGAAAAAGGAAAAGAAAGTGACCTTCATATAACACAGATATAAACAATAAGCCAAGGCAGCTACCTCGGATTCTTCATTCACTTGAGGCTTCAATCCGAGTAGTTGCTAGTGTTCTAAAAAACCTGAAACGCGCAATTGCCAGTTTCTGAGGCTCTAATCGCAGGTGGAGACGCGGACTTGGGAAGCTGCCCATTAACTAACAAGGGAGACCAAGGAAGGAAGAGGAAAGATGCGAGCGGGAATCGAGTAGTGGAGCGGCGGAATGGGCAATGATAGGGAAAAACAAACGGGGCGGAAAACGTGATAGAGGTTCTGGATTTGACAAGAGGTTACTGTGCGAAGGCGAGAAAATCGCATGAGGGAACCAATATGCGGGAAGGAAGTTTGGTGATGCGCAAAGTACCCAGTGGGTGGTGATGGGAGACTCACTATGGGTTGAGATGAAAGATCAGACTGGATAAATTTGATCTCAATTTAGATTGCAAGAGGAATGGAAAAAATTAATGAATGATCAAGAAATGATGGCATGCGCGGCATTCCCCATATTTAAATCCACTTCAATGTTTAATCTTCCAATACTCTCAAGGAATAATGAAGCAAACAAAAACCCACCAAACTTAATTAATGGACGAAATCCCTTCCGAGCCCTCCGTATTATATAATCCCCGACAACCCCGTGCCCCCTCCCTCACCACCTTGCAATCACCCGATCCTGTCCGCGCCAAAGGAGGTATCCAAGTCCTCTACGTACCAATGCGAACTCACTGCGATGTCCACCGGTACAAGCCCCCTCGGATCTGCGCAATGGTAGGGCCTAGGACATTAATCTAGCATAAGGTAATACCAAATAGCCCGGTAGGCAGCCAGGATTGTTAGGGGAGGGACATTTATAGAAGCTGAGTGAAGGGAAGGGCAAGGGGTTTTGATGGTGTAATGTTATGCGATTAAGCGATGGAATGGAGGCGAGATCATACTGGGACGATTATAGTGAAGTAGAGGCTGCAAATCTATTTAGCTCGCATAATAGATTTTTAAAGGGTTGTATAGGGTTATAATTTGTAGTACACAGTAGTTGGTATGACTTCGGAAGATCCGTTGATCTCAAACGCCACATGAATTAGAATTAGAAGCATTACTCTCTTCTTCAAAGGGTTTCTTGTTTAGATCTAATAATCATGAGAGTTTGCATTTTAATAATATTCTACCATAACGTGACACCGGGGCTCTAAATCCTTCTGGAATCAAAAAGTGACATGTGACAAGTGATAGATATGAGTTATTTTGAAAGTAGATAGACCTCTAGTGACATTAAAGCTCATCATACTCTACTACGCATGGAACAAGACAAATCAGTTGAATATTCTCAAACTGTAGTCTAGCTCGCGGCCAGAGTTGTGCTCCCGACTTCACGTCGGGCCGGCGGAATTCTGCACATATGAGAATCGACCGGATACATCAGCTTCATGATTCATATCAAATAACCAGGAGATTAATCAAATTAAATGAGTACTGAACAACAACTACCTTCTGGTAATTAAAAGAATACTCTCAGCAGACAAAAAGATGATCTGAGGCGGACTTGAACCGCCGACCTTTGTGTCCAAGCAACTGAGCTACTGTTAGACAAACGTGATAACCAACTACACCATCAGACCATTTGTCACTGAAGATGTTGTCTAAAAGGGAAGATATGAATTTCTTTTAGACCTGATGGACTACAAAAAAATTACTCCTTGGAGACTCATGAGCTAGAACAAAAAAACATACAACACTGGATGTTCCCACGTGGTCACCCACCGTAGTACTGATCCAATGCTCCGTGGTTTAACTATGGGGGAGCAGACGGGACCCCGTATTTTCCACAGGCTATGGTCGTATGTGTTCATATCCATGTGAATCTCTGTCTATGACTGAGAATACCTCGGAGACTCAAAGACAAAAATAAGACAAAAAATTAATTGCGTAATCTTGGAATAAAACCCAGGGCTAATTGAATCATTACCGGATGGCAACGATTAATGTTATCACTACATAAATTACGCTAGTGAGTGCTTGTTGGAGGAGGATGAGGTATTGGAGATGTAGATGGGCAGGGAGGGGGTATTGTGTGATTGGTTGGGGATGTATGATATGGTTACACGAAGATGAGTTGATAATGGGAGTAAGAAGGTTGGAAAGAACAGATAATGGAAAGAACTGAGAATTATCTTCAAATGTCCATTTTTCCTTAATATATTTTGATTTCTATTATCTCTACTTTCTGCATTCATCTGTTTTACATATCTTGATACATAGTATAAGGATATTCTACCATGATATTCAGGGCTCCAAGTTAGACTCTAAGCAAGATTTACTGTACTCAAGACCTCTTGATCAAACCAATCTGAATACTGCTCACATGAATGATTTGACCCATAGCTTTGTACTCAACAGCGACTGCCAACCCCACCTACTTTGTCACATGACCAATTTCTATACCCTCGCCCGACAACTCATCTATTTCCACCATCTCAAATGCCCCTCTTCTCCCTAATCTCTTATACCTTCTGTCCATCATCTTAACTATCATGAACTTCTTTCAACCTTATCCCCTCATGAACCTACCACGAATTTCATAATCATATGACCCTTCTCATGCCCCCTGCGCTCCCACCCCAACAAAGAGACAACGTTTCCCGGCAGCAAACTCCGTACTCAAGGTCCGAGCTCTCCTGTTGATCCAATGAGTGTTGTTAAGGGCTTTTCATGCTTAATAAAGTTATGTTATGATGAGAAGTGATGATAGCTTGGCAGGATAGAGGGGTGGGTTGAGAGGGAATTGGACACTCCCTTATGGAATGGGCTAGACTTTGGGAATTTGGGGAGGGGGAGGGGGAAGAATGTGCTTGGCTAAGAGGATACTATGTTGTAGTTCACTCTTGGCGGGTGAGTAGATTCGGATGGGTAGTGAGGGTGAGGCATTATGATAGTGTAGCCTCGGAGAAAATTGCGGCTCGTTTGATAAGGAGATAAGTAAATGGTGATGGATGGGATGGATTGATAGTGAGTGGAATCTGACAGGTGTTTTCGAGCTATTCATAAGTTAGATGACAGAGAAAGTTGCCGATTTGAGATTGAGTATGAAAGTAGAGGATCCAGTACTTAGTAAAATTAAGTCTGAGGTCTCTAGATACTACGCATCTCGACCACTAATCAACTTCGCAACCAACTTCTATCCACCTGATAGTTTCACCTAATGTTTCCCCCCCTTCCCTTCGTAAATCACCACCAATATTCCCATTTTCCTCCCAATCTAGCAAATCTAAGCGACCTGACATGGTCTCCGCTGTCTCTCCCCACCGCCAATCATTCACGCCGAATACAAACATGCACAATCCATCAGGTATTTCTCAAACAGCGTTGCTGGTGTTGAGAAAGCGCCAGTCGCTTAAATGTGCTAGATTTGCTAATCTATTTTTGTGGGTGGGGGCACTGATGGGGTTTAACACGTCCCAAGAGGGTGGTGGGGAGATGTGTCTCATAGCATAGGAGAGAAACAGAGAGTTTTTGTGGGAATATGGCAGTTTATGTGTAGTGAGACTATGGTATTAATGATAATGTATCTACACATATCTAATTGCGTTGTAAGATTGTGAATGAAGAAAGATGGTTCATTTCCATATACAAATATAGAAAGTATATCGAAGTCGTGATATACATCCACTTACATTCCTTATCTTCAACTGTCATCCCTTGTAACTCAATCCTCCAGCACACCTCCGTTCTCGTCACCATCTAAACAAGAGAAAACTTGAGAGAACACAATTCTATCCTTCGCTCTCTCACCAACCTGTCTCTGTCACAAAAAGGCTAAAAGTCTCCACTTAACAAGATTTCGGCTTTTTCTTTGGATATCTCGACAACTACAGTGCACGGTCTGAACCTAGAGCCCGTGTTGAGTCTGCGACAAAGAGAAATTGACAATGCTTTCAAGGGAGAAGAAGAAAAGTGTACTACGTGTTTTTGTTAGTAGGTTAGTAAGTAGGCGGAGGTCCCCTTTGGGGTAAATAATGGCCTAGGGCATGATACTAAGACATTTTTGTCTGTCGCGCACTTGAGCTACCCTGTCTTATAGTTGATATGTGTGCATAACAGGTGTAGTTTCAGTCAGGTGACAGCCTTTGATAACTCAATACACTATGAGAAAATACCCACTGCATGTTTTTATCTCTCATAATCCTAGTCTCTATTTCCCAAACATCTGAATATTGAGGTCTCTCATGAAATAATCTCTTCCATATGGTCCACGGTCCGTCAAGATGTCTTGGGGCTAATGGGTAGTTCTGTGGGTTTGAAAGCTTGGGGGGAGTGTACTGCAGCATTGTAGACGAAGCCAAGACCGTTTGTACACGGTCGGTTAGTTGAGTAGTGGACGTTATGCGTTTCGTAATAATAAAGGGAGATAACGCCAAGATGAAGAGCCAAGACGATATTTAACTCTTGACTTTAGAAAAAAGGATTGTGAATTTTCGGTCATGCTCCGGAGTGTTGATGGTTACGGCTTAATAAGATTTTCGGAGTACCAGAAATGTAAAAAGTATGTATTGAAACAATAGGTATTGCAATGTCAGGCATATAAATTTAGATATTAACATCTATGATATATTTATCATCTCCCACTCACAAACATCCGCCAACTCAACGCCCGCAAAACTTTAGTCATCCCCGATCGAATCATCATCCTCCGTAATCTTTTCCCCAACCCTTATCCTACTCTCTAGCCACCTGGCCCCGCCATTCGCCACTAAAGAGCAAACACAATATATTACCTTCTTATGTACCACCTCAGCCTCGCTTTGTGGTGCGACAAGCCAGCCATGGCTCAGTTGTATCATGGTTATAAGGCCTTGGCAGCTTTCAAGCTTAGAGTATAGAACAGGTGGAGAGGACCGTGCCGGGGTTGCGGGCTGGGATGCCCGGTAGGTCGTGAGCTAGGCGGCGCGTAGAGCTTTGAAGATTTGCTATGGATATTAGTAATGAGGTCGTTATCTAGCTGGGCCGTATGGTCATCTTGAGGGCTTTGAACGAAGGAGATAAAGGTGGAAAGTATGAATTTCATCCCCATCCTGTGCACCGCTATGCGCCTATCCCTTGGCTTTCATATTTCGTCATCACGATATCTCCAACATCTGAACAATCTGTCATCATTCGTGCATTCTCTGATATGGATAAACAACCGGTCACGAGATTAAAGTCAGCTGGGTTATTCTCTTGGCTTCTATTATGTTCTTATTGCTGTTACTCCATTGTTTACTCACTCGCCAATCCCATTCCACAGCCACCCGAAGCACCTTCAACGCGAATCCTGCGTAGCATGGAGCCACGTGCAGATATATAAGTCATTTATCTAATAGCCAAGAATCCCGTACAACCACAGCGCCCCCGAGTATCCACCTCGGATAGCCGCGGGCTTCCCACCCAACGGCTCAACGGAAAACATACAGGGAAATAAAAGGAAAATAACAAAGTCACGAGACTTGTTTTGATGGGGTTTTAAAATTGTTAGAATTGAGGAAATTCCAGCACGTTTGCTAATCTGTAACCGAGTCGGGACGGCACAAGAAATCGAGATATAAATGGGATTGGAGGGATATGATAATATATGAGGGATATTTGCTAGAATTTAAAGGAGAGAAAGTACTGACACAATTTTTAGAAACTGCGGAGAGATAGAAAAACGTGCTGGAGGAACTGGGTGAATTCCAGGAGGTGCAGATTGGAGGAAAGGCAAGGTTAAAGTTGAAGATCCGGGGAAGGGCCGGAGGATTGGGTTGAAGTGAAGGGAAGAGGAATTGAAGAATCTAATACTAAGCAGGTTACTCGAAGCTTCTATAAACTATCTTTTGGAAGCAAGACTGCGTTGTGGAGAGTGCTCTCGGTATTGTTAATCCGGCCATACTTACACAAGTTAGATGCATTTTGTGCACTGTTCTTATACATATACTCAAGGTAGCTAAGTCATGTGTGTATTAAAATAATAAGCACTGTGAGTTTAGTGACTAACCCTATTTGTATCCACAATCCTACTATATATTGCTATAATTTCTAGGATATTCTCAAACTACTACTACAAATTTACAAAATTTGCTTCTTGGCTCAGAACTTTTGCCAACTCGGCTCGCAAAACTTAGAGACGACTTCTTCGGCACTCATGTATTCCTTTTACTAATACCCGAGTCTCCCGCAACAATAAGGACTCCCTAACAAGAACCATTCACCATTACCTTGATAAGCACCACCAAGTTTCCAAAGCGAGACAAAAACACCCGAAAGAATTCCAACTGCCACCACCAATCCGATGATCCCTGACCAAATGTCAATATGCATCATCACCCTTCTATGAAGTTCCTCCTTACAGTGCCATCAGGGTTGTAGAGATGCCTTCTTGGGAGGAGGATGGACTTGAAAGGTCTAGAATATTGGGATGCGCAGCCGTCATAGACAGGTAGCCAAGATCTTGGCTCCTTTGCATAATTGGTGGTTTTAGGCGTTGTGCGCGCGGCGATTAGGGTGATCGGCGGTGGAGAGGAGAGTATCACGGGGGTTCGGCTTGGTGATTAGGGGTGCCAAGAGGGAGCGAAATTTGGCTGACACAGTGAGGTGAATGAGGTGAGTGGTAGGAGAAGAAGTGATGGAGACGGAGGTATCATGTGAAAGTGAGTATGAGTGAGAATAAGAGAAATTCTGAAAATACAACACCAAGCTTAATATCGTGAGATCTCGCAGAGTAAGTTGTGAGCTATACTGAAAAGAGAAGGTGGAGGCGGTGACAATTAAGCATTTCGGAAGAGGAAAGGGAAAAGAGGATTTGTGATTATTTTTGTCGAGGGTTCGTATTTTTCTGGACAGAGCCTCTGACAGTGTCAATAAGCTAATTTATTCTTTAATGGCAATCTACTTGGTTATGCAGTCATATAGTTTCCTCACAGCCCAATGTGCATATAAGAGAAATCACTGAACCAATGGCAAACCCCAGGCTTGTGATGACTTGTCCGAATGCAGCAGGGTCGATTGGAGCAATATTATTCGCTGGGAACTCGAATCGAGAGGGCGGTGCTGGGCTTATTGGGTGGGGATATATGCGTGAGCATGGAGGGTAGATCATGAAAGGGTATCTGATGCGTTGATTTCCAAACAGAGGAATTTGGAAAAGATAGATTGGAAATGGAAAAACATCTGGATTTTCCTGGTGTTTCACGGATTGCCTCAACATGGGGCTTGTTTCGAGTTCTGCTGGAAGCCATGGGACGGCATCCTGTGCATCGGTAGCCCGTGAAATGCCATCTTTCTTTATTTTAGATTTTGACGGGGCCCTTCGGCACCTGCTAACAGACGACAAAACCTCAAAAGATACAGCTGTGTCCTGATCTGTCTCGCAATACCTCCTCTGTGCGTCCTTACCACGTATCAAACATCCCCGAAATCGTCTAAAAGTTCCCAATTCCAGCAACAAAAACAATAATAACAATTGAAAGTCTAAGTAGTCGCTGGAGAGTGGCAGCCCGTTCCAATTCGCTGGGTTGGGTCGAGAGGATGCTGGGAAGTATCTTTTAGTAATGGAACGTGGCAATGACTAAAAACAACAATTATAATTAGGAAGATGCCGAGATCGACAGGTGTAGGGCAGAAAAGCAAAGTTCATGATATCGGCGATGCGGATAAACTCGATGTTGGGTTATAATATCTTTTGGTGAGATGTTAGCTCATGAGCATATGGTTCTTGAGAATCTGAAAACAGCATCTATTTGATGTTTTCTCACTTCCACATAAAATTTCCATCAAAGTGTTCTTGGCTGTTTCTTGGCTAGGCTCTTTGAATAATTACAAGAATATTAATCTTTAAATCCTTACTCTCGCAACTATTCATGCACCAACCCAGGACTAGAAAGGTCACTATAGCCGCCACGCTATTTTGAGATTAGAAAACCAAATATCTGAAAACATTTCAAATTCTCTTTCTTTTGCATTCACTTTCATTCTCAACCTCTGTCTGCCAAGTTCGCCAAGAGTCTCAAGGTGCGGAAGGCCAAGAGTATATCTGCTAGGGTTCCCGTTTGATATCACATCTGAATCATTACGACTGCGCTTGCTTGATATTAGTACACCCCTTCCTTTTCTCTCGGAAATATTGTTGCATCGAAGACCAAATATAGGAAATCGCTGGAAGGATACTGGAAAGATGGACGCGTTGACTTAGGGTCCATGGGTGAGATAAGCGTAGCGATGCCTTGCTTAAATAATGGGCGGTTCTAAGTAATTCATAGGAAACCGTGATATAAATCCCAAAAGTGGGTCTATTATAGAATATTGTAACATCGGAATCAATGGAAGATACCGCTCAGTATGCGGGATCACTACTTTGAGTCCCGGTTCAAACTACTAAACAATACTCTCTATGCGAAACACTAGAAACGAGAATCATATATCTTAAGACATTACGCAATGTCACACAATTGGCATGTGATGAACCCGCAGGCCCTACTTTCGCAGTGCATACCAAGACTTTCTATCTCTCGGTGCGAAGCTATGGGCGTCAAAAGTCTAGACCGTCTGGTTATTAACTGCCGTAAATATCGAGAGATACAGTTTACAGGACTCTATTGTTGGACTGTGCCGTATCAAATTGACCTTCGCGATTATTTTAAATACTAGAGAATTATAGGATCTTGATTCAGGAAACAAAGTTAGACTAATTGATCAAGTGCTTTCGTGGTCTCGTGTCCCGATCATTCACCGTAATTCTAAGTTACAAAACCGGCCCGCCAAGCTCTCCGAACCGCACCAACCGATCATCCAATCCTCTATCGACAACTCTCCTTACTAATTACTATAATTATTGGCCAGTGTTTGTGATATTCCCTCACCACTTTCCACTTTAGTCAGCATCAAATTCCCTCTATATCCCTAGCCAACAAACCGTCGGTCTCCTCTCTAAACCCTCCGTCAGCAACATCTAATGCCTTAGAGACAATATCACCAACCGCAGCAGTGCCAGACAAAAGGGTGCCGTGTTACGTAGAGGGTAAGCATATGTTATACTTACGAGCAGTCACTTAGTAAATTACGTTGACAGGGTCGTCTCTTTTTGTCCTCTTGCCAGGAGGGAAAACGGATTGGCTGAGGCCAGTGTGGGCCTCGTAGTTGTGACTTTAGGGAGTGGAATATGTCCTTTGGGTGTTCGAAGGTTATAATGATTTTAGAAGTACGTGTCATGTTATTTGATATTGAGTATCTACCATAGAAAAATCGTTGATAAGATCATCACCAAGGATGTCCCTTAAGAGTTCACAACATAAACTGTATAATTTCTTTAATTAGCAATATTACTCATGTTACCTTGAGCTTACTCTACCAGGTCCCCGTTTTAAGCTCATCGCCTTAAGCCGCAAGTCACCATACATCGCCTCAACTTACACATAACCAATAACCCAAACCCTATACACACACACACCTCCCAGCATCAAACTCTTGGCTGTTTTGGCTTGCCCTGTGCCCGCTTTGTTTCCTAGAAACCAACAACCCTTATCATCAAAATCATCTTAAGTATTTTTCTTCTCGCAATACTGTTGTTCTGCTAGTCAATATAACTTAATATAGAACAAGAGACCTGGGTGTAAGACCCTGGGGAGTGGGGACCCCGAGAGTTGAGTTTTCTCACGGGCTTTTATGGGGACAGCGGAGGGTCCGAGCGAGACGGTTGGCGACTGGGCCTCATGCGTTGGGAGGTAGGGGGAGGTTTTAATGGGTGGACGGTTTGATTAGGGTAATGTGAGGTCCAGTGATACGGGAAAGAGAAAGGCCCGTGGTATTTGAGGCCGAAGCACGTGGAGGCGATGGCATTAGTCGGGAAATAAGATGTGAATAATTGTTTGTTTTCAATAAGAATTCCACAGTCTTGGGAACATTGAAGTTTTATCGGCAGATAAGCCGGAGATACCACCCATAAGGGTAACTGGACAACAACATGTCTCTAGAGAGTATCTTATTTTCGCAATATCTCGCCTAGTAGTCTCCTAGTGTCACAATGTGTGCTATTGTCACTTATATTAGCTCCTACCACTGCAAATTCATGTGTAAGTTACTGCATGTGGACGTCTCCTCCTCGTCACTACGTCGCACACCCCTAATCGTCTCTCATACTATTACCACCCCTCACCCTCCCCCTTGGTTCTTGACCCAAGCAGGCTCAGTTCTTGGCTTGGCTCAAGCACACGCACAACGGGATATCAGTTCTAGTGTAGTGAGGGTGTGGGAAAATAGTCATCATTTTATCGATCGTGCTGACTCTGACACCAAAAGCAGTAATATAGTTTTTTTGTAGAACGGTACTTGATAGATGCACAAAAGGACCAAAATGAGAGAACAAGAGATTCCTTGTTCTTGCTTTGGTGTGCTTTACCGGTGAATGTCAATCAATCATGGCCGGTGGGTTGTCCATTGGTTGCTTAGTTAAATATCACAGTGGTCCACACATCCAATAATAGCTGGTTCTTGTTTATCATCATTATCATCTTTTCTTTTCTCTTGATGACTCTTTAGACATCAACTTCTCATGTCTTTTGATCACGATCACTACATCATTCTAAACCTCCAATCTTGATATTGACTATTTTGAAGACTCACTCTACGACAAATCTTGTCTCCTCAAGCCACAGCATCTGCATATTCAATCTCCACTGACATCTGTCACTTCTAACTCACTTCGGACAAGCTTAATATTACATTTGGAACTCACCATATATCCCTCTGTCTTACTCCCGGTATCCCTTATACACACTTCACAATGTCTGCCACGCTTTCCGCCTCGTCCTCTAAAGACATCGAACTTTGCCATCACTACGCTGGCTTTGCCGACAACCTCGCCCGCCAGCACTACGACATCATCTACTGGCTTCTGTTCTCTATCAACCTCTGCTTCCTTTTCACCGCCGCCCATGTCTTCATTTGGTACGTCTCCATCACTTCTAGATATTCCTAACTATCATCATACTAACCAATTCCCAGGGCCCAAGAAGCTCTCGCTCGCCGC
Source organism: Meredithiella fracta (assembly GCA_023677585.1). Lineage (NCBI taxonomy): Eukaryota > Fungi > Ascomycota > Sordariomycetes > Microascales > Ceratocystidaceae > Meredithiella > Meredithiella fracta. The sequence goes on from JAGXCV010000005.1 coordinate 1,462,091, forward strand.
AACAAGGGCTCCCTCGACAACGCCAACCTCATCCAAAAGCACCTTCTCATTTGCATCGGCATCTTTTTCCTCTCTGCCACCATCGTCATCCTTGAAGTCTTCATCCTTTTTGGCTTGCAATTCTGTGACGGCGAAGTTCTCATGTCCCTCTACTGGTCCTCCTGGACTATCTTGCAAATAGGCTCTGTGATCGCCATTGGCGGTGTCGTTATTGCCCTTGTGCACACTCGCCGTGGCTCTGCCCCGCCTCCGTGGGGTCTTGCTCTCGGTACCCCGATTCTTGTTGTCGCCGCTTCTTATCACATTCTGTCCGATATCTTCATTGACAAGGTCACCAATGCCGTCAAGGGGCATTCCTCTAGAGACTGTAACGAGAAGGAGATGCCCATTCCTCTTAGCCAGGTCAACACCATTCAGGTTTCGGAGCCTTCATCGCCTATCTCTACCACCATGACCATCGACAACAACGCCCAGACTGATAACGATACTGTCACTATTGACGACGCCGAGATCGTCGGCTTTACTCTTACTGGTGGCCCAATCATCCGTCTTGCGAGACCTATGGAGTCTTCCCGCTGGGGAAACCCTGAGATGGTTGCCATGACTGACGGCAACAGGCCTCTCCTCATTTTCAGTCCCCAGGGCGTCCAAGTCCAGCGTAACCGCGGCGAGCTCATGGTTTAAACAACCACTGTTCCTTCTTTTCCTGTTTTGTTTCTATTTTTTGGAGTGTCTGGCTCTACGTGATTCCGTCGATACCCGCCCAGTTTACCTGGTGGTGCCACTATCGTTTTGCTTCTTGTTTGTCTTTTTGCTTGCTTTTCTCTTTATATCATCATCGTCGTCATAGACAAGACCGCTCCGGACTCCCAGAAGCAGTTAATATCTTCTCTTATTTGGCTTCTTTTATATTGTTCGATATCAATGTCATTCTTTTGGTTCCACTTTTTCAACATTATTTACACTCTATTGGTTGGAATAAACATACGCTAAATGGCATATCCCATTGGATATGATCATATTTAGCTTCACTCTACAGAAAGAATAGCTAGATCTTGTTTTAGGTTTTCGGTTTTCGATTCTTGTTTGTTTTTTTATTCTTATTATTTACTTTGGTCTCTCGTTCTGCGTCTGGGTCGGTTCTTTTGGTTAAACTCTTCATGTATTTGGCTTGTCTTATATAAGCCACTGGTTTTGTGTTTTCTGTTGATATCCAGGCGAGCTCCTCATGGTTTATTTGAGCCTCCCAATAGTTAGCCTTTTTCATTCTTTTGTTCTTTTCAAGCAGCAGATTTTAATTTTATTATGTTTTCAAAGATATCTCTGGGTTTTACATTAAATTATGACTTTCTACAAACATATTTCATATAGATCATGACCTAACACTTTTGACAACTGATTTCAGAAACAAACAACACATTCTTTTATTATAGATATGATATATAAGCCAAACCAAACAATCTCATAAAGACAGACGTAAACAATAGTTATAACAGCTCTCATAGAGTAGAGCCACAGCCTGTCTGCCGTCCCACCAGCCCACTAAAGGAGCAAGCCTTGGGACTTCGGAATCATGGTCGAGGAAGAAAAGGACATCATGGGGGTATATACAAACGATATGTTCTCAAGCATGAGCCTGGGTACTCCTGGTCAACCCAGCAACCCCATATCCCCGGGACCCTGGACCAACACAGAGAACGGAAACATCAACAAAACGGAGACAGCTCAGTTAACCACTCACCAGACACACAAAAGCCAATTTCATAGAGGCTCACTCTTTACATCCGGTTCAAGAAAGCCGTCGCCGAAAACATCGGCATCTGTTCCGCCCTCTTCTTCTCAACCGCCTCCTTTTGCTGCTGCTTCCGCTCTTGAATCCCCTCAACAAGCTTCTTTAACTGTAGCACAGGGTCTTCACTCCCGTACAAAGTGCTTACGATCTCACAAAGGCAGTCCATGGGCTCGTAAACCTCACCGTGCACACAAGCCCAATCCTTTGGCGTTGGCTTCGCTGCAACCGCTGTGTTCAACTTCCCCTGTTCAAAGTAACCTGCCAAGCTCAAAGAAGGCGGGGTCAACGGGCCCGAGCTAGCGGAGGCCGTCGGCGTCGTCATGTACGACAGGGTCTCCGAGGGTGTCAGAAGGCCATCCGAATTGGGGGTGTATGCGGAGTGTTGGGTGGGGGTCATCGCACCGGAGTCGATATCAAGATCTTCGGAGTCGAGGGCGTGGCCGTCATCGATGGTGGCCTGGATAATCTCTTGTTCATCCTCTTCATCCTCGCCGTACTGAGGGTCATCCCAGAAGATGCGGGTGGGCATGGCTTGGCGGCGCTCTTGTTCCCAGGGGAAGATGGGGGCGTGGATGCCAGAGTTGCCGGCCCAGTTGATGCCTTGGGAGTCGGTAGACATGGAGTAGACTTGGTTGGGGAAGTTGCCAGCCTCGGGGCCGGAGTTCATGGGAGGGGCAAATCTAAAGGAGGATCGGGTTAGTATCAAATATGTTTATGTTATATGACGTCATTGAAACCCACCTGGAGGCATCCCACGAGCTGTAGCCAGTGGAAGAGTAACCGGCAGTCGAGCCGTTCTCGCCGGTGACGTAGCGACGGACACCCTCAAAAGCCTTGATCTCATCAGTCGAGCGGCCCTGAGTGCCGAAGTGACGGTCAAAGACAGAGAACCACTTGGTAACCAGATTGTGGTACGGGGTGATGCCGTGGGTAGCAGAGCGACCAACCGACCAGGGCTTGTCCTTTCCAATGAAGTGAACCAGGCTGATGTTGCTGCGGAAGTGGTTGTAGGCGGGTAGATACTGGTAATGGGCCGAAGGGGTGACATTGTAGGTGAAGCTAATGCGATGGTAGTCAGGGAAGTAACCGTTCAGCAGACCTTGGTCAGCACCATCAAATGAGGCGCCGGCATCGGCCATGGCTTTAAGCCCATTGTAGGTTTCCAGGTCGGGCTTGAGGACCATGACACCGGAGTTGAAACAGTCAGGCCAGCCGATATCCGGGGCGGCGGCAAAGGCAACATCGAGGTCAAAGAGCTCATCAGGGGCGCGGATGGCAACGACATCGGCGTCAATGTAGACGATCTTAGAGTACTGGGTCTGCTTCCAGAGCTGAATCTTGGTGAGGGCGGAGTGCAGATCGGTACGGCCCATGAGGGAAAGGTTGGCAGCATTGGGATTAGAAATGCGGGGGACCTCAATGATATGGTCATAGATGGCGCGGAGTTGGGCAACGGTCTCACCCGAGACGGTTTCGGGGGTGATCAAAATGACGAGTTCCTTGGTAGCGCCGACATCGCGAAGAGAGTGGGCCAGGACAAGCGCACCTTGAATGGGGTTAGTCAGGGTAGGTACAGACGGGATGACGGTAATTGTGGGGATAAATAGTGGGGGCAGATCGGTATTGGTAGTAGCGGAGGTAGCTTACCAGGAAGGTACGAGTCGTTGGTGAGAAGCTAGAGGGAAGGCGTTAGGATGTGAAGGTAATGCGAAAATGACTCGAGAAATTGACCATAAAAATAATAAGGTAAATATTCAGGGAAAAACGATGGGACACGTACCGTAGCATAGACCTGAGACATTTTGACTGATTTATCCAATGAGGTCAAGAAAATGGCAAAGGATAAAGAAGAAAGTCAAATAAGAACTCGAACAGAAACGGAAAAGAATAAAACACTAGAGTCCACGGGGAACCGAGAGAGCTTTATATATAAGTTGCAATCGTTGCTATCGCTTGCCGCTGTTCAGAAAGAAGGAGCAAAGGTAAGTTTCACCCAGAGAAAGAATGCGAGGAATAATCCCGATAAATAGAAAACCCAAAAGGATGAAAATAAAAGGAGTCCGGAACGTCTGTCCAAGCTCAGGAAGCGATGAAGCACGAAAGCGGGGAGAGGGAAGTAGCAAGCAGTAGAAACCAGAGAAAAGATACGGGATTGGGTAATTGGGTATGAATCAGGACAATCTATGGGGGGAAGAGTATGCGCAAGATAGAGAGAAGATGGTCTGCTATGCCGTACAGGTGGACTGGAGATAGGGACGAGGGTGCTGGTCTATCCAAGGCTAGCCACAGTGCCATAAAATAGATGGATAGGTTATATTAATGCACGGGAGCTAATCGCAAGCTGGAGTGAGATAAGAATAGTGATGGGACGTACAATCTATGGCATAGGCACAAAACAATTGTGTGGCAATAGAGGCTAGAGTTGGGCAGCAACTTTGTCGCTCAAAGAACCTAACTGCAGAATGCACAATGCAGGATGCACTAAAGAGCAACAACCTCCCCGGAATAGTAGGCACTCAGCAAAGTAGTCTGGGGAGGCAAGAAGCTCGGATGGGGTGGGTGGATCAGGAAGAAGGAGGGGGTAATGGAGGGTGTGGATGATCGTCGAGGAATTTGTATGAAATGTGGACGTTCTAATTATTCGAGATTTGGGAAAGAATGGTGGCAACTTCTTTTTTATATTGGTTCATAGGTCTACTACACGGGAAATAGCGGGCGGAAAATAAAGCAGGTGCATGAATAAGGAAGGTACTAAAATCAGATGGCACCGAGGACTACGAAGATCGCAGATTTTGGATTCTTAACGCTGGGAAAATAAGGACAAAGTCATATCAAGTACGAGCCGTCATAACGAATCCTCTCCACGGAAGATTGTGGCTTCGTTCATCCAACGGTTTGGGGTTGAAAAGGCATGTGAATGGAGATTTTACGAAACAGGTCGGGCCAAGAGGTGATCGTATGGTGATATCTAGAGATATCGCTCCTATTGGGATCACGAAACACCACCGCACCTCAGCTAAATATGACGGTATGTCGCAGAGGGCGGCTCATCGTAGTGGGGCCGAGTCTATTATGGAAATGGTAGCGAGGCATGAGGAAAGACTAGACCCAGCATCTACCAAATCCCTAGCTCGAGTTGTATCCATCTTTCCATCGAGTTGTAGCCAATTCCAACTCCATACAGTGGCGATCGCCCCTTCAATCAACAAATTTATCCAATCTACAAATGATAACGTCTTGATATCAAGAAATCGCCAGCACGTTGATCAGGTTCCCAAAACGGCTGTTACGCAGTCGTCTCCTTCCCTGTCTGTCCGCCACCCACCCAGCCTCCTGCTTCTCCTGGGTTAGGTATCACGCACTGCACGCATCAATTCTGTCAAATTCCAAAAAGAGCCCCCCGTTCGCGACTACTCTCTGCACATCTGGGCTGTATAGAGGGGGAAGTGCAGGATATCTCCCTATTGGCTAAAGGGCGGGCGATGCGCAGAGATGACCTAGGATTAGTTGGTTGATAGGCAAAAGATGGTCCAGGAGGCTTGCAGAGTGCAGCGGGTAATTTGAGTGTTTGGGAAAGCGAATGAATTGAATGGTGGTTGAGATATAGTACGGGATACATCTGAAGAATTTGCCAAGGCAAGTTCTTTGTGGCCAAGGTAAAATCTCTACAGAACAATAGGGAAAAAGGAGAAAAAACATGAAGCCTTGTACTCAAATTTCTACGATTCTAACAGACACGAACTACTTGTACAGTTTGCATTGGCTGTGGCAGCGGTGGCGAGATTGCAAGATATATTTCTGGTTCCGAGGGAAAGAGGGGTACAAGAGTTCCTGCCCGATGGCGAGGTGGGTGGTGATGGATGGAGAAGGTGCATAATTACTGCAGCAATTGCTTTTTTTGGCTGCGAGGAAGATCTCAGTCCGAGGTATTGCGCGAGAGATCATATTGAGATGAATAATGATATCTCCCTGGAGAGAGTTACGACTGTTCACATGATGCTATCTCTAACAAATGTCTATAACGTCTTAACATGGCTTTCACTTATACAATAAGACAATTAAGAGCTATGTGACATACAGTTTCTAGGGTTACCGATGTCACAAGACCCGCACCTATGGTCCAAGAAGTTGATGGTCCACATAAAAACCTAACATTTATCTCATTACCTCATACTCAGCACTAGCTCACCGAGTAGAGAGGCACAGCGGGGACAGGGCTGTTCCCTAGGTTGAGCATCGTAGGTCTACTCGCTCATGATTCCAGATGAGGGTGTACGTGTTTGGGCCATGGAGGTCTAGTTCGCTATTGAGTGTGGAAAGGTTGGATGAGATGGGATGACTGAGGACGAATATCACTTTAGATTCATTAAGAGACGCAGTGTGTGCGATATGACCCTAGTGTGGGCGGATGTCAAGGTGTGAATGGGTCGTTGTGAAGTGGGGAAAGATGGATTGGATGGTGGCCATTGACTACTAGAGATTGGGGCTCGGCTTTGGAGCTGTAGGCTGCTTCCTTTTGGCAGCTTGCATTCGAGAGACCCCGCTTGTTGTATATAAAACCACGGGTGAGAACTCGCTTGGCGGGTTTGCAGCTGCGATGGAAGCATCTAGAGTCAATTGAAGTTAGGCTGGAACGAAGAAGGAAGTTCTTATTTAAGTGGTTATCATTTGAGGCCCATACAAGAAGAAAAGTTGATATGATATGAGGATAAGGAAATAAAATCAAGAAGGCTTCTTTGGTGGTTTTTGCTTAGATATGGCCAAGGAAGGGATCTATAGACGCACCTTCCTCGAGTTTTGATCCAGGGAATTCCATTGCTGTACTCTTAAATAGGAAACTCCAAGGAACAATATTACTGGAGACTGCTCGAGACTCGGCCGTCTCACTTCAGGGTACACAATACCTACAGCCCCTAAACCCGATTGTACCACCACGAACTCCTCAGAGTCTCGATCCCGTCTCATGGCACTTCAGTCACACTACAACACTGTTGTCTTTGCCACCACCTCACCTATGCCCTACTAAAATTAATGCTTCCTTAATCTTTATTATCAGCCACTTTCCTCCAGTTGTCTTAATAGTCAGGAAGTTAAGGCTGTTCTAGGTTTAGAAAAAATACGTTGCCATATTCCAAGCGGAGAAGCCAATGCTAAAGGAGACTCCGCGTTGATGGTTCCGAATATACTAGACTCTAAATTAGGGTTTTAAATCGCATTTATGGCAGCTCATACTTTAAGAAAAGGTTGATAAGATACTCGCTTCGATGCCTAACCAGATAAACGAATATCTTCTCATCATTTGAGGCCATCTTAGGCCGAAACCCCGGCTGTGCCATTTCTCCGCCGCCATCATCACCATAAATCATCACCATATGTCGTTTTCAACATTTGACGTTCCCGCACGTGAATCGCCTAATCTGGAAACCCGATGTCTCTCCCACAATCACAGAAAGTCCCCAAGGTGGTGTGCCACCACAACCGCGGTTCACCTGCCCGCTCTCCACTACACTTTTCTCCATCACGTCCTCTCCATACTTGCCGCGTCGAGAAAACACACACACACACACACACACACAATGGATTACCTGTCAGACAACATATCTCCAGATGGGATATAGCCGCAACAGTCCAGTTTGACATACGCCGTGATATCAAGTCGGGCACCCGGGTGGGATATCGTCCGGGTTTCAAGCCCCTCTAGATCCTGCAAAGGGATCCTTCATGATACCTAAATGAGCGGGCAGCAGATTTAATAGGCCATGAGACGTTGGTGGGAGTTGAGTGGTGATGGATGGCGTTCCGGATATGGTAGTAGTGAGCCTGATGGGCGCAACCAATGCCCAATGTTGATGCGATATGGCCACTAGATGAAGTAAACGAAAGAGGGGTTGAGTAGGAGGATTCATTAGTGATGAATGTGCATGGAGGAATCGTGATATTGAAATTACGGATGATGGCTTCCCGACATCAAAAAATAGGTGAAGAAATACAGAATTATGATATTGGGTAGCTCAAAGTTTGATATTGGGATTGGTAATTAGGATCTAGCGACAATCAGGCGGAGTAAAGTGGGGTTGCCGAGTCGATTGAAAGTATGATGCAGAGCCGCATGATGGACAACATATTTTATATATAACTGATCGCACGGCATTGTCGTACAACACCACATTTGCCCACTATTAGAAATGCAAGTTGAAAGTCTTCCCGGCGAAGCTTGCCCTTCACTCCCGCCGCCATATCACCGCATCTGTCCCATTGTTAACACCTCTTCAGTGACATCCAATCATCGTTTCTCACCTGCTTAGCACTTTTTCCCTCTTCGGCCAAAAACCTAACCCTATATTCCTACAACACCTCAATCCTTACCCTCTGGTTGGCCAGGCCCCTCACATTCCAAACTCCAAGGCAAGCATGAGCCCCGCTAGGGAAGCTCATACTGGCGGGGGAGCCGCTATCGGAAGGAACGAGCTCATGAGCGGCGGCAGATTGAGGTGTGAGGGGTATCCGGGTACAGTCATCGAGCGAGGCTGAAAAAAATATGATCTTGAATCTTCTCTTCTTTTGTTTTCTTTGGTAACAAGTTTTGCTTGTTTGATTTTATCGGATCAACGAAATTATTCAAAATGTCTTCCCAGTAAGTGCTTTCGTTGTTGATGACGCGGTTGCGCTTATACAGAAGGAAGAAGTTTATGGAAATGACTGCTCTTTTTTCGGCTGCGAGCCGGATTGAGTACTAACCAATCATGTAACTCATAGAAAAGTTCTTATGCTCGGTGCCGGATTCGTCACCCGCCCGACTCTCGACGTCCTTAGCGACTCCGGCATCCCCGTTACCGTCGGTAAGCTTCACTGCCTCCTCTTAGTCCAGATTGGTCTACGCCCTCGAGTCCTCAAATTGACAACCCCCAATTAGCTTGCCGCACCCTTGAGTCTGCTCAGAAGCTCTCTGAGGGCGTTAAGCTCGCTACTCCCATCTCCCTCGACGTCAACGACGATGTCACTCTTGACGCCGTCGTCGCCCAACATGACCTCGTCATCTCCCTGATTCCCTACACTTTCCACGCCACCGTCATTAAGTCGGCCATCCGCAACAAAAAGCACGTCGTCACCACCTCATACGTCTCACCTGCTATGCAAGAGCTTGACGCCGCTGCCAAGGAGGCCGGCATCACTGTTATGAACGAAATTGGTCTGGACCCCGGCATTGATCACTTGTACGCCGTCAAGACTATCGAGGAGGTCCACGCCGCCGGTGGCAAGATCATTGAGTTCCTGTCGTTCTGTGGTGGTCTCCCTGCCCCTGAGGATTCGGACAACCCGCTCGGCTACAAGTTCTCTTGGTCATCGCGCGGTGTCCTTCTGGCCCTTCGCAATGCCGCTAAGTACTACAAGGATGGCAAGGTTGTCGATATTGCCTCAGCCGACCTCATGGGTACCGCCAAACCCTACTTCATCTACCCCGGTTACGCCTTCGTCGCCTACCCCAACCGCGACTCCACCCCCTACCGCGAGCGCTACAACATCCCCGAGGCCCGGACTATCGTCCGCGGCACCCTCCGCTACCAGGGCTTCCCTCAGTTCATCCGTGTCCTTGTCGAGATCGGTTTCCTCTCCGACGTCGCCACCAAGTCCCTTGCCAAGCCCGTCACCTGGAAGGAGGCTACCGCGTCCGTCCTCGGCACCTCGGAATCCTCCGCCGCTGCCCTCGAGACCGCCATTGTCTCCAAGGCCACCTTTGACTCCGAGGAAGACAAGCAGCGCATCCTCGCTGGTCTCCGCTGGATCGGCCTATTCTCTGACAACCAGATTACCCCCCGCGGTAACGCCCTCGACACCCTGTGCGCCACCCTGGAGCAGAAGATGCAATTCGAGGACGGCGAACGCGACTTCGTCATGCTCCAGCACAGGTTTGTCATTGAGGACGCTGACGGCAGGCGCGAGACCCGCACTTCGACATTGTGCGAGTATGGTGAGCCGTACGGTTCGGGTGGCTACTCAGCTATGGCTAAAACTGTTGGTATCCCCTGTGCCGTTGCCGTCAAGCAGGTGCTAAACGGTACTCTGTCGGAGCGGGGTATTCTGGCCCCCATGACTTCCAAAATCAACGATCCTTTGATGAAGGAGTTGACTGAGAAGTATGGGATCACCATGAAGGAGAAGACCATTGCTTAAATTAGCGGTAATTGGTTTTTAGATTATGTAACGAATAAATAAATAAATAGCCCTTGATATAACTATAGGTTCATAGTTCCCTTCACGTAATCATGGTCGATACTAAATAGTAAGAGTCGTTCAATTGTATATGTACATAATCCTCAACCCAAATCTCTCTCCTCAATCATATCAAAGACAAAATTAAAATATTACAACGCTCGTAAACAAAATAGATATCACTAATCAATCAATCCATTTCCCTCTCATAGATCTCTCCTCACTCCATCCCATCCTCTGCATCTTCCACAGAAACTCCCTTCCCCTTGACATCACCCGACTCCGACTCCTCACTATCCTTTGCCTTCAACAACGAACTCCGTCTCTGCGTATTCAACGGGCTCGGCGCAACAACTTGCATTTCACCACTCCCACCAAACTGCGCGAAACCCCCACTGTTATTCAAAGCTGCTAGCATCGTCCGACTGCACACTGGCGATCTACTCCGGGATACCGAGCGGACGGAATTAGCGACTGATGGTATTGCCGATGTGTTAGAAAACGGGTTGGTCGTTGGCGTCGGTGTTAGGTTTGAGTGAGAGCTATCAGGCTTAGCGACAGGGACGAAGCTCCAGCCGGAGGGAAGAGTGAGGCCGGGAGGGAGCTCGGTGTTGCCAGCGGAGATAGATGGCCGAAGGGCCGTAGTGGATGGCTGACGACTTAAGGTACCGGATGATGTGCCGGGAGGTGGCGTGTAAGTGCAGCTAGTGAAGAGGGATTGGAAGGGTTGGACAGGGGAGTTGGCGAATGGGTTCGGTGCCGATGTGGGCCCGGGAGTTGATGGCCCGGGAGTTTGTGGGGCAGTGGAAGCCTGTTGGCCTTGGAGGCGGGCGATTTCAGCAGCTAGCATGTTGTTCATGTTGATTTCTTGTTGAATGACTTGGAGTTGGGCCAAATGGGCGTTTAGAGCATCAGTGCTTTGCTTGATCTGGGCACGCAGCGCGTTGAGATCCATGACTTGTCCGTTCATTGGTGTCATCTGAGGCATCTGGTAAGGGCGGTAAGAGAACATCGGAGGTAAAGATGGAGTTTGAGGGAACCCGCCAGTCGGTGTCGGAAAGTTGGATGTTGGCGGTGTTTGCGATGAAGGTCCGGCATCATATCTGGGTGTTTGAATTGTCGGCGTGCCGGCGTGAGACGCAGCTTGCTGGTTTGTGTTCTGGGCCCGAAGACGCGCCAACAAAGCATGAGCATCCTCGAAGCTTTGACCGGCATTATTAGGGGCAGTGGGCATCGGGTGAGGGTTCTGAACTCTACCCTGAAGTCGAGCAAGAGCTGCCTCGGCTTCCCGGTTTAGAGGAATGACTCTAGCGTTACCGGCTTCGGCTCCGACAGGCGTATTAGGGGCAACAGCTTGGCCTCGGGGATCTTGAAGTTGAAGAGCGTTAGCGAGCTCATCTGTGCAGTTTGCCATCTGTCGTCGGACCTGGAACTGCAGTCGGACTGGCTCGAGGCGGTACTCACGCAAACCATCGTTGTTTCCGGCAGGTCCGGCTCCATTGTTGCCCGCAGCAGCAGCTCCTCCGAACTGGGCCCAATCGGCGGGAAGATTATTTGCGGGTCTGTTGTTGTTGTCGTCATTGTTGTTGTTGACGTTCGCGTTGTTAGCGTTGTTAGCGTTATTAGCATTGTTGTTGACGTTTTGGGCGCCAGCGTTCACAGTGGCTCCGTTGGCTCCGTTGCTAATGGGTCTTCTGCAAGTAGGGCAAACCTGCTGACGCTCCAACCAGTTCTTCAAACATCCGTGGTGCAAAATATGCCCACACGGAAGCTTTTTCGGTCTGGTCCGCTCAATACACATCGGATCATCCGGGTTCCATACCCGCATCGCATCGCGACAAATGATACAAGTATCCTCCCGAGCAAGGTCCTCGACAGTAGCGTCATCATATTGACTGATGTTCTGGATAGCTCGGCGGTACTTGAGAAGCATAGCAATCCGGCGGAAGAAAGAAGCACCTGTAACGTAGATGTCACGCAGGATGTGAATAGGCAGACCGTAGGAGGCAAAGATAATAGAGAAGAATGCCAGATACAGGGCGAACTTGATGAAGTCTATATCACAATTAGTTTCATTATCAAGCGCTTCAACTTCAGAGAGATGCACTTACCAGTCATCAAGTCAATAATCAACAAAACCTGGCCCTTCCCTTCCCATCCAGCAACATCGATATCAATCTCCTCGATTTCTTCAGGGTCGCGAATCTCCTGCTGGGCCAGATCCGAAGAGGATCTTCCTCCTGTGCGCGCTGGATACGGACCGCCTGTTCCTGCACTTCCTGTCTCTTTTTAATCAAAGCCTCGGTCGTCTGTCTCTTTTGGAGATAAGTCTCGTATGCGACACACAAGTATCTAACAATTGTGTGCCCAGTAGCTGTCATCAACACAGCAAATTCAAACAAGAACATGGCCATCATAGTAGGGCGAGCATCTTGCAGGCAAACGTAAATTGCATATCTCAGCATCAAAAAGTCGTACATTAAGCTGACACCAAGAGAGAGAGTTAGCCGGGCATGGAAAAGCCGGGGATTCCGAGGTGGTTGTTGCTCCAGAGTCTCAGACGGCTTTCGGCGATCAAGCCCAGACCTTCCCGGTGATCAAAGTTGTGAACATCATGAGGAAGTAAGCTCCGATGTCATCACGGAAAACGGTCATGGCCAAGAGGGTCTCGGTAGTGACGATCCATATCCGGTCCGTCAACTGTTCCCATTCAGCAGCCCGCAAAGGCCCGAAGCATAGTTTTCGGAGCAGATTCAAGAATGAAAAGTAGATTAGGAACGTAGAGTTGAGCAGGATCATGAGGCAGAAGTTACTCTGCGACAGGTATACAATGGCGGAATAGAAGGTGGGATGTTGCTCAAAAGCGGCTATGAGGATTGCTGCGGCCAGGCTGGTCGAGCACTGTGGTATCACCATCACATGTTAGTCAATTATCTGTGCATAACCTCCGATAGTGTCTCTTGTTAACATACCCCGACATAAGCCGCGAACCGCATATTGGAAATGAATGCGCCGCAAGCGCCGCCTCAAACGAAGAGCCGGCAATTTACTGCGAGAAAACCGGCAGCGCCAAGCGACCAGATGGAAACTCGTCTCAAAGAGTAAGCCTCGCGGATCCAGCTGGTGAAGAGATTCCGGAAGGAAGTCGACGGTGTAGGCGTCGTTGGAAGATCGTGGATATCAGCGCCCGGTCTTGCAGTTGATTAGTCGGTAGGCACCGATTCTGGGGTGGATTCGCAGTAGGTTGGAGGTTAGGTGTGAGCAACTCTGCACCTGTGGGTAGTAAAGTCGCTTCTCGGAAGCTGAGGAAATTGAAAGCGATTAGTCGATTGCGAGGCGACGCTTGCAAAAATAGATATAACAAAGAAAAATCGACGGATAGTATTTGTAATGTTTGGTCAAGTTACACTGTCATTAGGGCACTCAGCAGGCGGTGATTTTTTTAAAAAAAAAGATATCGTGATTTGATGACACGTTTGAAGCTTCTAACAATAGCCTGTAATTGCCATGGGAGGTGCCTGCATAGAAAGCAATATACATATGTTTCTTCCCGATTGGGATTGATGGGTTCTGGAAGGGAAGGCGGTGAAATTCTTTGAGTGGTATCATCGTCATAGTCACGTGTAATGGTATGAGGGTTACTGTTCCGTATTAGCAGAGTACCATTTTCTATCGCAAGCTATGATAGATATTATTCAAAGCAACCCAATTTTAACACTTAATATATTCAGTAGTATGCCATATTATATATTGAATGTTGGTAAATTCACTTATCAACATTGTGGCAAGTTGTCATGCTAGCTGTCAAGTATGAATACTGGCTAACATTCATTGGGACATATAATGTTTTGATAGCTTCTAGCTCTAGTTACGCTGAAACCCCAATAAAAATTATCTACAACATTTTTCTTTGTGAATGTTGAAATTCAGAAACTTGACAAGTATAATGTTCTCAAGGAGTATTTAACTAATAGTAACATTTTAACTTGATTCGTCTTGATCTGATTGCCAGGGTTGCAAAGACTAAGGCGGTAAGCGCGATCATGTAGTTTGACTGGCAGTATTATCATCACTCACCTGGACTACTCCACCGACGGGCCATTTCTCAGCAAGTTACTAAAGGCTTCCACTCATCAGACTATATCGGATTTTCTGAGGCCCTCTGCAATGCGCTTGACCCTCCCGACCCCGTGAGTTCCAGAAGATACTTGTGGCATCAGCGCCACAACTATGTGGCTGATTCACATACCACCGCGTGCTGGGATAATGCTACCAAGACAGCGATCCACCGCCGGAAGGAACTCCGTCGCATTCTTGAGCTTCCGGATTTGACTGACGGCGAAGCTCATAATAGTATATATTATCTAATCACTAATTTAGTACCCAATATTCAAAGCATCTCTAACTCTGTTCTGCTATTGAATCTTGATATCTCGATATTTGCATATCCGAGGATAACTCATGGACGGCGAGTATATCCTGACATTTGAATGCTTGGTCGTACCTCTTGGTTTCTTGATTAGTTGTTTAATCTAAGCAATTTCTCATCTCCACTCATATTCACCATGGCTTCCTCATTGACACCCATCATTACGCCAAATCTGCTCTCAGCCATACGGACTCAACCCCACTTACCCATCAACACCTGGTACTTTATCACGGCAACCACTCTGTCTGCGTTGAATCGTCCGGAAGAGATACCCACAGTATACCGCTATGCCCTTTCATATGGCCCCGGCCCCGTCGATAGCACTCCGAAAGAAAATGAACAATTTACCATAACCCGTCGGATTCGTGAAGCCCTTGTCAAGTCTGCCCCGATCGGTGGACTCCTAAGGTATGTTAAGTCCTAGGAGATATCCATGTAGCCATCATTAACCATATCCTAGGCCATTAATGCTTTGTTTGAACTCAAAAGACGACCCAGGAAGACTTCCTGGATGCCCCACGAGCTGAGTCACCTACCCAAAGACGTAGAGAGATCTTCAACGCCCCGCCATCTGAGGTTCTGAAGAGAGGTGAATCATTCTTTGGGAAGGTCTACGGAAAGGTTACAGAGCGGGTTATGGGTAATATGGATCGTTCTGGAACAGAAGATTTAGGGTTGACGGCTCGGTTGATGTATGGATACATCTTGAGTAACACAAGTTTGTTGACGCCAGCGGAAACTTCTTACGTTGTGTTAGCGACTTTGATCCCTCAAGACGTAAGTTGATAGTGACTAATGGAGTTTATTGATGGTATAATACTAACATTGTACAGGTCAACCCTCAACTGAAGGGTCACCTTAAGGGTGCCTTGAACGGCGGTGCCACCATCGACAACGTCAAGGCTGTTCGGGAAGTCATCGTCAAACTCTGCGAAGCCTCCGGTATGAAAAAGCTCTCAGATTCAACAACTGGCGGCTGGGGCTGGAAACAAGACATTGCAAACCTTTGATACCCTTCATATCTCTCTATCATGTGCCCGACCATCATGGTGACACGAACAAGTCACTTGGCTACACTTACACAAAACCCACTAATTCATCAACATCACCCGCATTTTCACATTTGGTCATTATATAAGTCGACACATTAGCTAACCACTTACATACATCTTAATTATCACTCAACATTCCCACCACCCATCCCATCAATCACATTGGAGGCCTATTAGCCACGGCACCCTACCACCTAAGACATTCAGCCCACCACTATGACACCGTCACTAGCACTGACCAGACGTTAATCACTGAGGATACAGTGCACTGTTGCCAACTGTTAGGCTATAATAAGTGGGGCTAGAGTTAACTATTATGTCTGTTGCCCGGTCTAGCAAACGACCATGGAGTGAATTGGGTGGTTAAAGAGGGAGGTCTGGTGGGTGGGTGGGTGTAAATGTGGGTGTGCTGTGACCATTTTGGAGATGTTTGAAGAGTAATGGACCTCTGAGTGGAGATGTTGAGTTGTGGAGGTGTGGCGGGGCCGAGGGTTGCATTGCATTTTCATTCGGGGTAAGGAGTATGAGGAGAGAGATACGAGGCATATGTGATTATTGGATTATTTGGGAGCTTATAGGGAGTACGGAGTTGGCGAGCGGTTAACCTCTGAGCTTTTTTAGGTTGATGAGATTTGGATGGAATGTGGTAGATGTATGTCTGACACTGTGGGACTCCCTTACATCTGACGACATATAGACGCTCTTCTCACCACCATCTTTTCTCGCTTACACCGTAGCCTCTAGCAGCAAAAGGCAGATGGTCACTCATCCTTTTGGCTCTATATCAGCCCAAAACCAAGAGTTATTCTAGTGGTAACCGATAGGCCTAATCAGCAAAAGCAATATCTGGTGGCTGGTCAACTCCTCATTTATGCCTTCTGCTCTCTTATTCTCGTAACTATCTCGGCCTTTTGGTACCACTTCTCGCAATTCTCCCGGGTCTAGAAGATAGCTTCAGAAATATAGTCCCTCTAGTTGACGCTATTTGTGAATCATCCGGCTGACCCGGTGGGGGCATCGCCGGCTGAACAGCAGCGGATGATTGGGTAGTATTGTCGGTGACTAGAGATGGGCTGAATAGCGATGGTGATGGTGGCGGCATATGTG
The DNA here is from genome assembly GCA_023677585.1 of Meredithiella fracta. NCBI lineage: Eukaryota > Fungi > Ascomycota > Sordariomycetes > Microascales > Ceratocystidaceae > Meredithiella > Meredithiella fracta. Next base: position 1,478,682 of record JAGXCV010000005.1, read on the forward strand.
ATGAGGGTTTGCATGACTAAGTAGATTCGATTGGGGGTTTGAGGAAAGTGATTGGCGTACATAGCATCAGCTGGGCTGGTTGCAAGAGGTGGCAGCAAAGAGGGGGGCACTAAGAGATGGTGATTTGGCAGGTGGGGTTAGGAGGTACTTGTGGTCGTATATGTAGTATTTATAAGAAGGATCTATATCATATTTATGTGGAGTGTATAGTATCGTCATTTTGTTATCGACCCAATGTACTTCTTATCTTTGTTGACAACTGGTGACTGTCTTTGGCACCAAACTGCGTCAGATAGTGCCGAACATTACATATGTGAATTCCCGCATTTCAATTCGTCCCTGACTTGATAACTGGTAAAAAAAAAATGGAATGTCCTAAATGTTGTCGTGCATGTAACGTTGGATTATATTCGGCGACCCCTTCTTTCATGAGATGGCTAAATTTTGCCAAAAGGACCCTCAAAGTATATAGGTTGTGTCGTAGGAAATCCGATGCCGAGGGTGGGACTGGGTTAGGATAGGGCTACTTAGAATATTAGGCAACAAATAGAATAGAAATATAAATGGTTAGATGGGTGATTTAAAGGCGGGTGGGCGGATGGTTAGCTACGGCGGGAGCTGGACGGTGGGGCCGGAGGAATAGTTACTAGTAGGTGGAGACTAATGGGGCTGTTGAGGGTCCGAGGGTTTGTGGGAGGTATAGTTGGTGTTTTATTGGAGTTTGTTGGAAGAGATCCGTTGGGTTGGTACGGGAGGGACTGTGCGGTCAGCGGCAGAGGGGATAGAAGAGTGACAGGTGGGTAAGATGCATAATGTGTCTGTGAGTCCAGGAGGTTAATAGTGATATTATATATTATAGGGGATTCTGTTAATCAATTCTAATTTTGGAAATAATATGTCTAATGCTATATTTAGGGTTGTATTGTATAAGTCTGTTAACAATCAAGTCAACAGCCGGAAACATGCTAAATTGCGATGAAGGGACGCTTAAAAGCAAAAAGTCTGCTATTCGCTTAGAAGGCATCGTCAAGGGCTTGGTGTGTTTTGTCGGACGAAGTTGGTGATTTATGAAAAGCAGGATATACGAGAGAAATATTGAGGGGTTCTATTGGACGGAATACGGATCAACAATGGGGAAAGATGATTGCTGGTGATGTTGGCGGTGGGCTAATGTGATGTGTTATGAGCTAGGGTTGCTTAATGCTTCAGGACCTTACCTTGCTTTCGAGAACATACAATGCAGCTTAAACGATCACCTTCACCTAAATCATCTAACCAGATTTTTATAGGCTGTCTTCGCCCACCTGCACCAACTATCACCATTTGCTATCAAACTCCCAACTCTCTGTACCAAACTCTCGCAATATCTCCTTCAGGCTTCAACCTTCCCATTTTCCGTTGCTTAGACCCTGCTGTTCATCTAACCACTGCACTAAACAGTAGCCCTACCCCCGTCTGGGATTAAGGAGCGCTGTTGACAATAAGGTGAGTATGATCACCATTGGCGGAACAGGTTTTCTATATAAGGGTTACAATAAGGGTTATGCTTTGAGAATTCCAAATTCTTGGACAAGGCCTGGGGCCAACGAGACATAGTGAGCAGACAAGGAAGGAGCTCGCTGGGTTGTTAGTAAAGTACCGACGATACAAAGCGTAACGGCCGGACGCTACTTAGAATATTAAAGGACGGGTGATTTAGGAAGTGACAAAGTTGAGGGATTGCCGTATGTGGATGGCTGAAGATAAATCTCTGGGGAGGTGTATATCGAAAATTGATGGAGATTGACATGTGCTTTGGCAGATTCTGCAGGTCCAGCTGGGAAGAAACGAGTGGGCGGCCGGGTATTGTCATGGTGGTGTTCTAAGCTTATCCATATGGTTGTGGTTATTTTCGGCATGTCATTGATAGCACCCACATTTCGGAAACAGGAAACCACTTCGTCTATATTCTGGGAGGACATCATAGTTAAGAATAGAGAGCCCTGACAGTCCTTTCTGCTTTTCCTTATTCGACTGCTGCTCGGGAGGAGGGGAGTAGATTGGTGATGTACACCCATGACGAAGTCCCATGATGTTCACATCGAAGTATCTTTAGCTCCCGGGTTTCAAGCAATAGGGTAGAGCCCAAGGGGCCTTTTGCCTAGAGAAAAATTGCCAAGTTACTACTTTGGGTAATCCGTCCATCAGTATCGCAAGAAAGAAGTCACTGGGGGGATGCTGGGTTCCTGGTCCCCTAGACAGACAAATCTGATGTCTAGCTATCTCTTATCTATGAAGTGCAGTGGTTACTGCGATAAACTTGCCGCTCACTATGTTTGCGTCTAGCTTGGTAGGCGGACTGTCATCAGAGGACTAAGGACGATCGCGTGGATCATTGGATGGTAGGTTATTGGAGAAATACTATATTGGGTAATCGGGATGCCAGGGAAATCTTTTCGGCTCCACGGGCTTAGTCGATCAATGTGATAATTCACAAGTCAAGCCGTCAGTTCACGGCTACAGAGATTAGCAGAAGTCATCACATAGAATGTCCCGTCTGTCCACTATCGTGACATATCCACTCATCATCACCAGAGGTCAGAGCAAACAATAAACTAGCAGCCACTCCCGGAAATCATGCCACAATCCTTCCTCAAATATATCCCGGCAATATCACACAAACGCCCGGAGTCATTCACGATATCAAGCTCTGGACATTCCGATTCTGCTTTGGCTCATCTAGAGAATTACAAATTCCAAATACGCCCATGTCTACGCTAATCCCTACACGGAAACATCTGTGTCGATCACCAAATATGATCAAGGGAGGTGTGCAGTCTAGAAATCAGTGGTTATCGTGAGCTCTGCCAATGCCTTCAGTCAATCTGCAAGGGACAAGCAAGGAGGATGCAAAATGGGTCCCTGAGTTCCCTCTTGGATATATACGGGTCTTCATGCTCCATGCTACATTACTCCTCGGAAACCAGTATCCATTTTACATAATCATCCAACCAACAACACGACTCATGACCTTCTCTTCCTCCCTCTGCCATCCTCCGCGGCCTCGGATATCCTGGATGCAAATTCTCCCGCAACTCATTAATATTTCATCCTTCCCAAAAGCCAACATTCCCCCTTTAGGATATTTTCCTCAGGTGGGAATATCTCCTCACCACCATCTCATTGGCCCATAGCTAAGCGAGGGATGAGATGACGGAGCACATCTGACGATCACGGATTTTCTCTCATCTTTTTTTTTGTGTGTGGTCTCCTCATTGACTGGTGGGCTTAGACGCGATAATAGTTGATCCGTGACGTAGTATCGTGGGTTTCCATCTTGATGTGAGAAGACAGCTAAAGGATTTTCAAAAAAGGGCGAAGCGCGAGATGGAAGTTCCTAATACGGTAATCTTGCAAAATTTGAGGGAAGAATGGGCAATATGGGAGGATCAAAGTACAAGTAATTAAGAAGAGATTTAGCTGTATGTTATTACTAAAAATTGCTTGTTATGGACTGTCGAGGGTTAATGTCAAGGTCAAAACAAGCCCCGCTGGGAACTAGTGAAAATAACAACACGCCACTATACAAACAACACTCGAAGTACTGAGCGTCAAATCACCCTAATGTGAGATTTGTATGTACGGCAAATGCCACGCAGCGTCTGGTCGGCTTGTTGGTCAGGACTTAGCCAATGGGAGGAGCACATGGAATTCCAAAAACGATGTCCGACGATGAGAAATAGAGGCGGTTACACCAAAGGTCATCAGGATCGGAATAAGTGGTCGGTGGCTGATGATTTGAGAGATTGAGACTTGGAGAAGAAGATAGGATGGAGATGCTAATTGGAATAAGGGTTGGTGGGAAATGTGATATTAGTCGAGTAGAGACAAGTGCTTTGACTAGATTTGGAAGACAAAGGTGGTGGTGACGAAGATTGAAGGGTTCACACTACGGGTAATCACGAGGTACTTTTGATGATTCCAGATACTGTAAGCCTCACTCTGGAAGTTCTAAACTTGTTCGGACTTATATAATCTTCATTTACCCCTCATCTCCGAGTCATCGATGCCCCTCTGGAACCCGCAATTCTTGCACCAACCCAAAATCTCTAAGCGGGCTCGTAAGGATCATCAGATTCTACACTCCCATATGTTCCTCAATGTGACTTCTCAGAAACCTAAGATCTTTCAGTTGTCGCCTCTCGTCAATAAACCCTCTTTCGTCCCGTCCGTAACCCGTGTCATCCACATGTCAAGCTCCGGATGAAGAATCCCCATCACATGTCCGTCATCGTCTTTAACTGTAAACTGTATCATCATCATGCTTACCTCCACTTACCAACTCGCTCAACATCGTTCAAAGGTCATACTTAAATCTCAGCTCTGCAAACTATCCAATGAGTTCTTGCCAAACCCCAGCCCAAACCACCGATCGTCGATATCTCGAGCCAAGCGAGTGAGTTGCTTACCATACCATCAGCCCATAAACCACGAGTGAATACCCCATTAGGATTAAAACCTTTCTGCCGGCGAGGCCCAAGAAATCGCTGAAGGTCACCTGACACTCGGGATGTAGAGTGGGCGTAGGGCCGAGATGACGATAGTTGGCCCAGATAGGATAGATGAGGTCATCTGATGAGGAGATTTTCCATGGGGAATCGCAGATTAGTGGGGCGTTCTTTCGATAATGCAGGTGAAATGAGTTGACGCATAACATAGAGAATCCCAATTATCGCGAAGAAGTGGGGTAGCTGGATGGGCAGGATGACGATTATGATGACGACGGGTTGCCAGTAGGGTGAGGAGAAGGGCATTAGACCTCCCTATTGAAGTTAAATTATATGCAGAGACGAAGAATAGAGATCGGCTGGTTATATCGGGAAGACGAGCTGAGGTGGAGAGGATTATCCGGGCTGTCGTTGGCGGCGGGAGAGGTTGAAGAATTAGATACACGTATGGAAAGTTGAATGAGGGATCTATTATGGGAGTCATTTGACATTGTCAACCAGGCTCACTCGACGATTACCATCAAATCAACACCATGCCAAATACATAAGTTTTGATATCAGATAATTAGGAAGCAGCATATTGCCTTTTCATTAGCTACCGACTACTTAGGAGTCTCACTAACTTTAACAAAGAGGAAGCATTCTTTTTGTCAGTAGCAAATATTCACACTTCTACTTTGAGCAGTTGCATAATCCCGTAATTATCAATGTGCCTCAAATACCCCAATGGGCACGACTAATACTAAACAAGGACAATAAGATCCTTTCTCTGCTGCAGACGACTCATCTGTATCTCAATCCATAATCCCCACCCTGCCTCAACATTGGCTCCCGCCCACCATCCAATCTTTCACCTGCATGAAACCCATCCCCTCCTCAGCTTGACAAGGGTTGATCCCCCCACCCACCCACTTAACTCCCTCCCAAACATCACATCAACCCTAGAGGCTCACATTAGGATACTCTGCCAATAAGTGAACCCGTCCGTCTGGAACTCGCAAGCTCGTCAATCATCGTTGACCTCGTCACACCCTTCCATTACCAACCCACCGGCCAACTATTATGGTATTTTCCCAGTTAAGATGGGCGCCCACAGAGCAAAAGGCGGCATTTGTATGGTCATCTGCGACAAAGAGACTCACTATATGCGAAACAATGTTTCTGTCTTCTGATACCGAGGGCGTGAGCATGGTGGATGATTGACGGCACAATTAAAAGTGATTATGGCCCCTTCAATCCCAGCGTGTCTGGGGTTTATTCCAAATGGTTGGAGAGTAGGTGGGACGGGAAGAAAGGAAAGAACGCAGAGGGATGATCAGTAACTGTCGGGGATGTTAGGGGGGGAGATGTGGGTGGCGAATGGCAGCACTTTTGGATGTGATTTGAAAGACAAGGAGATTTGAATTGGTGGATAGGGTTGGCTGCTGAGGAGAATTGACTGATGAGCATGTGTGGTTTGTGGCTTATATGAGCGATCTTATTAGGCCTTGATCACATGTGAAGTAAAGTTTGACCGACTATTTAATGTCACCAAGATATGCATCTGAAAAACCAAAAGTGCCTCTTTGCTTATAATGCTTGAGACATTTGCTTTTTCCGCGCATGAACAATCCACTTATATCTCCAGTCAGCCAAGAAACTGCCAACCCCAAAGCAACCCTCAAAAGCAACTGACTCTATCACCAATACGTAAAAATTTACTTCAAACCGCCCTATCCTTCCCGAGGAACCTCACCAACTAGCCGGCCCCACTATCAATGCCCCCCTCGAGTCACCCGACCATTCATACTTTCTTTTCCCAGATTCCTGCTATAGGCTGCTCAACCTTTTAACGGTTATCACTTAGTCCCATTCCTAGTCTTCCTGGGCTCTCCCGACTCGCGAAGCCCAACTACCGAATGTGGTAATTCTACATTTGTCCAATATACTATCCACCCCTCCTCCTTAGCTCCCCTCAGTAGGCACAGAAAGTGGCATTAGACAGGGTTTAGTATTGAACCCTGGTCTTGGCAGACAAGAAAATGAAGAGGTCTGGAAAAAGTGGTGGATGGAGCTATCGGAGAATTACAGTGGGAAAACGTTCTGTAGGCACTGAAGGAATGACGGGCATTGAAGGAGATTTGAGAATACTGTATTAGGAAAGTTTGAAGTTTTAGAGGAGCTGAGGACTGGGAAGGTAGTGGTATTGGGTGGCTTTGTTCAGATGAGAAGGGAGGCGGATAAGCGGGTATCGGGACTAGTATGTATCTTGATATAGGAGGTTGAAGCCGAGTTTGCTGAAAGTATCCAGAGGTGATTAGGGTCACTGTAACTCCCTTTTAAAGGTCACAAGGTTTACTCTTGTACTTTTTGTTTTCTTGCTTTCTTGTTCGAAGGATTCAACCTGAGATCATGTCATTGCCCGGAACCTTGGTCTCTTCCCGATTCTGTACTCTTCATCCGACCGCTTCCCGTCATAATTACCCAACCTCATTCCTGGAAACTTCAAGATTCTCACTGAAACTGTAATTAAATATTGATTACTGATACTAGCTTGCCAGTGGAAATACCCCGGACATCCATTTTCTCACGCAGTCCTTTGCTACAAACGTATCAGACAGCGCCCCAGCCAATAAATACGATTCTCCAGGCGTGGGTTTTGTCATCCGTGGGATGCATGGAGGGGCCGGCTGCAGTATTGTGACGAGTGGGTGGCCTTCGGGCTTCGCGGTTACAGAGTTGGGGAGGATGTAAGAGCTCTTGGTGGTTGGTGTTGGAAGTTGAAATCTGCACTGCAACGTTGGAGATTAGGGGTATCCAGTAACAAGATAGAGGCTATTATAGGCGAGGATGAGGGGTTCGTCTGGATGAGAATCTCCGTTGGCTTCTTTGTAATGTGTCAACTTCTATAGAGCTGTCGTTAGCTTCTATATTCTGGGGTGTCTAGTACTACTGTTAGCACCTATAGCCTCATCATCCTCGCTGTTCTCTATTTCTGTATCGTCCTTGTATCACTACGAATACTATTTATTATAACCCTAATAACACATCCGTATCCCTAACAACCCACAATTCTCCGTTTCTCTTTTTGAGTCATTTACTTTTCCCTTTCCTTGCCATCCTGGCCTGTAATAACGCCGTAGTAGTCGTCCCAGACATGACACTATGTAGGTATCTATCTACGGAGTGATTGGTCAACATGGCCCTTATGCTCGGCTCTGTGTCGTGGGATCTTAAGGGTATGACCGGATTGGGAATGGTGCAGGTGGTGTCTTGATGTTGTGCTTGCTGATTTGTGAAGTCATTGGTCATGTAAACAAACAGACGAGTAGGCGAGGGTTTTGTCATTTAAGAATGATTGGAATTGGGTTTTATGTAAATAGGTATTTGGAAGCATTTCGGCCGCTTGTGTGATGAAAAGAACTATTGTTCACATGGATCATGGAGACATGGACTATAAGCTACTGTCTACTGATAATCATTCATGCGTTTGTACCTATCCTCTGCGTCATGTCCTCTTCTACCTCACCTGCATTCAACGTTGTAATCATACAACCGTCTATGGTCACCCACCGTACCCGCCTTCCCAAACCTCAAGCAGGAACTGCGAGTTTCAGATCCCTCTACCCCTTCCACAGGGTCACCTAGATGACCTGATGACAAGTGAATCCGTCTCGTCGCTCAGTGTCTTGGAGGCCCATCAGTGGCAATCGATCAAGACATTGGGCTCCAAATCAGGACACTGGGACGGTGGAAATAATGGGAAATACTATGAGATACACAGACATGAGATAAAAAGTCTGTTTTGATTCTCACGGGTTGACTCTCGGCGTAAGGACATAGGAGTCCGTCCGAGATCCCTTGTGGTTGGTTTTGTGGGGTGAGACATTACTTGAAATGGTCATCACTATAAAAGCCATAGGACCACTAAATCAGTTCCATACACTGTCAACTCATAGCAATCAAGACCATCATGAACATCATCATCTTTCTCTACTAGCATAAACACAAAGATCCAATCCTCACTGCAAAGTCAACAATCCCCTAATTTGGAACTATGCAATAGCCACGCCCCCGAGGGCCTAGAATACCAAAGAATGCTAATACTGACACCCTAGTGGTTATCTGGCGCCTCAGATCGCCGTCACCAAGGCTACTTACGGCTTCTTTTATAGCTTGCTAGCCTGCCGTCCCCGGGATGAACATGCGGATTTATGGGACAGAAACATGCATATATTTTGCTTGGGAGGAGAGAAGGGGATGCAAATAATGGAGGGGACTGGGGTATAATTCCAAATTCCAAATACTTATCTATTTACTATATACAATAATTTCTGATTTGAATATAAAATTATTGTACTATTTTATCTATTGTGGCTTGGGAAATGCCCAGTTTGGCTGCGGAAAATATCGACAGTGTCACTGTCATATATCAATGCAGAGAAGTCCCCAGGCTGGACCTGACGATTCAAGAAAGATACACGGAAAAGGAGTCGAGATCATCCATTGTTGGCTTTGCCGACGTGGAGGTGCATCCGACCAATAACTCTCTTGATACCCGTCGTCTCGTAGTGAGAGTCATTGGCCATATGGCCTATTGTCCCAACACGTTGCCACTAGTAGCCACGAGGCCTTTGGTGTTTTCATATGTAATTCGTTGTTAGCTTCCACGTGTGCACTGTCTGGAATTCACGATGTCTGTGCCCGCGGGCTACTTGGTCTCTTTTGGAATATTAGATAGATAATGTAGTGGGTAGACGTGGTTTTGGGGAATTTGTTAGATTATTTTAGACACTGTCTCATTGTCAAATCGTGACTTATCCGCTTATTTAGCAAATGTTTCCTTCAAGAGACAACTTGACATTGTCCACTCCCCTCACACCTATCAAAACGACAAAACAAAAGTCCATAGCCTGTAACTCACTCACCCACCCGTAAATCTTGTCCCCCGCTACACAAACCAACGCATCAGTCTGCCCCCATCCCCTTTCTCTTTTTCAAGTTCCTATTCTTCCTCTGCAGTCTTTTTCGCTATGGCGTCCATTGACCGATGCCGACTCCAAATCACCACCACCAACCATCTCCCATCCTTTTCTCCAATTTTTCCACCTCCTCGTCTTGTATATACCGTTCTGGGTAATTAGCCCATCTGTGTAGCCAGCGATATAGCTTCCGAGGCCCGTATTGCGTATCCGGAACGGACGCCATGAACTAGCCTTATATATGTATCGGTTCTGTGGGCCATGAGGATGCTGGCGGTGGCGGACAGGCTGTTGAGATGGGCGACTGGTAGGCGGACTAGATGGATTTTCCTGATTAAGGAATTCGGGAGGTGATTGGGTGGGAGAGGTTATTGCATACTTAGAGGGTAAGGGACTATGTGAGGACCCAGAGTAATAAGTGATATAGTCTAATGAAGTTAGATATGTAAGAGCAGTGAAGGGGATCGATAGGGATATCTCAAGTGAGTTAATGTTTGATGTTTTGTATTAAATGGTTTGTGGTGATGAGATTGGCCATAGGGCAGAGAGATGAGACTTAGTGAAACTACTAGGAAACCCTAGACATAGCCAAGTTATGCTTTGAGTTGTTGATCTAAGAAAAGACCATAATCTTAGCCACAATGTATCCATCCATCTTTTAACGCACGCAAGACACAAATCTCAGTCTCTTCTGCGTATGCCCTAATACCTAGCTGCTCCAAACTGCTACATGATCCATCACCAACATCGCCATTGTCACAAGGCCTAACATACAACTAGATTTAGGCTACACACATACATATATTCCTGCATCGATACTAGCCTTACCCATCCAATTTACTGTCTTGCCCTTTTTTTCTCTCCTCAATGTTTAGAGTTTTCCAATATAATGACCCTACAACTTCGAGCCCCAGGGATCACAATCCTCCTATATGAGCCCGTAAGACAAGACTTGGAACTACAGAAATGCCTACAAACTCACAATTTGTTACATGTGGCTATAGTATTTGGGAGTCCGAGGGCACCCTTGGTAATAACCAACGAAGCGCCCATCTAACCAAATGGAAACCGTTGATCCAATGGAACGATTCTGAAAAAAAAGGAAATTTTACATTCTCAGGACGATAGCCAACCCATTGGATGTATGGGAACCCACCAGGCTTTCCGTTGTCGGACAGCCAGCCTGGACTGTGAGCAACAGTAACGGGGATCTGCAGTATGGATGTGGCCATTAATGCAAAAGTTAGAATACTAATCAGAAAATAAGTTTAGCGTGACTAGAAAATCACCAGCTAATCTAGAAAGTCCACTACAAACTTATCACCGAGTCTCCGGAGCCATGATGCATTCCCTTCCCCATAATGTAACTCTTGCGCAGACCACAGGACCAAGGCGAGCAAATACATGTGGCCAAGGTAGATACGAATTAGGGATTTCTGGCCCGGTGGAGAAGCGCGGGTGGTCTTTGTTGACCCCCGATTATTTACGGGTGGACTTTCGGGTTGGAAGGACACTCACTTATGATTGTGATTATTCCATGGAGAGATTTTCGGGGCTAGGTGCAGGTGAGGGATGAGATGTATGTATATGAGGTATGATATAAAGGGAGATTATCTATTACGTGTTTTGCGTCAGATTGACGATGTGCAAAGAGAAAGAGAAGGGTTTGGGAGATATCAACCCACTGTCTGGAGAGAGACAAGAAGAAATAACGGGTTTATTTCGTCTCTAACAATATATTGAGGCTCAATTCAGCTCAAAGCATGAACCCCAATATCTCCCAAGCATACCACTGTTTGCATTCCTCATCAAACATCTCCCGAGGTGACCAAGCAATCCCCTCTCCGGCATTCTCATCTATTCTTCCCCGTAATACCCTCTCTTTAGACCCATCAGTCTGGTTTCGTCTTCAAGTCATAGTGCCCAATACACTAAAATACAACAGGCACGGCCCTTCAAAGACTTGCTTGACAAGCTAATGACAGCGAGCAGTGAGCAGCGGGTGCCTTTTGCACATTAGCGCACAAACTATTGTATCCAGGAACTCATTGCTATTTCTCTTGTGAAGAAATGGTAATCATGCACGGACAGGATGGATTTATTAGAGTTTTGGAGCTTGACTATGTGTGATTTCTTTTGTTTCCTCCGGAGCTCCGGGAAGGTATATGGAGGTGGATGGGTCATGGTTATATTGGGGCATTGGTGATTCCCAGGGCCATATACTGGTCACGGGCTATTCGAGTGGGAATGTCTTTAGATACGGGGGTAAAGAGCAATTAGGTAGGAGTTGGCTATAAAGGTCTAGACTGTTTGATGGGAAATAGCCTCTTTAGGATATTTTTAGAGGAAGTAGCAGAGATTTTTCTTGGGTTATGGGCGGGTGGGTCGTGAGGTGACATCGCTTAAAGGGTGGATGGGTGTTTATTTGATTGTGGTTTCGGGAGTTTGCTACAGGGAGGAAGAGACAACAAGAACAAAGAGAAAAAGACATGTAATTTGGTAATTTTCACAATCCGATACGGAAACTAATATCGTCATGGCCACTATAATCTCAACTCGACACAACAAGGAGCACCCCAATATTCATTCTCCATACTTTGATTGTATATTTCCTAATACAGTAATTCAACTTTACCTATCGTCCCCACCTATCTTACTCACTAACCCTATTTTCTCAATCCCTGTCCAATCCATCATTACCCACCGGAATGGAAAATCCAAAAAGTAAAAATTCAAGGTTTCAACAGAGCAAGTGGAGGCAGTGCAGGGGCTCAGTAGGCCTCGAAGTATAAGGCGTGCATGTGATCTTGGAAGAATTTCCATTTTAGGAAATTTTTCTAGGTTTGGCAAGAGGGGAGATGGGGAATGTGGATTGCGAGGTAGGCGGATAGGTGCATGAGTAGGTCTTTGGGAAGTGACTTGGGACTCGGGATATAAAAAGAAGAGATAGTTGAGATGGTGATTGATATTGGAAAGATGCACTGAGGATTAAGCGGAATTGAGCTTTGATTTTTGTTCCTGTTTTCATTTGGTGATAATTTCTGTGATTACTTAGCATAAAAGCGACCTGATTGGAGACATCTAAGGGTCTGCGATTTCCTGTTATTGTAGTGTGACGCACCAAGACATCATTGTACTTGGTTACCTGTATGTCCTTTTACTAACTCTATTCAAAATCAGTTCCTTCGTACTTCGGCCAATCAGAATAACCCCCTGTCCCACAATATACCATTATTTGTGCCAGGACCTCCAGTCACCCTTCGTGCCTCCAAACAACTCCAATCACTTAGCAGAAGAGCCAAACTATACACAACTAGTATCCAATACTGCGCAAATCAACAGCAACCCGCTGATCTTTGTAGTTCCTACGACATATTAGACGGTAGAAAGTCTGACTATTTGGTGCCTTTTCCGTTTCTAGTAGACTGGTGGGTGAGCTAATATCTGCCAAAGGGTTGATCATAGTGGTTTTGGGAGTATTTACTGGGGACTGTCGGGCTAGATACACTGCAAAGTTGTTTCCAAAAAGGGTTTAGCGTGATGGACATCAGGATTGCTGTTGGATAAATTTTTGGATAACGGTCAGATGAATCAGCATCTAATTATCCATCCTAACGGATATCTCTTGTAGTGTCAAAGACGACTATATCGACGGGAACTTGACTATCGAAAGGGGTCTCATGTCATCAGAGTAAACGCTTTACATCGCTCTGAACATGCCGCCTTTTCTCAATGCAATGTAACACAGCATGGGGAATATCGTACCGTCACCCGTCTTTTCTCATTGATAACGAGGGCCAATGGGGATCAGTAATTAGGTGTGTATTTACTTGGGTGTATTCAATAGAGGGAAAATACTGGCGCAGAATGGACCTATCGCTTGGACACGCCCGCAAAGGTGAGATTTTCCTGATTTGGCAATATCTGGGATCTGTCTTCATTTCTGTGCGGCTAGGGGCGCGTAGGAGGTAGAGAGTAGAGAGCGTCAGCCGTCACTAAGTGTGGTATATTGGTAACTGTATGCAAGGACGGACGGATATGTCTGCATGGAGATTGGTGTAGGTAGAATATGCAGAAGATTTGCTGTAGGAAGGCCGTGGAGATTGCGGATAGTGAATGGCTGGAGCTATCGGGTAATCGGAGTCACATTGACCAGAAAGGTTGACGACGAAGCCGGCAATGGAAATGGAATTGGAATGCTGTCCAAGTGGTCGAGTATCTTGCTCACGAACATCCATGGACCGTCAATCCCGAATCCCCCCACCCCTTCCCAAAGATCCTAGGTGGCACCAACGTCATCATCATCCTCTAATCCATTCTAGTAACTCCTCGCCCCAAATATCACTTTTTTGTCTTGCTCTTTTCCCTTCATGACTCTGGCTAACTACGCTCTTCGTCAACACACTACCCTGAAACCTCACGCCATCCCAGAATCTGGCACCGCCTTATGCCACAACGCTAACCCTCTCTGTCCAAATCGTATTCTTCGACATGGTACGCGTGAAGTGTACTTTAAGTCTATGACTATTTCACCCCTTTACCCCTGATTACATATCTCACTAATTTCTAACTCACCACCCCATCGGAATTACACATTCCTTTCCACGTAACTAAATTCCGCGCCTCGCCGGTCATCTGTAGACGGGTCCCCCGTGCCCCCTCCCGTACATTCTCTACACCTTTCAAATACTTTAGCCATCCCCTGTCAAATTTCTAGACACCACCGGCTGTTCGGTCACTTGCTAGATTAGAAGGTGATTGCTACGGTAGTAGTGAGGAAGACCTGTAGACCCTATGGAGAGTTACATGCAGACATGGCGGGTATTGCAGAGGGAGTCTTGTGGCTGTGATTGATCGGGAAGTGAGTGGCGGGTTTGTCAGATGTCAGATGGGAGCTGCCCAAGATTTTGGGAGAACTCGAATGTATTTTCGGATTTGGTTTAGCATGGTTTTTGAACTGAGGAGCAGGAATTGAAACATGATTAAGGTTTTATCTGCTTTTGATACTTAATGCTAAAGCTTAAATCGGATGTATTTATCGAGTGGTCAGTGTCTAATTTAGCAGTTCTGGATTCATTTGGTAAATATACCAAATTGGGAAAGTTTTCAAGGACCTAGCTAGTGGGCTTGGTCAAGACAAACTTATCTGCGATTCACTATTATTGCTTCTAAGGTTATAACTTCTCCGTCATACACAACTCACCTTGAAAACTAGAGGCAACACTCCTTAAACTTGCCCTGTAAGCGACTGCAACCCCACAGCCCTAGGGTTTATTTTTATCATGGAAGGTAGTGTTTGTTAATACTTTGTTTGGTGGGCATTGAGATAATTTCTAAGGGAAGTTAGGATCGGCTTTGGTATCTGTCATCGTAGAGACTTATGGGTTACTGTTTTAAAATATGTTACTGGATGTGGAGAGGTTTGTTGTAAAGGCGAATGTCCGGTGTTTTAATCGATATTTGATACCAAGGCTAAATGCAAAAAGACTACTTGGATCATGATATGGCTCGCGATTTCGCAGTTATACACCTATAACCCTACAACAGGACAACCTACAGGAGATACACCGATACCATTGATATATGCACTCTATGTATAGTGCCAAATGACTTATCATGTTCGATAGTTATTCTAAACAATTCACAAATCTCGCTTTCGCATTCTCAACTTTTCGTTTCCAAGGCATCACCAACTAATCACTTCTAGATCTCTCTTCATATTTATTGTCTTCGTATTACAGACTCTCTAAAACCTCTGCTGTCATCCTGTGGATTCTCAACCTTAAAGCACCACGTAAAACACAAGGCCACTTTCTGCCTCTCCAATTCATCTTCAATTCATGGATCACCTTTTATGCAAACGTGGGTTCCTGATAATCATCCATGATCCCTAAAATCCTCCGCCGCCTGTCAACTATCTCAGCCCCAATGGCACCGCTAGAACACCTATATGACCTATATCACACTGGAATCCATACTCTAGTCCGTGGGCTCAGAGTTCATTATCAGCCGAGGGAAAATTACCGAAAAGGGCGATTGGTGGCTAGTGAGAGGGCTGTTAGATCCGTCTTATCCGTGCTTTGTCAGTGCAATGGGGTTGGGTTTGATTATTTGGTGGACTTTTGGGCAATTGACACTGTAACGGTTATGGGAATGGGTGTGAAACAACGGGTTATTGCAACATGAAATATACATCGTTTATCAACCAGTAGAATTACCATACTCAATCCGTCTTGGTATATCGTGTATCAACATACAACATCTACGGTACCCGTCCACCGTGTCACCTCCTAGGTCACTCACACTAGCAATCTCAAACAATAGCAGAAGGAATCGTACAATAGAGATAAGGCTAGTAACTATTACTATACGATTACTTGACGACCACTTACCCCGATTCCAATACCAGTCCAAATGCTTAGGGTTAAAGTGGCATTATTATTCCATACCGGATATATTTAAGGCGAGATGGCATCTGGGAGATCTGATGAGTCTGTTGAATAATTTAGGATGCAATATTTCCAGGCGAGTGAGAGGCGAAATTTGGGTTGGGGTTAGATGGAGATATTACTTTTTTAATTTGTTTCTTAGCGAGAAAAGGAATTTGTTTGGGAGGTATTGGCACTGAGGATATTTAGATTGAGATGGCGGAATTAGAGAAAAGTGGTTGCGGCGTTGAAACAATGGGGATATTAGGGAAATAGATGTTATGTAGCATCTTTGGGGACTTTTTAAAAAATAGAAGCGAGGTTTGAGTGTGTAAGTGAATGCCAGGGACAGAGAGAAACAATACGCAGTGTTCTAGAGTCTACTATGAATTTCAATTGCTCTCTAGAACAATTCAAAAATGCTCTCCGTGAAAAACATGGGCTCATTACTAGTTATGGCCACCAAGCTCCTATCCCTCTTTGCAGCCCAAGCAAAAACAAATACTTAAAGTGTCAAATAACATTATAATTTATCAAATCCAATCCTTCCTCATAACATACAGGGATCGCGTAAACCAACAGCAATCCAATACTTCCATATGTGGACACTCATCTGCCCGTCAGAAATCTACACCCATCACGTCCCCAGCCTGCCCTTGCTGACTCTCCCAGTTAATTGCAATCCCTGTACAGTGAAACCGAGGTGTGGCTCGCAACAACACGGGATTCCTCAAGGTCTATTGGACGCCTGGTTGGCCACGCAATATGATGTGTCGGATGGCTCTGGAGATATCTGGAGATATCTGGAGATAACTGGGTTTTGTACGAATATTGGATTTTATGCGGTTGTAGTAAGAAGTGAGGGGTAGCGTTTTGGTAATTATTAGGTGATGTGTCTGATTTTGTCCTATGTTTATCATTATGCATATTTTTTTCTTTAAATTTTTATTTTATTTTATTTAGACTGTTTCTTGGACTTTCGCGCGTATCCTTATTCATTTTGATTTTTTTGAAAAACTTCTAAATCAGGAAATCCCTAATTACACACTCTTCGTTTCTATGAATCTAAATACCGCCAAAGACATCTAATTGCCAAAACTAACATTACATTTCTCCTATCAGACGCCATGAAGCTTTCAATGCCACCAACCACATTATTTTAAATACCAAAACCATCAAAGAAAGGTAAACTCAGTACATCATTACATGTGTTGACTAGAGGTTCCTTTGCACACCCTATCACACCTTTTGTATGCACCCATAATTGTTGCCGAAAGCGCGAAGATTCCGTCAGGAATGCATTCCTGACGGAATCTAGAAATCAAGATGACGATGGTATTTTCGCTTTGAAAATAAGGGATTATATTTTGATTCGTTTGACTCAAGGTGTGCTCTTTGACGAGTACCTATGCAGAGCACTCTTGAAATATAATGATGGAGGAGTCTTACCAGGGTTAGCGCGGCGACTAACACGGATGGGAAAAGGAAGAGGATGGATAGCTCGGGTTTACCGTGCCGACGCTTTGAGTGGGGATAGAATTGGAAGTGTCCATGATTGGACAGAGATTATATTATAATGGAGGATGGCGAAGCTAATGAGGTTAACAAGTGGTTAGTTTCTTGGTGAACGTTCCTGGATGGCGGAGGTAGCCGATGGGAAGGAGTTGAGGTGGGGTTTCTTCTATGGCATCGAGTGGAGATGTGAGTTCCGTGAGAGAAATTGGGCAATGTTTCAGGGGGGAGCTACTTCTGTGAAGACTATCAAGAAAATCGGATATCCCGGTTAGCTTAGTTCAGAAAGGTGATGGAGGTTTACTGGAGACAAAGAATTCCTCTTTTGGAAATATTTTGAGCTAAATTGTGACCATCGTGAAAGGTCGATGGCGGTCCCAAAGAATATAGACCAGTCTGACTCAGTAGCTAAAATCACCTAAAATAATAAGTATAAAAAACGGACAAATTTCAAAAATAAAAATCACCATTACATAATCTACATACGCATCTAGACACTATTTCCACTAACCCTTTTACCTCAAACATCCACTCATGATGCACATATTCGTCATCACCATCTTACTCATCAACCTGCCGCCTGCACCTCGACAATCTCAACAGGCACAAGAAGAACATGCGAGAGCACTGTTGTTGTACTTTGACCAATAAAAGAGCAGAATTATCAAAACTGGGGAACCTAGGATGAACAGGGATATATGGCCCGGGTGGATCTCTGGTTGGCGGGTGATCATACAGGTGTAACGAGGACGAAGGGAGGATGAGAATGTGAAATTAGATGGTGATCAAGAGGGAGAGAAAAAGTAGATGGATGGAGATGTGACTGGCAATGTATTGAGATTTAGATTGAGATCGTTATAAAGTGTCCTTAGATTTGGGGTTGAGCTTAAAGCGACAACTTAGCAGCCACGGAAGCAGAGATATTATGTGTATTGGTAGTTTAACAGAACACTGGGGTCAACCTAAAACCCTGCATGTGAGATTCCCGATTGGGAAATTCACAAATTGATCCACGGAGATACTGGAGCTAAAGTTTCTTCAAGCAAATTGGTGACGTTGACATGACGATGCATGAACTCTCCAATATCGGGCAGTGTATACTCGGTGTCTGAGAGAGAGCAAATGGTATTTCGAAATATACACAAGATCACTGCGACCTGGCCCTGAATTTATACTGGGTACATAATGTACATACGTATGTAAGTATGTGGGTATATTACGATAGTTTCTGTTATTTTATCTCAATACAAATAGAGACGTTGTACAATAATAGGGCAGCTCAGGGATTCCAAGACGATGAAGACATGTGCGTTGCAAACTTGGGTTTTGTTAGTGTTTATAATGTATTATTAAGCGGATACTAGCATCTGCCTTTTTGTCATTATGTTTATGAACATACAGACATTGATTACTTCATCTGGTCTCATCAACCATTTCCTTTGTTCAATTCCAAATATCGTACTTGTATCACACAGAAAAACCAACCCCACAAATCAGCAGAATATCTCAATCACTATTCTTCCAGTCCCAATGTGCGTCACAACTCCAAGCCCAATATGCACCCCGCGTTTATAGGAAAGCGCCAAAACACCATACAGACACCAATCTTCCAAACCGGAATACTCACTTACGGTGTCTCTCTCTGTTATCCCACCTCTATCACATCATCTGCCCGACGACCATACTTTCCTTACTAAGACCCCTCGCTTCCATGCCAGTGGCATAAATTTTATTTGATGCTTTTGTTTCTGGTTATGACCGGAGGCAATGGAGATGAGGGGAGCTGGAAGGGAGGAAGGACAGAATGGATTGAGTGCTTTAGTTTTTGGTTTTTGAGGAGTGGATTGGGAGTAAAGGGTTATTGGTAATTTATTTTTGGGTTGAGGGAAAGAGGGAAAAAAAGGGTGATAAATGAATAATAAGATAAGATATCAAAATATAATTAATCAGGTATTGTTATCTACATTCACGTAAAGTCTTCGGTATTTTGCATTAACTCATGATCACATGCACCATCAAACCCAACTCATCACCAATCTTCAACCTCCCAACGTGGTTACCCTTGACCTCATGGTCCCCAATGTCCTTTAGCCTCCCCTCCCTTATTCATCCCGTGCATCTCCCAATGTCCTTCCACCTCGCCGACCACTTCTCTGCCTATTCCCCATAATCCACCTCCCCACCTTTCCAGCTGTAATCACCCATTCTCTCCCCTTGAATCCGCAAGACAGACCTTCCTCAAGCCCATACCAAGCTTAAATAGGCCTTCGGTGTATACAAAAACCAAATATCCGGGTCGACCATAACAGGTTACAACCGCCACATATGGAATCACGAACACATACCCTATTTGTATTTCCAAGTATAAGGGACAAATGTAGTGTGGACACCTTTTAAGTTGCCGGCCAATCAGAAGACGGGAAAATATTTGTCAAGATGTGCTAGACATGATGCAGATCATGAAGTGGTGATAGGGGTTGGTCCCGTAGGCTTCTGGGAAGATATTAGGCACATGGATGGGACGAGGGAGATTGGATATTGGATAGAGTAGAGCAGACTTTATTGTTCAAAGGAAGGATGAAAAGAGATATTAGATAATTTGGGGATTGCGACAATAAACATAACGACGATGCGCCGTGACAATGAAATGGAAATGAGGTCATCTTGGTGCTTGTAGGCTGTGTCTTTGGAATATGTTGGGGGTTTAGTAATCAAGGTGCGTGTCAAAAGGTTCTCATTGAACTTTGGAACGAAATAGTTGAAATTGCTTCTTTAGGAAATTTGCTCGCGGCAGCTGTGATCCGTCAAGGCGAACGGGCGTTGATATGAAGGATAGCGTACTTTATCAACCCACACGCGGGGCAAACAAATCTCCATACTGACTAGATACATTTCTATAACAAATACAAGAAAATAATACAAAAGTTTTACAATATTCAAAAACGCTTATCATGTCGAAATACACTCCTAGCCAACCACTAAGACATGATTCCAGCACCCACCTATCCCAATTTACTAGAGCCTTCAAGTCCTCCACTCACACTCACACACTTGACAACTCCAAAAATATTTTCCACAACCCACCAAGTATGGCTGCACGACAACACGCCTCGTTATCCCCATCGGAATACCAAAAAGTAACTCCATCCCCTTGTATCTCCGTCCCTGATTCCAACCCATACTGCTTATTTTTGATGTAACGGAGTCTTTGCTTCCCAGACTAGGTATCTCTAGGTAGGAAATATTGACAATGACAGTGTTGGGGTCTGTGGGTGATAGGGGGTTTTATATAGGTGAGGATGGTCGTGAGGGTTGTAATGGGTGGGGCCGGGTGGGTGTCATAGCGGATGGGGATATCGCCGAGTCTCCGGTGGCAGAATTTTGGGAGGGAGAAGAGGGAGGTTTGATATTAGATATAAATTCACCGTTCCGGACCAGGAACATCGATTGTTTTGCATGGTTTGTTTTTCATAGAAAATGAGTATTGAATGCAATGTTTCCGTCATTTCCTCATAATCAATTTGTTAAAAGTCATATTTACTCTATCATCGTGACTTTAATGACATAATCAAATTGACACTTTCCCTATAGGGTAACTTCCCTATTTTGTCTTTGGCCGAGTATCACCGGGATCCTCACGGGATTGTGCTGTTGGGTTCAGGGATCGAATGCCAATGCCTAGAGATTGGAACATATGTTTTCGGTGATCTAAATTGGGAACATGGAGTTTTAAGGGGACCGAAAAATGGTAGGTGGCCTCCGGGCCCGGTATGGGAGGGGTCGAAGACCTGCTCTGCTGAAAAGTGCATACATGGGAACAGGCATTGGAGGCCGTTTTGTGGCGGGATGTGGCGGGGAGTACCCTGATTGGCTAGTTTAGGATATAGTGTAAGGTGTAGTGGAGTTTTTGGGGGCTTGTCGTGTATGTAAGGAGAGAGTGCCGTTGGGGCGCAGTGCGTGCAGATGAATGGGGGATAGGATCATGACATTGTGCCTGGATTCAAGGCGTAGGGGACGAAGACATGGTGATGGGGGTGTTGCGGATGAGTTTTCTTAGGGGTTATCGAATGTAACGAGCCATGAGTATAATGTCTGGTCAGAAGTAGCAATTCAAAATAAGTCTAACCCCAAAATTATGAACATTATCCTGAAAATATCAGCTCTGTACCAATCAAAAACATCAAAACTACCCGAGACCGTCCTTTACCCTTTTCAACGTAGTCGCCCGCCCCACAGTCCCTTCTTAGTCCCTCTACTTTCCAACGTTAAATTTTCAGCACGACATGGAAGATTCCTAGAAAGCTCCCGATGGTTCTTATATTGTTGGCTGCTTCGGGAAGGAGGGCTGTAAACTATGGGATGGGATTGGATAAAAGTACCGTATTGGCGGCCGGATGTATCCCGAGTTTGGGAAGGGAGGGGTTCGTGAAGACTTTTTGGTTTGAAAGGGTAAACTATTTTCGGGATTTGAGAGGTATTACCAAGAATGTTATGGGCCAAGAAGGCGGGTTTGGAGGTAAGTGGAGTTTACTTGTTCCTATATTTGAGAATTATTGGGAGGGATAGCTTTCCTGATTGACAAGGTATGTTCGTTTCCTGCTATTCGTTATCGTAGTGAAGGCCATATACTTGAAAATGTTACCTCAGGTTATGAGGGGCCACACAAAACAGCTGTGGTAGCAGCAAGCGGAAAAAATATTAGTATTTTGCATCGGTGACTAACCTCGGAGGTGGCAACATCAAGTATTTGTCAGTATCAATCTAGAACAGAAAACCATGGGCTTCTTTGAGAATTAATCTCTATGAATCATAGTTTCTAGTCATCATCATCAAAATCTTTGAAACCCTCTCTGTTTTGGGAATGGACTTCGTGAACATTGGAGCCTAGTTGATTGTTGCTAGGGATTCAAAAGACTGATACATTGGGATAAGTGATGAGGATTATAGATACAATGGGTTTCCAACTAAAATCATAAAAAGTCAATAACAGTCCTTAGTTATTTTTATGATTTTGGGTGGTGGGTACTGTAGATGTGATGTATCCTAAAGTTGATCAGTGAGGTCAATGAGGAAGGGACAGGATAGAGACGAAGTAGTTCCAGAGTGGATATATCTCATGTAAATCTGATACACAGACAATATGCCTAGTACCTAATATTTAAGAAAAATCCCACATTCTACTTTCCAGAACGTAACATAGAACCTTTAAGACGCCATATTTGTGACCTATCACCATCATCTCAACTCCCAAATCTCACCATCTCCTTCTACGCGATCCTAGCCTCAATAATCTTCCTTCTGATATTCCCCACTACCGAATATACCCACCGACCGGCTTCTCTCCGTCCCTCCGAAATTTTCTACATTAATAAGGGACCCTCGTGCGGAACTGGCTAATTTCTTAATAGCCCTTGTCAGAATCGTAATTTAAGGACTAACTGAGGCGGCTAAATTTTGAATGATTTGAGTTAGGCCCTGGTAGGCGGCCGGGGTTCTTCAGTGGGTAGATGGATACTGATGCTCTTGATGCTGCCAGTAGATGCAAAGTGGTTTCAGTGGGTGCCGGGAGGGAAGGGATGGATTCTCGGGGCATCGCGATGCGAAGAGGGAGAAGATAGGGTTACATTGGGGGTTCAGGGCAGTTTATGAATGGTCATAGGCAATATCTTGCTTGAATACCAAAAGTATAGAGAAGATGTATGATTGATGTATGTATAATTTGGCATAAGGTCTGGTGCGTATCACATAAAGCTGATATCCCAAGCTGACCGTATTTTCTTTTCTTGCCACAGTGGAATCGTTCGGATGGGATGGCGATGAGATGGATATAGTACCTTTTACGCCCATTTGTTTGGCTGCTATTATCTACAAAACGTCATGACTAATTTTGTGTTGTGTCAGGTGTATGACCATGTTCAAGATCTCATAATAAAGAAGCAAAATAGAAGCCGCATAGAGATGCGAGGTGTCACGCTGCCGAGAAGATACAACACCAGGAGTCTGGGGACGCTGTTTTGGTGGAGGCAGTAGGTAATGCGTTATTAGACAGAGGGTTGTGCACTTTATTCAGTGGTTGAACAATGGGGTTTGCTTAGGATATGGGCGTTAAGTGGACGTAGCTTCTGGGGAATTATGTGCGGAAGATGGCCGCTTCACTGATTAAACTCAGAAAATAGGGTTGATACGGGGGTTATTAATACTTGGCATTCAACCAACAAAATGAAGGAACTGAACCCTCTTGATCATGACACGATCATACCTTCACCACTAGATCTCCTTCTCGACATTCTCTAGACGTTTTCCCTAGAACACCTATAGAACACCTTTAACCCTCCTCATCCCCTTTCAAACTATGCAGAAAAGGGCTGTTCAACTCGCCTTAAAACCAATGTTTAATACGCACGCATATCCTGTCTGGCAGCCCTTGTCCATCGGTGCATCAACGGCGTACAGATGCACGCGCTATGTATGTCTTTGTACGGCCAGATAACCGGAGATTCTACTCGATCTGGGCGTTCTCTGCGTTGCTGTGTTGCGGAAGGGAAGGAGTGATGTGAACTTGTGGGTAGATGGCAATAGAAGCGACATAAAGAATCATGATGATATGCAGAACATGATAAAAGGACACTCGGAGGGTCATAAGTCTTGGTATCGTCTAAAGATGTACGATGGATCCTTAGTTGCCGTTAACGCATAACGCCTCGACATTATCGTCGTCGTCGTTTTCATATTCACAGCGTACACCCAGGCGTCCACTTACAACTCGGCAGATTTAGACATCAGGGCGTGTATACTATCATTCACCCTTCATCGCAAGTGCGGCAATGAGTTACTGTATCCGGTAATGCCTATGTCGATAAAACGAGGTCTATATTTTATCGTTATTTTATTGAGGATTTACAACGGGACTGGGAAGGAAAGAGTACATTGTGACTTTTCTTTTTTTGGTGGGTCGAGGAGGGGGTAATTTTTGTTGCAAAAATTGGAAAGAATGGGTGCACTCCTGAATGATAGAGTGGGAAGGGAGTGAGAGGGAAGGTGTGGGAGTGAGAGATAGACTACTAAGGAAATAAAATAAAGTATTTTAATTGATGTATTTTTATTTTTATTTTTCGCAGAGTCAAGACACAACTGGATGCAAGTTACCGAAAAGACGATAGTCAGGTAAATAAGTTTATTTTATTGCAATTTTTTCCTCATTTTGGGTTTAGGACCTGTAGCGTCATATCTCGATCTTTGCATCGGTATATATAACTTCTTCTCTGCCACTTTTCTTGTTGCCACTGATAAGTCTTGTTTCAATCCTTTATCATTCATCAACTATTACTTCATCAGTCATCTGCATTTCTTTGCTTGATACTATCTTATTACATCTATGAGATTATCTCAAGGCTCTAGACTATACAACACGCATCAACTCCCTACATTCCATCATTATCACCACATCAAGTTTACTTCACCAACACACTTGATATCTTGGAATTAACTCGCTTTCTTCGGCCCTTTTCCAATTCTCATCATCTTTCCAGACTTGAGTCGCCTCAACTGAGTTTGCGAACTCTCTCAGTTCCATCCCGAACTGCCTCCTACCCCACTAATCACAGATTCGCACACATACACACAATGTTCAATTCACAATCCAATGGTCTCGGCCCTAACGGCGTCCCAGTCTACTTCGATCCCACCACAACTCTCCCCCCCACTTACGACGGCTACTCTCAATCCGTCCAACTCCTTACCCCTCATCAATCTGTCGATGCTAGCGTCTTCTATGAAAGCGAGCCCCGCGTCAACCCCTACGATGGCTCTACCACCTACTCGCCCGCTGCGTCCATCGGCCGCTCGGATGCCACCGGTAGCCCTGAGGTCTCATATGCAGTTATGGGCCACATGACAATGACTACGGCGCCTATGCACACTATATTGGCGGCAACTGCTCCTGTGATGTCACGGAATGCGTCGGTGTACTCGACGGGAGCGCCGTTGCATCATACGCAATGGACGGCGGAGCCTATGCACCCGGTGCCTGTGGAGACGGCGTACTATGATATTGCTGCTCAGCAGCAGATGCTTTTCAACGGCTTCCCTGGTAAGTGAATAATCTCGTTTTCGTTGCCTTTTCCCCATTTTTATTATTATTGTATATAGCTCGTCTTTGCATAAGGAGTGGTTGGCTTTGATATAATATATGTAAACTTTTAGGCGTGGCCCAACCCTGGCTGGGTTTTTTGCCTACAGAAAATAGCTGCACTTTCAAGCGAGTCTCTTGTATGATAATGATATATAGAAGGCTCTTCCCCATGAGTGTCTCAGAGTTTCTGGCCCATATAACCCCCTCCCAGGCCTCACCTCCAACCTTAATCATTTCCTTTTATTCTTTGCTCTATCAAAGCTTCGGTATTTGCTAACATGGAATCTTTTGGGTTATAGAAAATCCCTACAACATGAACATGAATGCTACTATTAATCCTCGGGCATCCTTCAACGGTCAAATTCCCACTACCAACGGCATGACCTCCCCCATGCATCCTGCCTCTCCGCATGCCAGCCCCTTCCCTATGTCCGGGCTGTTTCCTACGCACGGCGGCGCTGCTGGCCACTCTAACTTTATCGATAACTACCCAGCTGCCGACATGCGCAGACCGTCGGTTATGTCGAATGGTGACCACCACTCGGATGACGGCGTGTCTCATCAGAAGCAAATGTGCCCGCAGTGCAAGAAGAAGTTCAAAGATTTGAAGGCACATAAGCTTACGCACCAGGAGCAGAGACCTGAGAAGTGTCCAATTTCCTCGTGTGAATACCACGTTAAGGGCTTCTCCAGACGGTACGATCGCAACAGGCATACCCTTACTCACTACAAGGGCAACATGGTCTGCCCCTACTGCCCTGGCAACGGCTCCACTGCCGAGAAGACCTTCAACCGCGCCGACGTCTTCAAGAGACACTTGACCACTCTCCATGCTGTTGAGCAAACACCCCCAAACTCCAGGCGTGCCCGCATCGGCGATGTCGTGCAGCCTACCATGGATGACATCTCATCAGAGATTCCCGGACACAAGATTGGCGCCTGTTCAACGTGCTCGCTGCACTACCGGACTCCCCAAGAGTTCTACGAGCATCTTGATGACTGTGTGCTCAAGATTGTCCAATGTGAGGATCCAGCCGAGGCCATCAATGCCGCTCGTCTTCAGGAGGTTGAAAATGACGCTGAGGTTGTCGCGACGCTGGAGCGCAACAAGGTGCCAATTGCCTTTGACGGGGCGACGGCGGAGGAGTCGGAGGATGAGCAGGAGGATGTTGAGATTGACCCGACGCTTCTCGATGGCCTTAAGTCATCGGCAACAATTGCTGTAACAAAGAAGAAGGGGAACCCGACCAATGGTGTCCAGAAGACTGGCATGACCTTCTCCCGAGGTGGCGTCCCGGCTGCCCACCGGAAAGGCCGGAAGCCCCGTCGCGAGTACCCCACCTCCTGGGGCTACGATAAGGGCCAGATGACCATGAAGCACCGCGTCACCGCCCTCTTCAACGGCCCCAACAGGATCTCCAAGGACGACATGATGCTCAGCAATGAACATGAGGTCAGAGTTCCCCTGGACACTGAAGGCAAATTTTGGATTTCCGATCTTGATATACACACGATGGAACGGGCCGAGGGCTTCCTGAATGCCACGGAGGAGGAGACGGGGCCATGGATTGCGGATGACCCAACGGAGGAGGAGCGGTTGGTGGCGGAGCGGGCGTATAAAGCTCGGATGCAGCAGCAGCAGCAGTAAGAGATGGGCTTTTGTCTAGTTTCCTGCTCGGGCTGGTTCCGGGTTAGTTGGCGCGTCAGGGATTTTTAATTTTCTTTTCACTCTTGTTATTTAGGTATATTTTTATTGTCTGGAGGGGGATGGCGCCGAGTGATTTAGCTATAGTAGCTTGGCTACTAGGAATTTACGAGGAATGATTGGGATGGTTTGATTTATTGGGTGGAATTGTCCTTTCTTGGATCACAGGGTTTTATTTCTTCTTTTGGAGATGACAAGATTTTGTGGGTTGGGTTGGTTTAGTTTATATTTTATGGGGTTTCCGGTTATCGGAGGCATTTTTGGATTAAGATTTGGTTGACTCGGAGTTTTGGATAGAGTTCACTCAAAAGTAATGAGTGATTTTTTAATTTCAGTATTTTCAAGGATTTTGGGGCTTTATTGTGAATAGAAGAGAAGATATGATTAGTGTGTGGTTTGGAATATTGGGGTTGAAGATGGGGTTTGGAGTTAACATATTTGACTATTTTCTTAGTAGTTCGAATTAAGGATTCAATGAGGAGGGTTTCGTGATCATGTTCAGAGACTAACGGATAGCTTAAAGGTATAGAGCTTTTCTAATTGATTCCGTTCGTGTGTCTCAGTTTAATGTGTCGAATGCTTTTTAAGACATCAACTTTTGTCTTGTTAATTGACTTGTTATGGGTTAGTTTTTCATACGTTTATTGATCTAGAATATCATCATTTGTTAGATTACAACCTTGATACTAGATCCCTCGACATATTCCGCTACTTATATGGCCGTTGAACCTTATATTAACCTCTTTCCCTATCTCAGAGGTAACCAACCCCGCACACAAGACTGGATTTACAGTGTCTTGCATTATCTTTTGATTCTATTAGCATCTAGCACTGGTTCTAAAAACATCATGATGCGAGACCCTTGGTGTTGCGAACCGTTTTGAGAAAAAGCCTGATTGGGCAACCAGCATCTTGAAAAAGTGGGGCTGTTAAAGAGGGGCATTGGTGTCACAACAATTATTCACACGGTATATACTAGTGACGACGTCATTGAATCTTGCTATCTCCAATCTGCTAACGACAGCTAATCACTATTCAACAATCGGTCATTCATTCAATATTCCATGGCCCTCACGTCGCGCATCCAGCTCATCGGCCCTGATAACGACGTCGAAGATATCTTTTCGTCGTCGATTGGTATTATCTTCCCGGATGACATTGTCAACCAACACGGCGACCCGGATCACCTTTTATCCTACGAGTCTCCATTCCTTCCTAAGTCACTGACCATCGCCCTCAACAAACCCCAAGGCAACGACAACCGCCGGTTATTCTCCCACTACTTATGGAACGCTAGCCTGTTGCTTGCTGAGTTCATCGAGCGGGATTCACTACCGAGAGCAACTGAGCAGTATCTAAAATATGAAAAGCGAGATTGTTATGGGAAGAATGGGTGGGATATACGGGGTTTGAAAACCCTAGAAGTCGGCGCGGGCACCGGTCTCCCGTCGATGATGGCGGCCATTTACGGCGCTGGCGACGTCACAGTCACCGACTATCCGGCCCCAGAACTACTGGGCACATTAAAAGAAAACGTCATTCGGAACACCGCCGCCCCATTCACCCCCGAGACCGTCGTGTCTACGCCGGCTGAGAACGTTCGGATCCTCGGGCATGAATGGGGCGTCTTCCCGGAAGGGACAGCCGCCGCTCCCGTTCCCACCGAGAGATCCTATGACCGCATGTTTGTGTGCGATTGCCTCTGGATGCCATGGCAACACGCTAACCTTCGGGAATCCATTGCCAAGTTTCTAGCCGAGGGCCCTGAGAGTCGCGCGTGGGTGGTGGCGGGGTTCCATACAGGGCGGGAGAAGATGAGAGGGTTCTATGATCCGAGGGAGTTGGAGAAGGTTGGGTTGGTTTGTGAGGAGGTCTGGGAGAGGGATTGTGATGGGGTGGAGAGGGAGTGGGTGGAGGATAGGGGGATTGAGGATGTTACGGAAAGGAAGAGGTGGTTGGTTGTGGCGGTTCTAAAGAGGGTCTAAGGGAGAGCGGAGAGGATATATTATACGATAGTGTTTAATAGATATGTGTTTAGCAAGAATTCGCTTATTGACTGCTAAATAGTGTTGGTGAACAGTCACCACTATTGGCCCCACTTATACTGTTTCGATTTCCGGACATTTGGATCCCCGTCTTGCACGTTAACCCACAAGTCTCTGTGAATCTGATAAATTACTAATATACAAAGTTATAATTCATGACAACCCCTTCTTTATTCCCCCCCTTCTTCATCCTCCACTATAGCCCCCTTCTCTTTCTTTCCTCCACCAATTGCCCTCCCACATTTAACCCCTCCACCGCTGCCAACGCCCTAACAACCTTACCCTTTCTCCTTTCCGTCACTTGCCGTCTCAACGCTCCCACGATATAATGCCCCATCATTCTCACCGGCCAGTCATCCGGAATGACTTCGAGGACTCCCCTTAGATCAAACCATGCGCCGTACCTTTCAAGGAGCGACGATGTCTGCTCCAGACGAGTCGGCGGCGACTTGATCAACAAGAATTCCTTGAGGACAATAAAGAACAATGGCTTTTGTAGAGAGAACAACTCTTCACTAGTCATCTCCTCCCCTGGCGTTTCCTGAACATCTCCATTCAACGTCTGCCTCAACCCTGAATATCTCGATGGCCTCCCATATATTCTTCTCCCTCCATCTAAACAATAGCCAACTGCTGTATCATAATCGCCTAACTCCCCACCAACAACCTAATCGCTTCTGCGTGCCCCCCCGCCTTCCCCGCCAAAATGATAGTCTCAGGGACTAACAGGTTCCCAGGTAACTCAGAAATTCGTTTATGGATGGCGGTTGCATCGTAGCCCTGGGCGGTACTGAGAAGCTGCAAAAGGCGCAGGCGGTTGAGCCAGGGAGACTCGGTAGCGGGGGGCGCTGGCGGGATGTTGTCGGAAAGAAAACGTTCGTAAGAGGGTTTTGGGGGTGTGAGAGCGCGGTAGGCGGTGTACGTAGCGGTTAGAGCTGTCTGGTTCTCGGGAGACTCCAAAAGATGGGTGATGACGGAGTCAAGGAAATAGGAAATCAAATCGTTAATGTAGAGCTTGTGGCCTTTGGTGAAGACCATGTACTCTAGATAGGCCTTGACGGCCCCCGGGGCGTTCTTCTTCAGCAACGCAACGACCTCCGATGGTGTAAAGCGGGCTGAGAAGACACCGGATTTACTTTTCTTTTCTTCGGCGAATACTTGAACGGCCAGCTGAGGATTCCGTGACGCAAGCCACAAAGCATATTCCCTTACAAGATCCAAATTGTTAACGTTGCTTAGGTAATCTCTTACCCTCTGTTCCCCCTCGAGCAACTCTCCTCCCTCATCCTCCGTCCCCTCGATGATCCTCTTCCACGTCCCCAGCACCTCTACTGCCATCTTCCGACTTTGGAACAACCGACTAAGCACAAACAAGCGCCGGTAGCCTTCCAGTAAGTCAACGGCCCGATCAAAGCAGTCGATCCCTTTATCGACAACCTCGTATAACTCAGCCCGAGGACTCCGCCGGCTCTTAGCGACTCCAATAGGTGAATGCTGGTCAATTTCCAAAAGGACAAGTAGCAATGTAGCATCGACGGTCTGGAAGACCTCCTTCTCACCCGCGACACTCCCAAAGCCTTTTCGCTTCCGCCACGCGACGAGGAAACGACGCAGGAAGTGACTAGTCTGCGATGACATAACATCGAGCCCCGGGACCTTCTGTCCATTGCTGTCAAGATATTTGGGCTCTTGTTGCAGATAGCGTGTTACTGCTTCGACAACGCCACCGAAGACCCAAATGCCGGAGGGGCTGTCGATTATCTCGTTGCGGACGCCAGGAATGAGCGAGAGGACAACACGGGGGTCAAGACCGGATTCCACGAGATATTCTTCGAGGTTTTTGATCTCAGAGTCAGAGAAGGGATTATCGGTTTCGGCTTGGGGGACAAAGGTCGAAGAGTAGCAGTAGTCCTGCGCGTTGCCTCATGTAGTTGAATGTTAAGAACTCTAATTCGGACTGCGCGTCCTTGTCCTTGAGTGACTCTAGTAAATTGAACACCGGCTTCCGGTCCAATGGCGTTGGCGTCTCTGCGGACCCCGTGTTGTTCAACCGGAGCCCGGCTTCCATGCGTAGCAATTGTGGATTCCTCACTGCCCACCAAATGCTCTTCCCAGACCAAACAGCTACCTTAGCGGGAACCTTAATCAACCTCTTGACGAAATCGTTCTCATCTTTTATTCTCTTCTCCTCAAAGTCCGCCGGGACCTTGGACTCCTCGAGGCTCGGAGGGTCATATTGCACCCGATCTCTCACCGAAAGATCTCGTGTTCCCGATGCTATGTCGATATTTTTGATATACTGGAACGGCCTAAACAACGCCTGGCTAAGTTTCCCAATGAGCTCTGGAAACGATATTTCCCCCCCGTCCATAAGAACCTTGATGCCTACAGGTTCAGAAGGGTCCTGGATTACCGATGGTTCAAGCCATGAGGCATCTCGATTTAGAATCGATGAGTCAACTCTTTGAATTTCAAGGCCATTGTGGGGGCTAGTTGGGAAGTCGCGGGACATGGAAGCGATGATGTAGGGGGTTTCTTCCATGTGAAATGGCGTGGTTGACTGATCTAAGTTCTCGGGCAATTTCCGTCGTCAACGATGACTTGATATGGATAACGTTCAAAGCCGATCGGAGCTCTAGTCGGGTCACCATTCAAATCGACAAATATGCCGACACCTTGTTCCGAAGGGGATGTTCCGTTCACTAACAGAAACTCAAAACTATTAGGTGAAATAATGTGCCCTGGGAGTAGCCCCGGCGCCACCTTCAGTTTATCAGCCCCGGGTGTTCCCAACCGTACATTTGGATCTAGAGTCGGCGCCGATTCACTAGACGGTAGTCCTCCCCTTAACCCATCCGGCTCCGGACTCCTTAACAATCTCGGCGCCGGGGACCCCTCCCTACTTAACGACCCACTCCCTGACGTCCCATCCGCCGATGTACTCAATATATTCGACGTCATGAATGCCCCTAGACTTGTACTGCGGCTATGACTAGGTACGGCGATCGGCTTCTTGTGGACGGACGAGTTACTTCGGGAAAGGGTTGCGGGGGCAGTGGAGCTGGGGGTGGCGGAGCTGGGGGTGATGACTCAAGGGGTTGCTGTTGTCGAGGGAAGATATGTTCATTAGAGGAATTTTCATTTGTTGGGCAACGTCGACAAGAGTGTATTTGTGGGCGTCCGCGACGCCGGCAATGTTGTTGCGGCGGACGGTTATGGTGCTACCGGGGATGTCGATGTTCTGGGAAGTCAGTTAGCAAAGTTTCATACATATAGACACGATAACCCACTCAACATACTCTAACAACGCGCGCATCATCATTAATGCGCACAACCTGGATGCGCCGATTCAACGACAACAATATCGTCGCCCCCGGCTTCCCATCATACCCTCGTTCCTCCGGATCCCTCGACTCATTAAGGTCAACCCCCCCAATATAATTGCAATTCTTAACTTGCAAAGTGCCAAGAGCTCGGCTAAATTCGGGAAGCATATAGAATGTGACGGTCCAGTTGCACAGGACGACGGCCTTTGCGATTTTCGGGAGCAGGAGGATTTGTTGGACGCCGGGACGCGTGGGGCCGGCGGAGGCGCTGGGTTCGACGAAGTCGGGTTCGAGGCAGGAGGCCATCATGAAGGAAGATGAGGTAGAATAAGGGGCAGTCGGGATCTCGGTGGGGCCGGGCGGGATGTAGACAAAATGGAGGAGTTGACCGGCGGATGTGCCGATATATAAGTTGTTGTCTACAGTGTTTCCATTAGCCTTTTATTATGTCCTAATCTAATTGCTTTCTCTCTTTACCATGAGGTGACCATAACTCACCATAGAACTCTATGCAGTTAATCTTCACATTATCAAAAGAGCCCTTTTCGGGATCCGTCACCAACGGAATTTCCCCCAATAACATCCTTAGCACAAACGGGCCATCTTCCCTCGCCTCAACAGGCACTGTTGGCCCCGGCAACTCTATTTCATTATATGGTTGTGGCGACGCCATTGTGTAGATAGCAGGATCTTTGTGTTACACGACCCGGCGCATAGTGGGGTGGGTCGGAGTGGAGGACAGGCGCAAAGTATGTGATGAGTGCTGGGAATTCGGAGGATATAGATGCGGCAGATGGGATAGATTAAGGAGTACAGAATTGTGCGAAAGTAACAACACCAAAACTAAGTGTGCGCAGGGTGTCGGGAGGTGGCAATTGGGTGGTCGTGTAGTGCTGATTATTGTGATAGCGGGGCTTTGAGTGCTTTGAGCTTCATCGTGATGAGAGCAACTAATCTGGAGCTTCGTTATTGAGCTGGGATCATGCTTTGGCAGTTAGTGGATGGATTATAGGCCAAGAGCTTTATATTGACTATGTTAAGGACTGTCAAGCGCAAATTACAGGCGTCACTGCGTTGTAAGGCCTACAATACACAGCCAATTCGCTCCCATAGGTCCGTGCCTTATAGCTTCCAGCCAATCAAATCTACCTCAGTGAAACGAACACGTTCAGCCGCGATGCCCTGGTTCAAGCTCCGTTCAAAACGTCACCAGCTTGAGATCGGTATTGACGAGACTCTAAACTACGATCTCATGATCATTTACTTGGCATCACTAATTGCACTAATTATGTCAATTGAGCTGTTTTTCTTCACTTTTTCGCAAGATTGATCTCTGGGGGACTTGCGATATTCCGACTCGATTACCTAGTTTTGTCTCCGCAGGAGGCCGATTTCTTTGGTGGCGCTGTGCTGATCCAATTACAAGTACCGTCCTGACAGATTGTCGACGTCATTGTGGTTTCTATTTCTGGATTTCCAAAATATACTGACGACAGAACCCAGCGAATTTGTTCACAGCGAACTAAAGGCCAATTAGTGATTTGTCAGATCTTGTGACGGGATTTTATTGAGCTACTGTGATCTGGGAATCTCGAATACACGACATGTCTGTCGCTGCGGAATTGGCGGCGCTTGAGGCGGTGGTTGAGGGCTCTGGCAATGGGGGGAAAATGGCGAATAGCCAGGCGACAAAATTTCAGGAGGCGATCTCGGCGTGGAGAGGTAAGGAAGAGATTGAGAGGATGTTTATCTTATCAAATCTAATCAAATGCTAATCATTGATGATGATGAATAGGCGTTGACTTGACTTCATTGATAACGATGTTCGATACTACTGCTTCGGATATTGTCACCTACCAACGAGACTCGACTATCCAGAGAAGGGAACTAGCGCAGAAAACGAAAGACTTTCGCAAAGCCGACGATGCTACCAAGTTATCAGACGTGAAGAGCCTCCTCAAATGTGAGTTCATATTACAAAGAAGCCTCGCTTGACATAATACTGACACTCTGTCTTCTTATAGCCTATCAAACCTTCATCGAT
Organism: Meredithiella fracta; assembly: GCA_023677585.1. Classification (NCBI taxonomy): domain Eukaryota; kingdom Fungi; phylum Ascomycota; class Sordariomycetes; order Microascales; family Ceratocystidaceae; genus Meredithiella; species Meredithiella fracta. Next base: position 1,513,321 of record JAGXCV010000005.1, read on the forward strand.
CTCCTCACAAACCACTCCAAAGCCGTCAACTCCAATTTCCTTAAAGCCTACACCTCGCTCTCCGAGGCTCCCGACCCATACCCTCTCCTCGAAACTTCAGTCGACTCCATGCTCGTTCTCGAAGATACACTCCCAAAGCTCACCGAAGAGAATGAACGCCTGCAATCCTCCGTCGCGAATTTGACCTCGCAACTTGAGGAAACTGAATCCCGCCTACAGTCTGAGCGGATCGCTCGTAACGACCTCGAAGAGAATCTCGAACAGCGCATCAAGGATGTGCAAACGTCCTACACGCTCGCTATGGACGAAAAGAAAGAAAACTGGGAATCGAAAGAGAAGGCATTAGAAGAGAAGATTGAAAGTCAAGAGCGGGCCATTGGTGAGATCAAGGCTAGCTACGAGGTGTCTCAGCGCCTGGGCCAAAACCAGGAGGGCGAGGGGGGGTCTGCTGGTATCACGAGTGCAGAATTGGATATGCTGCATTCTGATCTCGAAAGAACGGCGATGAGATTGGCAGATGTTGAGGTGCGAAATGAGCAGTTACGGGTGGAGTTGGCGCAGGCTAAGGTGCAGGCATCGGCTAGCCAAGCGCCGAAGGTGTTGGAGGATGACCCATCGTATATGCGGATGCGCTCGGAGAACTCATCGCTTATTCGAAAGTTGGATGCTGTGAGAATTGAACGAGATGGCATGAGAAGAGACTTGGATACCAAGATGCGCGGTATCGAGAGGGAAGTGGGACACCTCAAGGAAGAAAGAGACTTCTTGAAGAAAAAGGTAGAGAAGTGGAGCGACTATGAAAATGTCAAGCAAGAACTTGAGGTCTTGAAGAGTATTGAGTTCTCAACTGGTGATGACGATGAAGAGATCCTCGACTTGGACGAAGCCAAGGCTAAGGGCGACACCCTCGAAAAACTCCTCCTCGCCCGTAACAAGAAACTCAGCGACGAACTCACCATCCTTCGCGTCTCGCACAATGACCTTCAAACACGCCTCCAGTCCGTTCAAAACGACATAGTCGTGACCAAGAGTGAACTCATCAAAGCGCAAACCCTCAATGAAAACTCGAAAACGACCTGTCGAATTTCCAGGCTTCGGGGCCCACCAACCACTTCTCATCAGGTGCTTCGGTCGCGGGGACATACGTTAGCAGATATCAACAATCGACTATTGGTGGACGAAAAGGACGTATCTCACCGACGTCGTCGATAATTAGCGGTATTCCTGCGGAACGGGATTCCGGGATGTCCGGTCTTGTCCCCGGCGCCGGCGGCCAGAACGCGGGGATTCTCCCAATGGTCACGGCTCAAAGAGATCGGTTCAAGAAGCGGAATGCCCAGTTGGAGCAGGAGTTGTCCGGTGTCCATCGAACAGTTTCTTCATTGAGGCAGGAAGTTGCGTCATTACAGAAGGATAACTTGCAGTTGTATGAGAAGACGAGGTATGTCTCTTTGTATAATAGGGCGTCGTCATCGGCGACTACGTCGTCATTAGCGACGGGAGCCCCGGCGAATCCTAATCCATCGGCGGTGAATATCGGGTCAACTGGGAATCCAGGCATTGCGCTAGACCGCTACCGCCAGGCGTACGAATCAAACCTGTCACCATTTGCGGCGTTCCGGGGCCGAGAGTCGGCACGGGCTTATAAACGCATGTCGTTGCCGGAACGGGCAGTGTACTCGATTACGCGAATGGTTCTGGCGTCGAGGGGGAGTCGGAATTTGTTTGCAGTTTATTGTTTAGGATTGCATTTGGTGGTGTTTTGGGTGTTGATGGGGTTGGGAGGGTCGGGGAATGTGGTGCAGAGTTTACATGAGACGAGTGGGGGATTGGGGACAGCAGCTGGGGTTGGAACCGGGGCGGGAGCGGGGGTAAGGACGACGTGGAAGGCGAAGGGGGATGATTTGCATTGAGAGGGTGAATATGAGGGAGATTGTATGATGAGGTCGTTCGTTGGGTTTATTGGCGTTTGGGTTATATCAATGATATTTGTAGGTTTATTTGAATTTATTTGGAATTCTGATCATAAAGAATGGGAACAGGTAATACTGGTTATATATGATATCATTCCCATTACTATATATTATACTCGTGATAATATCCCATGCTAACTACTCTACAACCCCCTACAGCTCTGACGCTGAAGACTCAAAATTCTTCTCCCCATAAAACCAATACTGTGCCGCATACTCAACAGTAAACGTCGAGTTCATCCCTTCACAAGTGTTTGGCGGCGAACCACCAACAGTGTTAACCCTATAAACCTCCTTGAACTTCGAGTCGCTCTCACCATCCTTAAGGATCAACTTCAACCATGCAACTGCCTTTTCACCAAGCTGACCTTTGCCGGCATTATCGGGAGCCGCAACGGTTGCGTTGACACCAACCTTGCCGTCGCCCATCCCGATGTGGCGGAGATCGAAGAACGGCAAAGCAGCGGTTGCGTTGATGGGGGCAAAGTAGTGGAGACCAGAGGACGTCAGCCCGGTGGGGCCCAGCTTGTGGGTGGCAATATCGGACCAGGAAGTAAGCGGGAAGTGGACGGCAACGTTGGGGAGAGGAGAGGAGAGGGTGGGGTAGAGGGTGATGGGGCAAGTGGCGTTGAAGAGGGCGGCGGTGGCTCCGGCGGCTTTAGGGATGGAGGATGAGGAGGTTGTGGCGCAGGTGTAGTTTTGGGTGCCGCGGCCGATGGCGATGTGAAGAAGAGTGATGTTGGTAGAGACATCAGGGAGGGAAGCTAAGAGAATGGGTTAATAGGTATAGCCTAGGTGTAGGGGTTATATAGTAAGTGTTTACTTACAAGAAGGAAGCGTCATGATTGATGGGTCACAGGAAGGGGCAGAGGAGAGCGATTTATAGGTTTTGATTTTGGAGGCAAGGATATTGAAATATGTGGTGACAGCATCAATGGCAGGGAGGGGGTTTGAGGTGGAGAGGATAAGGGAATTGTCGGTCGTCGGGGCAGAGAGGACGGCCGTGACCAGAAAAAAAGAGGAAATAATTTCATTTTGATAAAGTGGTGGTAGAAGATAAGATATGAAGTGAAGTTGAAGGTTTTGGACCTTTGGTATTTTGAGATCAACCCAAGAATATGCTATGCAGATGTGTGAAAATTAATGTGAATAAAAGAAAAAAATAAACCCACGACAATAGAAAATAATAAACAAAATCAAAAGTAAATAAAACTCTCGAATTCCCAAGAAATATAAAAAAATGAAAATGAAAATGAAAATGAAACTATTTCTCAAATCTCCAAACTCAGCCTCCAATAAGCGGCTATCCCCACCTCTATATACTTATCATCTCTATCTCCCACCGAACCCTAACCATCTGCGCCTCCCCGGGCGTCTATTCGATAATTCCGCAGTGTCTACAAATAGCTGAGCTCTCTTGAACCACTAGCCAATCAAATTCCAGTATTCCCATGGGAGACGGTGAGGCGGCGCTTAACGGACTGGATAACATACGCTATTTGGAAAGTGGGGATTTTGAGATGTGGTAAGAGGGACGGTGATTGGATGGGGTTGTTGATTACGGTTGGGAATGATTGCGTTTATTTAGTTATTTTTGGAGGGGTGGTGGTAGGCGGGAGGGATTTGTTGGGTGGGAGAGTATTTTGGATGAGTGATGTGTTGAAGGATGACGATTAGGGATGATAGAAGTTGGGAGAGGTGGTTCCGGAGGGTTGGGTAGTGGATTGTGATGGTTGGAAGTTTGGAAAGATTTGCGTGGGATGAGAGTGCAGATTGTGGGTTAAGCATATGACAGGTGTAGATCAATGGAGGGATCATGACAGGTTGCAGATTTGCTGAACGCTTTGATCAAATAGTTGAATCATGTCATTTGATACTCACATACTAACCAAATTTTAACTTGTCATCAACAATTACGCCATGCGATAATTGTATTTCCAGCCGGCCGACCATAGAATTTTAGTTTTCATGACCATTATAGGGTTACTAAGCGCCCTGCGAAATTACACCCAGTCTAAAAATAAATACTAAAGCTTCTATCGCAAATTCCACTTTAGAGCAAGATCTCCACTAAAATGCAACCATCTTTGACAGGTTGTCTGTACCATAGCGGGTCCTTCGCTTAGCAATCCTTTAGTGCCAAGAATTCTTCAACTAGTTTGTGTAGTACAAAGATTAATTTAGAGTTAACATAAGAGATGGTGTAAGTGTATATTAACTTTGTAAATATGTTTGGTTATGGCGAAATATAGTGACAATTCACAACAATTTGATTGAGCGCCTTCAACCAACTAAACATAGCCATCTCCAGGCGTTATCCTTTACCATATTCTAATGAAATAAACTGCAAATGACCTTCACCTATACCGAAAGGTTATTGATAATCGCTGATATACCCTTTATCGCCCAATCTATAACTTTCCGTTGCCTCTTATCTGTCAATCCACATGAGCTTACTTATCGTAATACCTTCTGTGACTACCTACTGCTCCTCCTTCTAGAATCTACACCGGCTACTGTCAGCACATTCATCTCATCTTCACTCAAAGAAGAGAAAGAGGAAACCTATCCTATCTTCTAATATAAACAGTAATTAGGCAATGAAAACGCCAGAATACGCGCCACGATTTGGCAATAGTCCAAAAGAGGCAGTGAGGTCAGATGACATGGCTGTATTGGGAAGGAATTACTGGATTCTATTCCGCCAGTTCGCCAGATAAACCTTCCAAAATTTTGACTACAGAGGGTCAATGCTCTGTACGGACGGGACATCCTCTGAAGACCGTGTTGGGCAGTTACATTATATACCTCTTTCCTAAATCCAGAAAGTTTGTGGAGCTTTCCTTCCTTTTCCTCTTCTTTCTCCTTTCATATTCGTTTTCATGCCGTATATCATGTATACCTTCACTTTCACCGCTTCCACTTTTGCCACCACCATTATGACGAGCCTAATGCCCAGAGGTTTTGCTTATTCAATTCGAGAAACACTCGGGTCTGACAACTCTGCTTTTCTCTATACTGACCTTAGCTAGGAGCTTGCTAACATTCTCCAGCCAAGACGGTTTCTTGGATCTCGGTTTATGGAGACCTTGAAGAAGCTATTCCGCCGGAGTTTGCTTCATAACTACAATAATGAAGCGTTCATCCGGGTGCTTTTTCTTATGAGCTCTAATGGTCTTGCCAAAGACTCATTCACCGAGGAATTCAGGTTATTTAAACCAATGGAGGCTTACAGGCGCCGGGCTCGAGACCAGAGCTCAAACTTCTCCAAGCTAGCTGACAAGATAGGCTTTATTTTCATGGGTGATGCGAGAAAGAGCCTGAGTCCACTGAGCTCACAATATTTCTACTTCTAGATACTTGAAAACATAAACTAACTGCACTATCTAGATAAAATACTGACAATGTCCGGCTCAACCGGGAAACAATGCTAGTTAATAATAGCTCCCTCACAACCTTCAAACTTCATGATACTAACACTGACTCAGATATAACTACCGAAGATCATCTCCAAGTGCGCCCTCTCCCTATTTTACTGCCAATTAGCTTCTACAGAATGACATCGTCTCCTTTGACTGAACCCAAGCCTGACTTTACACCTGTAACCCCTCACTAACTTGTACTTGTCTTAGGACCGAAACCCTCATTTCAGATAGCCCGCCTAATATACGAAAAAGAAAACTCGCTAAGTGATATTTTCATTTTTGAATCATATAAGAAACAAAATAAAGATGGAAAATGATAATACTAAACAAAGTTTGACATATGTAAACTCAGCACGGCTGACCCTTTGAATTCTGCTATCTGTTTTATTATTATGCAACTGAAGAAATTATTTATTAACATTCAAACTCTGAAGATATCTTCACTGACAATAAGTACAGTCACATAAACGCTACTCTGACCTTTTGAATTCAAATGAATCTATTACATATCAATTTTGAGTTCGAATCGAAGGTGAGGAACTATCTGAAGACCACTATTAACTGTTCTTGATGAATAACATGGAAATATCGTTGTAATGGTGTTCGATAAATTATGGAAATCAGATGCTTGATTTCTTTATATTTCTAGCGCAATATTTTATGTCTCAATCTATTTAATGGCTTTACGATCATTTATCCATCTTTATCACATGCTGTGTGATGATGCCTTGGCCGACGTGATACTCCCGCTAGCATGTCGCTGCAGGCGACGTGATACTGCAATCGGCTGGATGCCCATGGTGTAGCATAAGTCTCGTATAGTAACTTCAATCCAGTGTCTCTTCTAGAAATCTGGATCCTCACCTCACTGACCCCCAAAAATATGTTCACTATAATTTCCATATGCCTTGCCAATGATGTGTTGTTTAGAGTCTGTCTATCCTCAATCTACGCTAACTCACTCACTAACTCCAGAGTGATTCTTTGTTTAGATCCCCTGAATTTAGGCGCATCTCTTTCTGCTTCGCAACCCAATCAGATCATGGAAAACAAACATCTGACTTCCTATTCGGGCATCAGAAAGCTTAAGAAAATGTTTGCCTGTCCCAAATAGAAAATAGTGTAGAAGGGTCATGTTTTCCGACCAATAAGGGGACAGCTACGGATATGAATATGGTGACAAATAGGGTCATTGCAAGGGGATACAGTAAGAGACGGGTAATAAACGGGGTTGAGCTAATTACTTTGACGACACCTTGACTTATATGGTAGTTGAGCTAAAAGGTAACAGATGGTATTTCTGAAAGATAATATGAAGTAGGCGTTGGGACAATCTATTTTGACCATATCTGAGTTGGTAAATAACTATATTTCGTTGCGAATTTGCGAACCTTTGCTGGAGCACATTTCCATTTTAGGAAGTGCCATCCTAATATACCTTCTTGCTGTTCCCTTTTGAGAAGGTTATGCGCAAAGACACGACATTGTTTACTAAGTAGAGGTCAGTTTTACATGCCAATAGAAACAGTGAGGACTTTTGTGTCACGGAGCTTTGGTTCTGTAAATGATAACTATTTGATGGGTTATGAGGTTTAGAAGATACGATCGGAATTTATCAGTAGCTTGGGTGGTAATGAAAGCCTTAGAATGGGGCAATAATTGAGGTTCCTTTGTTACACATTCAATTTTCGCAACAGCTAGCGCTTTTAGATGGTGTATCATTATGTCATCGTGATTACAAGTTTAATCCGTCGATAGCTTCAATTACTCATTCATTCTTCTCATTATAAGGAAATGGTTCTATCTGGAACTCTTTCGGGTACCTAATCTTGATTAAGTCCCCATTCACATGTAAAAGTGTCCCAATCAGGACTGAAAGTTCCCAAAACGTCCTCATATATTAAACCTTTCTCAAATACGTACCGCGTTGCGGCCATATTAGACACCAAACATAAATCCGCCTTCCTAACAGAGTAGACGTTTGTCCACTGTCGGAAGGACTACTCCATAGGGTAATGAGCGGTTGGCAGCAGTTTTAAAGGGGTAGGGAGGGGGTCATGCATCTTTGTAAGTATTGTGAGTTAGATCCACCGATGGACGTTAGCCCATATAGAGCCTTTCGCTTCAGAAGGTAGCTTAATTTCTTCTAGATTGGTATTGTGACACACTCAAGATTCGATCTAGCACCAGTCGCAAGATGTGTCAGCATGATGTCCATCTTGTCTTAATGGTTTCCTGTTTTTAATTTCGAGTATTGTGCATCATTCATCGATGATCATTAGTTACTCGCAGCCTAGTATCGTGAATTTTGAGATTTATATCTGACTTCATTTTTTCTACTTTAAGACATTCTGCCGACTATTGATACAAAAATTTCTTTTGCATTGCTTTCATTTTTATGAACCTGAAGGTAAATTCTTCCAAAACTTCCACCCAACTTAACAGACGCGATAGCGATTACAAATTGAACACTTAGATCAGAACTTCCTATTACTTTCTTTCATCAAACAAGTTAAGTCACTCCAACTACATCCCTTTTAAGATGACAAGCAGATAATGACATCAAGCCAGAAAACTCCAGCCTAACTCTCTCGCTAATTACTAAGTTAAGTAACCAATTCTCCGATGATAGTTGATACTGCCTTCATTCGGAGTTCTGAACTAACCGATAGGAACACGACAATCTCTCGATACACTAAACCTAACAACTTGACAAAACCGAAAACAACAAACTAAAATATCATAACTTATCTTCCACGATCACCAAAAATTACTGCCCATACTGATATTTCTTGCTTCAGTTCTTTAAATATCACTTCAACTAACTCCGAACTGAGCACTACTTTCTTTTTCAGTTGGTGGCAAGCAGCTCCATAACACCGCTAATTTCATTTGTCCTGACAGCTCACCTTAGTTTTTACCGCTATATCACCTTTTCAATGTATCATCTCAGACAGGCATCATTGAATGGGTCACAGCTCTGAAATCTAACGTTCCAAAGACTATTGATTTCTTACCTTTTAAGTGAAGGAATAGCACTACAGAACCAAATAGTAAAGATACTAACTTTTCAGCTGATAGACATCAAGCCCAGAGCAACCAATTGATTAACGGCAAGTACACGATATATCATGGCTATGATGGAACTAATGATTGCTAATATGCTAGCTTCCTCAGATAAACAAATCTCGAAGTATGTCAAGACTCTAGTCTAAATGCCAATTGTGAGCGGTACTTTAAATGGTACAAGAGGAATTAAGTTCGTGTAATTTCGCTGACTAGACATGTAACAAAGGTTCATGGTATCACATGGGTTTTTATACTGATGCAACACCACATGAGGCAACATACTGCAGTCAAAGCGGGACGACATTAGATTTAAGTCTATTATTTTAGGCCACATGCTGAATAGACAAACTATTGACAAGTCCAATGTTGGCGAGCATCTGGAGCCAATATACCATATCTAATAATGACACTACCTAATGTTCATATCCATACCACAACAAACGCAAAAAGAAAATAAGGTATGTTTAGCTTCTTTGATGTATCGCTTGGAGGATTATTGAAATACCGTAAACTACTGCAGATTGTGGAGGTTCAAGACCTGAATTAGGGAGAAGCCAGGGTGGAAAAATGAGGATTATGTTAAATTTAGTGACGTTGGAAATGAAGATATTAACTTGGCTATATCTCAGATTCGGATAGTACACAATTTACATATGCTCTATCACAGCTTAGTCAAGATACGAAAGAAATGCACTATTATATTCACCCAAAGAAATTCCTTGAGCCAATTAAACTGCATTCGGTTAACCGTCACCGTCAACGTTATTAGTCCCCGATAAATTTTCTTTATGCTTATTATATCAAACCCTTACATCCCACCAAATCACGTCATACATGCACTAAAATATAAACTACATACTTTATTCATATTATGCTATCTTTTTTGGAGACAAATGGTATGCGCATCTGCATTGAACTCACAAATCTGATTCTCATGACTTGCTAGCAAAGAAGAAGAGATAAGATTAGTAGTCATGTTTGGTTTTTGGCGAATATCATCAGTTACTTCCTTTAAATTATTCAGTTTCAGGTACTAGAAGTCGAGCCTAGGTATAGTGAGTAATTGCTAATGAATGTAGTCGAGTTAAACACTTGCTTTATCCTGTCTCTCAAAGAACCTTTTACATGGGGAATCCTCGAGGTTAAGACTTAGAACAGTTAAGTTGGGGGTTTGAGTATCTACTTAACTCTGAGTCATGGATAGGATCAGGAACTTGCTGGGCTTGTGACTAATAATCACCAAGATAAATTAAGGGAGAAAGTTGAGCTTACCTGGAGTTATTGATTTCATCCTGACCAATCAGGTAGAGGGGTCAATAAGTTAGTGTTTAGGACAGCGATATCCTAAGTCTTTTATATACACTTACCGTTTTATTAGCGTATTTATGACAATCAGGCTTAGAGGTAATTTTACGGTTAGAGATTTGTTGTTGATGGTTAAGATCGAGTCACTTACCATTAATGTTCAAAAGCTGCATAGTCTGTGGTTTTCGAGTGTAGTTGAAGATCACCCCAAACGTTGAGATATCGGAGTTGACTTACCAAAATCGTAGAAATAGTCACTGTAATGTGCAGATACGGCAGTGAAGAAAGAAGATGAGATTAAAAAGTATTGAGATGAAGAGTTATAAGTTCAAATCTCCATTCTCAAGGAGTGAAGACTACTAATAGCCCCATCAAACCGACATGCTACCTAATTAAAAACAACAGCACAGAGAAAAATAAATTCGGAAAGAGCAAATCCGAAATGGAAATCTTGTGTCCAAATCGAGTAGTTGACTAGGGATTCTGTGGCAGCTTAGGATAGTCACATGCATTAAAAGGTCAGATGCTATAGGAAACTCTCGGAATTTTTATCTACGAAAACTAATAACAACTCGGGGTTAGACTCCCATGTTGCTAAGTCGGAGCTTTGATTTCGGCGTGTTGTTTTCATTGTAAATGTATCGATATAGGGGTTTTTAACGCTTGAATCTAGTGAACTATAATATAAAGAATGCTGCTAGCGTCACGTAAAGTTGAATATTAGTGGTCACGTCGAAGCCAATCAATACTGGTCGATCGACGCTCAAATAACAGCCCTACCCGTCAGTTAATACAGCTTTTGAAAATCCCAGCAAGGGTGAACCTGATATAGTAATTCAACCGGCCAGTATTACAACCCGATATCCCCAAGTGGGATAGAAGTGCGCTTCACTATCCCGTTTATGGAAGCGGAGTATCTCGTTTGATTATTCCTATTCCTATCTAGGTCAGAATATCTAGCATTTTCAATACGCAGAGACGTTGTGTTATGAAGGTATACCAACATTCCTGTTTATGCTTCTTGCTTAGATCTCAGGTGTTTGACGTGGTTGTAGTCAGTCTAAGTGCGGAGTTGTGTAGTTACTCTAGCGTCTTGGGGCATGTGGTCAAGGATCTGGTTTAGGGAAGGCCATTGGGTAGGAAGCCTCCAGCACAGTCAGCAAAGATTCCTGTATCTGCGCTACCTTAGAAGTCGTTTTTAATTATGAAACCTAATCTTTTCTGATAGGCAATCAAGTGTCGAGCGATAGCTTTTAGATCTCACTCTTAAACCCTTGCAGTTGTCACACTCATAAGTCCTCAGATTAGGGGTATGATTCGGGTTTAAGTATAAAGCAGTTTCACACTAGTAACAAGTTCTAATTCTGACATTTGATCTCAATTAAACTTTTGATCTTATTCCAGAGACTGGTGATGGAGTATTGTTACCACGTAGTTTTCCCAATTATATACGAAGACATCCAAAATTGATATAGAATAGCTATCGGTATTCTAGAGAAATATATTCCTACTATTATATATCATAAAACAAAGTATCCCATTATACATCCAAGTGTCCGTCATCAAAAACGTAGATTGTTACTTCCCCAGACATATGCTATTAGACTTACGGATTAATGGTATCTTGTGATACGTTTCAATTTTCCAGGATTAGTTACATGAGAATTGCTGTATGCCTAAAGTACGTAGTACCAAGGCCCCAAGATAATCTGCAACGCCATGTGGAAATACCCAAAAACTTAAGAGAAAGTCGGAATAGAAGACACAAAAGAGATACTAGGTTTAACACTGAATAGATGATAGATTATTGTGGGCAAGGTTCACTTGGAATAAAAAGACAAATACGCATCAAAAGTGCAAAGTTGTACATTGAGTTAGCATTTTCTAAGGCAACCTCGAAAAGAAATTTCTATTCACTGTCTGGAAGATAAAAAGTGAAGGGGGACAATATCTCAATGTTAGGGTCGAAGACTACTGATGGATATTGACCAATCGCTAACCATTGAAATGGGAAATGACAATTTAAAAACAGACGGAGAAGATTTCAATGGTTAGGACTTAGAACTAGTCAGCAGAGGCAGAAGGTGGCGTACCATATAAACAAAAGAGTCAATATAAAAAGAGAAGAAGAGTAGTGAAGTGTTGATACTTTAGACGACATGAAACGGGATGCAAGTTACTTACTGTTTCGAAAGGTCATTGAAGGTCGAGGTAGAAGGGGAAGTTCCAAGGTTAGAAGTCGAGACTCATAATGGGATTGCAGATGTACTTGCCATTCACAAAAAAAAGGAAAGCAGCATTTGGGATGGGATTACTACGAGGTTAATACTAGAAACATATAAGAGGAAATGGAAGGTCACTTGCTATCAATGAGGTCAAAAGAAATAAAACCGGAAAAATGAAGCATCTAGGTTAGAACTTATAACATGTTTAAAAAAGTTATGGTTAACTTATCGTCATAAAAGCAAAAGAAAAGCGAGGGAAAGAAGAAGTTACGAGGTTAGGATTTAAAACTTATTGAAGGAGGAGGGTTACTTACCGTCAAGTAGTGTTCTCAAACTTTTGGGAGCTACTAAGTAGTAGTTAGAATGTATTTGTTTGGGTGTTTGGAACAAACAAGAAGGACCTACAATTTTCTTATTAAGAAGGAAAGGAAGACAGGAAAGATAAATATTTATATTCAACAAGACGGGGTTTGGTGATCGGTGTTCGTATGGGTATCCTATGGGAGTTTAATTATCTTAATCGGCCACAACCGTTGGCGTTACAAAAAGCAATGAGATTTTATTTAACACCACTCAATTCTTGGATGACTTTTGCATGTTATTAGTAGTGAAAGCGTACCATGTCGTCTTCTATATTGTGACATTCCAACGCTCACTAACTACCCTCTATAGTTCTGGGATGATGTTAGTTCTCATTTCAAACCCCACCTTCCTATTTAGGATCAATTGAAAGATTCAGCAGGGGTCTGAGTTAATTGACCAATCATAATTAAGTTTCAAGCAAGAGCAGTTCAGGGTTCCTGATCACTAACTACAATACATTTACATAGCGACTAGTTGATTTATTTTAATCACTATGAAGGCAACCGCAAATAGCTCCTTTTTTCAGTAGATATCATTTTATTCACCATTTGTGTCAAGAATAACACGCTTTGTATGCGAGTGACCTTCAGTCAGTAATAAACTCATCGAGCCGGACTGACCTAGCGCTTTCACATATCGGCCAACCGGTTGTCACAAGAACCCATTCATTTCAGTTTTGGAAAGTAACGACCTAATATAGCCCGGTAAGATCTTGCCATTTCCTAATTAGAACTCTAGATCACGGATGTAGTCATCACTTAACGTGTTGTGACAAGGAACACACATCTTAGGGGGCAGCTAACAATAGAAAGCCCTAGGTTATGACCCAAAACGGAAGTCGGTTATAGTGACATTATTGCTTTGCCTCATTTTGGACCAGCTGATCACTCGAATCAGACCACAAACTCTTCTATTGACGACGCAAAGATTCCATGATTTGTTGATTCAGTTACTGAGGAACTTTTATTTTATCAGCATTTGATGGGCCAACACAGGGGTTTTGAAATAGGCAGATATCAATTGTACCATGTACATTGTTTAATAGATTTAGTGTAATAACAATTTACGTCATTTACCCATCCTTGTAAACTTTTAATTGACTCAATAAAGCCAAATTTACCCCAACCCATTGGGGTCCATAATAATAGCCTAAGTAATATGAACAACCACTTCAGTCGCAATCCTATAGTCATCACTTCAACCAGTAACAGTAATTATAAGGAGCAGCCCGTCAGAAAAAAAGTACCGTCAAGACCGGCCTTGAAGCCTATTAGTTCCTTCTCCTAACGTGATATATTCTCGTTAGTATGTGATACTGTTTAGTTTTAGCATATGAGCACTTTTAGTCTTCCCAATTGGGAAGAAAGTTATGCTAAGTTGACTAGGGTCTAGGCTTGTGACATAACTGCCCGCGTCGCGGCACTTGCACATAACTTTCTAACTTTCAACTTGGTTTCGCTTCTATAATCGTGAGCTTCATTTCATCATTCATTCACGGTACGCAGCAATATTTCATCGATTCTTCGACCAACTTCAGCATATTTCATCATGATGAGAGTTGTCTTCGAGGTATGTTTTGATATTCTTTTGTTATTAATACTAATCACAACGATACCTCACGATAACCGAAACGAGCATAATCAATAGAAAACTATTAAACGAATATCTCTCAGCGCCACATCATCTCGACACTCGAAATTCCGAAAAGTAGCTTCCAAGTTCCAATCTGAAACGGGCAAGTTCTTATCATACTTCCTTCCTTATTTTTCATTTCTAGAACTGACTCGACAACAGATGAACTTTCACCAGCTTCACAACCAAGGTAAGCAAGAAGTTCTCAACTAACTTCATATAATGATATTTTTAGCTGTTAGATCTCGACAACTGAACCGACGAACCAAACCGAACACCCTCGACAAGAATATTGCCAAAATTCAAGAAATCATTGTGATGGGGAAATGGCAAATTAACGCCTCTCCAACCTTTTTAAAAATTCAAAGTTGATGATTCAATAACAATAAAAATGTTAACTTGAGATTTGGTAAGTAGAGACTCTTCAATTGATTTCAGATACTAGCCACCTCTAAATCTATCAGACTTCTCAACAACTAAACTGCGCAACGATCCATAGACCAAACCGAATATTCTCTTGACAAACTCCGACATCAATGACCCGGAGGTGCAAAACTGGCAAGTCAACACTCCAATCTTTTCTCATTCATTAACTGATCACACATTAGGATAAATGAAAGGTTGCGAGAGTACCTGGTAAGTTTAACTCCAACTAACATCTTCGGAAACTGATCGACACGAAGCTCTAGATACCTACTTGACCACACGATGACAAAGATCACCTAAACTTTACGACTCGAACACCCCTTTCAACAACCCTCAGCTTCCCTTATATAAATTACAAATGGCAAGATCACAGTTGTTAACCCGAAATTTTGTTTATGGACTGAAAAAGCACTAGGAATGCAGAAGAACAGACATCAGGTAAATGAAGCTTGAACCCGATAAGAGATCCTAACAACTCAGACTTCTTAGGGACTCCTTGACAACGCTATTCCTGGATACCACAAACTAAACACCCCTTTCAATAATGTTTGACTTCACAAAATGGGAAACAAATATAGCTAGTTACAAACTCCAAATTCTTTTTATATAATATGCTAACGCAAAATTAGGAACTACAAACTAACGTCTTATACCAGTGTTGTGAAGCTAAATTTATGACTCGCATGCTAATGGCTTTATTGCTTTTTTCTTTTCATGTACAGAACACTTAACCCAAACGATATACACAGGCCTCCACAAACCGAATACTCCGCTCGATACCACTACATCTCAATCAAAGAAGAACAAAACCGGCAAGATTCAAACTTCAACTTTTCTCTTGATAATGGACTGACAAATTTATAGAAGCATCAACTCCACATTGAGTCATAGATAGGTGATTATCAGATATTCTTGCATATTCTAGCCACTCTGGCTTTACAGATAACCAGTCGTCACAACTCCTCAATACCGCGACCCGACAACCCTCCTTGACCATTTCCACCTCAAGCTTAACACTATGAGATTAAGACTTCCCTTCACTTCATTAACTAACAAAAATTCTAGGAACCAAAACTTGATATTAAAGAAATTAAAGAACTAATAGATAAGGCTTAATGGATTGGCGCACATTTTGACTACTTACTTTCTCTAGATACTCGACTAACACCACTACTTCTCATTGCAAACAGAACATCCCTCCCGATTACTTTTTACTAAACATAACAACCCGATAGATGCCAAAGACTTTCGCCCTTGTCTTATTCACTAACTAATGCAACTATAGGAACTCAAATTAGACCATTGATCCCCAAATAGGTGAAACCTCTAAGCTCGCCAGATACTAACCAACATTAATCACGACAACAGGCCTGATACTGATCGTGAATAACACCAACCGAAAATAACTCAACAAGACTTAATACTCGAAAATGGCCAGAAAATGGAAAGTCCCAATTATTCTACTTATTTTTATTTCACTGGCTGACTCTACACCAGGAAGACCATCTAAACTCATGCATATATGATAAGTAAAATATTCATACCTGTCTCTTTACTGATTATGTGATATGAGTTTAGGATCCTCCACAATCACTGCAAAGCTACCGAACTGAATACCTCTCAACACCACCTTCAAAAAACCCGGAAGCTTGAGGATGAACCAAAAATCCCAAGTTAATTCATCCAATATTTCTTTTTAATAATTAATACAATGCTAGGATCTGATGAATATACCCATTACTTTGCCTGTAAGTTAATCCCAATTTCCCAAATCACTAATCTTCAATATTCAGTAGGAGTTTCATCGACCCCGCCTCTTTTTATGGTAAATAACCCACCTCTATAATATGTAAGAATCTAATTACTAACATCGTGTCTTCTTCTTTGATAGATCCTTTTTGTTACGTTTAGAAGTAAGTACTAGAGTAGCTATATCAAAGCAAATACATATTAAACTTCCGTTTCTCATCTTTACATTGCCCGTATTCCTTTTTTTGTAAGTAACCTCGGCTCTTCAACCATCAATCCTAAATAATAACACAGAAACTTCCTCCAAACTCATCATTACTATATCTACAATGATAATCGATTGCTCACATAATGTTTCCATTATATCATATATCAGTAAAGTAGATCAATTGAGTCTACTAATTTGTAATTTCCAAGATCGCCTCATTAACCAATATCCGGCGCCCCACAGTCTAAAATACTAAAAGGGTTGCGTGATGTTTGACGGCCTCAATCTGTGGTTTATAATTGTTGTTTATGTGACCAGGTACGAACCAAAGAACTTGAAACGATTTCTCTAGAATTGGCACTGATACCTTGCTAGAAGATAAAAAGAATAAGATAACGTGAATATCATTAAGATATTCAAACTAGTTTATGTCTAGTATTGCCACTATATTTCCAGGTAATATTCCCGACCCCACCTTCAGAAATGAAATATCGATCTTACAATATAGCATCAGCCCTTTATTATATCAAGTATCACAATATCTCAAAGTAAGAAAATAACAATCATCCAACCTCAACAACTCGGCACATTGTGGCCAGACTCCACCTTATGTCATACTAACCTTCATTTCAGTAATAATTAACGGACACAAGATTCACGATATCAGTTGATGAGATGGCACAGTGGGATGATCTAGTCATCAGGCAACGATGATATAGAATATAAAGTTACACCGATTATATGTCAAAGAAACCCAAAAACATTCCGCAGATAGCTGGCATATTGTTTTTCTAGGGATAAGGTTATTTGATACATGGTTGTAATATCACGATAATAGAATGTGCCCAAAGATGTTGTAACATTACGATTAATTTCATATGGATAGACAATTACCTAGATGGCATTTCAATTGCCACGCGCCATATCAAGAGCAGTTTATCAACATTTGACTTCTCAAACATCTCCATAAATCTACACATACGAGATTTTAGGGTACATTGTCCACCCACCTGCACGATGACGACATATTCCATTTCCTATCATCATTCCTACTCCCAACCCTGTGTCTCAACTCTTCGTTGCGAGACACCGTATGATTGTATTAATCAGGTTGCATTGGCGAGTCAAATTAAGCCTAGCACCCATTGCATCCCCTTCATCGTTACTGGAGATTTGAGAAAACAAAGGGGGTCTATATTATTTATCCATAGCGAGGTTCGTCCCGTAAGCGGAGAGGAGGGAGGCTAGTGATATCAATGACAGTCGCACTGGGCTGCAGTGGATTACTTAATTAGGAATATAAGATATGTTGATGATGGGGTGGTGACCGCATAGTGAGCACCTGATTATGCGGGAGGGTATGCAAAGAATGAAAAAGCGGGACGGAGAATTGAGTTTTTTGGAGGATATGTTCTTTTTTCACATAGTGTCAGTTATAAGAGATAGTATAATTTTTATGTTTTATGTAAGTTTGTGCTGGTGTTAATCGTTGGTCTGGAGAACGGAGGTTATTTTGTTTGTTGAGGGGCAATGGAATTAGGTGAAGGTAACCTAAAATCTCATTTGTTCACTATATACGTTCTAAAATATCTGCTCTTTCTAGCTTGAACTTCAATTGTCTAATACAAAAACTAATGTGAATATCTCCATCTTGCTTATGGAATTGTGCAAATTCCTCAAGTTTTATTATTTATTATTCGATATATATTAGGGTTAAATAGGTGGGGCTGACCCTCGATAGACCCGGTTGCTATAACCGAAAGTAAACAAACCTTGAATTTAAGATCCTGATAGGTCCGTTTCAAATACTAACACTCCAAAGCTTCCGACTCGGGCTTGAGATGTTAGTGTGCATGGCAACGGACCCTAGAGACTAATTTGCTGGACAACTGGTTCAAACGTGATGATTGGGTAGTTCGATCATAAAGCTTGTTTAATTTGCTATAAATTAATTTATCGATTAAAGGTGTGTGAATCTGTATTGTATTTAGATGTAGTTCGCAATTGAGTAGGACTTGATTCCAGTTCATCGCTTAGTGAAATGTGATTCTTACCAAACAATCTGCTACATGCTATCTCGGTTCATCTGCTCGTGCAAACTGTATTCCCATCCTAGTCTACCTATCACGAACTTCTTCTTCCAAATCACTAAGACAAACACCATCCCCTGTTTTCTTCTTCCCTTTCATTTAGCTTCTCGTCAAGTCTAGTCCATCGATACGAACAAGGTAAGTCCACAGCAATCTCTCTCCTGTCCTCTCCACCCCCGGTCAGCCACCTTATAGTAGTCTGGCCCCCGGCGCATAATTGTTTCTTATGGAGTCACAGAAGGCGAAAAATAGGTGCTTGACCACTTTACGCCAAAAGGGCTTGACAGTACAGAGATATAGAGTCATGCACAAGGCGGTAACGGGGCAGCTTGGTGGGAGTGAGGGGATGATCGCATGGTGTGCGATGGCTCCCTGTCTCCTTATCAATTTGGTCCATAAACCAGAGATTGAAATCAGTGTAAAGGCCAAGTCTAGAGAGCAAGGTGACAGATCTGAATATGAGATGGTTCTTGTTCTCTGGTGTTTATGACATAAAATCATATGAAAATTTCCTAAAATACAGCGGATTTTGTATGCTAACATCCCGTTTTTTTATCGATTCAGACCGGTATTGTTGTATGAGATATATCAGTTCAACTATATTCTCGCCTCATATTGAATTAAATGTTGTTGAACTTATCGCGTTGTTCGTTTGCTTCTTACCGGCGGCTCCTTCCTTTGTTCCTGCGCCGCTGTAACTGGTAACAGCAATTACCCAAAAACGCAAGAGCCTACTCGCAAAAAGTAAACAAGGCGTCTCAACTACGGCGATACTTCCCTCTACCGCCGGAACCACCAGCCATAACCACATAAACATCAGGCTATTTTATCTCCTTATCCTCAAGTTAAAGGACTGCTGCTACTGGCCTGTATTTTGTATCAATATTTGGCGAAAACCCATTATCGTCAGCCGCCGATTATCTTTTGCTCTGCTCCACCCTTTCAGTTATAGTTACCTTCTTCACTACGATTATTGCTCTAGACTATCGACAAACAATTTCAGCTGAAAGAGAAAATAACGACAAGCTGCATACGCTTCTTTCTCGCTGCCACTATTCCCCTCCGAGGCAGTGGAGATACACGTTCTGATTTACTTCTCTGCTGCCGTCCCGTCTGCAGTCAGACTGGCCAAATTCTGATATTTTTCCGACCGTTTTATTGTTTTCTTTCTCTGCGGTGTCTGTCCATTTGACGAAGCGCTTCTTGTTTTGGCGCATTTTCAAGCAGCAGCTGGGTGAACTCTCAACTTCCCGACAACCATCCGACGGGGCGTTTACTCTGGACGACGACCAGTTCTTTCTTTCCGACATCAATATACGATACCACGACTATAGACACGACGATAACGACGAAGATACCTTCAACATATGGTTTCTGTTTCTCTTTCTATGATAATATACAACTATTTTAATTCAGCTCCTTGGTCTTGACAGCTGCATACGACTGCAGCTTCATACAGCATACACCACACGACTATCGATATCAAATATTGGCTTTTCGGAGTAGTTAAACAACAGCTACAGACTGGTTCTGTCAGACTCCACCCAACTTATCCCTAAAGATTGTGGTATTCTCGGCAACTTGGATACTGGTGTTCCGACCCGTCTCCGAATACTTTCCTATACTGAGCTTTAGTATCTAGATTGGGAAACCATTGTGTTGCTAGTAAGCAACGATACTCACGACTCAATAATGCAATAAAAGTCGACTAATTTGTTTAGTGAGTCCAACCTTTGATTTTTTTATATTCGCGACAAATGCATGTTGTATTCTGAGTCTTCCTCATCCCCAATAAGACTTAAGTGAATACCTCTTGCACTTATTGGTCTCCATCTTGGCGGCTTCTTGCCCTCCCTGGTATTGAAGCTACTGCGATTTCCTTGAACAGTAGCGGCTGATGATGCATTGCTGGATCACACACGGAAGCTACCCATTATAGCTAGCACATGACACTATCGATGGCACGCAGCTACCGTAAACTGAATCTGAGCCTCAGCCCAGCCCTCTGATAGAAACAATAAGGGAAAGAACTACCTTGCATGTAGGAGAAATCTGCGGGAATAGTCGCGAATGCTAGTCGAATCTGTATCGCATCGTCAGCTTTGTTGTGGCTCTTTGAGGCTTTAAGTAAATGTTCATGAGCTGCAAGACACAGATAACAGGTCAACTATATGCTGTGGGTTTTAAATAACCATCACTCTGGCTGGATTTGAGGTGTTATTTATATGCTTTTATGTCTTTTTCGGATGTTTTATATATACTTTTTGGTTTGAGAGTCGCTTTCGTGTGACCATCACCATCGGCTCTTTGACTATGAGCCGTTCGTCTTGCCGTTGTGTTCTCCGATGGAAGGATAAAGAGACTCTTTATAAACTTTAGTCTTTTTTTTCTCAAGACCTGTCCTTGTTCCTGGACCAAATTAAAGAGGACCAAGATCCGGGAAATCTACAGAAAAGATATATGCACCGCAACTTGCACCTATTCCAATCCGCAGTCCAATTCTCTAGAGCTTCTCCTTATCTTTGAATCTTTGATGTTCGCAAGTGCGGGTAATGACAGCTGCTGCCGTCGACACTGTCGCTTGTCGATATGGAGTCTCGTCGGAAGCGCCCACAAGGAAAGAAGCACTCAAATTCCCACAAACACAAGCGAAGCACCAGTACCTTCAACAGCAAATCAAAATCCAAAACTAATCTCAATCACTCTTGTATCAGACTCCGTTCTCCAACAATGGTTAATACGCCCAACGGAAGTACCGACAAAGTCAATAACCCGACGACACCTAAGAATCCCACAAAAACAAAAATGCGACTCCGAAGAGCGCTCCGACTAACGGTCCCGTCCGGGGCCGTTCAAATACCCGGCGGCTCGACCCGCTTCCACCGAGTCTGTTGACCGATTTTTTTCTGGGAAGGCCGAGTCAAGCACGGCGCGCGGCGCAAAAGGCGAGACGCACGAGCATGGATGCCGTCAAGGCGGAACTTCGACAAGAGATGCGCGCCGAAGCTGTGCGAAAAGTGCAGTCGCCGGGCGGTGTCCGGGACCGCGTGAAGGCTTGGCAAAAGACTAATGCGGCAGCAATGGCGTCAGGGGATCCGATGGCGACGCCGTCAATTCCGGGGGATGTGGAATTTGAGAATGAGGAGAGCGTGACGGAGGAGGATAGGTTGCGGATCCGGTCGACGAGTAAGAAGTCGACGAACAAGGTGGATGTTCCAGATTTGAACGAGGGGTCCCGGAGTATGCCGGTTAAGATCAATGTACCGCCAAAGAAAAGAGTGGTCAGCGATGATCATTGGATGAAGATGAATCCCAAGCGCAAACCGTCGAACCGGAGGAAATCTCCCAATACAGCAGCACGCATCCCCAAGGGCTTCACCCAGCGGACTATGAACCAACTAGCATCTTCAAAGGTGCGCGAATGGGTTAAGCAAGTGGAGATGCCCGAAATACACAATTTGAGGCCGCCGATGACGCCAACTTCGCCATCGCCCTACAAAAACTACCGATACACAAAATCGCTTTCGAGTATGAGAGATCGCGACTTGTCCGATAATAGCGAAGACGATTCCGACTATGAAACGGAGTCGGATAATGACGATTATGAAGATGTGGTCTCGATGCGGAAACGGGCGCAGTCAGCCTATGGTGAGTCCTCTATTTTTGTGGAGCCGCTTCGCATGGGTGGGAGAGGTCCGGTTTCTTTGTGTGTTTCGGCGCCGGGTGATGATGGGATTCGGATTCGGGCATCGGAGGTTGCCGATGACGGAATCCGGGTAACGGCTTTGGAAGTGGTGGATGATGGCATCAGGATAACGGCGACTGAGATTGCGGATGATGGCATTCGTGTCACTCCGTCGGAACCCCCGATTGATGATGGGATCAGAGTGGCTCCGTTCGAGCCTATCCAGGACGACGGGATTAGGGTTATACCATCGGAACCTATAGATGATGGAATTCGCGTTTCTCCTTCAGAAACTATTGATGATGGAATCAGGGTAGCTGCCTCCGAACTTTTGGATGATGTCCTCCAGATCTCTCTGTTAGAACCTTCGATTGGTGATGAAATCCGCATTGCGTCTTCAGAACCTATAACTCACGAGCTGCCCCCGGTTCCTCCACCAGAATTTGATGACGGAATTCACATACGGGACTCCAATGTTGGCGATGACGGCATCAGAATTTCACCCTTTGAACCTCTAGACGATGGAATCCATATTGCGCCAATCGAAGCAACTACCTCAGATTTGTCGGAAGCCTTGGACTCCGCTATCAATGAGGTTCAGGCTGAAGACGAAGATTCATCTTACGTCAGCTCCGTTCGCCCATCCAAAGTGAAGAAAACTGGCGTGTTTCCTCCGCGAAAACGTGCGTCGACTATCAACATCAAGCCCGCGTTACAACCAAAGCCGATGGTTAGATCACATACGACCGATAACATTACTGAGGAGCCAAAGGAGAGGGAACGGGTGTTTTCAGGGAAGTCGAAACAGTCGCATAAGTCGAAGAAGCGGAAAACTAAATCAATGGCGCCACCGGTGGCTAGATCGGTACACACCTGTTCGGTGTCTACTGTATCAAGTTTTACGTCAAGTGAAGAGGGAACGGAGATTCCGGTGGGCAATTCAGCTTTTAGTGTGCTGGAGTTGCCGGTGGGCGCTGAAGCAAATAATACTCGGCAAGCAAAGTCCCCACAGAAGACGAAGCGTGCTCCTAGTTTCCGCGATGTACCGTCTGTACTTAAGAAGGTTTTAGGGGAAGGGAAGCGAATGTTGCAAGATCCGGTTGTCAAGGCGACTCCGCCACCACCGAATCAGCCGGCGCCGGCTCGCATTGAGAATTGGTTGAATAACACTGTGGAACCTGACGTCGATGTTCGCAAGACGCCAATCAAGAAGGTTATCGAAAAGGAATGGGCGCACGAGTCTCTCCACCGGAAATCATCAGCTGAATATCCCCGTTCTCAAGGTCAGAAGCCTGAGCCCAAGTCTCATCGCATGGTCTCCCCACTAGTTGAGCGGTCTAAGATCAAGACTGAGAAAGAGAAGGAAAAGACCGTGCCTGTCACTTCCCAGCCTGAAATCTCTAAGGAACCCAAAATTGCCAAGAACTCCCTCGCAACCTCACCCAGCATGTCTATTCCCCAAAATCTCCCCGAACGCAGCCGCACTCCTACCCAACGAGTTAAGAAAACTGCCAGCACCAGTAGTCTTCAACGCAAAGGCGCCAGCCGCTCCAATACTGTTTCTTCCAGGGCCTCTAGCGTCAAGCAGCCGCTCAAAGAAGCTCTCAAGGATGCATTCCGCGGGGAGTCTTTGGGTGGCGGTAGGACACCTGCGACATATCAGAGTCATGAAGAACGGTCTTATATGGTTGAGCTGGATGTTGACGAGCTTTATCTAAACGAACAATACGAGAACCACTCGAGACATCGTCGGACGCCTACAAATGAATCAGATATTTCGTATATGACAGGCTATTCGCATGCGTATAGTGATGCTAACATCACCGATTCTGACTTGACGCCGGCGCCGTTGGCTCCGTTGAGGACGAGGAAGAATCCACCAACGCATGGACATGTGTTGTCGACCATTATTCCTGAAGACCAAGTTATTTGTCCAGGGTCCTCGTCGGAGCAAGGGACTGATATTTCGGGGTCTATACCGGCGCGGACTAGCATTACTCAGGCTACTAGCGTTGAGACTGATCGGTCTAAAAAGGGGGGGTGGGAGGGAATTCAGAGGCAGTCGAGTTATGTGATTAGCCGGCAGTCGAGTTATCTATTGACCGGGACTCACAACGTGACGAGAAACCCTAGTTATTTGTCAGCCGAGGAGACTAACTACAATAATGAGGCTAGCTTTGTCGCTGGTGACGATGACCATCTCGACGTCGAGGCAAGTTTCATTTCCGGAGTCCCGGAGACCCTCAGCCGGAACCCCAGCTTCATGTCGGGGGCCGAAACTTTGAACAGGAACCCCAGTTACACCACCGGCCAACCCGAAAAGATCAGTCGCAACCCCAGCTATTTATCTACAGGTCAGGACAAAATCAATCGCAACCCATCCTTTATCTCTGGTTGGGAATCCCTCGAGGGTTGCAACATGCGTACCAGCCGGACCTCGTCTCGCCGCCAGAATTCCATGAAGCGTAGCGACAGCCGATATAGTCGGCGGTCGAACAGCGAGCGTGGTCTGAAGCGCCGGTTGACTAAGCATTCCGATTTGATATCCGTGTTGTCGACGGCTGAGGAGGAACCAGTGACCGATAGTCAGGATGAGGGTACGATTAAGGGGAAGAGGATGTCGGTATTAGGCCAGGGGACGATTGCAGGGTTGATGAGGGAGTTTGCGGTGGAGGAGGAGATTTATAAGAAGGAGTTGAAGGCGTTGGTGGATGGGGTGGTACCAGTTTTGCTGAAGGAGGTGGTGAGTTGGGACGGTAAGTCGCCATTGTTTGGTGATCCGACAGCGAAGGGCGATTTGTTCTCGAAGTCTGTGGTGGATATGGGTGTTTCGTTGGAGAGGTTGAGGAATGCACATAAGAAGGCACCATTAATGGATATCTATCAGTTGTTTGCGTGGCTGGAGAGGATCCAGCCGGTATATGATGCCTATCTTGATGCGTGGAGACTGGGCTTCCAAGATTTGGTGGTCAATTTGGCGCCGATTATAGATACGCTGGATGATAATGATTCGTTGTTGGATGCTATGCCGCGGAATGACGAGGGTGATTGGGTTGATGCCGACGGTTCGCGTGTGGATGTTGCCCACTTCTTGAAGCGTCCTTTACAGAGAATTAAGCGCATGGTGAAGTTTTTGAAGGTATGTCATCTTGGTCTAGGTTTTTTTACCTACAACTGCTAATAGTTCATAGGGTGTTACCAAAGTTTTGCCCTCGGCCACGACAAGTGCTTTGCTTGAAAGCTTCGAGCACCTGCAAGAGAAAGCTCGCCGCCGCTACAATGAGGAAGTTGCTCGCCTGACCGATAAGGAAGCTGCTGACACGAATACTTCTGAGTGTCTGGATCTCAAGTCAATGGAGCCTCTTGCCGACGTTTCGATCGACCGATCCCGCCAGGTCAACGCCAAGGATATCTTCAATCTTACCATTTGGCACACGAATGGTCAACGCTTGGAGTGTGAGGTTGAACTCGTGCATCGTGATAAACCGCAGTTCCGCGGGGACGTTGGTGATCTGTTAATCCGGAAGACTGGCGAGAAGAAGCAGAGTTGGCTGTTGTTCCCACCGGTAACAATGGACTTTGTGTCTGGTCGGCGTGACGGGAACGGGATCATTGTCATGATTCGGGGTGTTCCGCGTGCCGGCGAGATGGAAGGGTGGCAAGAATTACTACACTTTGGGACTGATGATGAGCTGCAGATTGAGGATTGGCTGGAGATCTTCAGCCCTGACCCGATGCCGCAAGCTAAGTCGAGGCAGATTCCTGCGGGTCCTAGTGCATTCATGCCTGAATTTCTACCCCGGAGCTTTCTACCATTATGGAAGTCCCTAGTGGCTCTGAGGTGTCACATAACCCCCGCCAAAACCTGTTTCCAAAGCCAGGACAAAAAGCAAGAAGGGCCGCGGTAGTCCGTTGTCTGCTGAAGTTATGCGTGATGATGTCATCATCCGCGATGTAGCCCCGATGCCCCTTCCCCACGCAAGCGCACTCCCTCCCCGAGCTTGAAACTAAGGAACCCTCAAGCCCCGGTTCCGACCGGACGATCAAAGATGCCACCGAAGACAAGCCGCCAACCCCGCCTGTCCACCGTACCCTCAGCAAGGCTTCTCAGCCTGAATTACCCCCAGAGCCTCTCCGCCGTCTTGGCCGTCGCGGTTCGTCTCCGCTTAAGCATGAGTATTTGCCGTCTGAGGTGTCATCGCAGGTAACTGAGGAAGATGCCGACATTGTTGAAGTCGAAGTCTACTCGGATCCTGAAGATGATTACCAAAGTGGGACGGGGTCGTACACTGAGAGTGACGGGTATACGGATAACCAAAGTGGTTCAGAACAATCGTCTAGTGATGAACTGGATAGCATTGATATGCCAGAGACTGAGCTAGGCATCAGTATTCGGGATGATGAGCGAAGGCAAAGAGATTTTAGAGCGGCGACAGCGTCGGTTATGACGTACGAGAGCTTGACGCCGTCCAAGAGTGCTTCGCAGGTTTGTGGCCGTGACGACTACGACGATGAGGACGAGATGCAGCATTACCAAGAGCCTGCCATGCCCGATTTCGAGGGCCCTCGCTTCGTAGCTACCATTTCTCAATGGACTGACAAGAAAGCCAGCTGGAAAGACCTCCATACCGAAAACTGTTGGGTCGTTGTCCTCCCCGGTGTTCTTGAAGTCCACAAGATGGGAACCCCCAACATCCGCATCAGTGACCCTCTCGTCGCCCTCGACCTCAACCCCAAGATTCTCCTCCGTCAAAGCACCTTTATTGATCTCGAAGTGCGCGCCATGACTCTTGACACCGGAACCACCTTTGTCCGCAATGGTGCCAACTTCCGTTTCCGCTGTCAGTCGACTGCTGAATGCTATGACCTCTACATGGCCGTACACAACGCTCGTCTACAAAATGAACGCTACAACAAAATGGCCGCCAATGCCCACTACCAAGCTTTTGGCCGAGGAAAACTTTAATACTAACGATAGCTCCCCTACCGGTGGTACCCCTATCGAAAGCATCGCGGAATCTAAGAGGACATCCCGCAGCTGGTTTGGCCGCAAGAACTCGTACCGTGCCTCGGAGCGCGCCCCGATTGTCGACGGCGGCAGTAATGCTCCATCTAACCAGTCTGCGGCGTCATCGTTCCTGAGACGGCTTACGGGTGGCAATCTCAGCTTCAACTTGGCCAAATCTACACTTAACCGGCACAGCACTGGCTCGATATACTCCGCGGATTCTAGCGGGTTAAGGCCTCCGAGCATTTATTCAATGTCTCAGAAGCCGGGGTCAGTGTCAATGTCGATGGCAGGCATGCCTGGGAATCTAGATGCGATTAGAATCAGACTTCACTTGTTAGTGACGTCAACAAAGTGGGAAGATTGGGGAAATTGCATCTTGACAGTGGCGAAGCCGCCGGATGGTGCTAGGCAAGACTTGAGAAGGGACCACGGGTTGGAAAAGCGTATTACGGTCTCGACGATTCCCAAGAAGAACTCGGGCGAGATGCCTAAGCCGATTATCGATGCCGTGCTGGGTTCTGGGTGTTTCTCGCAGATGGGTAACCGTGGTGTCGTCTGTGGCATCTGGGAAGAAGTCAAGGATGAAAAGGGCATTCGCGGGCGTATACCGCAGAACGGAAATGCCGCGGGTAACATCACTAAATGGTGCTTTCAGTGTAAAAATGGGCAGGAGGCACAGTGGGTGTTGCGGAATCTGCATCAGGAAGTGTTGTTTTAGAGAACGGCGTGGGAGTTACCGGAAATCCAGGAGATGGTGAGACAAGGGGCTGAGGGAAGAGGAGCTGATGGGGACGGGGAAGCTGTTGGCTACGAAGTGGGAAGGGTTTGAGAGGGAGGAGAAGGTTATGGCCTATGGGCGGCAGATGAAGAAAGATCAAATAGGGATTCAGTTGGCGATTGAGTCGTAATGACATGATGTCCTATTGTTTTTGTTTTTATTTATGGGAAGTTATCTATCTTATTAGATAGAAATCGGCTTTAGTTGGGGGCCTACGCTTTATGAATATACATTTTATATAACACAAGACATATTCGACAGAAGCTTCACGTGATTATTAGAAACAAGATTCAAGATGGAAATGACTCCGAGAGGAGATTCAATTTATCATACACACAAAAGACTAATAAACCAGTCCAGTCAAATAAGAAAATCAAAGCAAACAATGAACACAAAAGTACAAAATCGAACCGAATCAAAAGGTAAATCAAATAACTCCAAAGTAAATGCGGAATAATGGACCAACCAATGCAACCAAGAACCCAATAACATTCAAAGAAATAAAAAGACAACTGTCTTTATCAAGATGAAGAGTGTGCAACGAAGTGAAGTAGAACACTATCTCAAAACGAGATCAAAGAGAAGAGACAAAGAAATAAGGAGATTTTGGGTATCATGCAAACAGAAAGACAAAATAAAGAAATCAAAGAGACCTTAAATTCCGATATCACCCCGGAAGACTGAAGCGGACCTTCTTCGACTCTTTACCCTTCTTGTCACTGCCGGCATACACCCCATCAGATACCCATTAACAGATGATACCGAACTCCCGGCACTGCCAAAGCCACTACCGTAGTGGTACCGAGTAGCCCGCTCTTCGGAGCCCTCGTAGTGAACTTTGACGACCCCAAGTTTCGACTGCGGAAACTGCCCTCTTCGAAAACCTCCGGGCTCGCCTCACGCCAGCTGACGGGCCGAGTGTATCGTCTGCCCGAGTTACTCCGATGTGGTGACCCTGAGATCGATGCGATGCTCGAAGTCCTAGCGCAGCCTCTCGAAGACCCTGATCCAATAGCATATGTAGCGGAGGCTAGCGTGGTTGATGCGAGGGCAGAAGGCCTCGGAGGTGTCGAGGGGGGGAGAGGAGAGATTGGGTCGGTGAAGGCTCCGTTGGGGAAGCGGATGTATTCTTCGTCATCATCAGGAGGGGCGGTGGAAGGAGTGGCGAGGGCAAGAGTGGGGGTTGCTGGGGAGGGTGCAGATTTATAAGGGGAGGGAGATGAGGAGGTGGGGCGGCGGAAGCGGAGAGGGAGGATGGGGGAGGGAGTGCGTGACAGCGACGGGGAGTCCATTTTAAAATGTGAAAGTAAAAGAAAGAAGATAAAGGAAATATTATATGGTGAGGGTGTTATTTTTTTGTGTTGTTTAATGAAAAATAATTTAGATTTCGATAATGCTCTGTCATCAATCAATCACCACGAAAACCCAATCATCAATTCTGATAATCCAAGAAAGTAATATCAGAAAGAATCCTCGTGAAAAAACGGCGGATTCCCTTTTCTTATATCAATGCAATCCTCGTCAATCTCCTGCAAAAAAGCCAGGCAAAAAAGTCTCAAGGGTGTCTTCCCTGCCAGTAGGGGGTGTATAGTTAACAGTGTCAGACCCGGGTGTCACGGGCGGTCGCTATGAGATCAGAAGGTCGAATAGTGATGATGGGTGACGCTAAGAGCCGGGGAACGGTGAGGAGAGTGGTGGGTGCGGGATCACGGGGGTTGATGAGAGGGTTGTTATTTTGGGGAATGAAGGAAATAGTGCGAGGTTGGTGGAAGCAGGTGTTCGAGAAGATGCAGAAGAATGTAATTTATGATAAGAAACTTGGTAGAGAGCAAAGTAAGTTTGGAAATATGTGCTGGGTTAAGGAAAGCACGAGGGAATGAGTTATAGGTGGTTTGGCTTGTTGTGAGAAGCAAAGGAAAAAAAAGAATCAGATTGTACGATCGCTTAATTTGTGGATTTATCAAGGGCGAGCTCGGTGTGTTTGAACTGGGGTTACAAAAGTAGAGGATAAAGGAAATCTCAAGCATAAAGAAGGAAGAATATATTGAAAGATTACTGATGAGGAGTTCAGATTATTGGTAAATCTAAAAAGAAAAAGAGGTAGCGTATATCGATGAGAATAATGAAGCCTAATGTTGACTTAGATATCCAAGCTCTCATAACTTCAATACGTCTAGCTAATCTTTAACTCTTTATATCGAACTCCTCTCACGACATAACATCTCTCTTCATAACCTCCACCAGCCACCATCAACTTCGTCAATCTCCTCGTCTACCCCTTGCCTTCACCACCACTTACCACTTCCCATCTTCTCCCTTTCCTACATTCCCCACTACTTCTCACACCGAGGACACCGAAGACACCGAATTCCTGTCTTTCCCTTTTGAGACACAAGGTCATGTAATTCAACCGCCGGCGACTGGAAGTTCGGACTAATTCACGGGCGAGTGTTTTTGTAGATTTAGACGCTGCAGCCTATGCACATTCAGCGCTTGATGAGATTGGCCTAAGGTAATGGAATTTCACGAGGGTGATTTCTATTTGGTTCTGCAATATGCAGGTCATATGTGAATGCCCCCCTTTTGAAAATCCAGGTAATGGCGTAATACCCTACCCACCACCAAGACCTTTTTTCACTAGGTTCCCACTAGCTGCAAACCAAAGCCTACCCTCCTCCTTCGTGGTAGCCTATAGGGATATAACCACAGCCCCCGCCAACCCCAAGAATGCATCCACACTCCATCCCTCCTCATCCTCCTATACTCTTCTTTTCTTTTCCATTCTCAACTCACCAATCATTCGACCATTATTCACTCTCCTGTCTCAGCTCGTCCCCACCGTCCTACGTATTTCTCCCTAAATCTGCCCACCCCTATCCTGTTCCATCTAGTGGCTGTTTGGCGAACTGTTGGTGGGGATATGGTTCGAGGAAAATGGGAGTCGACTGAGGAGGCGCGGGCTGGGCGGTTGTGTATTGAGTTCACGAGGTACAAAAGGACGGAAATGTGACATTTTTTTCCTGGGCACATGGGGCAATATGAGCCGATGGTGCATAGGCGGGGAAGATTGAAGTCTTTGAGAGAGTGATCTTAAATGATTAACTGTAGCCTAGCGGGCCTGTCGTATCTGGAGGCGGGCTATGAAAGGCCAGGTGAGGAGTTTACGGTGAGGATAGGCATGTGATGTGAAAGGTTTGCTGAAGACTCTTAAGGAGGGATGAGCATCTTTATCGGTGGTAGGACATTCTTGAGGGTAATTAGTTGATGATTAGCGGGAATGTTCAGCTGAGGTAGGGATAGGCATGGGAGACGAGGGAGAGCAGGAGAATAAAGAATGTGATGACGTCGGGGTTTTTTTTGGGGGGGAGAGGGGTTAGGGAACGAAAAAGAGAGTTGTTGTGTGATGTGGAAAACGATATAATTGCCTGGAATGGGTAAAGAGAATACTAGTGTTAGTGGTGGGAGTGTAGAAATGTCATGGAGATGATAGCGGGAGCAAACACAAAGAAAGCCGATGGTGTGCTTTGTCTTTGGTGAGGCGACGATAACGTCACTGGCAGATGAATCGTCAAAGAAGACAGGTATTTGGAAAGCAAGCAACGAGTATTTCAAGACACTCGGACCTCGTGATGGTGGGCGGAAAGTACTACCCTCTTTAGGTAATCCTACAGTATCCCTCTCCTTTATGTCTCCATTATTGGCTAACTGCTACGCGATGATATCCTCCATTCAAGCTTATCCTCTACTTAGAATTACTCGGCCGAAGAGAGCTGAGGTCGGGAGGTCCTTGAGCTCCGACATGCCCTCTGGGTAATTCCAAAGTTACAATGGTGATGAGCGATGATGTAGTTTTGTGACCTGTATCCGGCTCGCCGAGAAAAGCATTATTAACGGAAATGGTCAGCATCAATGGTCATTTCTAAGACAAAGACAAACGTGGTGTGTAAAAGTAAGGATCTTGTAGTAAATGATCACCAATTGGAATCCATCTAAGAGAGCTCATAGCCTTCCAGGAACCATCTGATGCCTCCTCGTCCCATGATTGGCATCCGTCAAAACCCTCTGGAATGAATGAAGAAAATTAAAATGGCAAATCAAAAAATCATATCGTGCACGTCTTTGTGTCCGGGAGAGCTGATAGGAATAGCGGCATGTCAGCCAATGAATCTCTCGAAGGTCTAAGCCCAACAAAGCAATATCACGAACACACGATACACACGTTATCTTGGGATCCATTATCTATATCACTTTGTGCGTGATCCGGTGATGGTGCCGTTTGATGAATGGAACTATCGGGAAGATCCTAAAGTCAGAATATCTTCCCATGGCTCGGTCTCGCCTCGAAGCGCCGGTTCGATTCGCCAAGGTTCTACAGAGATCGAGAACAGATGCATGTTCAGTAGTAAATAGGTAGGATGGATAAGATTCTAATGTCAATAGGGTTACAGATGCATTCTCGGTTCGCGATGGAGGAAGCACTTTGCTTTTGTGTGTGGGCACAAGAGAAAAGAAGATCATGATGGGATGTTTCTGAAAACGAGGATTTTCACGTATATGACTAGAGATATCTCGAGGTTTGCTTGATGGATTTACAATACATTTCACTTACACAGGAAAATCAGATCACATCATCACTTGATATCCTTAAACGTTGATCTAAAGTATGGACATGATCTGACCATCTATCAAATCTGTGAATCCCATCTTTACCTCTTATCCAATCATCTATCCGCAGCCACCCGTGCCTTAAACAACGCCATACTTGACAAAATACCCTGTTTACTTCATAGACGACATCATCTACATGACAAAGTCCACTTGCCTTCACCAATGAGGTCCCTTGACACTACTTGTGACTATAAATGCCGATTTAGCAAACTTTATTCGGTATATTCCTTTCCATTTGTGATTGTTGTTATTATGAATGAAATATGTTTTGTCATCGAGACACTAGCGTCAAATTTTTCTCTTTTATTGATGTTTTTGAAATTGGAGAAAGGGAGCAATGTAATGGATATACATGATTATTCGCCACGATGATGAGTTTGTTCTTTGTTTTTATTCTTTTTTGTGTTGGGTTGCAAAGAGTCATAAAGAAAGCCCAATGAGAAAAAAAATCGGAGAACGTGATTATATTGAATATCTTAAGGATTAGACTGATCTGAATACTTCAGTCTCAACTCACACATTAAATGCCAATCTAACTCCTTGAGAGAGAGAACTTGGGCCACAGTCTCACACAGCCAATTTGAGGCCATCTAATATCATCATGATCACCACTAGGTTTCTGTTTCCCTAGGCTTCACGATAAACCCCTCGTCACAGAAAATAAAAGAGAAAGAAATAAAACAACATTATTCTCTTCCCTCAGCCCAGTCGGCAGCCTACTGCTAGCCAACCACAAAATCCCATCGCTTTCTTGACCGCTCTCTCCGAGTACGAACAGGATTGCCCCCTCAGCATAACAGACGCCATGGTGGTGGTCATTAATGGAGAGAGGGGACACCGAGGGTGACACTGGATATGTGCCTATGCAGTATCTTAACATTCTACTTATTAGTCTCCCGATAAAATGTCGGTAGGTTGATGGGGTTCTGTGTGGTAATTGTGTGGTAATACTGGAACAGTTAATAGTTGTCGGGCCATGGTTCTTACTGAGACGTTGAGGTGTATCGGCTGGTGATATACACTCCTATACGCCAAGAGACCCCCCACTACCAAGGTCACGATGCTTCATGTGCCGCGTCTCTATATTGAAGCTAGGGAACGTCAAAGTCTCATGCCATCATTATTTTTCTCCTCTTCGTCATCGAAGTTTGCCTTTTTCAAAAATTCACCAAAAGTTACATCTTCCCACAGACCAACTCTTGGTGAAGCTTCCACCCTCCTCAAATAGGCAAAGATAATAAATCAATTAAATTAAATAAACCCCTCCTCCCCTCCCCAGTTTCATCCGAGACCCTTCGCCACCAAGATGATCACTCTCCACCCTAACCCTATATACACGGATTGCCTTGCGGCCCGTTAACAACGTACCCGAAGGCACGGAACTCAAGGTTATTTGCGGATAGACGGTTTCTTTTTTAGAGATGTTGATAGTGCTGGGCTGTTAGGGGTTGTCGGGTGGAATAGGGAAAGAGGAGTGACAGGCGATCGAAATTGAATAGGATGGAGTTCCGGGTTTGGATGGGGAGGGAGAGGGAGTTTCATATGGGTGTTATCATGAATCACGAAGGGGTATTGTTGCTGTGAGAAGGAGATGGTGGGGAGTGTAATTGGCAGGCTAAGACGGGTAAGTGTTAAAAAGACAACACTAATGATGCTCTCATTTGGCCAAATGATGATTGTTTGTTCCTTTGGTGGGTGATAGTTGAACATGTGTGGTCATATCAACTCGTATTTACAGTTCAATTACCCGGCAATTACTCATTGTGAGGAGTCCCAGAAACGTCTGTGTCTAGGGTTGACCATCAAGGTTAATCGCCACTCATGACGTCATGATTTATCTAATGGATCTCGATCATTACACCATCAGCTATTGTCATTCTAGTCAGTAGATGTTCATCGCTAATTCACTGATCGTTTGAAATCGTGTGTTATCAAACATCCTAGTATTCCTCTCCGAACTTTCAATTTCCGATTGGCGAACTATTCGTTTCCGTATTGCTTGCTTGCCCTTTCAGAGTTATATGCTAACGCTGTGCAATCGGGAGCCGTTGCCTTGGTCTGTATCCCAGCTGCACAATATACAAGACAATTGTCATCATCAGCTTTTTATATCGTGGTTACTTGTCTCAAAATTGAATATTCTAATTCCTAAATTCCACATCAAAGGATCACCATCCCATGAAGGATTAGAGGCGTTTGAGAAATACGAAGATCATTATAGCCATGTTTTTGAGTGGGCTTTTTGTGAGGCGATGGGGCGAGTGAGCTGAGAGCGGGGTTGTGTGGAGTTCCTGGTGATGATCCGCTGAGGGAGATAACGAAGGATACGAGAAAACAAAGACGTCAAAAATGCACTCTTTGGGTTTACTACAGAGCACTAGTTTTGATACCGAAGATCAATGATGGCCCTACTAGAACAAAGCACTCATTGTATCACAATGTATGCTGTCTCCACCCATTGAGATTAAATCTTTTGCCACCTAATGAACCTTGAATCCAACAACGCTTTAATTAAACCTAAAAGAGAAATCTCAACCTGCCATTCCCTTTCATAGCCACTAGTTTGCCCGTCATGTCGCGGCGACATCATTCCTTGCGTGGCAAAAGTCTCACCATACACTGCGTTCAACAGTGGCGAAAGCCAGACCATTTCACTACGCAGGGTCCGTAGCAACGTGAAGATTAGGAGTAAAAGGTTGAGATGGCGAGGAGTGTTGAAGGAATAGAGTCTTGGCGGATGGAGTAGTGGGGGGAGAGTGAATGAGACGGGAGGGTAACGGGAACGGATGACAGATAGTAGCGGGGATTGAAGGGCGGTGATTAAAGTTTGGTTAATAGAGTTATGGAAAGGGGAAAATAAGAGAGATGGGCATTATTTGCATAGAATCCTCAATGTGATTTCTATGATATGTTGTTTTCATGACTCGTATGATAAATAACTCAGTAGGCTGGCCGAGTAGATTATGACAAATTTCAGGAACTACGATCATTAAGAGAGGACATAGTGACGTTTATATTTAATGTACATCTCCATCTCGAACCTGATACCTTTCCGAGTCCCTCCGGTCCGCCTCCGACTAGCCCCACTTATCCCGAGGGATCCACTTGAACAACCATTAACATCAACCCTCATAGTTGCACAAAATATAACTTCAAGTGGACTCTAACACTGTTCCACAAACTAGATCCCTCTACCACTTCTGATCACGGCGATCCGTTTTAGTTCCACCTCCTCGGGCATTCCCGGAGCCCCTGCGCCCAATGGCTCATTGACAATCATCTCTCATACCCACCACCTTTACCAACTCCTCACTGGTCCTCGGTACCAACTTTTGAGTCCTCTATCCCATCTCTCTATCCCCATTCACCCATTGCCCATTTACGCCCTTGTCTGCCCGCCTCTCTACTTGCCTACCTACCCCACATTCACCAGTCACCCCTAGACCATCATGTATCCTGCCCATTTCCAATATCTTACCGCTTGGTCACATTGTCAATCGGACGACCCAGGGATTCCAAAATGCTCCTTCCTATCTGCGACAGTTACATGCATATCGTTTATGTGGGTTTGATGCATTGCTAGCTGGCATGCGTGAGGAGAGTGGTAAGAAGGCCAGGGGTGGTGAGGAAGTTTTCGACGATGATAAAGAGAAAAGATGAAGGATAGATATAATTTGGTGTCTACTGGATGTGATGAGATGTTGGGTCGGTAATGTGGGTGGCCTTGTGATGGGTGATCACGGACGGATGCGTGGGTAGACGAAGGGAACGAGATGTCGTGATGATCAATACATACATCGATAGACATTGACGAAAGAATATTGATGTTGAATTTCTCGCTAATGCTATCAATATTATATATTGGTTGTGCCCATCTCCAGATACCACCCGAGTGCCCGAGCCTGATCCGACCCAATGACACCACTTCCGGCGCATGACGGCCTAAAGTCACTCTGAGCGATTAGTCTGGAGTTTACTGTGAGAATATGGGTTTCTTTAGCGCAGTCTACTTGCTCTCTGGACGTTAAATGTGGATATGGTCGATGAGTTCCACCTTTTGCAACATCCACCAGTGAGAGGCTGCTACGTGGACAAGAGGCGTAATGAGCTAATAGCTATCTGATAAACAACCCAAAGACGACTAACGCACATTTCTTTATTTAAATGTCTATGTTTCTGTTGTTTTAGCAACTCAAGTGCCTGCGTATGTTTATATTTTTCTGACGGATAATGTATACCATCTCAATATCACGAGTAACCCTCAAATCCATGACCTCACTCAACTCCAATTAGTGAAACCCCACCTCCCCACGTGTAACACACATATTGTCACCAGGAGCCATTGTCCACCTCTCTCTCCTCTCAATCCCTATCACACCACAAATCCCCGCCTTCATTATGTCCCTCTCAGACATGCATCCCACTTACATAATCCCTCCCAGTACCCCTTGCCTCACAATCTGCCTTTTGCTTTCCCCGCAACTATCAATACAAATATAAACATCTTGTTCTCTACAGTCTTACATCCCCTCCATACCACGCTACCTCGACAAAATCCAAAGTGAACAGGGACATTTTGGCACAGATATCGACGGCTTGCACTTAGGTTTATGCTGGGCCTCCAGTTGATCCAGTGACTTTCAGAATGTTCGTAGAAACGCCAGAGCATTAATGCAGACACGGGAAGCATGCTGGGCAGGAACGTCATGAGGTCATGATGAGAGTTGGAGAGAGGAATATGCAGGATTGGTTAATGTATGTATGTGGACACCGCCAGACGATGGATAAGGTAGGTAAATTTGGAGAGTGGTTACCCAACCTATGAGCCATGTGATAAGCAGGGAAGGAGATAAGAGCCTAGGTATAGATGAATTAAGCGGGAGTGGTGATGCCCTACATGGTGACCTGGTTAGCTGGAAATAGTTTTGGGTTCAATAGTTCCCAACACATCTTGCCACACAGAAGATGGTGAGGCGGACAGCCAAAACCCAACGGACCGGCTAGACTCTAGATTGTGGCTGTAGGTGAGATGAGGCAGTGGTCTAGATCCCGGTATTTGAGCCTCATGTTTCTACGTAAAGAAAAGATGAGATTAATTTTAAAGGGAGCATGGTTGGTGTAGAGATTGGAGGGCGTTTGGGTATATGCAGATCTAATGCAAAGTGGGGGCTGGGAATGTTGCAGTCGAGATTTGAGAAAGTAGGGTTATTAAGAGTCGTGATGTTCGGTTCGTTGTGGAGATAGGAGTTTGGTTGATACTAACGGCTAATTATTTTTCTACTCGTCATTCTCGAAATGGAATTCTAATATTGGGTTAATTTAGCAGTTGACATAGCTGAGAGGCTTCCTCTCCATGTGGGATAATTAGCTGCCCCTCGATACTTTTACTTCCCCATTACTGTGACGATAGAACAGTTGAGTGGAGTGTAGTTCTATATTCTAGATTCAACTTATTGACAAGTAAGAAATTCACCAAAAATCTCTTCAAATCACATGTGCAACCATCAAGTCATTCTATCGATATCTTCAACGGCTGATATCGCCCACTTACTTATTGGCCAGGGTCACATTTCCCGGCTGTAGACTCTATGACCAAATGAATCCATCAACACAAAACTCCTCAATAACTACAACGTCCAAACACCAACAACTCTTCTCCACTATCGGGCCTAGCCATCTCGCCCCTCATGTTTTGACTCCTTCCTCATCCCTGATTGGTCCATCCCGCCAGTCTTATGCAGACTGCCGAAGCGGATCGGCCTTGGAAGGTGGAAATGACATATAGAATGGTTATGGTGGGCAGCGCGCAGAATATGTGGGCACTAGTGTGTGTTAGTAGTCAGCGAGGAAAGGACAATGGGTTGATAAGAGAACGGAGACGCAAAGGACGAGCAATGGGGTGATAGGGAGGGTAGGTAGCCCCAAGCACATATAAGCCGATTGTGGAGATAAGGGTCAAGTGACAGGGCAAGTTACCATTTATATTACCCCCGAGCACTCAAGCCTCCTGTCATGATAAATATATATTAGATAGACTATCATGTTTTCTCCCTTCGTCATTTCAACCCATTCTTCTTTTTGTCCCACCTTCCCTCCATCTCGGCCATCACAACACACCATCATCCCCTCCTCCCCATCCTTCTGCCCCGATCGAGCGCATTGCATATTACTGCTTCCCTCTCTCTCCTATCCCCTCCCGAAATCATCCTCCTGCAAACTACCTCCATGGCTAATGTATCCTCTCCCAGTGACGTACTATCCTCTTACGCATAGTATCACCACTTGTTATTATGGCTTGGCCACTGCCGATGCGCTGTATGATTATGACTAGCGTCATGTGTAGGAGTTGCGCCCGGGGATTCTGTGGATGGGCGTTGGGGGTGGGAGAAGAGTCTGTTAGTAGTGGGAGGATGGGAATGGACAAATTGTGTACTTTCGATGGGCTTAGTGTGGTGTTTCCATGTGATTTTGTTTTCCATTGATCAAGAAGGTAAATAAACCCTCAGAGACTAATTGGGGTTTGTTGTAATTATTTGTTGTTGCTCTTCTGACTTACACCCCAATTGAATGCCAAGTTCGAAGATAAAGCCATAGGTATTCTCGAGGAAACCAGAGTTCATAGTCCATTGTTTACTCTCTGGATATTCTCCATACTTTCTAAGGGACTCACGTAAAATAACATCTTCAAGACACTTGACATGCAACTTCCTGCTAAACCCGCGCTCTCTCCCTCCCCAACATCCCCTCTCCTTCTCCTCCTTCTCCTCCTTCTCCCAAAACAGAAACAAGGCTGTCTTGTCTCACATCGAGGACCCCCCGACTCATAATCAGGAAACACAATCCTCCCCTCTTCCTCTCCGCTTATACCTACGTATCCATCACGCTCTCCATCTAGAAGGTGGCACCACTACGCTGCCAATCACTCTATACACCGTGACTCTTCGATTTCAATTGTGCTCTTTTTTTTCTAGCTAGTGTCTGTTAACCTGTGCCGCGAGACTTGTCTTATTATTAGAGTAATTTAGACGGCGGAGATGACGGGTGGATGAGCACCGGGAATGACAAGAACAGGGGGTTTTCGTTCGCCTTGTTTTTAGGCGTGGAGGGGAATTCTCCATATCTATTTTTGCTTGGGGTAGACAAGAAGCATGGAATGAAAGTGGCGTGGAGCTTGGATGGGGATCGACTGGGGATAAGGCACAGGTGTAGATCAGAAGATGTTGCAGGTTTACATGAGCCAGG
This sequence comes from Meredithiella fracta, assembly GCA_023677585.1. Taxonomy (NCBI): domain Eukaryota; kingdom Fungi; phylum Ascomycota; class Sordariomycetes; order Microascales; family Ceratocystidaceae; genus Meredithiella; species Meredithiella fracta. The sequence goes on from JAGXCV010000005.1 coordinate 1,553,170, forward strand.
GGTTTGAATGTCGCTGTAATTAAATAGCAAATCTGACTTCTACTTGGTTTTTCAACCCCACCTTTACACTCACAATCACCATATATCATCCCCTTCCAATAACAAGGAGGCCACTCACACCCCTCAGCACCAACACAAAGACCTGTTTGCTTTCAGAAATCCCCTCATCCAGCATCCCCTCTGTACAACTCAATTCCTCCAGCTCCCGTATTACCACCCAGCCTGCACTCCCTCGGCATCAGTCCGTTATCTCCTTTATCGGGACAGTCAGTGAGCATTGCATTTATGGCTAGGTTCTGGAAGTCTAAGAGTATTGCTCAATGTTCATGCAGACACTCAGCAGTTGGAAAGAACGCATTACAGGGAGGGCTCGGGACTAACTGTCATGCGTTGGAGGTCTGGGTCATAGGGCATGAGGTTATGTTAAGAGTTGGATATAACCTTAGTAATTGCCAGCTAAAGACCATTGACATCAATTCTCTTCCACAACTTTGATTACATCGCTTGATAGCCAAGTTTCAGATATGAGACAACTTTCCATACTTTGGAGAACCATTCTCATTAACACTACATCACCACATCTCACCTGCAAATTTGCCTCCTCTGTCATCACGGCCTAACCTAACTACACCGACCACTAATATCTCCGCCTCCATCACAACTTCCATGCTCTGCCATAGCCAACAAACATCTCTTATGCTGCCTCAAAACTACGTAGCCACAACCTCCATCCAGCCTTTCGCCATCTCAAATTTTCACTATTCCAAGAGCCCACTAGAGTCTCTCATTGTTCGTCTCAAATCGCCGTTCCCATTGGATCTCTATTTACACATCACATAGCCCAGCCTGTTATGTTGACAACAAGCGATCCTCAAACACCCAACTAGCTTTAGTTATCTAAGTAAGTGGATCACCACTCACCAAACTTATCATATTATCCAAAAGAGCAATGATTTAAAAAAACAACACATCAAATTGTTGAGTTTACCGTCTGTAATCATGTGGCGAAGTAGCTACTACATCAAACAAGCACACATTAGAAAACACGCTTGTCCACGAGTGCATTTATTCACTATTCGTGCCTAACCTACCCACTATTGGGCATGATCCTCCCAGCCTAAGTGATGGCCGAGAACATCACCTTCCCATCCAGAAACAAACCCACAAAGCAAATCCATACCAAGAATCTCAGCTACGATCTCCCTAAAAACCCATCCCCTATCAACCCACCCCAATCCGGAAATCGACGTCGTAACCACCCTGCTTAGTCATATAATTTCCTCAATGAACCACCTACTTTACTACACATAGCCTAAAGGAACCTACCAGACAATTGTGGATTAACCAGGGGCGTTCGTCTTTGGGCCAATGTGGGCGATGAGATCGCGGTAGGCTCTATGAGTTGGTTGAACTTTTAATCTGGCGATCGCTTAGGATTCTGAGTCCTGTTGTACCCGCTCAACAGATATGACATAGATATCACATTATTAAACTTTGACTTCTCCTACAGAGCTCCCAGTCCATCGCTTTTCCATTCTGGTCTAAACTTGTGACGTCATTCACTCACCACTTCCCCTCTTTCGCAAAGAAGAAAAACAAAACCACCGAACTAGTCTTCACATATCAATGTGCCGTTCCTCCTAAGCACAATCACAATGTCTACCTGCGATGATAGATGACCCCCTCTTCATTCCCAATCCTTTTCTAGAACAAGCTTCTACTTTCCATTCTGAGATTACCCAGCTCGGCGCCCACTTCCGTCGTTTGGACGGAATGCCTCTTTGGGAAGTTTCTGTAGGGCTTAACAGAGCGAGCGCGGGATCATGATGACGGTCAAGTGACTTCTCAGATTTATTGACAAGAAGCTTTCATGGATCATCAATTTATGGAAAGAGGATATTGCAGTTAGGCTCAAATGCTATCTAAAGAGAAGAGTTGGAGATGGTAATGACAAAAAAAGAGAATGGCTTGACCTAGTGTGAGTTGGTCGGGATCGTAGGCTGTGGGTTGATATGACGCTAGTATTGTAAGTTGACCTAGGTTAACTTCAAACAGCAATAAGCTTGACTTTTAGATGTTCAATGATACTTTAGTGTCTTTCTCGAACAATATCGAATTAGGAAGACAAAAGTTAGCTCGAATCCCAAATCCTACCCTATAATTAGGGTTACGCTGAACGATGAAATTTGTCATTTCTTAAATTTTTATTTGATTCACAAATCCTCGACATCGAAAATACATGTCGCTCCTGTCAAACCAATCCGAACTTCATATTGCTAACCTTCCACTTTAGGTTTGTTTATCATCCACCTCCACGTTAAACTCATGGCTTTTTTTCCAAACCATAAATTCTTGGCCGTATTTATTTCGAATGCAGGACTTTAATCTGTTCATACTTAGCAATAATACAGCCCAAATATGTCATGATACAATACATTTGTTAGATTTCTGAAAAGATCAATCAGAAATTTTTTTGTTTGGGCGAAAAGAGAATTTCTTCCTTTCATGGTTGCCATTAAATTATTCCAATTGTTTTATTTTTGCTCATGTTGAATTCCCTTAGTTGGTGTTCGATTGTTCCCATATATATGTTGTGCCTCAATTTCAGCTGTTGCCATCAGATACTACGAACGCCAGCCTCAAGCCAAGGTTTATTTTGCGGGGTCATAGTCCAATGAATGGGCGATGCTGACATCATGGGAGGTTTATTTAGTGCGGCTAGGGAGATTTATGAATATTCCAAGACATCATATCACGGGAGGAGAATGGCAAAAGGAATGAATAATCCATAGACCGTCACAGATTGGTAGCGATTGGATAATTTATGGTAGCGAATGAGATTGGATTGTGGGTGATGGTATGTTTATGGTTTAACAATTCTTTATGTCAAAAAGTCTAGAAAAGTTTCGTAGAATCGCTTACTATTGTTAGATATTTTGAGGATAGAAATAGAACATAAAACTTTGCAAGCAGTCAGCGTAACGCCGCAACATAGGCAGATGGGTCTGGATAAATGGCCGGAAACCCTGATAAATTTGATACAGGTACTGCCGTGATTTAGTGCTGTTCAATACTACTTGATCAAACACTCTGAGGTGGATACAACCGCTATTTTCTCCCTCAATGTGCCCGTCTTATCGAGCCAGTCACGATGTGTAATCGCTTTTGCATAATGAGCTGTATAGGCTATACAGCCGGTCGGCTCCTGGGAAGACATGTGGATTTTCAAAATTATTAGACGTTAGTCCAAGTTTCCTACTTCAGGTGAAATATGGGGCTGTGATGGAGTTTGGGATAATCCTCTAGGGGTAGTCATTATTGCAACAACATGATTGCCATGTTCGGAAGATTTTGTTTGCTACGATGGGTTATAAGCAGTGTTTGTTTCCCAGTTCTCATGGCAAGAGGTAAAGAACCGTTAATGTGCACATGATAAAATCATCCCGCAGAACCAAAGCCCTGTTATCTCTAGACAATCTAAAGATTCAAAATGGGGACCCAGACTTATAGCCGAAAGGAAAATATCTCAAAACCATCCAGATCCCATCTGCTTAATTTTCCACTGGAATCCCGTCTTCATAACCACTAATTTATTTCCAGCAAAAGTCATTATCTCAAACCTGTCAGTTCTCGACCCTTAACCTACAACTTCTAATTCGCTATGTGCCCAAACATATGCACTGTATTAAGCTGTGACTCCCCATCCTCACATTAACAACATGTGCTGGCTTCTGTTTACAGACAGCTAAATGCTTCTGAATTGTCTATTTCTTTCTGCAATCACAGCTTTTTCTCTTTTCTCCTACCTTTCTTTGGTTCTGTCTACTGGCAATAATGCCCACTGTCTGCCTACCTTAGTCTCTGCCTGATCGAGTACTTCAATTCCATCTGCTTGCTGCTATATGCTTGCTATATTTTTTTCTTGCTCTTTTGTTGGGAAGGCTAGGTGATTATCGTAGTGCTACCTGCTTTTGTTCTGAGACATCAACCACTGGATTTTATATTGATGCTTACTACATGTTCGCAGCTGCCAATTGTTTCATGATAGCTCGAAAACCCGGATTGGGGGTCGCTCTGTGTATCTGAATCTGCACACACCCCTCCATGGTGCCGGGTTAAATGTGTGGTGATAGCCTATTTCTCAAGCAAACGATGGGGTTTTTTTTGGGGGGAGGAGGGGGATAATTTATGCACAATAAGAAACCAGTAGCTTTTGGGTCGTCTCTTTTATATGTAACTGTCCACATATCTTCGTTTACGGGGTTTCCTGGCTGATCTATGGGCAGATATTTTTTGTCAGATATGGCTCTTGCTGTCTATGGTTGGCACCCTGATACCCCCTCCTGCCCTGTCCGGCAATGACATCGTCGCTCCTTCCTGAACTTTCAAGATTTCAGTTAAAACGAGCAAAACCCCGAGACTAGAATTTGGAAAGTTTCGGAGATTGACAAGAAGTAAAAATTCTTCTTTCAACTACACTTTATAAGAAAATCTTGCAATATCACAGCTTTGCAATTTCCCTATAATGGAATTCCTCAACAGCCATTTCAATTATCATTATCACATCATCATTCTTATCTTCGCATATTCCGCTGCACTATTACTGTTTTGCTCTTCTTCTGGCCATTAGATCAACCACTCCTCAAGTTCAGCCCACATGGCCTTTGGCTACACTCGCTCACGTTCTCCTGTCAGCCAGTCCGATCACAAGATCGCCAACCCTTGTTCCTCAGTCGAATAGCTCTACTGTTTTAGCCCTTTATCCTGCTTACTTGCAAGCTTCTTAACAATACGTCTTTGAACCTCACTGACAAGACGTCCAAGCTCTTCTTGAAGCCCGCCTACGACCAATCGAACCATCCTTAATCACACCCGCCCGCCTCATTCTCGCTCGGTCGCCTTACATCACAATATTAATAGCTCCGCCAGCTTTAATTCCAGCCTAGGGGTGCAACTGTGACAACCAGCTCCTGCCTCTCAAACGACTGGACGATCTATTGTCTATCATCAGTGGTCAGTCAAGACATCCGTCCTGTCGGGCCCCATCGCATTTTATTATTTTCCCTCAGCCTTGTAAGCCTGAGATACAGTATCCAGCATCGATTGGTTGTGATTCTTCTGCCCATCGCAACTTGTATGAAGCCCCCACTCATCTGCAGTCCCTTGCTTCTCGCTAGCTGATCAAGCGTACGTTTTTCCTTTGTCTGGTCCGCAAGCACAGCAATAATGTTCTTTCCAGTGGACCAACCCTGCTAATGCTTAATGACTTGTCAGCTGTAATTGAGCTGTGACCTCTCAACTATACCTATAGTGGCTTTCCCCGTACCCAGATCGCCCCCTTTGACAACGCTCGTTCCGACCCACGTACTACCCATAACCACCAAGTCTGCTGCTTGCTTCGCCTGTCCCCTTAGTTGTTCTGCAGCGCCTGTTTCCTCCCAGTAAAGAAGGCGGTCCTATCTGCGCCTTGATTTCTAGCCCGTCCCGCCAGTTGTCGGTGTCGCCGTCACTTGGGTTGCTCGCTAGTCATAGCCAGACAGACTAAGCTAAGCCAACCAAAGAGCCCAATACGGCCTATTGTGTGGTTGTTTTATCCCTGGTCTCGCTTTGATCTGCCCGTAGCCGTTTACTTGTTGACTTGCTGACTTTCTTGCTTGGATTTGGTTATCTCAACCTTGTCAGGCCAGCCCACTCATCCGTTTTGCAAGTAGTACTAGAAGACCTGAACTCCCCTCCTTCGCCGCTTAACCCTTCTCCATTTTCTCTTGCTTTTTTTTTATTTTTTTATTTTTTTGCTTTCTTCAATACCCACACATCCAATCTCTCTTTTCACTCATATTTTTTTCAGTTGGCATTCTCAGTTTCTACTTCCCATTTCAATATTCTTACTCAGACATTTATATTTTGCATTTAACTTTTACAACGATATCAAATCTTGTTTTATCTACAACTTAATCTTGTTGCCACATTTAAACTTTCACAACCTTGCTATTGACTACGCCGCACGCTTGTTCCTCAAGCGTAGTTCTACTATCAGACCACTTTTACTAGTACTTGACGCACGATAACCCCGCCCTTCATCACACGAGGTACATCACAAACCACACACAATGTCTGGAGTAAGAGTCGTCACGCCTACTCCAGCCTATTTTGAGGACTGCGAAGAAGATTCTGAAGCGCCTCTTGCTGGAACTAAGATCTCCGCTTCCGCCCCTAGAACTCCCAATGAGCCTGAACACTGCAAGCCTCTTCAGCCCGTATCATCCCCAATCAGCAATGATGATCATGATTCGTCACCCAGAATATCCCGCCGTGGGCGTCGGGAGTCCCGCGCCAGCCGTCACCGTAGCTCCACCCGCGAACGCTCATACGAGCGGGTCCGCGAACAGTCAGAACATAGAGATGGCAAGGAAAAGAGACGAGAGAAGATGGCGAGACGCTCATCAGTGCACCGGCCGTCAAAAGAGCATCGGAACAGCATCAACTATCATGAAGATGGGCCCTACGATCAACAGCTCACTCGTACCCGCTCACATAGCAATCGGACGCCTTTCACGACTGGGATTCCACCACCGCCTGGGCAATATCCACCGCCACCGGGCAACAACTTCTATAGCCACCCTAACCAAATGATTCCGCCGCCCAACGGCATGTTTCCGCAACCGAATATGAACATTCCGCCCAACATGAACATGGGTCCCGGCGCCATGCCTAACTACATGGGTCCCCTGATGCCCATACACCCTCCTACCCCGCAAATGATTCCCCCTATCCCCAACGGCCCCCAACAGCTACGACTTCAATCAGCAAAACTACAGCATGTCTGGCATGCCGCACACCCCTGGCTCCGACTACCATGACCTCCAGTCCGCACAGAACCAGCGCCTCAACCAACGGTTAGGTTCAGCCCGGCCTGTCTCAGCCATGGCGATCCGCCGCGACTCTCATCACTACGACGATCATCCCGATTTCCTGCCGCATGGATCAACTGGGCGGCGGCAGTCTGTGCGCCGGAAAGAGGGCGATGATGAGCGGAGGAGGCTCGATGACGATAAGCGAAAGATGCCGCCGCCGGGGGGTGTGCTGATGCGACCCAAGTCTGCGAGGCCGGCATCGGGAGCATACACAAGGCCGATTGAGCGGTCACATTTGAGGAATCAGTCGTCGGTATGCGAAGAGGATGATTATGATTATGATTATATGCCACCGAGTTCTCCGGGTGATCACGACGATTATATCACTGCGGGTACTCGACGCCGGGAGTCTATGAACTACGGAAACGCCCGGCCAATCCATACCAAGACGCGGAGACCGTCATCATACTATCAAGAGAACACGTATCCGTTATCAGGGAGTTTCACCGATAGCAACTACGATGATCAGGCGCGGACGGCTCAGGCGTATATGAAGCTCACCAATAGCATTAAGCAGTTAGAGTTGACGGATGAATCATTGCGCAGGGCGAACCGAAGTTACATCCCTACCGGCAGCAGCCGGTCAACCCGTAGTGGCGGCAGCCGCGGTGATGACTCGGAATGGCGGCAACAGCCATCGGTGACGACGCAGACCACGCGGTCATCGGATGAGGAGTTTACCATTAAGGTTCAGGGTGGTGGCATCGTCACTATTGGCGGGCAGGACATTGAGTGTCAGGATGGGACTGAGGTGACTATTACGTCGAGTCGGCCGTTGATGCCGGGGGGTCGGCCGATGGCGATTCGGAGTCCGCATGAGGGGCCCCAGAGGTTGGCGTTGGAGGCGCCGCCGGGAGCATATTATGAGGGGCATTATTATGATAGGGATGTCGGGAGGGAACGAGTGGCGAGAGGGGAAAGAGGAGTGCAGAGGCATAGGGCGAATAGTCAGGCGAATTCATTTAGTCGGGGATCATTGGATAGGCATAGTGATGCGCCGATTTATAACTATGGTGGGGAGGTATTAAGGTGGTGGATCTTAATTAGTACAGCCATTTTATTGGAGCACAGGATATAGCTAGCACACTTGATGTTCATGAGATCATGATAATATAAGATATAATTAACAGCATCTAACCTTATTTATTATAAACCACTCTATTAATGTGATATAAATTAGACCCATGATGTTAGGTTAACTTATAGAGTATGAATGCATCCAACCCTCTCGATGACATTAAATCAAGACTGCAGCTCCCCGCTCGAATTGATTGATGTTACCTAGTGTTGCAATGTTTAAACTTAATCGAGTAAGTCTCAATAACAAGAGCCATAACTAGAGATTGCATATGTTCAGGTATCCGATCGAGCACCTATCCCGTGGTTCTGATCCCTCCGCCCAGAACATAATCCCATCGAGACCCGCATGTTCGATATAACAGGTGATTCTTGTCTCTAGTGATAAGATAATTTTTGATGATTCTGGTCATCGCTTTCGAAGCCAACTCCACCCCGACAATGTTGGTGTATCTTCGACCAACCATTTTTCCGCTGATTCTTTTGTTAGCCAAAAAAAGTGCCTATCAGTTCATTTCCCGAGAGGTGCAATGGATGAAATAAATTCCCTGCTCTTGAAAAACACTGTCAATATCCCTTGAAATACCTTCTCGAAATTGTTCAATACCGTGAACTTTCTAGAGCTATATTGACGGATCAGAGAGAAATTGCATGTAGTCTCAACCCGTTACTACATTGACAGAATTATTTGCTTGAGAGACTGGGAGAGAATCTATTGGATGTTTTAGACTACCTGTGTGTTCTTCGAAAGCGATACCGCATTAAATACCACTCAACAAAATACCTTCTATCTGTTTGTCAAGGGCACCAACTGGCAGACCAGTAAATGATGTTAAAGCTGTCACAAACAAAGTAGTTTCCGTGATCCTTTTGATATTGTTGCATGAATATGGTTCAATCAGATCGTGCAAGATTTTCAACCCATGTGAACTTAACTATTCCGTATAAGTTGAAAACTTTTGGCCAGGTCAGAACCTAGAGTAGTATAATAACTTTGAAGTTGAAATCTCTAGACTGGCTTGGTATGGTTCAGCTATCAACTTCTAGAGAAATAGACGCTGCATGATGGTGCTTCCGGCATCATTTTCCTGGGGTGCTACAAGTGGTACAGACTCGAGAAGTTTCTATCAGAGTTTTTTCACGCTTCGTTGTCTATTAACAGCGCAAAATACTTCAAATGTGAAGTCAGAAATGTATAGCCTTTTAATTCTCAGTACTCTGGGGCCCGTTTAACCTCTAAGATAGAATTTCAGCAAAATCCAAAGTTTCCCAGAACCTGTTGCTTAGCAAGATAGTTTACTGGCTCATTCAATAATTCTGCCTCATGGAACATTCTGCACGAACACTTGTATAAGGCCTGAGTATCCGTGAAATATAAATGTCTTTTCGACAGATACCTCTTTCAGAATGTCCATCCCCGCTGATTCCATTAAGACTTGATTACGTTTGCCGTGTGATTTCCAATCACAGTCGCTCCAGTAGAATCCTCAAACAGTATTCAGCGAGGTCTGGAACAGGGCATGGATAAATAAACCATAGAATACAGTTGCTTTGTCCGTCTCTAGTGATTATTAGGGCCAAGACTGAAAGCGAATAAATATTACCCATTCTGTCTATCTGTTGGGCTTTGTCACAATCATCATTTTAGATGATACAAAAACCATCAATTCACAGGTATTGAAATCCCAGTCTTTGTGTCATCTTTATGCATTCCTCGAGTCAACATAAAAGTTTACTATGATTTCTCTAGCTATCTCCTTCGGCTTTGAAGGATTCTCCTTCGAGAAACTTAGTGTAGTTATCATGAAGCAACTGCAAAGGCTCTTCGGTTTTTGAGGGCTTTCCCTAGACGTAGCTCAAAGTGACATAGTAAAATTCATGTTTAAGGGGAAATGCTTCAATAAGTCGTTTTTGCTCAACATCTATCAACTGGAAGCTTGTAAGGACTGACGCCTTGCTTCCTAAGTCAAACATTACATTTATCAGATTATTACTCCTACTTCTGCGCTAGCACTTACTGACTCTTAGGGGTGAGACCTTTGCTATACTGCATATGCAGTTTTTGATCCAGCTTTCTGGTATAGCAATGTCGAATATGGGTTATAGTCAAATTGGTACTGGAAGGTAAACTCTATCATCCTGAATTTAATAGCTAGCTTCAAGAAGCATATAGATCCATGAATAGTAAGACTCGTATTTTGGCATGATCCCTCTCAATATGGTTTCTTTCGCATTAAACGCAAAATTCCTGATATGGTCCTGGAGGAAACAGTCTAATTATCCAGCCGAGTAAATGACAGCTAGAGCTAGAGTATTTTGAAGATCTTTGTTTCAAGGACAAGACTTCAATTCACGCTTCAAGTTCCGCCAGATGATACATTGACATAAGTCTTAAGATTCTACATTCACCGTTCGCCGTCACAGATATTCATCGTCTTACATTCCAAAAACTCCACCAAATGTTAACTGATAGTTGCACTGAAAGCATAACTTCTCCTGCAGAGGCGTTAGCAGTGTCATTTTTTGATGCTACCCTACGTAGCAAATTATTGAAGGCGTAAATGATGGCGATGAATGAGAGCTAGATGTGGGTATTTGTACGAGTAGGGGAGATGATCAGATGGGAGGGGTGATAAATTTTGATCAAGGTGATCCAGATAATAGATTGAAGGAAGAGATAGAGAGAAGAGTACATAAATGTATATCCAAAAGAACTTTTTTGTACTACATCCTTTCCATCACAATCCCGAGAGTCGCTACTTTCTTCGTCAAGTCGTCTCTTAACATGGAACTCAGGTACCACAAGCGTCTCTCTCCTAGAACAATAGCCACCAATAACCCATGTCCATGTTCATGAATTGGTCAAAATTTCAGTGACACGGGCCCACAAGTGTCAAATACTTTTGGACCATTATTTTCTTCTAAATTGCAACTCCTGCTCTGTTGTTTCCCGGGTAATGCTTTGGCTTTGTTTACGCCGCACTTCATTTCCTTTTGACTGCAGTTGGCCTCGATATGCAGAGCGGCTAGAGACTCTGTTTCTCCCACGGTCATGATATCAGACGGTTCAGTGCATTCGAATATCTTAGTCATTGTTCGTATGGTAATTTTGCGGATTCCAGTGATTGAAATCAACTTTACTGATTCTTCACTTACCCTTTATTTATTTTCCGCATTCCTCTTACCGCCATTCCCGAATTGCTTCTTCACAACATTATCATCACTATCCACACAATGGCTTCCCTCGAGCTTGTGGCCGCAAAGGCTCACGCCTTGGTCAGCCGCGCATTACCAAGCGACATCATTGTCAAAATCCTCACCGATGAGGACATCAGTCCCATGGGTCCGCTCCTCGCTAGTCACGAGATGCGCCGCCGTGACACTGATACCAATCTTGCCAACTACAATCCCGAGTCCGGAGTCATCGACCCAAAGCACATCAACCAAGTCGCTATGTTCGTTCTGTTTGGCTTTATTGGCGCCATCTTTGTTGTCGGTGCTATTTGGTTCTTCTTCTGGGCTAAGAACGGAGGGTTCACTTACCACGAGAACGATTGGGAAGATTACGTTTCTACCGTGATGCGCAAGAAGGGTCCCAACGGCACAATTCTCTCGAACATTACCAAGTCAACCAAACTTGGTGGCGGTAGCGTCTATCATGATTTGTATAATGATGATGGCAGAACCGAGTACACTGGTGCTTCCGGCCTTTCCGGCTCCACTGTTTCCGGTATCACCGCTGGTGCCAGTGATATTGCCGCCCGTCAAGAGCGTAAGCGCAAAATTGACCGCCGCAAACGCGAAAAGAAGGAACGCAAGCGCAAGATGGCCGCCGCTCACGGTGAAGATGGTTCCCTGATTGAGGATATTGAAGCTGAAGCCCAAGCCGACCTCCGTGACTACCGCAACGAGAAAGCCGCCCGCGTCGGCGGTTTGAACCGCCAAGCTGAAGGCTCTGAGTGGGAAGGCTCTACCATCCCCACCGAGTCTACCGTCTCCGCCAGCCTCCTCGACAACCAGCAAGACACCCCCATGAACTCTCCTGAAAAGAAGAAGGCTGGCGGTATCCGCAAAGTCTATTCCGTTGCCGACCGCAACAAGCGCTCCGAGGAAGACAAACTCAAGGCTGAAGCTCGCCGCATGAGCCGCCAAAACCGTGCCTCCGCTATGCGTGGTGGCGCCAGTGATGTTAGTGCTCCTAGTGCTAGTGAAATCAGCAGCGTTCCCCCTAGTGCTTCTCGTGATAAGGATGGTCTCCGCCGTTCATACACCTATCAACGCTCTGGTGCCCCCCGTTCCCGTTCTCAGCGTCGTTCCCGCCCCGAAATGTCCGAAGTCAGCACTGAGCTCTCAGACGTCAGCCGTGCCCAACAGTACACCGCCTCCGATGTTGGCAGCAGCCTTCCGGGCCCCAGTGCCATCAGTGGGTCAACTGCGCGTACTGAGGACACCCAAGGCACCAAGAGTTACTACCACCCAATTCTGGAACTTGCGTCGGCCAACCGTGATGACAAGCCAACCCGTGAGCCGTCGCGGAGACGCCGGGAGTCCCAAACTCGGGAGAGAAGAGAATCAGTTCATCGGGCTGAGTCGAGACACCGCAGGGAGTCTCGGGATCAGGATGGAGCAGCGTGCAGACAGACTTCGCAGTCGCGGCCGAGGACGCGAGAGGAGAGAGCGCAGCGAGTTGAGAGGCGGAAGAGTCGTGGTGGGGCGACTTAAAGATGGGCCCAGCAGTCGGATTATAATGTTGACTAGATGGTCGGTATTAGTCAGTTGTGGGTGAAGTGGGATTCATGAGAACAGGACGTCGATGGGCTTTTTATTTAAATGATTATTTGAAGCATCATGTTGAGAATTGTTTTGATTTTTGTTCAGTAGTTAGTATTTCACAATAACGTTGTATATATTGTGTATTTTGTAGTTTCGGTGACTTTGTGCTAAACCTCGACTTAATGTATTTTAAACTTCAACCTATATTTAAATATTTGTAATTGTTTACAATATTAATAATTTGTAGATATGAAATTTATAGGGTTGTAAACCCTATAAATTAGGTCACTTGTCTGTTAAAAATACCTGACACTCCATCCAACTAAAAATTTCAGTATTCTCCCGTATAGACTGAAACATTGCATAAAGTCAGCGCCTTGTTCATTATGCGACAAGAGTCAGAACCAAATAGCCCTTTATCTAACAATAAATGAAACTTAAATCAATGCATATGAAGAACATAGATTTCAAGTCAGTCGAAGCTAATTCACGATGTGATCAGTACATCCATGTACTGGCATCAATGCGAGGGAAAGACATGCATTAAAAATCCACCTTTAAATCCTAATATCTCGTACCTAGAAGAGACTTATTGATCTTCCACCCTCCCTTCATCACAACAATCTCCGCCCCCATATCTGATGTTCTACCAGGCCTGCTTAGCCTCACGTCACCTCACTGCATGAACCCCTAGAGATAACTCCCATCCTTTGTATCATAATGGGGCTGATCGCTGGGATGCCTGCCAAACGTCATCGTGTCACCGCCTCGCTGACCGACTTCTCGCTATGTACATGTCGCGAGGGACTGGCTCTACGTGGTGTCTTTGTGGGGCGGAGTGTGGGAGAGGCGCGCTGGGCAGTAGTGTTTTGTTTCATGCGGACGGGCCATGGGTTGGTTTGGAGAGGGATTCATGAGGTGATTGTGATTGTGATGGTGTTAGGTGGTATCGTGGGGTTTAGGGTTGAATTGGTGGAGGGATGTTGTGGTCACTGATTATTTCAAAGTGGTGATAGTGGTTGACTGGTGTTGTTAGGAGACGAGACAAAATAATGATGGGACTATGAGGAAGAGGGGCGGTTGTGGGTAGGAGGGCAGGACAGGGTTGTGAAGTGGGGAGCAGGGGTTGTATATAGGAATTTAAATAAATGGGGATAGATTGGCGACTGAATTTGGATCGTGGTGGATGCGCTATGGTGGGATTGAGACTCCACGATTCATATCAACTTAAAGGGTCTCAAGCATTGTCATATGTAACGGACGGGAGGCTTCTGCGTTCTATGAGATGGATTCACCATCCCAATTAGCGCCAGCCTTGCCGCAACTTCCGCAATTGTGCCAGCAAGCACTACCTGAACGTAGCCTCTTTTCTGCCCAAGTTTCCGAAGTGCTCGGTGATATTTGACATTTTCAGATATGCTGTGTCCCGGTTGATGAGCGCACAAAGTAGATTTTTCTCCAGTCCAGCTCTATCCCTAACCCATTCAATAGTCCCTTGGACCATCCATCCCTTGCATGTCGATATCCTGTCGCTTCAGCTTCATTTCGTGGGCCCCGTTCGTGTTTCTCAATTAATAAAATCTCCCACTTGTATTCCGATCTGCAGCTGCACCCTTACAGGCTTAAGCTAGCCACGATGTCTCTCCGATTACTTACATTCTTGTGATATCTCGACCGAGATGTCCTGCGGCTGATCAGTCAAGCCTGGCACTTTGTCTGTCAATCGAGGGTTTTGGGTGTGGGGTGCTGCAGCCTTTACAGACCTGTCCAAATTCAATCATCATGACAAAAAGGGAATTACGGACTGCACTACTGTCAATAGCAACATTTAAAATTCAAGGTATAGAACTGATTTTCTTAAAATGGACTAAGTCTCCCGTACAAAATTTCAGGGGCCTCATTCAGCGATGCAGCCCTCTGAAGGAATATTTATACAGGGGCTTTTATAAGATGCTCTAGTGTGAACCGCCTGTCGCCCAGGGTGCTATCGCAGCTCGAAACACGGTCGGATTGGTTGAGTTTCAGTCGAACATTTCTGGATCTCCCTCCAAAATCTGGTCTGATCCCTTTTCTTGATGCGACTGTGCTTGAGGAAGAACTGGATGCAGACAGTTTCGATTCTGTCAATGTCAAGGGACACCTTCGCATTCCAGTGGTGATGGGCATGATCGATGGCGATGAACGCATTGATGGAACTGGTTTCTGAAGGACTTCGGTGCTTCATCGACAGTGTGGCATGTCGCCGTCACCGTCACCACGTTCGCCGGGCTCCTCTCGCAAGATTTACTGGTTTTGTACCTACATTTTGGCGTCTGTCCGTCCTCCTCTCATTGGTAAAAGACTGCGATAATCAACAACCTTCGTTTCGTATCAGTAGCATTTCGGAGTGAACACAAGAATATCGGAGCTACCCACAGACACCATCTCGGCTGTGTAGCTATATCGATCTCAGCCTCTACTTTCGATTTCCCTTTTGAAGTGTGACGGGAGGAAGTTTATGGTTACTTGACCTTACCAAGATGACGAAAAATGTGTATTGTACTTCCATGAATTGATTATTGAAGTATCTTTCAATAAAATTCCTTTCACCCTCACTTAAGAGTGTGGTTTTGTGGGAACTGTTTTTGACCCTCAATCAAGATACGGCTTTTTGGTGTTCCATCGTCGTTATTAATTAATGCCAATCATTTTTAACGTGGCTGCAGTCGCGCACGTAGCTAGCTACCTGCCCAAACCGGTTATCCCTCACAAAGCGAGAACCCACGCATGAGATGAAGCACTATTTCATTGTCCTTGTACCTTCCCATATCACAGCAGTATCTTTATGAGCCTTCTGTTGACAATGCCTAATATTAACTGGAATGCATCGGTGATAGCTAGTAGCTGAAAAAAATTATCTGATGAACGAGGATATCAGCCGGAACCGGAGATGCACTGAACAATAGCCACTTTCTTGAATTTCCCGTTAGTGCCCTTTACATATATTGTCGAAGCGAGAGAAACGCACCGCTCGGCTGCCACCACAATCTTAACACAAACAAAACCCTGTCCGTTTATTCCTCAACTTCGTTTCTTGTTGGCCCATGTCTTGTTGGCCCATGGCTTCTGCATTTTCTCACATCCCATCGTTACAGCTTTAATGCCAATTCTGCGTCGTCTCCTTCTGTTCTTCATATCATATCTGAATTCCAATTCTTGTTGCCTGAGCTTTTCTACCCGTCCATCTACTTTGACACTAGGAGCTCTTCCTCAACCTTGCTAGCTTCCTGCATGCCATTACCTCGCTGATACACACCTACGTAACTGCCACTTTTCTCACTAAATTCATCAGGCCGCCGCTGAGTCTTTTTTCTCTTCTCTTTGTGAATCAAATGCTGACTGCGGAATCACATCATTGAATCCCGTGCTTCACTTCTACCAATTTTCAATTCGTTTTCTTTTTTTTTCTTCTTCTTTTCGTCATTGCAATAGCCTAACGTCATTATCGGCTTATACCTGCAATCTCTTCTTCCCTCTTATCTCTTTGTTCTTCCGATTTTGGTTATCTTCACCTGTTGATACTTCGCGACCTACTACGGCTCTACTGCATCTGCGCTTGGCCGACTATAAACATAAATCGCTTCCCTTTCAACATCGCCTCGCCGTTTCCACTAGTACTGCGACGGAATCACTGCTGCAAGAGACTGGTTGACCAACTACCATCTGCAGCAAAACCCAACATTCCTATGTTGCTGCTGCAGATAGCAGATGACTGCGAGTGATCTGATCTTACCCGGCTTCGAATACCCACTTCTTGTTATACTTCCCGGCTTGCATTCCCTTTTCTCCAAAACCTCTGGTAGCATTTTGCGAAAATTACTCGACTGGATCGTATGCAATTTCGCGATAGTCTCTTTTTATCTTTCGACCTGATCATCTGACCTCGCCACCCAGTCACTCGCTGTAATATCCTTACATCCTTCTTTCCGATATCACCGAAAGAAGCCTATCGTATAGATTTTCCCATCAACCTTCCATATCTGCCCTACGAGCGCAATTCGCCTTGAATCATACTGCTGCAAAGATTCCAGGCCCCTAAATATCGCAACACTTACGATAAGCAACATTACACAATTATATAGTCAAAATGCCCACTATCGCTTCTGACGGTGACATTGATGTCGAGAACGACATCATTGGAATCATCCTCATTGGGCTCCTGTCGTCTTTTGTCTCTGCCATCGCTATTGGTTTTGTCCTTGCTTCAGTCTACTACATTCGTCTTTCAGTCCAGGAATCAGGACGCGGCTGGCTCGATTTCTTGAACCGCCCTGGTGAATTTGACGATGAGCAAGCATTTGCGCGTGCCGAGGAGGAGGCTCTCGAGGAGATGGATGAGATTCAGCGCACCGAATATCTGCGCGCAAAGGGTACGTGATGGTTCCTGCGTCATCTATAACTTTCTCAATCTTATGCATCCCTCTACAACTCTGTACCACATCGGGCATTCATGCCAATATTTCCCAACGACATTTACGCTAACATAATCGGTCATATAGCTTACGTTACTGCTAACCCTCCCGACTCTATGAACACTGAGATTTCGCTGTCGCAATATCTGGCTATTCAGGAAAAGGGAATTTCCGCGTGGGAATTTGAGCCGGAGCTGGAGATTGCCAACTGCTTTGTCGAGCAACGCACTGAGATCGAGTTTTTCGATTCCGAGTGCACTGTCATGAGCAACCTGCCTGTGCCCAAGCAAAATGAAGTTTATTATTGGGAGGCCAAGATCTTCGAGAAGCCTGAGAACACTCTAATCTCTATCGGTATGGCTACGAAGCCGTATCCGCTTTTCCGTCTTCCTGGTACGCCTAGTCCCTTTACTGTTTGTGCCTCCTTAAAATGTCAAAGGTGCACTTATGACGACATTATTTATGACGTAGT
This sequence comes from Meredithiella fracta, assembly GCA_023677585.1. Classification (NCBI taxonomy): domain Eukaryota; kingdom Fungi; phylum Ascomycota; class Sordariomycetes; order Microascales; family Ceratocystidaceae; genus Meredithiella; species Meredithiella fracta. The sequence continues at coordinate 1,570,857 of JAGXCV010000005.1, forward strand.
CACTACAGGCCCATAATATCGCGTTATGCTTTGTAACATAGTACTAACGTTCAATTTCCAGGTTTTCACAAGACTTCTGTCGCCTATCTCTCGAACGGTCATCATCGTTACAATCAGCCATTCCATGCCAATCTGTATGGTCCCCAGTACGTCCAGGGTGATGTGATCGGTGTCGGCTACAGACCCCGCACTGGGAGCATCTTCTTCACTCGCAACGGTAAGAAGCTCGATGATGTTGTTCACGGGTTGAAGAGCCCCAACTTCTTCCCTGCGGTCGGTGCCAATGGACCCTGTACGGTTCATGTCAATTTGGGTCAATCCGGCTATGTCTTCATCGAGGCAAATGTAAAGAAGTGGGGTCTTGCTCCCGTCACTGGTAGCCTGGCTCCCCCTCCGCCTTATGGCTCGGAAGCGGGTAGCATCCTTCTCGCCTCAGGCAAGGGCGGCTACGCTACCCCTCAGTTTCCTCGCCGTGGTCACTCCAACTCTCTTTCTTCGTACCGTGCCACCAACTTGAGCAACGTCTTGCAACCCACTTCGCACACGAGATCTCGTAGCGGTACCTATAATCGCGTCCTGTCACCCACTAGTCCTGGTCCCCAGCGCAGTCCTACTGACATCTCACTTGCTCACCTTGTTCCTGCTGACGAAGCCGGCGAAGGCTCGAACAACGATGAGGAAACTGAGGTCACAGTTGGTCTTGGTCTGCAGGATGCCTTGAACCCACCACCCGATTACACCAGCCCTGCTGGGTCTGTCGCCGGTGGCAGCAGAAGAAACAGCACTGATTCCGAAAATACCCCGCTTATCTGCGTCGCGAACCGTTCCCGCGTCAACTCAAACGCTTCTATACGCTGGGTTCCCCCGATTCCCAGCTACAGCGATGCCGTCTCTCAGGCTCCTCATCGCAACCCTCCGACCGTCGAACCGATCCCCGAGGTTCCCTCTACTTTAGCATCTGGGATCTCCACGCCCAACCCGGCACCCGAAGTGACCTTCACGGCGGCTTCATTGGCTAGCTCATTGACGTCCAATCAGGAGCAGGATGACAACGTTAGCGCAACGGAGTTCACAGAGTTCTCATCAGCCCCTGGTGCAGAGAGCAGTCAATCACACAATGAGGAGTCACCAGACGAGTTCCGGTGAGATGTTTCCTCTTGTGATTGATTTACATTTGCGTCATAAAAGCATCGTTCATTACGGCTGTTGATTTACCGCGTGTCAGCGGTCTCATGTTTTTGTCTGTTATATTTTTGGGTTTACTTGTTTGCGTTATTCACTTTGTCATTTCTCTTTGTTTCTGATACCGCCTGTTCGAATTCGTTCAAATATCGAACAGTATACTATACGTCCGGCTACGTTGTTTTGTATGGACTAGGAAGGTTGTGATGGATTGATCACCGATTCTTTTGCGTTTTTATATTCCCTTTGGGATCTGGTGATGGACTCGATCTAGTGATTATAGTTTGATGTTCACCGGCTTTCCTTTATTATCAATTTGAAGAGATGAGGTAAAGTGGAGCTGTGTTGTGTCTCTCTAGCACTAGTATCCAGTAAATACAAATTTCTGATGTCTAAACAATATCTTTATTAAATACATGCTTGTATTTTCTCTTATGACCTTCAAGGCAGCATCAAACAATCCTCTTGCACTGCCTATCCATCAGAGTGAGATATCTGGCACATACAAAGTTGTATGACCTATGGCACCCTGCCTCAAACCATGATGTATCAACTACTGAGCACTTGTCAATAAATCCCCAATATTTAATCATTCCTAGAGAAACTCCTTGAGATTTTATAGAGGTAGGTAGCATTGGTGGTGAGACATGGCATTGCCGGTCGAAGAAAATATTAGCACGTGATTATATAACCCTAATAAAGACCCTTACATTATAAGATGACGTTATGCAAAATTTAGAGGACCCACTTAGGACGGCGTGGGCCGAGGGGCTGTGGAGTTGTGGGGGAGTTAGAAAGGGTGTATAAAATGTAAGGGGTTTAATCTTTTGGTATTGTTGAGGATTATATCATAAAGGGAATAAACATGTATTGTGGATTATTTCAGAATATCGGGGAACCGATGATCTTGGCGACCGGACGTGTCGTCGGGACATGCCTTGGCTCGATAACCCGATTCATGGTATTCGTTGTCATTCTTTCAATTGTTTATGTTTTGCTTGTCGCCATCTACCGCATCTATTTCCATCCACTTGCCCCCATACCCGGCCCGCGACTCGCCGCTGTCTCCAATATCTACCTCGCCATCTTAACCCGCAACGGCCACACCTTTTCCCTGTCACGTCAACTTCGTGTCACTCCCATCGTCCGCCTTGGGCCCAACGAAGTTTGGTTCAATACACCTAGCGCCCTTCGCGCCATCTACGCGACGTCACCACCCACGTATCCCAAGTTCTGTGGTGATAACGGAATACAAGCGCCGTTTAACAAGGGGAGTTCTACTTGGCGAGTGCCCTGCAGCAGCCAGAAAGAGACTGGTGGGGTCGTGTCAAGGAAGGGACCAAGAAAAACTCATTGGACTTGCTATCAGAAAGAGATGGAGTACGGTACCGGAAGCAGAGACGAATGCTAGGCGGGACGTACGCTGCGAGTTCAATGGCTCGGTTCCGCCCAGTCGTCAAGAGCATTGTCGAAAAAGCCATCATCCGAATCGACGATATGATGTCTGGTCATCCCCGGAAAACCGAGAAACCTCAATTCAAAACTCAAGAAATCGGCCCCGACCGTGCTGTCATTTGGACAACCCCTTCCGGCCTTCGCCTCATTGACCTCCGCGAATGGATGCACATCATCGCTGTTGAAGCTCTCGGGGCCACAGTTCTCTCTTGGAGCCCAGGGTTGCTGAGAGATGGCACGGATTGGCATACGGGAGAACATGGGTATATGACGTGGCGGAGGCGGAGTGTGTTGGGGTTGTTTCCAGGAGCGGTGAGGATGGGGCAGATTTCGAGGGGGTTTGGAAGGTGGTGGGGGAAAATTTGGGGGATTACGTATCCAACGCCGAAGGGGTTTCGGCCGTTCTTTCCGGTGGGTTGATAGGCTACAGTGTTACTGGGATTATTGCTAACTATAATTAGGGTGTCTATCGACAGGTAAAGAAGAGGATTGCGTTGTTAGTACCGGCGAAGTCGAATCCGAAGCCGAAGGGGATACCAGAAGGGATTTGTTACATGACTTGGTCAAGTTGCATCTTAATAGGCCAGAGTTTACGGATGAGTATCTTCGTCGGATGGCCGTTACCAACTTCGGAGCTGGGCATGAGACTCTCGCAGCCACATTGACTGCAGCGATTTCCCTCATTGCTATCGACAAACGAGTTCAAGATAAACTCTACGAAGAGCTATCACTCAAAGAATCAGTGGCCACCGACAATGGCGCCGAGGAGAGGAAGCACACGGGATATACCTACCTCCAAGCTTGCATCAAAGAATCCCAACGTCTCTTTCCCGTAATCAGCATGTCTCTAACCCGCGTCGTCGGACCCCAAGGCCTTATCATCGACGGTTTTGAGATACCTCCTGGGACCAACATCGGGATATCACCGACATCACTCCACCGAAACCCAGAGATCGTGGGCCTAGATGCCAATGAATATATTCCCGAGCGGTGGTTGATACCAACAGTGGATTCTTTTGAAACTCCCAGGCTATCTTCAGGGCTTGCAGTAGATTTGTACGACGTCACAGAAGATCCGGAAGCAACTCGGAAGCGTGTGGTGAATTTGGAACGGATGAGTTTGGCCTGGGGAGCCGCCGGCCGTACTTGTCCTGGACGGAATTTTGCCGAAGTCATCATTTTTGAGATCATTGAGGGCCTCTGTCGGAAATTTGAAGTGAAGATCGATAAGACGAGTGAGGAGCTAGTCAATGGGGTCGAAGCTTACTATCTGTGTGTGTTATTTGGGGTGGGTGTGCATTTCCGGAGACGAGTGACCGAGAAGCCGAGTACGGGAGGGGACCCAGGGGATATTAGATTTGAAATAGTGATATCGAGGTATAGAGTTAGATTATAGACTTGATATAGGCTTTACTTCTTCAATGTTGAATCGTTACATTTAGGGTGATGATGCAGAGGCCGGTGGGTGTCGGGGGTAGCCCGGGTTAGTTACCTCTAGGGAGTTCATGCAGTCACTCAGTGAACTAGAAGTGACATAGCTTTCTTAGGTCGTGTGATTTGATTTAGAACTTAATAAGATGAGGCTTATGGAATTATCATAGTGGGTGGAAGGGTGTCTCATGAAGAGGCCTGCGAGGCAGCATGATCTGCAGATTGTCAGACCGTATGAAGAAGTAGAGGTCTGGTGATATTATGGATTGAGGTTGGCATTAGTTGGGTTATATTTAAGGTACTCGAATTAGCGAGAATGTCATCAGATATTTGGGATGGGAGGGGTGTGTTAGGCACATCTGACACTCATGCTTGTGGAATCCAAGATAACTGAAAACGATAGGATGTCTAAGATCCAATACTGTCTTTCTAAATATAATCCCAGAATTGATAACTGATCCCAAGTCCTTTGCATACACATATTCAATTCAATTTAAATAACCATACATATCAAATACCTTCAACCAATCACTTGAATACCTCTCCCCGTCCTGTCTTCACTCAGCCGCCGCCATACCTCAAAATACCTATCATAGCCCCTCCGCCCTACATCCTCTGCTCCCCGTCCAAAGCTAAGAAACAAAAAAAAAGGTAAATAAAGAAACAGACCTGACGCACCGATCCCCAAGTGGCCCCTTCTCGGTACAAACCGGGGTAGCAAACCGCCGGTCTGTGGATCAGTCGTGCCGGACAAGCGACAGGACATCGGTAGTGATCACCACACATTTATCTAGAATAGTTAGCAAGTCCGGCAAGCCATCAACTACCCTACCTGGCCAGCCAACCCCTGCTTCCCTGAAACATCGGGACTGAATGAAAATGAATATCAATGATGTTTAAAGGGTATCCCAGCCCTCGCAGATCCCTCCTGCACCCACTTATAGCACCTCCCACCCAAAATATAACATGGATGTTTCTGTAGATCACAAAGGGTCATGCCATAAGCTGTAATAATACATCACTTTTCTTTCTAGTAGGCAACTGGCTTGGTGATTATCATGGTGTTCTGCTAAGTTGGAAGTAGGCGATGTAAGTTAATGATCACGTGTTTCTATTTATAGATTTTGATGTCGTGGCTAGCAGGGGTTTGGTTGGCCGGCGGAAGTTGTGAGGAAAGATGGATAGATATCTCTGGAAATCCGGGCGAGATATCACAAATGACTGATAATAGACCGTTGAATCTGACGTGAAAATAGTGTGATGCCAGTGGGAAGACAATGGGTCTCTATGGCCAATCAAGGGCTGTGGCGATGTTCTCTCATTTGGAAAATGTGACGTTTCTTTGACTTGTAGTAAGTGGGCTGTCAGATTGACAGGTCCTAAAGACATTAGACAAACAAATCAGTATATAGCGTGTTTTATTTTCTTTCATTCCCTAGATTGGAAACATCCCATCCAAACAATGATATTCGTAAATCTCATCTTGTCGATCCTATGATATCACGAAAGAACCACCCCATCCATATTACCCCATCACCACCGCTCCTCCTCTCCCACCCCACCGAGAAATTAACACCCGTTTCCCTTCCCCATCCTACCATTCCCCAACCCCCACTGCCCTGTTCCACCTCGTATTCTGCTAAAAATATATATCCTCGCTTGTCAACCCAGTTCACCACCCACCCATTCATGCTCCTACTACTCCACCCAACCACACGATTCCCAAATTTCCTCGCAACCCGATATCAAAACTAGCTCTCTAAACATTCTTTGGAAAATTTCCAATACATACCCCCATGCCACATGGCCATAGCTCCAACAAACTCGTGATCCCCAACTATGTACCCAATAACTCCAGTAGGAACAACAAGCTCAAGACCCTCTCCCATGAAACACGCTATTGACCCACTCGCAAAAGGACATAACAAAATCACAAAATCATAAAAAGCTTCAAAACTAAATATTCAAATTTCAGTAAACAAAATACATTATTAACTAATCTTCTTATAAATAAAATTACATACAATCCCCGATCTCTTGGGTCGTTACACACATCATTGTTATGTTATCGAATACCAAATTCAATCGTAACCGTTGATAGCAAAGCGGGTCCTCGATAATACTAAGACATTTAGTAATTGACAGTAACCAGGAACAAGAAATTAAATTGCAAACAAGAAACGCAACGCCAAAAAACCCGTACGTGGCCATAGCTCGGATACCACCATCCGATGCCCTAAAACACTGGTGACTTTGGATACACAAAGATAACAGACGCATAGAAAACAGGAAATTAACAAATAATAAAATAACATGAATCATAACACCTAATAGATACTAACTCCAGGCTCAAGATTAAAGGGATTACAGATTTAAGAGGAACCAGGATGACTTGTAGCTGTATACAATAGATAAAAAGCATGCTCGCAGAAGAGAGAAAAAAGACGAAAAAGATGGACACAGACACCTAGTAAAACCTAGAATGCCCTCGGGGCAAACTCAACAAACACTATCAGCCGAAGCTCCAAGGCTCAGAGAGAAGAACTTGAACTAATATGGAATTTTTAATTGCCCCAAGAACCGGTAGACTACTCAATAGTCTCCCCGAAGAAAAAGGTAATGTTTGAAGGAATGTGCCTAAAAATCTATACCCAGGTGCCAGATTTTTGTTCGGTCGTAACGGTCGTAAATGTATATATGCGGTGCAAAGTAGATAATGATGATGATGATGATGATGATGCAATGACAATAAAAAGGAATGTTCTGTCCCGTTCATAAAATGAATAATAACACTGACGGTTACATAAGTAACCACCGTACGCCCGGGGGTTGGTCAGGGGTATCATTAACGGAATGTTATACAAATACCGTTCGAAAGCGGCGCAATGAAAGTAATGATGAGGCCATAGAAGTTTAAAATTGACCGAGTCCTGGAGAGAAAGAGGACTCGGAATATGGTGCCTGATGTTGAGGATATGGTGTGATGATGGGGAGAAAAAGAGTGCGGGGGATGCAAATACAGATGGCGTCGAGCCTGAAGTATATGTAATCATAAAGGAATGTCATTGGGGCACCAGACTAGCTAGCTATGCTCTGGGCTCCAGTATAAAGTAGTTGAAGCATTAAATCATGCGTATATATAAAGGAATGTCGTGAAGACTGCAGATCGGCAGATAGCACAGCTACCGGTCATCAAGCATGTCATCGTTGAATTCGTAATGAGTAAGGAACGTCGTACTTTTACATGGCGTCTTGTGTCGAAAATATTAAAGAGAAAAATAAAGAGCAAAATAAACGTACAGCCCAACAAACAAGTTGAAGCCGTGAGTAAGCGAGAGCGAGAAGAGGAACAAAAACAAAATCCAAAGCGCTAATAAACGATTGAAGAACAGTGAAAGCAGCAGATAAGCGAGTGGCGATATCAACAGACATCTGAAAGAGCAAGCAAAAAGTTTAACAACGGGAAGAGGTATCAGAGACTCAAGCCAAAGAGTCAGAGAGAAAAAAGGAAAAAGAGATGGTCCCAAGAAGCAAGCGAGGACAAAGAGATCTATTCACAGAGTGAACAGTAAATTTACCTCGGACGAGGAGAGTTGGTCCGAGAATGTGGTGTAGATTGCGAGAACGAGTACGAGTGTGAGTGTGAGTGCCCAGTATTAGCCCGGTTTGGCGGAGGGAAGTGCTGCAAGGATACCTGTGACGGGTGTGGTGAGCCTTGGAGACTAGACGGCATTGAGGTGACATTCGGCAAAGGTGAATCCTGGAGCCCTCCGATGGCCATGTGGCTGGGCAGTGGAACGTGCGGGTTGTTGAGCGGTGGAATTGGATCCATAAGACCGGAATGAGACACGACAGAGGCGGCATAGCTAAGAGCGGGGCTGGCGGTTGCTGGTTGGGTCCTGGAAAGAAGAGAAGACGTTCGTGGTCAATGTAGGGGTTCATGAGAGCGGAGTAGTGGTAGTTATGCGGGCGAGCAGCATATCCGTGTGTCGTTCATGGTTGTTTGTCGTATATCCTGGGAGGGCCAATTTGTCGGTTCCGGAGTTGGGAGAGGTTGAAAGATCAAAGACCGAATCCGATGCCACGGAGGAGAGAGAGAGAACCAGAAGCACGCAGAACGCAGGAGGGAGAATAGGAAGGGTCGGGGAACGGAGGGAATATCTGATAAAGTGTCGAGGTCTTGTTTAATCAAAACAGAGAAACCTGCACAGGTGAACAGAAAGAGGGAACGCACTCGGAAGCCAGGCCATAATCAAGACCCATAGATAAGCGGCTGGGGTTGGTCCAATCGTTGAGGTAGCCAGTTTCGGCAGAGAAGCTCGGGTCGGCGACGGCGAAGTTGTCGGTAGCCAAGTAGCCCATTTCGCCCATGTCGAAGTTGGTAGCCGGGCTAGAGGCGGTCGAATAGGGGCTAGCGGTATTTGGAAGGCCAGGACTAGGGATGCTCGGAAGGCCGAGGTAGTGGGACGTGTTAAGCCCGGGAGAAACCATACTCAGATTCCCGGGAGTAGATTCGTAGTAGCTGGTAGCCATAGGAGCACCAGTGACTTCGGGGAAAAGCATGTTGGAAGGGCCGCCAACGTCACTCATGGCGTAGTATTGTGTCGGCGGAGTGGCGTACATGTCTGGCATCGGCTGAGTCGTAGCAGGCATTGTCATCGGCTGAGAAACAGTGGGAAGCGGCATACTGACGGGGTGACTAGGAGCCATCAAGCTCACCGAAGGCAGAGCTGAAAGACCGTTACGGTTGATGAACTCGACGTAGGCATTGTAAGGATGGCGCAGGAAATTGTTCATCATAGTGGGATCGAATCCGGGAATGTTCTGGAACTGAAGGCCCTGAATCTTAAGGAAGGGAGCGACAGCCATGACGCCGACACGAGAAAACCCAATATCGGGGAACAGACGATCCATGACAAGCACAACACCGTAAAGATGGGCCAAAGTAACTAAGTTAGTCATACGATCCACAGTCTGCGACATGGTGTACTTCAACGGCTGCCAGAAGAACCAGGCCCGCAGGGGTGCCAGTTTCTCAAACTGAGAGTTGGGCTGGAGGCCAGGCGAGCCAGACTTGCGAGCCGTCTTAACAAAGTTGATGAGATGAGTAACATCCTTGGTATCAATGCTACGGGATTTCAGGTGGTTTTCAAAAGTCTGCAACTCTTGTATGGCTCTTTGAAGAGCCTCCAGATCCTCCTTGCGGGGCTGAGTGGGTCTACGGTCAGAACGAGGAGACATGGGGTTGACGCGGATGGTGTCCTGGCAATTGAGGAAATCTTGGAACATGGAAAGATAGCCGCGCTCCTGCATGGATTGAATGATCTGAAAATAATGTTAGGCGGGATACTCACTGTGAATACTGGTCTAAGAAACCTACCTGCTGAAGTCCATTGCTATGGTGGGCCCAATCACGCCTAAAGATTAATGTTAGCAAGATCAAACTTGATGGAGAAGGTTTTTACGCACCATTCATTGGATTGCCATAGAAGCAAAAGGCACAGAACAAGAGTGGAATCATCGCAGTTCGCGGCAACTTCAGGGGCCATAGCCTCCCGGAGGCCCTTAATAGCTCTGGAGCGGTGGGTGTGGCTAATGGTACGAAGAGCACCAGTATCCGAGATGGTACCCATGTAGTGAGCAGAGAAGGCCAACAGGGCGCTATGGACATATGGGTTGATGGCCGCAAGGCTCATCATTCCCGGGATGAAAGAAACCCAAGGAACAAAATCGGCATTCCCAGAGGCGTAAACAGCATTGACAGTCATGGCCAGCTGGCAGTAAAGACGAAGATCGTCGAGTCTCATGGATTTTGGATCAGGGACGACTGAGACAGCCAACATCGGGAAGGGCCAGTGGCCACTAGTGAACCAGTGGTCGGCAATACTGATGATCTCGTCAGACCAAGTAACACCAACGCGGTCGCTGGAGCCAGCAGCATCGGGAGGGATCTCGTTGTACGGACACCGGACCTTGTGTTTGGTGCAGTTCAAACACTGAGGGAAGGTTTCGTCACATCTTATATGACGGCGCTTGCAGTTGTCGCAGCCCTTGCGAGACTTAGTGTGGCTAGAGGTGGAACTATCAGTATTGAGGATCAAGGAGCACAAAGAAAGAGGCTCTTTCTTACCTGCGACGAGGGGGACCACCACCGGGACCAGCCATTGTGATAGTTGATGAAGGGGGAAAGAGTTTGGCTTAAGAGGGGTTAAGGATTGTTGTTGTTGGTTAAGTTTGACTTCAGCGAGAGTTGACGCTTGTAGTAGCAAGTGACTAAAAGTATCAAAGAATGGGAATCTTGATATCGAGAAAACAAAATCACCGGACCTCGAGAGGCGATGAACAAGAGAGAAGAAAAATCGGTTTAAAGCGAGTGTGGGTAGCGAACGTGGAGAAGTATAGACTTCTCTGTTTTCGATATGCCGGTTAAACAGTTGAGGTTAAGGCATACAAGAGAATAGTTGCGAATTGATCCAATAATGTAGATAACTTGATAGTAAGAAGGTACTATAAGGCGGAAGCAGAATCGTTGGAAGTAATGATAGGCGTAGAAAAGGGTATATAGGACAAGCGAGTGTGGTGGGTTATTGAAATAGCAAAGAGGTGCATTCAGATAAGATCCCGAGGCATGAGAAGTTCCGTCTTAGAAGACAACGGAACGAGAGGGTGACGATAAGAGGTAGCGAGAAAGTTTGAGATATGTGAGTCTGAATGACGGGTACTCAGACAGACTTAATATTTTGATGAGGTTGATAGTAACAAGATTTGATGTTGTAGTAATCGACAAGCTTCGAGTATCAAGATAGAGATGATGAGCTCGAATAACAAAGTATTAGGTGGAAGAGGCGGAGAATATATAGCGTGGTCGATACTGAGTGATGATGAAACTGATGATGGATCATCAAATCAGATCAAATCTGGAGACAGCGAGCAGGTGACTTTATGAACAACAGATCCAGCAAGGCACGCTCTCTAGACTGGGATTCAAGGCGCAAGACAACAGAAAACAGTAAAGTCGATGATGATCCTAGCAACTTGGAGACGGGAGCTAAATCAACCAAACTTTGGTAACTGGTGGTTTTATCTCTGGTATTTTTAAAAAATAAAAATAAAAATAATTTCTCTTTTTCGTTTCTTGTTTGTTTTGGTAGCAAAGCAGCAGCACCGAATAGATTTAGTTCAAGCGAGTGACAGGAGTCGACGAGGACTTCCTCAGGAGTTAGTGGGAAAAAGGAAAATAAGTGAAAAAGCGAATGTGGGTGTAGACAATCGGATGTGCGATATTCACAAGCGTTGAATGATAATAACGAAATCGGAGGAGTAGAAGATGGAAGAAGAGCGGGCAAGAGCTAGCTCTTATGTAAAAGAGGAATTCACCCGCCGGTGACAAGGGCAGGAACGAACAGTTGCTTGTGTAGTTACCTTCTACGTCCAGGCGCCCCGCCGTATCCCCGAATTGTCTACTACAACGACGGCCCCCTCTGCGATGGGGAAGGACAGTCAGACCAATTCTATCACTCCCTCCTCGTTTTCCTTACTTCTTCACTATGGGCTGCTAACTATAGCTTGCCTGGACGGTTTAACTAGCTAGGTGGAGTGAGGGGGATTACTCTGTCTGTTCTGTTCTTGCTTGGGAAGCGTCGTCTTATCACACCCCTACCGGGATAAACACACAGAAACAAGAAACCACCCTTACCGACACACCCCGCCACTCCTGCACCTTGATGGAATCCGTTGCTGCACTCTTACAACGACTGTTGTGCTTGGTAAATTCTGGGCGTGTTGTTGTTGCTGCACCAAAGCTACAAAGACGGGGGGCCGGGGTTATTGCTTTCTTCCTAGTCCTCCCTAATGGGGAGAGGGGGTCTTGCTCTTTCCTGTTTTCAACACCTGCTGTTTTTGTTGTTATAATCTAGATGATTATTCTTGGTACTGCTCGGCCAATATCTCTCTATCAAGTCTGGTCCGGGCTATGTTCGGGCTACGAAAGAGTAAATTGAGACGTTACTTACATTAGCACATAAGACTACCACCAGTTGATACATTTACAAATTCCAAAATAGAAATATCAACCATTCTTTGTTAGTCTCTAACTATAACCTATCCGGCGATGTTTAGTCTGTCTGCTTGTCACCATGTCCCCATATGAGTCCATAGCCAAGCCTCCCACATATCGGCCCTTCCTGTGGTTCGCCGACACACCCACCTTTTTTGCTGTATGCAGACATATTCAAGGTTGCCAAAAAATTTTTACCTGAAGCACCGTCATGATCAGAGCAAGAGGCACTACTGAGTCGAAGGAATCACATACAAGACACTAACAAAGAAAGTATAATGGCCAGTTGACTGTAGCTCAATGTAGGATGGAATTTTTGACTACACTCAAAAGCCATCCCGCCCAGTATTACCGATGATCGCATTCCTTCAGGTCCTAGCAAAGGCAAAGATTACCTGCCAGTCCCAAGTACTTTTTAAGAGCATAAAACAGCCAGGAAGAAACTCTCTCAAAACTAGTCGAAAGCTATTCGAAGTGGGATCATTACCCGAGTCTAAAAAACTTTAAAAAATAACATATGAACTCACTTTTTGAAGCAGGGGCTATGATTATCAGGTTGGAGGAGCATATATCGTTATATGTCCTCTTTATCTGAGTAGTGATTTGATTCTCCTATTTCCAGAGCGACATTACCCAATTACCAATATCCTCTTTACAAAATCTCAACATCTTGTCATGAAAACTCCGACCCAACAAGCACAGCCTCTTCTCAAGGTAAAAGAGGAAAGGACAAAAGCATACCTGCGACTATGGCTGGGGAAAGACGACTTATTAGCCGTGATATGATAGTATTTCTTTGGGTTATAGATAATGCTTGTTGAAAAGCATATCCATACACACATAGTACAATAGCAAACCATAATATGAAGCCACCCTCTCCTGTATCTTTGAATAGAAATACTTAGTTTCTGGTCAGTGCATGTGTGCTCATACTGTGGGTTGGGTAGAGAAGTAACAGCCATGGAAACCATTACTGGACAAACAGGGAGACTAGGGAAAGGAAAAACCAACTGGGTGCCAATTGTACAGAGTAAGGGTGAGTTTTCCGTGGGTCACAAAATATTGAGAAAACTTGGTGCCAATGTCACCACGGCAGCGGAAAGGGGTGGCTTTATCATCATCAGGAAACCCCTCACCTATTTGCCCAGCTCTAGTGAGGAAACAACACACCCTAAAAATGCATTATATCCGCAAGTGATGAGAATAGCCAGCACATCCACCATTTTACCAACTACACTATGATACCATCACATCACGCTACTAGAGGTTTAAGTATTATTTCTGACTAGCATGCGCATTGGTACCTTCTCCGCATCCTCTTACTGCCGTCTACATGTGCAAGCTCTTCTGGCCCTGCTCATTCTGACAAAGAGGTCGGCATCGAGATGTGCGGAGATTCTCTACAGCGGATGTGATTTTATGGATTTTGATTCTGGGACGCAGTTGACCGGCAAAGGTACTTGGTGACTTGAAGTAGAGATGAAAGAGACGACTGCGTGTCTCCTTGGCGTCAGTAGTGACGGTTAATAGCTGGAAGGTGCGCAATTAAAATTGTACCTCGATTATTACATGTGCACTAGGTATCAAGATGGACCAAGATCTGTGGATTTGTTGGGAAGAATGCTGGAAATTCTATGTGAGGATTTGGCTAATATGAACCTCTTAGGACTCTTAAAACAATCCGAATTTTTTTCCTAGGTGAAAATATATACACTAAAAGATGGACGAATTTGTAGAGTCTGAGGAAATTCCCGAAAAATGAACATAGGACAATCCCTGGATTTTATACTCGGACAATTAACTACCCCGGTCTCGTCCGTCATGATCTTAGAATTTTGCCACTCGGCATTTCAATGAAAACGCCAATGAAGATTGAAGATCCTGTGTTACAACTCTATTTTTCTTTGGAGAATACAATACTTTTTTTCATGCTTGTACTTTTAGCATTAAAGCAGTTCTAAATTTTGAAGTGACCTACTCTTATTTAATTCTAAACTGTGAGAATTTTCAATTCTTCTAGCAGGTAGACTCTTTATTTTGTAGGGTTATGGACACCGTGGAATTTACCAAGCTTCAGGAGTCGAACTAGGAAAACTGCTTTTTCTGTAGTAGCAAAAAGGTTACCCAAGAGTTAGCGGCTCTCCGACCAGCAGTTCTTGCCAAAACCACCTCGATCATTCCCGACCGCTAGTCTATAACTATCTTGGAATAAGCAATTCAACGAGGAGTAAGTATTTCTTCCCGCGGCGTCCACGAAGCAAACTTGCGCTTGTCCGTAGTGTGTCTTGTGTCCTTGGCGCCAACCGAGAATTCCACCTCTTCTCTATTCTATGCGCTGGGAAATAATACAGGATATCGCAAGGGGTCTCACCAACCGATCTTGAGAAGATTCCCACTTCGAGCATTTTTGTGAGATCCTGTAACCCAAAAATGGTTGTTAATGGGCCAAGAACAGAGTTTGGCGTTGTGGACGTGGGTATAATAAGGTCTAGACAATCCATTGTAATTCTATCACAGCCAGTAGCTACAGAACATCCCCCACTGGAATCATGGCCAGGGTTTGTCCAATATGGAGAATATATTTCTTTGTATCATTATAGACAAAACCAACCACACGCCCAAACAGTGTTGCAGCACTCGGCTATCATCCCGCCACCATCACCGTAACGGACCAATATCATCTTGCATATGCCACGATGAGGATCCTTTATTGATTATCTCATCAGTTGCTAAATTCTCACGCCTGCAGAACGTATGAAGTATGGTTGACTAAATTCTGACATCATAAGCGGCTTTGAGTGAGGGTTCGCGTTACATTAGACTTGTAAAGGGTTACGATATCTATGCCTACTATAATTGATGTTACAATAACCAAATATAATGGGCGGGGTAGTGATTGGCTAGAAAGGCTTAATGACTGGACTTGCATTGTCATAATCATGAGGCCTAATACCTAGCCTCCCCAATGAGAAACTCTTTCCCTCAATACTTGAACCCAATGACTTTTTAAATATTATGAGTATCAGGTGTTTTTCCCGGATTCCTCTTTGAAAGCCCCTTTAGAAACACCGAGAGTATAGGAGGCTCCTTGAATTCGGGTAGGGCATAATACTTTTGAAACTAGACGCTAGGTCTGCTTTTGATCAGCGTTATTCCTTAGACCAATTCAAATTTGACGAACTTATGTAGATAACCGGGAGTGCATAGCCTCCGGAAAGAGAATAGTGAATTGGGCCAACTGAGTCTTGTTTTTTAAAAGCAACTATCTGCGAGGATGATGCTCCTCTCAAGTGACTCTATCAATATAATGAGAGTGAGGAATCGGCTGTTGGAGACGGTATATACTAGATGACAAAATTAAAGCTGACACCGGCTATACCACTAGTAGTTGTCAACCTTAGACGCACTAAACTAAGCCTTATTATCACGTGACCTTTACACACTTCATACTTTGTGATTTCTGCCGTTCAAGTTTCATATTTGGTTCACCCATAACCTCAAAGATCAACACCGAATACTCACCTGGGGCCTCCAGTGACGATACTTCATGAGTGTTCATTTGGACCATAATGCTACATCCGTCTAATTTTCCTTATAAGGCGACTTCATGATCTTCTGGAACTGTGACCTTATTTATTAATTTGCATCATTTTCCAAGCCTGATCAGATCATCCACAACTGGTGCAGAGAACCTTTGGCAGATCACAACCATTAGTTAACCCATACATAATTTCTTTTTTTCTTTTTGGTGACCCAAGTAATCGACATCGGTCGCCAGCACCTGAGCGCCATCGTGCCCTGGTGCCCCGTTTCTTCTAATCATTCCAACACATCCCCCAGTATAATCCTAATGCACTGACACATTAACACCCTTTATTCCCTTGTCATTCATTCATCATGTTTGTCACATCTCAGAGCTTGTTTGAAAAGCAACAAAGGTCATGTTGGTCACTCTGACTTGTGACCAGGCATTTCTTGATAACTGGCAAGCAAACATAATGTTATCACTTCTAAATTGTTTCTACACAGTTAAGCAATCATATTTCCTGGTTGGGATTTAGTTTGATCTCCCCACCATACCAAAATGACTATATATGTGATACCAATGGGATGATAACCTCAATGCTCCATGTCTAAAGCCATCTCCTAATGGCTCAAGGTTCAAACGCATTAGTTTTCCTTCTCACAATGCATGAACTTTCAGATCAATTAAGATCTTCCCAAAGTACACCAGATTACCTCTATATAACCCTGAGTGAACCCCTGATCCAAATACATACTGTCATTTAGTGGACAATAACCTTCTGAGTGGTTGCTTTGTTGCATCCAGACCTCGGTTCATCTGAAACAAGACTTCTCGTGTTCAGTTTGAGTTCAATATACCTGTAATATAGAGGTGGCAGGTTCTCACAGATGCTTTATGTATCAGATAGAACTCTTAACCTCACGGATCCCGTGGCACGAACGCTTGTCATCGATACTGGGACCAAAAATACGATGAAAGCTTTCTAGGGAGAAAACACATTCTAGTCATCAAAAATATTGCGAGTAAAGATATTAGAGTTGTGATAAAACATAGATGCTCAAGTTTCAACTTTTGGTCAATTAGCATCTAGTAGATAGTAGCCATAGTGACTTTGATAACATTAAATGCTTATCATTAGGGTTTGTTTCCTTTTGCCCGCAGATGTCAGGAAGAGCTTTATATGATATTCTGGTTATAACAGATCCCTTGGTATCCAAAAGGAGTTTACAGGATGTTTGTATTGATTTACTTCTCCACACCCCTCCTCATAAACTCAATTTCAGTGCTTATCTGATAATCGAGCAGGCACTAACTCAGTGGCAATAGAAAACTAGGCTAACAAATGAAATCTAGATCTTAAAGGGTTGCAGAGGTGACTAAAAGACACATGCTAAATAGTCATCAGGTTTGAAATTTGATATTATTGTCTGATTCTTAGCCGAAATCGCACCACTTATACTCAGCATGGCAACTCTAGTAAATGGAGATGCTCTGATGACCACTCATTAGTGTGATGATATTCCCATATATTTCACAATCCTCATAATATAGGCTCTTCTGCACCTGTAGTCACAACAGAAGAGAAGACATATTCTACAAGGCTTCTACTCCTGTTATTTGACCTCTTATCAAATGCCCTTGGGACCTAACAGGAAGGCTGTGCCTGTGGTATTCCGCTATTGTATCTGCCTGCGCCCATCAAAGCAATTAGCTTTGATGACTAAAAAGGCAAAGAAAACAAGGTTTTTGTCTTTGTCTATATATTTAATAAAATGTAGATAATATATATTGATTGAGCCATCTTACAACTGGACAAAGCAATGAATAACCTGCCCAGCTACTGAGGTGGTGTAGATGTAGGAAATCACTGCTGTAAGTCCAGGGTCCTCCAGATTTTGTCAGGAGATGTGAAGGTTGTTCAGAAGCGCTGGGGGTTGGTGAGTGTCTGTGTTACACATTCCTGTACCTAACGTATCCACCTGATAGTCATAGAATGTCACTATTACAAGAGAAAGTTTTCAATGTAATAATTTGCTTCTTTTATACAAAAGGGCTGAGACTGAAAATAATTATTGGATCATTTGCTACAACATAATTTATAATCCAAAACTAGTGGAAATTAGGTCCAGATGAGATTTGTCCATATACTAGGGTTAACTAAGGTTGAAACAAAATGTACATGCATGCTCACAATATCAGGATTCAGGGCCCTTGATATTTCTGTTTTGGGACGAAAACAACTATTGATATAGGATTTAAAGATTGCCTCCACAGATAATACTGACTTTACCGCAACTACCGGTAAGCTAACCCAAACCAGCCCTCAAAGCTTTTGGCTTAGAGGAGAGGAAGCGGGGTTGTGGATATTTGCAGCATTATTAGATCCCATTAGAATCCCGGAGGGCTACTGCTCGTCCAAATTTTATGATGATCTTGGGGAAAAAATAAGATATCTTCATTATCCGCCATAATAACCTGTCCCTTGACCCCTTCAAAGAGGCCTACGGGAATTTGCTACTTCATCCATTGTTACTTTCCCACCGGCCCTATAGAGGACTCCAAATGCAAAAGCCAGGATCCGGGCCGCTTCTTGATTGCATTTGGGTATAGCTATAGGGCTGAAGATCATAGTCACTTGTGCCGAGAAATATCCAAAAAGATTAACAATGATTTTTCGTGATGATTAACTTCTAATTTTGGCTAGGAATTCGTAGACCTCGGACGCAGGTTGTAGGTGGGGTGTGACTCCGGTTCTAGAGACAAAACTCACAACATTACAGGTGGATGTTAGCTCGGGCTCCAAGGTGTAGGTTAACCCCAGCCATGGTATTAAACTATGAATAGTAACAAGACTACGCTCTCAGATATCGTTGGGCGGATCGACAAAGTCAGAGGTGGATAAGGTGAAGCTTGACCATGCTATGGATGCATGTAACCAGCGATCATGATATCTAATGCTGGTTTTATTACTTTTGGATTTCTAAACCATCATGATTCTACATGGGGAAAACCGGAAAACTGGCAAGGCAGATTACCATGAAGTGGATGATGTGCATAGGCTAACATGTGGACCTCAAACAGGTACAGATAATTACGATTTCCTATTTGGAGTACCACCACGCCCCCGAACCAGGTTCATCGCGGATATGGTATCCAAATCTGGCCGCTATTCACCATATGCCATCCAAGATTTGCACCCAGGACTCTCACAACAACAAAAAGGGACCCCAATACTCCGACCAAACGCTTTGTTCACCACCAAGAAGTATGTTAAGGCGTCGATCTTCTAGAATGGAGAACTAATACGAGGAAGAAACGCACGGGTATATGATCATTGTCCTCTCGGTGCCGTTGGGCTTATCACATGGCCCTATTTCGACCAGGGGCTTGAGAGCCAATTCAATTATCGTGAGGGTTCTATATTCCTATTGGCGGGATGGGGTAGGGAATGACTTGCGATGATGATAGTGGCCGGTCGTTAAGATATTGAACGAGGGTAATCTCACGATATGCCATTTTTGGAACGGAGCTAGCTCATTCAGTCCGAAAGCTACCTTTTCAACGGACTTCCTTGCTTGACCAATCTCACGATACTCCAGCAGTTATGACACCATACACTTGTCTGTTCTCCTAAGTCCCTTTCGTTTATCCAGATTGGGAATGTGGTGGTCTAGGGCGACCAGAGCATGAAACCATTATGCTGGTTCGGTCTGGCAGCCGCCTCTGGGTGGAGGGAGGGCTTTCTGCATAGCTGTACATCATGTCCTTGTTAAATCATGACTCAGCAGTCGCGAAGTGTAGTGCATAAAGTTTAAACCAGCCCAGGGGATAGATGAGCCATGGAACGAACTTCATGACAAGTCTATCGTTACCTCTTGAATTGTGAAGTGGAGTAGGAGGCCGGCAGCTACATGCATGGAATGGAAACGTTCTCTATCCTGTTGAAGAGATGACAGGGCCATTGGCTAGGATTTGGATAATCAAATCAAGGAATTATGCTCCATTGATCAGTCACCTGAGAAGGAAACGACGCAACCTTAGGATACAACGTTAACTACATATGCATGGCATGGCGCAATGAGATGTTGATGGATTCATAAGGCACAGATAGAAAATTGTTTGTTCTGGCGATCATTCTAGGCGATCCTTGGTAAGATCTGGGTTCATCAATTCTGTGAATCTTCATAATGTCATCAATAAAACACTATTGTTAATTACATCATCAACAGATAATGACTTCAGAATCCGCAGCAGAGGATCGCGGGAATTCGGATGTTAATTATAGAATGCCGGTGCCTTGGCTGAATAGCTCACTCTCAGGTGAGCTGGATCTAACCCTCGCTCATCGGTAAAGTACGATACCAAAAACTTTGGGTTTAAAGAAATCCGTAGAGTCAGAGCATATCAAGCCGACCAATGACATGCCACAGATCACAAGTTGAATTGTGTCTGTCAATTGTCAAGCAAGGGTCTCCAAATTTTCCATCAGGTACAGCCGTCGGGCGCAGCTATTTTTCATCTAGAATAGTGTCTTGCTGCGCTCACAGCCTTTTCTCCCCATTTTTACCCTAACATCACCCAATTGTCGGGATGTGATTAAACGTGCTTTTCTTGTGAGAAAACTACACTACCCAGTTGTCGAGTTTTCACGTGCCATGACTTCCTGTTTTGGTCAGGCCATAGTGATTCAGGGATTATAAAAGTAGGATGTTCTATTCTTAGACCGTTCGATGTAACCATGGATCCTTTTCTATGTTTCCTACTTTTTTTTGTAGAAACTTCTTGGAAAAAAGCCGGGGTTTCCACTTTTGCCAATTGGACCAGCCCTGATGTTTATCAGGTGGAAATACACTTTATGGGTTGTGATAGTGTCATCAGAGCACACAGACTTCCCGAAGGTGGGTGACTGGGGATTTTGTAAAGTTCCATTACAGCACTCGAATTATTAACTTCAAATATTGGGACAGGGTGCGGGTTTCCAGCCATCTTTGGGTAAGGTCACAGGTGCATTTTCTGCGGAGAACTGTTACGCCTTATAGTTTTAGTGTTATTGTAAAGTGGAATATTGATGTTGTAGAGCAGACAGGCTTTGATGATCCATTTATACATGGAAGTCTGTGTGAAAGGATGATTATGGCCATGTTTGCTTCTGTTGTAGGATGGAACGTAAAATTGCCGGATTGATATCATCGACAACCTCAAAAGGCCGCGGGATCCCGTTAAACACTCACTCCACTAAAAATGTGGCCTCGTTGAGGCATATCCTGCGATGAGTCTTAAAATATGACCCTATGCTACCACATCCATTTCTCATGTGGCGAATCAGCAGTCACCAATTAGTGAAGGCCCTAACAAAATACCGCAAACCCATAAGCGTGATCTTTTGTCACGGCCCACCAACAGCCTGATTCTGCGTGATGATGTGTTTCCACCCCGGCTTAGGGCGCCGCCACCTCAGTTTCCATGCCGGGGTTGCCTTCCATTCCGCGCCTTCCTCGCCACTGTTCATGCAGTCAAACTATCACCAAAACAAACACCTGGCCGCCATGCGCAAAATAACAGACCGACTTTTGAGGAAGGCGATGCGGTTCGCGTCGACAGCTACTCACGCACTATGCATTTCTGCAACTCAGGATGCGTACAGTATTCCGTGTTGTGTTCTATCGCAGATAGCTGTCAGGCTACTTAGAGTGTTTTGGCCTATGCTACCGGATGGAGATGGACGTTCCGCGTGGGAGCGCTGTATGCTACATCTGCTGCAGACGGTTTAACCTGGAATGGTCTACTGACGATGGAGGATGCAGTCGTGACAGAAAGTGGAGGGTTCCTGCTTCGCCTAGTTGCATTGAAGTAGCAGTGGCTTGTTATTTAGTTTCCTACATGGTGATAATTTAGGTGAGATGCAGGATAGAAGTACCGAGTGTGAAGCGAGCAGGTAAAGCGGGCGGGATTGGTGAGAAAAGCGACGGTCTCATAGACCTAATGGTATTGGCTAAAAGGACTCACCCAGAGGTGGCAGTGATAAGCAGTGGCATGCGATTAGGAAATCGCTGTTATTTAACAGACCAGTCCGCCTGTTCGTCAATCTTGTGCCTTTATGGATGAATCCTACATCCACGAAAATAAAGTAGGAGCATGAGCAGAGCAAAAGCGATACAACGTTTCATAGGGAATCTTGTTTTAGCGCCAAAATTGCCATGAGCTGAAGAACCACTACCACCAGGAAAACCACCAAAAGCTTTGAGCGAGGCATCACGGATTATCTAGAGCTTCGCTTAGTCAAGAGGTAGTGGCCCGTTTATGAGCTGAGCCAAGGTTGCCACGGGCAGATACCGTGACATTGCCATGTAATCCATAGAGGATAATTTTTAAGTTGGGAGAGGGAGAGGATCACTGGCCACCGGCTGCACTGAAGCCATTCAACTTTAGTGATATTTTGGGTTGTGAGGCTCAGTAACCGGCCAAAGCCGCCAGCTGTTAGCCGAAAAGTTGCACACCTGCACTGCTACAAAACTTTCAGGGCTGCACTATCGAGACAAAAGCATGCGCCCATCGCTAGTCCTATGATATGCAAGGTAGATGGAGCCACAATGTTGTGGCTCATCTCCATGGACATCCAGGTATCCCACATCACGATCATGGTGTTTCTGAAAAGGGCTAGCTCAGGGCTCCAGCCGGATGTTAAAGAAAGATCCTTAAATCCTAGGCAGTAATGAATATGTCACGGATCGCAAGACATTTCTGGGGATTTTGCCACCGTGCGGTTGTGGCATGTCGATCTATGACCACGAAGAATACTTTCCAAGTTTGAAGTTTAGACAAAAACCATAGGTGATGTTACAGAAACGAGTTGTGAATGCGGGAAAAAGCCACACTGGGAGAAATTCACTTGTGTAAACTTACTGGAAACTTGGCCTCGAGAAAATAATGTACTAACTTGGAACAAATACTAGATGACTGCCGGGACACCCTAGTTGTTTGACAATAACCATAAACGTTGAGTCCTTAGTAAGAAAGCTAGCATGTTTTTAATGTTCAGCATGAACATCAGTAATGTCTAGGCAAGTATCACTGAGAAAATAAAATACGAAGTGTAAATTTATGTGTGTGATTCCGGCAGGCTATTCGGCACGGGACGGGACAACAGTAAGTCCACACAATGAACTTTTCCAGCTAAACAAAAACTGTGTAGCGAGAGGAAGTCATTTACGCATTAAAAACTAGCCACTTGAAATCATGGGGTTAAGATACAATAGCAGCCGCCCTTTTATTTATTAAATCGAGTAACAACGCCACGGCATTTCCGCATGAATTAGGTATCGTGGAATTATGAGAATTGGTCTAACAATTTCATCGAATAGAGTACTTATATGTTCCGGCGCCGTTGACTAAATCTCACTTTGGCCTTCCTAATTGGGTAAACGAAGTTAGCATCTGAAGCGTTCTTCTAGGGTTTTGATTTCCAGACATCATGCTGTTTTGAATTATCAAGAACACTTATATAGCAGAAAGGAAAGCGGCCATGATAGCGAAGCCTACTATGTATATATTGCTTCAAAAATTCAATATGTCTCATCACTTCATTTCTCCTGCATGGCCCTGACATCTCTGACCAGCAAAAAAAGGTGCTATATTGTGCATTTGGAACGCAGTTGAGAACCAAAAAGACCTCTACGCGAGAAACAGGGGAGGTAGACGGAATGCAGTGTGCAACAAGGCGGCGCAGTAGTTGATTGACAGTTGACCAAGGCAGAATACTATTAGGCCAGACAGCAAGCTGAGCAAACTATTGATTACTACTGCTGAATTAAACTCTCTTGAGCAAACCTCGTGTCCGCAAGATCGTGGTCACTAATCGCTGTCGACTTTGATGGGACACGGAAAAGGCAATCAAAATGTCTGATAGTGACGCTTAAAGTCTCTGAGTATGATAGGTTGGGCATTAGAAGGTTTGTAGAGCCATGCTAGCGGCCTATGAAGTCATAGAATTCATATATGATTCCCTTCTTGATATTTGATAAGTCATTATCACTGCAGTCTCACCAATTCCGTACCTAGTAGATTGCTGAATTCGTGCGCTATCCACTTAATTATCCATGGTAAGGTGTGAATACTTCTTGCAGCCCAAAATTCATCATCAGTTTATGGTTATATTTGCCAAAATGCCCTAGTTACGGAATCACCAATCAGCAACAAATCCACAACATGTAAACAAGCCTTAGGACAGAATATCAATATGGAATACTCACTAAATGTAGACGTAACGTGGGAGCGGCTTTAGAGAAAGGAGAATTGTCAGACGAAATAGGTAATGACTGGAGTATTTACAGTTTTCGAAAAAATTTCACTGTTGCATTGTAGTAGTAGCCCGAGAGGGTTTGGGTTGGCGAGATACTGTGTTGGTGGGAGAGCCAGAAGAGACGGGATTCTTCCATTTATAGTGCTACGTCATAGACAGTCGGAAGATAGTTTTGGCACAGACCGGAATTGGTGGATCCTGCCTGTGGTTCTAGCTAGAGAATGCAACATGCTTCGGAATCTTCAGGAGAAGTTGTGGAGATTGAAGAATACGCAGTGCAGGGAGATATGTATGCTATTCTATAAAGTTTACGGAAAAGGTTCAGTGGTGTCATATCAATTTATTTCAATCAGTAATCGATCGTCCAATTCTCTTATCAACATCTAAAATTCAAACTTACTACCCCTCCCAACTTCAAGTACCAGCAAGAACCTCTCCAGACTAGGATTGCTAACATGGTGAAGCATCTTCCTTGCATCATGAGCTTCCATAAAAGTCAAAGCGTCGCCACTTAGGACTAGGCTTCTCAACGCCAGACGTCCATAATCCCAAGAACGTAAATTCTCTGTTTTAGTTGCAGTAGAAACCACATAGAAGACCTCTATCTTTTCCCTCTCCAATACTCACAAATACTCATGCAAAACAACCGGACCACCGCCAGCATCTTTCAGGTCTCTACTCGCGCGTAAAAGAACATCCAGGCATCGTTGTGTCACCCAGGACCCCGCAGTTCCAACTTGACGTCAATAATCATGATGTTGAGAAACATCGACTATAGTGACTTTTGGCGCTTCGGGCCCTCGAGAAAATACCACCGTGATCCTTTTGCACAAGAAAATCGATGATTAGAGAAGGTGTCGTGGATTCTTGGGGCACAGCGAGCGAGCGTTGTGTTGAGAGAAAGAGGGCTGGGGAATACGAGGTTTTGATGACCGGGGTCTGGGCCAGGAGTGGAGGGGGCCATTGGACAAGATGGCTAGCAAGACGGACGGACAATCGGTGAAATCAGTAGATTGTTTTAGCCCCAAGGAGAAAAGTGACGATTTGAGCAATCGCCAGATTGCAAGAAAACACGCCTTTAGAGTTTTCTGTATCAGATTGGCGTTAGTTCCAGTTCGGCTTTCTGCAGGGTCCGAAGCCCACAGCACCCCGAACCGCCCTTGATTAAAATCCGTGTAGAACCTGGGAAGCGACGGAAAGCTCGCGACGGAGACACAGAGGTCTGTGTTGAGTGGTAGGATAGCGACATAGGCGTGAGTCTGCATATAGAGGACATAGATATCGCACAATGGTGGCCGTGTGAAATACAGTGCGTCACCTGGCTTCGTCCGGGGCAATTTGGGCATTGAATCATGTAGCCTGGCGGTTCTGTAGCCGATTGATAGGGTGAGAATCTTGGGTGAACTGTGGATAATACTGCTAAGAATGGCGATAGTCTCTGTGTGCGTGAACCCCCCCCCTTCGGAAGGGAGGTTGTTCGAAGCGATGCTGGATCGAGGAGGAACAAGCGAGTGGTAATATTAATATGTGATCTCAGGGAAATGGTATCATGGCCAGATTGCTACATGATAGCCGATGGGGTCTTGTGGTGATGTGAGGTGAAGTTATGATTATTTGGATTTCAGTTGAGGCCGCCAATGATCCAGTGGAATCGTGACTTTCGCAGACCGACATATGCAGTAGCAAGCAGCCAGTGATGGAAGCTGCACAAATCGACAGTCTTCAGTCATTCGGATCTGGTGGGGACTGGCCCCCTGATGTTGCCTTGATATCACCTTTGGGCTATCGGCACCTCGAAACTTAAGGGATGATGAAGTTTTCGGTGCCGAGTGAGTAATGTTCTAGACCATGGGTTCTTGCTGCAGTCAGTAGTTCCTGTGGCTCCTGGTCATGACGATCATGATCCCCTGAAAAGGTATGCTGGTCAAGATGATCTATTCATGTATGCTTCGGAGTAATGACAAATAGCTGTGGAGTGGAATGCCCGGGCTTAGAAGAATTTTACGACAGTAACTACAGATCAGCCTATCAAGTTCAAAGACGACTAATCATCCAACCAGCTTCAAGGCTCACATAGCCCCATTGATGCCATGATTCTATGCATCAACTTCCGAGCCCAATATATCACCTCTTCATAATACTACCACCACATACAACGTTCCCTCCATCAGTATTGTCTCCCTCACACATTAGACTCATCCATATCCCCTCTGGCAATCTAGAATATCCCAAAATGTATCTTCGTGCAGGGCGGATTTCAGGTAGAGATGACAACACAAGAACTTGACTGGCTCACCAGATTTTTCTCCTTAGCCAGCAGTAAAGACAAACATGCACACTGGATAGTAGTGGGCGGAGTAAGACAGACATATATTGCGCATGCGAACTTGACGGGTGACGGGTGACCTGATGTGTGATTGAGAATATAGACAAACTGGCCATCGTGAAAGCTAAAAGGTTGAGAGGATAAATTTAATAACAGGGAGTAAATTGAGTGAATTCGAATATGGGGTTAAGAACTATGAGAACCAGCGGGTCACCTTCGAAGCAGTAGATGATGATGGATAATGTAATATTGCCCTGGTATCAATCTTGTGACCAAATGTATATCTTTTCAAGTTTAAATCGGCACACTGACGTCGCTAAGCAACCTCAAATACTGATCCTAATATCCTCTCCATTCACCTGCTCGCTAGCGCATAATACTCTATATATAAACAAATCAACTTCGACAAATTTACCGACTCGGCTTCATTCAGTTCCGCCACTAAAATAGCCTATAACCTCTTGAAAAGTATATCCTGGTGTCTAAAAGGCTCATAGTATGAGGACCGGGATTTCCTTTCGGAGGGGAAGGGGATGCACAAATCTACCGAAGCCTTCTGCGCTAGTAATCGATAAATGCTAGTCCGTGGCCGTGCAACGAATGGAAATGACCGTTTAGTTGGAGTTTGGTAACGAGGAAGGTTTGGCCGGGAATCTACACTATGGAGATTCAAAGTTCAAGAGGAGGTCTGAAAATTCAGATCATTGTGACATGCTCTGGGTATGCGTCAGATGGCACAGTGGGGTAGGGGAGAGAATATAGTTTATTTGATATCAGCACATGGGAGTTCCTTTTGAAGGTTAGACAAGATCAGGGCAAAGGAACTATTAGTGATATAAATGGAGAAAATTGATCTGTATATGTCACAAGTAGCCGCATTATGATGGTTGACATGTTCTCGCAGCGGCATACATCACATTCTGTTATGGTTTGCAACACAATCTCTGAGGAAATACAATCACAAAGGTTCCTTTGTTGCCTATTCGGCGACCAAACTGTGTAGCTATTCCGTCCGGAGCTCTAGTGATAATCTTCCGTGCCTGCTGACGCAACTTTGACCCGGAATAAGGCCATAGGGATCCTAGAAAAGTAGCTGTCGACTCAAGTCATAGAAGACTGACCTGAAATTTTCGCTGAATCGACAAGATGAAACTATTCTGACACTCTTCCTGTCGAAAATGGCATGTTTGTCTCCGAATATCACACCTTATGAACCCTCTGTACCCCCTTCGGCTGCCAAAACCATCCGACCACTAGTATCTCACAATGAAAGCTCTCTAGCTTATTGAGGCAACTATTGAGCTCACTTACCTTAATATAATTCTCCAACTTTCATTCCAATAGTTCTCAAATTGCCCAATATACACGCCAGTGACAGTTCCGCGACAAGTCGCGTCCCTCTTTCCTCAGCAGCCGTTCATGATGACACCTCGTATTCATCCTGTTTGCTTGGACAACACCCTAGGGCCTCTTTACCACGTATCTGTTCCTCCCAAACACTCCAGCAACACTGTTACAGGCCTTTTTATATCCCATTCTCAGATGCTCAACCATCTCGTGAACCGCTCCAAACATCTCACGATCCCCTCACTCATGTCATTGTTGGCCTCCACCCTGCCTCGCCACTTTCTATTTAATTAATGCCCCTGTCCTCTGTGCTCTCTTAAGCGCTGGTGCTCGTTACTTATTTCTAAATACAGGGCACGGCGGAGCTAGCACCTAGGCCTTAGACGGTGATGCATTGGGGCTATGGCTGTCGAGAAGGGGACAACTGCCGGTGGCGATTTCCCCAGTGAGAGGGTGTCAGTTACTTAGTTTTCAGGATGCATAGGTATACTCTTAAGCTGGGGGGAGGATCGATAGGAGGACCAGGCGGGGAGGTCTGGGCAGAGATGGTCAGCGATTTGGTTGTGTAAGCGGAGTATTGGCAAGGGAGGTATATTGCAGGGAAAATGTAAGAGGGGAGGGCTTAAGTCGTGATGGTTCATAGCATATCAGATATGGTTGAGCTTTTGGCTTCCTCCAGCTTGATTGTAGCGGAACACGGGATCTATCTATATATGTCTGGTATGAGAAATGATCCGGAATAACAAGATAAACAGGAAGAGCCCACACAGATCAGCTATTGGCCAACACTGTAAATAATATCTGCAAATCAGCTCAGGCTTGAAAGCAGAAATCTCGTATCCAGTAAAGTTGCGTTTTCTCATGGCAGGCACTTGACAGGCCAATACTAATGCTCTCGATATTATGCCCCTCTTAACAAAAAAGAAACAGATTCTAACATCAAATCTCTATCCACATCGACTTATTAAACAACCGATACCAATCCTGCCCCCAAAACGTCAACGCGCTGATCATCAGGCCCCAAGCCAGTCTGAGCTCCCCATCACTCTCCGGCCTTTCTAGGTCTCTTCTTCTACAATAGCCCATGGCGCTCGACCAAGGTCACAGTTACTTTTCTCACTTTCCATAGCACTAAGAACATTAGCGCGTCTTAGTATAACATTAACTCGCAACCACTAGTCATCGTGTAACATTGACCCGGTGTAAGCCCGATTGCAGAAGGTACGAAACAGATAGTGAATTCTAGGGACGGATTCGAGGTTTAAACTCGGATAGACGCAAAATATAAACAGATCAGGCTGATTTTAGAAATTACTATTGGTTTTAGTTCGTGATATAGTGGTTCAGTGATATGATGGGAGAGTCACGTTGCTTTTTAAATAATGTTTACTATCGCAATGAGGAAGGAGATGTGAAAATCAGATAGGTCAGCGATAGTAGTTTCTCAGCGTACGCCATCATGCCAGGGGAACACCGTCAGCCCCTTGAAGAAGCAGCATAGAAACAGTAGATGATTGTCACGATCCAAGTGACCTCTTTTTCTCCGATCATCAACCCAAACAAGACCCCAACCAGCTCCTCTCCTCTCTTAACCAAGTGAAACTTTCCTCGCTGTCAAGACACTCCCCTCCCGAAACTACTACCGTCTCCCCTTCCTCCTCTCACCCCTTCTCTTCTCCGTCCTTCTAGCCCCCATGCCCCCCCGGGACCCTCTGCAAACATTCCCTGTCCACATTGCATAAAGTAAAGAATTATGTCGCCCTAAGTCGTCACATCCCCATCTCTGGTGCTCTATTGGTCCGACTTCAGATGAAAGGTGCATCGTGGGTGTCCAATTGCCATGGTCGGGGTATTTCTGGTGAGGAAACAACTCATTTGGGAGCCCTGGTCGGCGCATGTGCTTACGGAATGTGCACAGAGACACTACCACTGACGATGTCGAGTCTGTCATGTGGCAGTCTGTCAAGGCAGACTCAGGAGATAGTAGGGCGGAAAGCAGAAGGTGAAGAGTCCGAGGGTTAGTTCCCACCATTGCAAAACAGGAAGGGCGGGGAGACCGAGTGGGAAGTAACGTGTGCCGACACAAGGCGTTTTCTTGATAAGCAAGGCCGTTGTCAGTGTAAATTATAAAGAGGGACCTTTTGCCAACTCCCGCACCAATACGACTAACACGGAGCCAAACACCTCCTCACCACCATCCGAGGCCCCAACCATCACTTTGACCCTTCTCTTTCGAGACCAATTCAAAACGACATCGTCATGATGTCTCTCCTCAAATCCACAAAAAATGCCGACTGGTTTCTCCTACCTATCTAGTGGCCCCTCACCACTTAGCATTCTACGAACAATTGAATGAGAAAGCCGACTAGTCCCGATTTAGTAATTATGCCGGGGTATCCCCGGAGGTCCGACCAGCAATGGTTTCTAGAAGCTGTTCCCTGCCGCAAGGGAAGAATCGGATTGCATAGATGCTGCGCTTAAAGCATGGCCCCGTCGGTCTTGGGGCGCTTCATGATGCTCGGGGTTGTCGGACTAGCGGATACGCGGGATACGGTAGTACCCAACCAAAATTGATGATTGAGTGTGATAGACTAGAAACAAACATTGATGCTCTGCTTCGTTTCATCCATATCCTCATATTCTCTGAGCTGTCTGCCCAAGTTCCCGTCTGTTCCCGCTTATCAAACCCGAAAAACCTAATTATATTTGCTGCCAACCCACCCAAACCCCGCCTGTGCCATTCATTCACTCCATCCAAGACTTCACAAGCCCTCCAAAAGCTTTCGTTCTCCCCGACAAGTGGAAGTTCCCAAACGCGCTAATCGCGATTAAGCACTATGTTTGCTCCCCCGGCCAACTCACTATACCCTAACCCAGTCTACCGTCTAAGTCAAGTCGCAGGATTTCCACTGAATGAATTGCCTGCCGAGCTCACCGGGGCCGTGGCATAGCAGATTGACTAAAGGCAAGCACGCCGGATTTCTTGTCTGATTGTGAGGCAATTGGGTCGGTGCGTGAAAATATTTTGAGAGAGTTGATGCTCTGGTTAGATGAAGAGAGATTGGGAGGGAGGCTGGCGTAGCGAGCCGGTGCGGGTATAGACGAGGGTTTAGAAAAGGCCGACAAGGACAGATAAAATGAAAAGCCTAAGCAAAATCTCAGCAGATTTAAGAAACTCTGGAGAGCTCGACATATGAGCCGGAGGAAGATGTTTGCTTTAGTCACAATACATCACACAATAGGAATTGTTTGCGTAGCTCGAAGTTCATGATACTACAATTCCTGGAACTTGCCGGTCTCAGCTTCTTCGTCAGAGCCCAGAGTCTCTATTGGATATGCATCAGCCTCATATTAACTTTTTAGCCAAATAGCATTGAGCTATTTCAAATTGGCAGAATTTGAGACTTGGTCTATTACACTGAAATACACTCTATGTTGTCCCAACTAGCTGTTCCGCTCTTACAATCCACCCCGTTGTCTCTGCCCCAGCTTAACCCGACGAACCCGAACCGTCGGAGCCCCTCTCAATCCGTTCTTCATCCCGCACCTCCATTTGCTTTACTCCCAAATTTTTAATCCTCTCCATTTGGAAACTTATTTTTACGTCCCGAGCCCACGGGCCGACCAGAACCCTCCATCTCCAATCCGATGCAAACGGGGTCCTCAATATTCTCTTTTATTCTGGGTTCAAGTTTTCTCTTCTATGTTTTCTTTTTCAAGCATCCACTAGATAGAATTATATTTCTCGTTATGGAGTCTGTCAATCTGACACATTGGATCAGTATTTAAAAACAGAGTTCAGTTCTCATCCTTTCCGCATAACGCCGAGAATAGAAACGGGCTTGTTCGCAGTGTAACATTTGCCCACTCTAAGCCCTGGCTCTTAATCTGTCATCTAGAGTCTATATGAGCTTTTTTTATATATCAGTATCTCCAGGCCTTTCCAAGAATGAACGGCAAACTCATGGAGACAAGACTGTGATTTTGTGTTCTTGCAAATGGCCATATAGAACCTGTCGAGAGAATGCCATACAACCTTCCTTCGTAGTTCATGTGAAGACAATTCTTCAAGGTTGACCCACTAATCCCAACTCACCTGACTTCCACCCACCCTCCATAAATCCCCTCCGTCACGTTATCTCCTTTCTCATCCCGCGGCTACCCTTTCGATTCGCCTACCCTCCCCGGCTTCTTTCTATTGCACCTTAAGTCCCCCGCAAACAACCAGTCAGCGCCTAACCGGTCCTTTCACTCTCGGACAGCCACATACAAGCTTCCCAGCCAATCAATCCGACCTGCTCTCTCAACACTTTAAGTTAATTACCCCTCAAACCAAGTATCAACTTATAACCCCCTTCGGAACCTCGCATACACTTTACCAATATAGGAACCAACCTTCCATCCTAAGAATCTACCAAGAAGAAAAATAACAGTGTAGTCAGCTCACGCCCCGATCCCCTCTACTCACCCGCCTCTTCTTCACTCCCCTTCTTACCCTATCCACCCGTCTGCAGCAAACACACCTTATCTCCCACTAAACTTTCCTATCATCTGTCCCCTAATCCCCTTCCCTCCCCTTCTTCACCACCACCATCACCCCCCAACCCCCAACCCGTCCGCTCCCCTCCGACCTCGTATTCGACAATCCCCATTCTCGTACCTCAGGGGTCCACCCACCCAGCATCCTCCGTTCATCTATTCATTCCCACCTCCCCCTCCCTCTCACCACTATCTACACCCTCATTCCTACCATTCTCACCAGTTACCCTCGACATTAACACCGGAGGTGTGGTCTCAAGATCCCCGATGTCTACGGAACCGGGTGGACTTTCTGGGTAGATTCTGCACAGACGTGGTAGTGTTGGCATTGGGTTTGTTGTTATTGTTGTTGTTGGCGGTGGGTTGAGAGCAATGGGCCTAGAACTGGTGTGCTGCGGATTATAGGGGAGAATATATATTGTATGTAGTTTGAAGATAGTAATACTAAAATCGTGATCGTTATTAAAAGGCATTTTCAAATCGGGAATAATCTTAATTAGTCCACTATTACAAGTGGTCAATAGTAGGGTTACCCGCAATTTCGAAGGGCTATCAAATGTGATAGACCCTAAATATTAATATCACATGATGAACCCTAAGATAGTCATTCAAGAAGTGGATATATTGCGATGACTATGAATACTATGTTAGCCTCTCTATTAGAAAGCCAACCTACCTTAAGAGCATGAATAAAAAACCTCCCAAATCTCCAATGAAACAACCTCAAACCTCACGATACCATTGCCTGACTACAGTCACTAAGATCCACCTCTTTCTAGAAATCACTGATTCAAACATTAACACAAAATCCACATAAAACAAATACGCAAAAATTCAACATATTAAAAAGGAAAATGCAGGTTGAATCTCCCTCTTTTAATTTTTGTATCATCGCATCGCACGCCCCTTCTGCGTGCGAGACCTGTTCCCCAGACACCGGTTTCTAATCTTCCTCCCCTTGGGATCTTACCGTCCTCTCTCTCCAAAGAGGCTCCAGTCGACCCAGAAATAACAATAGATACTCATAACACATCTCGTCTCAGTCCTGGGCTCATGATAAATTTTTCCTCCCTATGGTCCCAAAATGCAACTTCCGACACCTACCAACCCGAATATAACAAAAAAATGAAAGAAAATTAAACAAAACAATAAAAGAGGAATAAAGAAAAGATGAAAACAAACACTTGCAAAAAGTCTAACACGTTCTCTGCTGGTCGTAAGAGGGTATTTTGTTATGTGCTTACAGACCGTACGTAGCCCGAAGAGCCTGCTGCTCTTCAGCAGTCAACTGGCCGAGGAAGTTGTTGAATGTGGGAATCATTTGTTTGTATGTATTGAGTACCTGTGATAAGTGTTAGTAATCAAAAACGATGAACGACAACTAATCTGAAAACACTTACGCTTCTGAACGCTTCAGTCAACTCCGCCTTAATGGGGTTGCGCAACTGAATGTCGTGGTAGCGAGCAATCGTGCTGAAGAAGCTCAACAAAACGCTCTCCATGGCCTCTGGGTTCTTTAGCACAATAAGCGAGAATCCCTTGAAGGCAGTGGCGCGCTCGTCAGCGGCGTAGACTGTCTCCATTGTCTGCAGGAAGTCGTCTGCAAAGTTCGACAAGAAAGGCGCGAGGGCATCGCTGTTGTGGATACCAAGACGGCCGAGAGCAATGCAGGCATTCTCGGCAACATTGGGAGGGATTCTTGGGTTGGTAATGATGTCAACAAGACGAGCGATGAGACCCTCAATGTACTTATTCATCTCCGAGTTCTCCAAGTTCAGCGCAATCTCACCAACTGACCAACAGGCATTGTTGATAACATTAAATCCGTTGTCAATATCCTCATCAACAATGTTGTCAAGATCCAATTGACCAATAAGCACCGGCATCAGAGTGCCGAGGTGGCGGGAAAGCTGGGGGAAGATGAACCTCGCAGCATCACCGATCAACGCATAAGCGGACTGGCGGACCTCATTGACCTGATCCTCCATGCACATGCGGAGCATCTCGAAAAAGGTAGCGTCATCCTGGCCCACAAGTTCAGCAGAAGATGAAGGAGGCAGCGCCTGAATGATGGCACTTAATAGATCAAGACTGGTGATGAGGAAGTCTTTTTCTGGAGTAGCAATCTCGAGGTTGGTTTGGGAAGCCATGGTCTGCTCTAGGTTGTTGCGGACGATACCTAGACAACGGCTGAAGATAGGCTGAGCGTAGGGGCTGAAAGTCTCGCCAAGAGCCATAGCAACATACGAGAGACACTCCAGCAGAGGGAACAACTCACGAGATGCATCATCAGTGACCTGGTATCTGTGAATAAGAGCAGGCATCAGAGTGCCAGTCAGGTTGGGTTGAGCAAGAGCAGGCCCGATGCTCTCGGCCAGAGTCTGAACACAGTCATACAGAATCGTCATGTTGCGGTTCTTGTATTTGGTGAAGCAGCGCACAAACTGCTCAATAATGGGCTGGCAGTAAGGCTCCAACTTGTTGCCCGACTTCTCCTCCAGGTTGGCAAAGGCCGATGCACCAGCTTCCTGCACGCGCTTGTTGGGATCCAACATACGACCCAAAAGACCCTCCATCAAGGGAACAAAGTAGGTGGAGACAGACTTGGCGTCACCAGAACTTGATGCCCACGCAGAGTAACGGCTGAGAGTCCAGCAGGTAATTTGACGAACAACGGGCTCAGGATCCTCTAGCAAACTGAGCAAGTAGTTAAAAAGCTCAGGAAGGTGAGGAGTAATGACGTCAATGCAACCCTCAGCAACGGCACCCAGAGCAAGGACAGCAGCCTCACGGTTGGGCCACTCCGTGTGCTTTAAGTTGGTGGTAAGATAGGGAAGAATGCAAGCAAAGACGGGGTCGCGGAAGTCACGGGCAAATACATCCAGAGCCGCGGCGGAACCCTTACGTAGGGTCCAGCGCTCCTCAGGGTCCTCATCACCATCCTCCTCATCCTCCTCGATCTCCCCGTCTTCAAGGTCGTCTTCACCGGCATCCATGTTAGCCAACTTCTCGTAAGCGTGGGTGGCAGCGATACCCTCACCGCTTTCATTGATGTTGCGGGTCTGTTTCTTCTTGGCGAAAACGGGCTTGATATCTTCAGCGCGATCCTCCTCCTCCTCATCATCATCGCCACCACCGAGAAGAGCAATGTCTTCAGGACTGTAGACCATGCAGTCCAGAAGAACTGGGATGATCTGGTCAATGTAGGGGCCCAGAGCCTTCCACAAGTGCTCGTGTTCGCCAATGGCAAGCCAAAACTCAGCGGCTTCGCAGGCAAGTTCCTCTTCCTCGGATCTTTGTTGGCTGATGATGTAAGTGACCATGTCCTTGATGTGCGGATGGAGTTTATCGGGACGGGCATCCACAAGCAGAACAAATGAGCGGCAGACCTGGCGACGGACCTCGTCGCTCTTGTCACTCGACAGAGTGAAGAGCTGGTTCAAGAGGTCGTCGATGGAGTTGAGCATGGCCTGAGATTTGCGCGGGACAAACTCATTGATGGCAGCCAAGGCGTCAATGCGGACCTTAGTGAGGGAGCTCTTGGCAGCCTGGATAAGCTTTGGGAGCAGGATGTTGATGGGACGCTGACCGCCCTGCTCACGCTCCAAAGACTTGGTGTTGTCTTCGCAAATCTTGGCCAGGGCAGACATGGCACCCTCCTGAGCCGGATCGGAGAAGTTTGAGTCGCCTTCGTTGAGAGCAATGCCGAGAAGCATAGGAATGAGTTCGGGCCAGCTGAAAAGACCAAGACGCTTAACATATTCAGTGGCGATATTACCAGCGTGGTTGCGGATCAGAGAATTGTTGTCCTGCAGACCCATCTGCACGGCCAACTTGATCAGATCAAGACTGGTCTGGGGAATCTGAGTGTTCTGGGTGCGCAGGTTGTTCTTGATCATGATACCGGCAGCAATGCGAACGGTGTGGAACTCCTCAACGGTGAGCTCAGTGCCGGGAGGGGTTTCGGGGCTCGAAAAAATGAAGGCCAGGTAGTTGTTGAAATCTGGGGAAGATCTGGCATCAGAAAGCATCTGTAGCGAATCACATGTTAGCGGTGGAGTGGGTAATGCGCCTCAGAGACTTTCATGCGGAAAGAATAAGATCAAACAGGCAATAGCAGCAAGCAATTACATACCTTTTCAGCTTGAGTCTGGAGGTCCTTGTTGAAGCCGCTCAGAGAGTTCTTCAAGCACTGGGCCAACTGGCCCAGCGACTCGGGGCTCGGTTGCCAGGAAGACATTGTATCGGACAATGGAGTGGTTCAGAAGAATGCGCCGGTAATATCTGGTTATTGCGATCGGAAGTGGGCAATGGAACCTCAATGCGCGAGAGACCTGGGGTAGGGGGCCGACGGGGGCAACGAAGAGGACGAGAAGCTCAATGTTGATAAAGGTGGGGGAAGCAAGAAAAGAAGAGGGGGAGAACTAGTCGATAAGACGAGGCTGGAGAGGATGACGGAGGAAGACACACCCGAAAAGCTTAAGAATAAATCCCTCCTATAAGAAAAAAAAGCTGTTAATATGGTCAAATCAATTTGGAGCAATAAAGCGGAAGCTCTGGTGGTTTTTGGTGGATGGCAGGCGGAGGAAGATTATAGAGTACGTGGGCTTGATGAGACTATTGCTGTGTGAGCAAAAGGTGGGCGCTCATAATATACGGAAAAAAATTCAGCGAAAAAGGCGGGCTTCTTGTTGGTGCCGCTTAATATGCATGCGCCCTAGCACCATACTAGGTTTCTTCCCCCTGGTAGGAAAAAAAAATGTCAGGGTTGCGACCAGGATTAAATGGGCGAAAAAGAGCTTGAAAGCGGCAGGGCCCCGTGGTGGAGAGCTTGGAGGAAGTCACTTGAAGATTATTGTTACTTGTAAAAAGGATTTGACAGTTATTAGCTAGAATATTGACAAGAATATGCATTTGAATAAACGTAGAAAACATAAAATTTGGCTGGTTTATTTGATGGATAGACGTATTCCAGAAACTACTTGAACCGAAAGATGAATGCGTCAGTAGCTACTAACATTAGAGGCCGGTATTGGACGGAGCAGACAGCGGATACTTGCTGATGAGATCGGGACAAGGGGCAGACTTGAATGGTGATATAAACGTTATTTATAAGTAAGTTAATGCATAAAGTGTGAGGTTATCGACTGTAGATAAATGGCACGAATTTCTAGCAACAGATAAACCCATATCTGAGACAGATTCCAGTAACTCGGTTGGTAAGAGTGCTCAAAACCTATAGAACTCGACAAATGATTGCTCAACTCCAAGTCGGCTATTTTTACCACCAATGTCCTACTGTCAGCAGCATAGATTCATTCTAAAGACCAAAGACAACATGAAGGAGTTTGCTCAACCTCCGGTGGCACTTTTCATAGAATATGCAGTGCGGCCTATATTGCAGCAAGTGGACCAACGAGAGGTTGTACTGAATCACCGTGTGTAGAGCAATACTGAGTTGTCTACTGAGTAAATTTACAAATACATGGGCGTTGGAGGCAAGAAGAACAAAGAAGCAGAAAAAGAGACGATGGCCCAGAATTTGTAACGTTCAGCGTAATGATGCAGGGAGCTAGTTTGACGAAGAACACTTAGCTGTGATTGGGATTGAGATGGATCATCTGAGCGACAGCAGGAGGGGGTAACTATGGAGGGCCGATGGAGGTTAGTGCTAAATAATCAGGTTCTAGGGTTATACAATATTATGACACATTGGAACTTCTTTAGTTGAAATTCAATTTAAAACTTCAAACTAACTGCATCATCGCTGTCTCAATCACATGAAATTTCACTATTGTCATGTCTCAAAATTCGTTATAAACCCCTCATTTCCTATGATTCAACCACCAAGCTAAACACGTCTCAGTATTTAATCACACCAATGATCCGACACGCGATAGCCGGCTCTCTCCTCTCCTAATCAGGGCCCCATTCCATCGACGCTTTAGTGACGGGGCCCTGGCATGCTTTTTGGCGTGACTGTCTGCGTAGACACATGAGGGTCCGGGAAGATGCATATACCCCTGGTCGCAAAAGTCGCGGCGGTTGGCAACAAACGAGGAAGTTGTTTGGGGTAGATTGGAAATTGCCTTTGGTTGTCGGTAGGCCGTCTGTTTATTTAGGATCGAGGCGTTAATTGAGGAGGTGATGATGTCAACTAGTGATTGGACGTTATATTTTCTGATGAGGGGAAACAGGGCCGTAATCGAGGGCCTATCGACAGAAAGCAACCATGTGATGGCAAGTTGAGATGATACACACAAGAGACACACGGGCTGTCGGTATTTGACTCTCGATAGAAGTTCCAACATACGATTAATTAACTTCTAACTCCGGAGACTAACCCTTGGCAATGGCCGCTAACAAAGCTCCAGGCGATTCCACCATCGTCTTAGTTACACAAGACGACGGCCCCTCTCTTCTAGATATGTCGCTCTGTAGTATAACCACCAACCATTCGCCCCAACTACTTGTCCGCCTTGTTCTATTTCTGTCTCAAATTCAACACATATGGCAATTTCTCCTCAACAGCTCATCAGCATTTTCCACCCGCAACCACCAAGCCATTACATGCACTCGTCCCCAGCTGCCATCCCCCCACCTAATGTGGTGCTGCCTGTCAATTGGAGGTTCTGTAAGGTGGCTGCGGACTTGCCGGGGGAATTGGTGCGGCGGAGGCGGATCGAATGTTCACAGCATGAGGGCTGTAGTTTTGGGGAGCTTGGTGTATTGGCATCGAGAAAATAGGGCTTGATGGCGTGGTGTTGCGGGAAATATCATGGATGAAGCTAGGATGCTGCAGATTGAGGAAGATGGTGTTGTTGATTAGATGTATTCCACGGCTGTTACTGATAACTAAGTAGGAATGAAATCGTATGGACTATATACAGAAGAGTTTGTAGAATATTGTGGTATAATGAGAAGATTATGTACAGAGTAGAATGACAATAGTCAGGGGAAAGATAAAAGCAATTCAATCGTAAGTTGTCCTTTGGAAGACATCAATTGATCAAAGGAGTCGCAGATGGCAAACTCTATTCAGTCAATGATCATCAGGGTATTATTATTACCCGGCAAAGTCTCACACGACCTTTCGCCTAGCTCCGAGAGCCAGACTTCTCTTTTTCCTCCTCTAGTACTCTTTGTACGCATGAACATTCGCAACATTAACCATCCCCACAATGCCCAGCAGACAACAATCACTCCCCTGATTACCCCAATATGTCTCACCGATCGCTGCATCCCCAATACTAACCCCATCAAGTTATACCTCACCGCATACTTGAGGTATCCTTAAGGCGAGATATATGACCCGTCTACAATGTGCTAGTATCAATAGCTATCGGCCGCCAAGTGCGCACAGTTATTGCGATCCCACAGCCAAGTCCAGGCGAGGGAGTAGGCGCCAGAGTGGTATTTGATGGGACTGGAGAAGGGCCCAAGGGTATCGTCCGGAAAGGGATGGGATTGGCAGGCAGGGGCGTTGGTGCATTGGGTGTAAGTGAATACGGGAGGGGGAAGGGAGCTGAGATGGGGACTGAAATGGGCGGTGGAGCAAGGTGTGGGGTGGGAGCAGGTTTAAGGTAGGGATTATGGCCACTGGCACCGGGAGCATCGTCAAGAGAACTACCGAGGGATCATCCACCAAAAGAACCAACCCCGTGGCCGCCTCCGCTATGGCTGCTACCACCGGGACTGCTTTGTGGAAGGGCATGAGTGGAAGAAACAACAACACCTAAAGTGGCCAGAATGGTTGAGGTCTTCATGGTAAAAATATTAAACAATAAGAGTATCAAGTGTAAAGTCAAATAGTCACATCAAAGAGAGGTAAATAGCAAAAGCGAATGAGCTAACTGACAATCTCAAGAGCAGAAAAACAAAATGACATATAATAGAATCAAACTTGCTTCTATTTATTCTAAACTGACAATTACCTTGAGGTATATCTACTCTAGTCGCAATGCCTCGGATCTTCTATATCGACTACATCACATCCAATCTTCTTTAAATCATCAACCATCACCAACCCACTCAAAGCCCAATCTCTACATAAGTCCCTCCACTACAACCACCTTCCCGCCTTCCTCCCCTTCATCAGAAGTCTATCACACAAAAGATCCCCACCGTCATGCCCCACTTCGTGACCCGTCCCGACCACTTCGGTCGTTAGGCCCATTTGCCAACGTTGGCTCATGATTTACGAGGGCTTTTTTTTCTTGAGGTAGGAGTGGTGGGGCTAGTCAGAGATGGCTCTAGGTGGCTCTAGGTTGAAGAAGGTATCTGAGCTATTTCTGTGATTTTTGGGGCAGTATGTGAGTTCACAGGAGTGAATGAGCTGCCAGGCTATCTCAAGAGTATCTCAAGCAACCTATAGCATGAATGTACCAATGGTTATAAATTTGAGGTACTTGACAAATGCAAGGTAGGTTATATTATTTGCTAATTCCAATAGATAAGGGATATAGAAGCAGGTATGGCAGATAGTCTTCTCATAAACCTCATAACATTCTGGTAGGGCTGCCTAAGCATTTGTTTTACCTTACATGCCCAATTTCAAAGATTTAGACTTTAACCAACCAAGAAACTTCTGTCTTATTCCAGACAAACAGAACTGTCTCCGCAATACTCCATCGCGACTTAGTGATGTAGATCAAACGGGCGGCCCGAGTTACACTCAGCAAGCTCAGAGTCGCACAACCCTAAATGTATCTAAATCGTTGAGCATTCTCAGAATTCGATTCAGAGTTCAAACCAGGTTATTAAATTTATGTATATTCATCATTCTACTACAAGATAAGAAACCCATTACCATAGAAGCTTTGTATACGGACCTAGTTTCCAACAAAACTTCCAACTCCATCAATATCAAAAATCAAAACAAAGGAAAAGTCATGAATCAAAACATGAAAGCGAACAAAGTAAGACACTAACTCAACCTTAGTACCCCTTGTAAGCCAAAAGATCCTGAATGCCAGTACCAACATTATCAGGCAAGCAGCAATCCTGCCCTCCGTTAACCCAGTATGTAGTCCCAATTGCCCCATCCTTCGATGCCACCCCGATCATACCAAAGTTCGAAGCAAACCTCATGTACCCCTCAGCAGACACAAAAGACCCTTCAACATCGTGAGAATACCAGTAACCGTTATCCCCGGCGTAGCTAAACCGGCTGTAGTCTTTTGCGGCGGCAAGCGAGGAACCTGGGTAGTAGAGGATGGCGCCGGGGTTTGCGGGGGTATCGGGGGCAGGCGAGGAGCGGGAAACGCAGCGGGGGACGTTGGTGCAGCGGGACCAGAGGAACTGGACGGGGTCTTGGGCGACGGTAACGGTGGCGGAGGCCAGGAGGGTGGTGAGGAAGGTAAAAGTTTGCATTGTAGTGGAATAGAAGGGATATAATATATGGATAGAATGTAAATAGAGTAAATATATGTGTAAAATAATGTGGCTCGAGCGTTTAAAGAAAGACTAAAGAGTGAGAGTGGCTGCGAGATAAAAGAGTCTGATGGTGATAGTCCAATGGGGATGGAGAGGAAAGAAGAGAACTGGAAATGAAAGACCGGATCTCGTCTCTATTTATCTGGAAAATTCCATAAGTACCAGCTGTCAGTCAACTACTTTATAACAGATGTAAACACCCCGACTCTTCAGTAAACATCACGATACGAACCATCCAGTCTCACCACCAGCATTCCCCAAAAACCTTCATCAAACACTCGTCAATGCCGACTTCTCCACTGTTAAATCCCTCCCAAATTAGAAACACAGCCATCTAATCAACAACCCTGACCCCCGACAAACCCGTCAGATTCTTAAAATTGTCTCAAGGTCTCTCGTCCATCTCGATCTCCCTGGCACCCTATTAGTCCGCTGCTTATCCCGTCCGCCATCAGACGAGCCGAGATCCGGGATCGGGCACGGACTATGGAGACACAAGGGCTTGTTTTAGATGGCGACTAGGGTAAGATGTTACAGATGGGATTGGGCGCATAATAGAAAAGACTGGAACGATTATGAAGGGACGGCAGATAGGCAGATGGAGATCAGAAGGTTCGGCGAGGTTGTTTTATTTTCTCATTTCTCATTTTAGGCGATGGAGGGGTTTATGCGTTGAGGCTTCTGGAAATATGTAGTGGAGATCATGATCATGTGCGGTGTAAATGCATAATGGCATAGTCTCGATTCGAGTCTGGTCATCAGAAAACCTCCAATTAAACGATAATTCTGTTTAATACCAGGAGTCGAATGTATCTTATTGACCAAGAATTCCATTCTGAAGTGTCTGTCAGCGTCGAACTCTGACCTCGAGACATGAGTATCATCTCGTAATAGCTCATCCATGTCAAGTAGTCAAACAAGAAAGTAACATTATATAGCACAAGTATACTAGCCTAACAAACCTCCCTGCTTACTGTATTATGTCAATAGCGTATTCACAAGACCACTAAGAGGTTCGTGAAACCCGTTTAAGCCCAAACGCTTGACTGTCTACTAATCGAACAAGGGTTCAGTATCATCGCCAGTATCACCATAATCTTACTACGATATCATCTTGTATGCTTGGTTGGCTAACAATCCCGTTTATTTAACCTTGGGTATCATTCATTATTTTGTATAAACACATAACCCTATTCACACACTCTCCTTCTCTTTCTCTTGAGCCAAAACTCCGTTCACAATCCCCATAACCTTCTTAAACATGTCCAACTCCTCCTCCGGAATCCCCCCCATCGCCATCGACGCCAAACTAACCGAATTCCCTACATAAACCGGTCTTTCTGCCTTCTTCGCCACAATCATCGCCAGCCTCGTTGCTAAATCAATCGTAGACTGCACTGAATACAGCACTGTTGTCATAGGCTTCTTTGGATTTCTAGCCTGTATTAAATTTAGGGTTAGGGTCATGATCTTAATGAAGTGCGTGAATGAACTTACGTCGGGAATGGCATAGAGGAAGCTACCGAGGGTTGCGGTGGAAGCCTCAGGGGTGACACCGAGCATGGCTTCTTCGATAGTGGTGAGGAAGAGCATTATGGACCTTTCTCTGGTCTCGAGGCGTAGAAAGACCTTAGTGTCGATGGAATGAGGGAGGGTAAATGTGACTTCCGTCAGTCTGGTACCAGGCGCTAACTGAGGCATTTTTCAAATCTCTAGAAAACCCTCAAAAACGAATAATGAGATATAAAACGTCAATTCCCAATGTTCGTCTCATGCTTCAATTTTCAATATTCCATGGTCCTGAACAAGCTTCAAGCTTCTCAATAGCGAAGAAAGCTACATAATGTCACGTGATGAGTAACTACCCATGTCTGCTCTTTTATTGACCAATCAGCCACCGGAAAATTACCGGGGCCCCTCATAGTGCAGCGATGCCAAGGGCATCCATCATATGCGTCAATGATTCATATTACAGATGGTTGTCATAGGAAGTTATTGTGTCTTGATTTGTACTTTTCCCGATTCAAATATTGGAAATCTGAGGAGCCCATTTGTCACTGTTGGACTTTTATTACCTAGGTTATCTTCTGCGTGTTTTTGTGCCGAGAATCGATATTGTTGATATTTACTGCGCTTATGATCGGCTATTTTGCAGTGGACTTAGCCCCTGGTTGCGAATGGACACTGGCTAGAACTCTGGTGATAACGACTCCACATCAGCACGGACAACGTTTCTATACTTTGAACTGCACATCATTTGAACGGAATCGGTATCAAGAAGTTCGGCTCTGTTCCCTTACGAAGCATTATCAAGGCACACTATTCAATGATTGCCAATTTGGATACCGCCGGCGCGGCCCAGCAGGGCGGGGAAAATAAACAGTGGAATGGCCTTGAGGGTTCCCCAACCGAAGACGAAGAAGAACTCTGGGTTCTTTACAGCGCCCTAGACTCATTCCTGTAAGCATCGTCTCATCATTTCCATCTCAAAATTCAAAACCTAACCGGTCTTAGCCGCTATTCCCGCACCGCCCACTTCAGCGTCACGCACCTCCGCCGCCAATCATTTTACGCCCTCCCCTCTGCCCATTGGAAAATGCTTGCAGCTCCTCCATTCAACTTCCTAGACACTCTCATGCGCACTGACGATGCCATCGACAGCAATGCTGAGCTCGCGCGGAAAATCGCGCGGTTTGGGCTCAAGAATTTCACCGATGACGCCCCACCGATGACGAGTTCGGACTCGGATTTTACGCTGCCGGCGCAGTGGGCTGGAGCTGCTTCTCATTCGGATATTGATAAGGCGCGGAGTACTATTCGGCAGTTT
This sequence comes from Meredithiella fracta, assembly GCA_023677585.1. Taxonomy (NCBI): domain Eukaryota; kingdom Fungi; phylum Ascomycota; class Sordariomycetes; order Microascales; family Ceratocystidaceae; genus Meredithiella; species Meredithiella fracta. The sequence continues at coordinate 1,615,280 of JAGXCV010000005.1, forward strand.
TATCGGGATTGGTCAGACGGGGGTGATAAGGAGAGAGAAGCAAGTTATGGGCCGATTATAAAGGCGTTAGACAAGGAACGGGAAGCGCGACGGGCCGTAAATGCTAGAGCTGAGGCAATGAATGTTTTAGTTCCGGGAGCTGGTCTGGGGAGATTGGTGTATGATCTGTGTTGTAACGGATATCACACAGAAGGAAATGAGATTTCATATCATCAGTTGGTGGCATCTTCATATATTCTGAACTGCACAGAGAAGGCTGGGCAACATGTGATATTCCCGTGGGTCCACACTTTTTCTAACCACCGGACTCGGGATAACCACCTGCGCAGTTACAAGGTTCCAGATATTCACCCGAGTACTTATATGCAAAGTCTGCGGAACGAGGGAAGTTCATCGGGACTATGAGTATGTGTGCCGCCGACTTCATCTGTTTGTACGGTGACGAAGAACACAAAGATACCTACGATGCTGTTGCGACCATCTTCTTTTTGGACACAGCCCCCAACCTCATCAGATATCTAGAAGTCATCTGGAACTGTCTGAAGCCCGGCGGCATCCTAGTTAACAATGGACCACTGCTGTGGCACTTTGAGAACAATGCCCCGGGAACCATGGAAAGGATACGGACGGCGATGGAACCCACGAAAATGGAACCTCGTCGGGGATTGCCGATCCTGGAAGTTTTGAGTTGAGTGATGACGAGGTTATGGCATTATTAGAGAAGATGGGCTTTGTGGTGGAGAGTAGGGAAACGGGGTTGGAGGCGCCGTATATTACCGATACCGATTCGATGTTACAGACCGTGTATCGGGCCAGCACGTGGGTTGCTCGAAAGTCGACGCCGGCGTAATCTTCTGACGAGTAGAAAAAGCACATGGTAAGAAAGAATACACGAGAACAAATATCCTCGATATTTAACGAGAACAATTAAACGGTTTATATTTGATTTGGTACTATGAACAAAAGTACAAAAGAACAACATTCAGTAGTTCTCTTTCATTGGAAACAATATAGATCATGATATCGCCATTTATAGTTTCGACTTTTCCTTGATCTTAGGCCCATGCGCATCAGATAAGCCCAGCTCTCCCGACATCAGCGCACCACCATCAATCGTGATATTCGTCCCATTAATATGCGATGCCGCCCGACTCGCCAAAAACACAACAGTCCCCGCAATATCCTCTCCCTTCCCTAATCTGCCCATCGGGTTCCCCTTGCCAACCTTCCCCTCTCCGCCATTCATCTTCAGTATATTATTCGTCATCTTTGAAGGGAAGAGCCCCGGCGCCACCGTGTTAACGGTGATGTGTCTAGGTCCCAAATCCAACGCTAAGTTCTTCACTAAGTGCATAACTGCTGCCTTCGACGCAACATACCCATACGAATTCGCCGGGCCCCTCCCCAACCCCGCCACCGACCCCGTCACGATAACCCTCGCGGGATCTGCAATGCTACCAGCCTTTTCTAACATTGGTAAAAACTGCTGAATGGCATTGAAGACACCACGAACATTTAGATCCATCACCTTGGCAAAAGCAGAATCCGGATGTGTATCAATCTTCTCACCCCACGCGGCACCGGCATTGGCGAACAGGATGTCGACATGGTCGGTGTGTTTTTTGACGAGCGAGACGAGTTGGGCAACGCCGGCGGCGGTCGACGAGTCGCTGGGGACGGAGATGGCAAGGGCGCCGGGGGCGAGGTTGGGGGAGGCATTGAGAGCTTTGACAGCGGCGTCGCAGAGGTCTTTTTTGCGGGAAGAGATGAAGACTTTAGAGCAGCCAGCTTGGAGAAGGCTAGGAGGATAGGCAATAGATTAGTTAGATGGTCTCGAAAGTAGGGAGAATTATATATGGGGTGGTGGGGATGTACCCAGAGGCGGTCTGGAGGCCGAGGCCACGGGAACCACCAGTGACGACGGCGACCTTTCCCTTTAGGGAAAAGATCGAAGAAAAGTCCTCAAGAATATGTTCATCACTCATCGTGAATATATGCAGAGTCCTTGCCAAAATCTATGACTACAATAACAAATTAAACGATAAAAAAACCACGCGCCTCTCCGAGAATAAAATTACCAGCGCATCCTCAACCTTTTATCACCAATTTCACAATCCCTTCCCAAATCCGCCTACAGACCCTTCTGCCAACACCTATCCTACCGAGCCTCGGCTTCATTATCTTTATACAGGGGTCCCCAGTACCATTTGAAAAACTCTCGGCCAATAAGCGCTTGTAATTGAGCGAAATTGTGAGGTGGCGCGCTGTGGAGATACTCGAGGAAGGTTCCTTCGTAGATAGTTGGAATGGGCTGGTGAGTTGATGATGGTTAAAAGTGCAATGTTGGAGGTTATCGGGAAGGGGCCGGAGGGAAAGGAGACGGGGTTTGGAAGAGGAAGATGGTAGTTTGGTATTCTGATGTTAATAGGATGATTTGAAGAATTTAAAGATATCTTCCCGCGTGAGAGCCAGCTATGATCGCAGGTGTGTGCTATGATGTTGTCTCCGGAATAGTATATTTCATCACTACTTCATTCTGTAGTGGGATTCTGCTCGAGGCAAAGTGTCGAAATTCTTGATCATTTCTTGTGTTGGGTATGCAATCTTTTGTAGGGTTAAGGCATGCGCCACAAATTAACAGTGTATATGAAACATATACACATTGTGATATATATAAAGCAGGCGCGCAATGCGATGAGATATTCATCTAAGCACTTCACAACCGCCAGCTAAATTACATTCCCTATTATTATATACAAACTCAAGAGATTTTAGAAATTAATAGGAGTCAGAATAACACAGATGGTTCATCAATAGTTATTATCAACCTGTTTCCGGCACATTTACCGGGTAATTGTGCCCATCCTCTTTCAATAACATCACTACACCCACATCAACTCCTGCATCCTCTTACTATACGGCTCGGAAACTTTGGAGGACACATATCACCTCAACCGCGCTTGTATATAAAAACGAACAAATCGTAAATTGAAATCTAAGTAGGACCAAGGATCAAACACTAGAGAAACAATAAAACACTCCATCGAGCTAGAAATTGACAGTACAAAAGCAAAAACGTATATATGAGATTTTTTAGAAATCATCAAGTAGATGCCAACGTGTGTGTCACAAAGAAATAGGCGCAATCTATCAAGAGTGTAGTATTGGGCCCTCGGATATCAAAGACAAAGTTATAAAACAAAAAATATACCAAAATCCATCACCATATAACCAACCTAACCTGGTCGAGAACAAAACAACTTTTGACAGTGATAACACATCCTGTTGGAGATGAGGAAACGTTAAGATTGATAACCAAAACAAACCAGAACACCACTTGTTGAAGAAGACGGTATCGGTTGCTTGGCAGTGACCCTCACTTGAGGCGGGACGTCACAATCAGCGGTGCGCAGAGAGCGGATAGAGGAAGCTGACAAAGAAAGGCCCACACGCGGACTCCGAGCCAGCCTCGACCCCACTGCGCTCTGAACGCAATAAACATATTTTTTTGTCCATCGATCAAGGTACAATCAAAATGTACCAGTAGGCAATAGCCCATTAAAAAGAAAGCAAAAGCCAAAAAAGGAAATACAGATATCGACAGGTTGTGACGCGTAAAGAAATAAGAACCAAGAAGAAAAGAGCACGCCTAAAGGGACGGCAAGAGTGGGATGGCTCAAGCACCAGGCGTGCGGCGGTGGAAAGATTTACGTCTCCAGCACTTATCAACAGCGTCTTGGACGATGTCGGCGTCCTGGGGAGTGACACATCCAACAAAAAACACCTTGACGTTGTGCTCGACAGTCACCAATTTCGAGTAATTAACCCGGGACTCTTTGGTCAAGCGTTCACCTCGGGCATGAATATCAATGTGGATGGTGGGAAATCCGAGTTCTGGCTCGTCTTTAATCAAGCGAGCCTTTTGGCCAGATTGAACAACGATACCATGGCGATCAGGCTTGACGCCACTCTTACGACATCCGCGGCCGCCATAAGTAAGAATCGGACTGAAAAAGTCAGTGAGGGTTCCGGTGTAGAGGTTAATGATACTTACACGCATGTACAATGTCCAGCATCGTTGGCGACTACAATAAACCGACGAAACCCGACATAAAACTTTTCGCCATAACTATCCACAAATGTCCGTGTATCTGAGACTGCAGTAGACCCCCCGTTGGTAGCAGTTTTTCCAATTGGCTCAGACCACAGGACTTTGAAAACCTCGCCGGGCTGGAACATATTGGAGCTGCAGACCCGGTAGCGGGGATCCAAAATTATGGCTTCACCTTCCCGATCGCAGATCCGCTGGTCCTCAGAACTATCATCGCCTTCATAACCATTGTCGCTATCAAGTGAGAGCTCGTCAACGTGTAGAGGACCCTCTTCAGAATCAATGATGTACGCATCATCGGTGCCACTGTGTTCCACATAGAAATTTTGTTGATCATGAACGACTGTCATGCATGTTAGCCCTGGCCTTTACTACCAACCATCGAGTACAAAAATATGCTTTTATTGTCGCATAACCTCACTGAACATGTCGCGGCTCTGCTTCTCGGTAGTATGAGATCACAAAGTCACGACAAGCAAGTCTCGAGGATTGGGAGTACAAACAACCCCATCGTTGAAGTAAAGTGTGACGAAAAGAACAAATATAGAAAAGCAAAGAAAACGAAGCACACTGGGAATGAATACCAAACAATCCATCGGGACTTACCTGGGATGGCAGCTGGGGGAGCAGGCGTGTAGACAGGTTCATATTGCTGTGACGAGACTACCGCAGGATGGCCAGTGTGATGAGTATCGGCGGTCGGCTGTGTCTCATGAGTGGCGTAAGTAGGATACGAACCTTGTTGGTGCAATGGTTGTTCAACCTGGTAGTCATCACTAGACTGAGGGGTCTGTTCCTGATCGGATTCAGAATCTGAGTCTACGGCTTGAGCTTGTGTATTCGTTAGTATCGTGAGCCCAGAAACTATTGGTGAGCAGGTAAATGTACGTACTCTTTGTACCTTTACCCTTACCACGGCGACGCCTGCGCTTGGGCTTCTTCTCATCGCTTTCCACGGTAGCGGTGTGAGTGGGGGCGGAAGGAAACTCAGATGGCGGTTCTGCAGTGACGGAGTAATCGGGTCCCCATTCTGTTTGACGTTCGCCTGTATGGTTGAGATGGTTAACCGCTGTTATTGTTAAATTTTCATGGTAATGGAATTGGTTGTAGCTCACCGCCGAAGCGGGGTTATGGTAGGTAGTCGAGTGCGCGTACCTAAATGGTTTTGTCTCTGGCGATAATACCGTGAGTACTGCGGATGCCAGATCCACGGGCCATATTGACTCCAGGGCATTATGATATCAAGATGTCGTGGGTGGTGTGCAGTGTACAGCCAGCAAGTCTATTGCGACCTAGGCGCAAAGACGAGAGGAGAGGGATGATAAGATGGGCGTTGACGGCCCAATGAAGGGGTCAAGGACGGAGCCACGAGCCAGTCGTTATTGACCTAGGTGAATAGAGGGCGGTCCGGAAACGGATATATAACTGATAACGGAGGCCAGTAAGGTCGATGAAGAATCGCGCGCGACGACGGACGTATGTCGGCAAGCTTGGGATGTTAATATTTGAAGCTACCAAGCAATCCGTATCTCAAAACCCTAAATATGCGAAGGGTGCTAAGCTTGTATTAAAGGTGAAATATAATCGCAAATTCCACAGAAGCGAAAAGCACCGAGATCGAAGTTTGAGAAAGAGTAAAGAATATCGGTCGTCGGCGGGGCAAGAGGGGTCGGGAGAGAAGGTGAGACGGGGTGATCCGTGAAAATATGGATAAAGTTCGGAGATGAGGAGAAAGGAAATTCAAAAAACGGAACGGAGGAGTGGCAGATGTGGTCGAGTTGTAGTCTACTGTTATAACAAAAGAGAAATACGACGACAGCGCTTGAGGGAGCGAGGCAGACCAAAAAGACGTGGAGCTGTATAGAGAGAGCGAATAGGAAGGATAATGGGTGGAAAGTCAAATGATGAACCAATTCTGCTCTTTTCTCGGGGTTTTTTTTTCGCCGGGGTTTCTTGATACTGTGAGCTAGCTAGGATGGGCGGGTCATGAAGGGAGGAGTTGAAGAAATAGAAGATGAAGGACTATGATGCTAAAATAATATAATGTGAGAATGTTGGGAGATCACTAACAACTGAAACTACAGCTAAGAAAGGCTACTCTTTGTCCCTGGACCGTCTTCCTCTCGGACTCGTTATCTCGGGACTGTCATCATTCTCACTATCACTAGGTCTTGCCCAATTTTGTTTTGGCTACTACTAACTCTCTCGCATCAGTTTCTGCGGTCTGCACCGTGCAGTCCTGCAGCTGCAGGTGCATACGGGGCCCATTTTGGACGCAATGAAGGAGCATGGATTCTACGGTTGTGAGCGACTGCTTTCGAGGGAAACGGAAGCGCAATCAAGAAGTTGCATGAGCTGGTCTGGCCACAAGCCCATGGTCACAATACCGCATGTTGGAAGCCATATACTGTCGGACAGCATGGCAAATTTGGGCACTAGTGCAGTCAGTGATAGACAATTCAGGGCCTCAGATTTTCCGGTTCTGAGGCCGGAGTCTGTTTCTGGGTAAAGAGATCACGGCCCTGACTCGTAACCCTCAGAGTCGGTGAAGAACCGTTGCAATCAATCGTTGTCAGAAACCAGACACATGCACGCAACGTCCTTGGACCAGCTTTGAGGGTGAGCCAATCACTTTGGCCTAGTGTGGACGAAGAAGTCGATTTTTAGTGGTTGCTCCAAAAGAGACAGGCCTAAAATTGGACAAACGGCAGGGGTGTAGCGAGCAAAACGCCACTAAAATGGCGGTAGCACCTAACCTCATTGTTCTAGGTGTTCTAGCGTCGAAAGACAGGAGATATGTACATCACAGTACATGCATACTGTACAGAGATACAGGGTCTTGCGATCCACACGCTTTCGATTGGTTGTTCCGCCGCTGGGCCAATAGATAGTTGTGGACATGAAAGCATGACGGAATTGATAGCTGAATGGTTTCTATTTATGTAGTAGCAATATATTATGTTTCATAAAAGCGGAAAGCTTTATGTGTGCTTTTTCACAAGTTTCTGACATAGAACAAGAGGCTTTGTAACTGAAATCTTTGATTGGTTCGAAAAGACAACATTATTCTGCGAGATGGCTTGGAGGTGAGAGCCGCTAAGTCCATGTCTTGTTGCATTGGAAGGAATATGGATTCCCAAGATGGACGGAAAATCAATGGAAGAAAAATCTCTTCATTCTCATGATGCAGAGAAGAAACTTCTTAACTATGAGCTATAGAGTAGGAAATCCTAGCCCATACTATCGACATTGTAGTGCCGATCTGGCCTCTATAATCCCCATCACCCTATCTGACCACATTAACCTCGACGAAACTCGCGTAACAAATCATTTATCAAGTTTGCTCATCCCAATTCAGCCATAAGTCTTCCACATTCTCTGCTACTAACCGTCACCGAATACCTCTCCTCAATCAACCCTAATTTGACCGAGTTTGTTCCCCGCTCGCACCACTACCCCGTACCGGATCACGCAGCGATAATTAAAATCAGATATCTCGATCCTATCGCCTATATTCTGTACCCCTCTTTGCTTCCGCCACGATAATCTGGGTATTGTGCGTGTGCTCTCGCATCCGAAACCCACATTCACTTCTATATTGTGCCCACTGTGTTCGTGCTGCTGATTGCACCCGTAACGTACAAGTCTGCGTGGGTAGCTTCCTCCCGTTGTGCACCAGCTGCATAGTCGCACCTGCTGTTGTGTTGGAATTCCATCTCTCTACTACCTTCTACTGTATGTGAAGTACTTGTCTCCTCCTAGCTTGATTACCACTGATAGTGGAGATCAAAGAAGTCTCTTTTCCGTTGCTCTTACTGTGGGAAATAGTTTTTGCTGCTTCCGCCTAGATCTCACATCAGACCCATAATAAATTACGTTGGCTGTTACTGTGCACGGTCTAGCTTGTTGGCTGGTGCTTGCAACAAAGCACACAATCACCTGCCCTGACACTGGTGTTATACTATTGCATCTGGTAGTAGCTGGATTTATGCCTGCATTGTTACCCACTACGGCGGCCTTAAGCACTATCTTGACTACTAGATCATCCGCAAAATAGCCTTGTTGGGGTCGGTGTCACTCATCAATTACTTGCAGCCTTGTTCTCATCAAACAGCACTTTCATCCACTCTAGTTTGTCGTTATGTCTTTAGGGTCATGATGGCCAGACCTGACCGACCTGACAAATCTAACCGTCAAGACTCTTCTCCTATTGAAAGTCCGAATCTTCTCCACGCTAGTATCATCCCGGATCCATCTATCCCTAGCACACCATGCCAGCCATGGACGCCAGTATCTGCCGCCCTCACGCAGGCGCCTATTATAGGACTTTCAAACCCGCCAATACTAGGCGTTGATAACTCTTTATTCAACCAAATTGGTGTGTCAGATACTTGGGACGATAGTGATACTGGACAGGAGACCGAGAGACCATTGGCTCGAGGCGCAACGCCTCGTGCTCATAACCTGAGGAAACAATCAGAGCATGAGTTTATTCCATACTCATCAATCGACCAAGCCCTTCTATCCGGACCTCCAAATGGAGCACCACCCATTCGCTCTATGAACTACCCTATCAGCCGGGTTCCTGGGCTTGGACACCCGCCTCCGCCTCCGGCTGACAGAGTGCAAGACCTTCCCTCACTCCCATTGGGCATGGGCCCTCATGGAAATACAACTTCAACCCCACCCCCGCCACCGCCATCAAATGTTCTTCCGCCTCCACCGCCTCCAGTCACGGAACCTATATCTGTCACTCTCCCGCCCATTTCCTCTGGATATTCCCCACTAGTGCTGCCAAATCTGGGTCTACTCATGCGCCCCAGCGGAGAAGCACGGATTGCGCACTCGGTAGTTCCCCCACCTCCGACGCCTCCGGTCGATCCACTTATGCGACAAGTGACTTTTCAAACTCGGCCACCTGCACCTTCGCCTGAAGGACGATATCAGGGTCCTCAACCCACTGGACAATTTGCCCCTCCTCCGCCGTCGCTAGATGTTCCGAGTCACCAACGGAGTTCGTCTGTGGCAAGTGCTATCAAAATTCCGCCTCCTTCGGATTCTCCTTTAAACGGTCTGACCATCGACGATGATGTGTTTTCAGGAACACATTCAGACTATTCGATGGTAAATAACATCGAGGATCCTCATGCGACTGTAAGACGGACTTCATCTATGGCTAAGAAACGCCCGGCTCTTGGACTACCACCGCCAAGTGGGTATGAAAATGCTCTTGCTTTTGATTACGGTCGCAATGACTCAACACCGACGCCGGGCCTCGGACGATCGGTACCACCACCAAGAATACCCACTGCTATTGATCACAGTGCACTTCCTCCTCCACCACCAACCTCATCAATGACATCAGCAAGTGTTCATGTGGTACCACCACCTCCGCCTCCTGACAATATCCCACCTCCACCACTGTCATCCTCTCTTCTAGTAACTGACTTGCCACCCCCACCCCTCCTAAACCCCCGACTCAGTTTGTTCCGCCTCCGCCTCCACCGTTAGAGCTTCACGAGCAGAACACAATTCCCCCTCCTCCACCAAAGCCGTTAACAAGTGGACTTCCCTTCCCACCTCCGACTCCGGGACCTCATGTCCTTCATCCGCCTTCGATAACTGGTGGCATGAACCTACTACCCGTTCCATCTCCCGATGAGGATGATGAAATCCCTCCGCCACCACCCGCCGCTCCGGAAACGGTTCCTCCTCCACCAGCGTCCACAGTGACGTCTCATCTCAACGAGTTTGTTCCACCACCACCTGGAGTGGCATATCCGCATGTTCTGCACATCCCACCGCCTCCAGATTATGTCACTGGGCGTTCGTCAAATTATATTGGCAATCATGACTCTACATTGTATGATCAGGATGAAGTTGATGAAATACGCAGAACAGAAACCTATGAGTTTCCGCCTGTCGGACCTCCAATTGGCAAGTATCGTGGGCACGGCAGGAAACGGGCGGCTGTCGTTATGACCAATATCCAGCAAATAATTGCGCCGCAAGAAAGGAATAATGACATCGGCATCATGTCCCGCTCGTCGACAACATCAATGATGGGACAGAATACGGAGAGGGTTCAGGCTATGTGGAAATCGCTCAAGACCAAGCGGAATGAAGTCTATGATCTTCGCGGAAAGATGGGCAAACAGCGTGCTAGATTGCGAGAGCTGAAACGCCACGAAGACGATGCCACCTATAAATTAGTCCGGTTCTTCAAAGAGGCGTCTGGGGTTGATGACGACGATACTCCCACTACTCTTGATGGTCTTGTGGGCAATCTTCAGACGGCTCGCACTGAGTTCCAGCGCGAACAGGAGCTCTATGATGCCAAAGATTTGGAATTGGATTTGTTAGAAGAGAAGATTGCCGAGATTGAAGAGAACTTTTTCAATTTGTTGTATGGAGTGAGCGAAGAGAAACCGGAGGTGTTGCCTGAGCCTACTCAACAAGAAGAAGTTCCCTTCGAACTCGTGGGTATATCTGCCGAAATTCCAGCCATGAATATGCCGGAGCATTATTTGGAATTGGAAGATAAGATTGCTCAGTTCAATATCGACTTTGAGGAACTTCATAATCTTGATGACAACGTGGCCCAGATCAACACAGAGATCAGTCGCAATCGGGTAGTGAACCCCGGATATGTTCCCGATGTATACGATCAAGAAATCATTGACACGTATGCGAATAAGAAAGCCGAATTTCAAACGGCCTTTGAGACCTCGAAAAAGATGTTATTGATCAGATTAAAGACTGTATTGAAGGAGGCTCTATGCCTGACATTACCTTTGTTCCTCACGATATCCTCTTTGTTATGTACGACAAGTTTAAAGTGCATATAGAATCCTGGCTGGAGAATCAAAGCTGTAATACTCAGCACATTGCTACTGATACCCTGATCGATCTCTATAAGCCAGAGTCTGAAGCTGAGGCTGTTAGGATGTTACCATTTCCATTCCTTGCTTCTCGCGAGTGGAATTACCAAGCTCTTGACGAGTTCTTTCCGGCTCCCGAGCTTCCCGAAGGTGCCCCTCACCCTGACAAATGGAACAATGTATTCAAGCTACCTAAGTATGGTGATCTAATCAGTCAGCATGCTCCGGCTACAACGCCGGAAATACGACTCGGCGAAGGCCAGGCAATCGGAAATTGGTATGTTGTCTCATCATGGCTTGAACATCAGTTACGGTCCTCGATTATGCATGCCATCATTCTCGAACGCATGTACAAATGGCGAGCCAAAAGGCTCAATATCAAGCCACTACCCCGCCATCTCTTTGAACGGCGGATTATCCGATGGTGGTACCAAGACGATACCCGGCGGTCCGCTCGCGATGGGAAGATCTATGCGCCCGAGACTCCCCGCTTACAGGCATAGGAAATGGGCCAGCGGAAGAATGGGAGGGGCCAGATGTTCAAGCGTTAGAAGAGTTGGAAGAGGATGATTTAAGTGACGATTACTCAGCACAGACTTCCGGGTCTGTGCCAACACAGGAAAGTGACTCGGTAGGCGGTGGGGCTATGTTGAGCGACGGTGGTGATTGTGATACTAGTGTAAATATAGACGGTGTGAAGAATTAATTCCGGTAGAAATTTGATAGATTTATTTTTGTATTGTATTTAGATAGCTTAGGTTTAGTCATATATCACATCGTTTATTCTTCCATATTAGTACTTTGATGTCTTTCCTATTGTAATTATGAATTCTCTCCCTTAGGAACTTGTTGTCTGTCAACTAAAATTCCAACGGTAATTGAGTCTTTTCTGACGTCAGACATTCATTTAGATCCTAGTTCCTTATAATGAGCGCTAAAGTTCTGTTAAGTATAACTGCTGAACTCTTCGAATTCCAGAAGGCAAATGGCATGTTTTAGCCTTTGAGCACTGGACACCCATCAGGTAGGAAGCAAAGGAAGAATAACCTAGTCTTCCGTGACAGCTAATATGAATGGCGGGACCATGGGCTGATATCTTATGGTCATATCATGGTGAGGAATTGTAGCAAAAGAGGGTGACTTTTTCATGCGTTGGAGTGAAGGATACCCTTATGGATAGCGATTGGGAATCATGAGAAGTGGACAGCCTCAATTGACTAGTAGGAAAGGACGGTGATGGTGGCGAGTGTGGACAGTTGGTCATCTATGCTTTGTAATGCAGGCAAATAAAAGTTGAGTTTTGTAATTTTATACTGAGTGTTCATATGGAAATGGCATTTTTATACAAAAGAAATTATACATTCAATCTACACAAATCCCTACCCTTTTATCATCTTAATCTCTTCATTTCCCCCTCTATACCCGCCATTTTCCCACTCAAGTACCCAGTTTCCACCCCATTCACCTCACACCGTGCCTTCTTCCCTCCCAATAGCCACCAGCATAGCAACCCCACTCCCTCCATCCCATCAACTTGCCCAGACTTATCACCTATCCCCGCCACCCACTATCCATATGTCCCCCCGACGCATCACTCAGCGAGATCTCCTAGCGTCTCGGCCGTAACCACACTGCAGCGCAGCGCAATCCTCCGCTCCTTCCTTCCTGGCTTGTTGCAATAATGTAGTATTTGCGGGGTGCGGGCGGCTTTCTTAGATAATGGGTTGGAACAGTGAATGGGGATGCTGATTGGTTGGGAGTCAGGCAGAATAGAGAAGAAGGAAGCTAGTATGAGTAAGCAAGAATGTTGATCTAACGGTATGATAGCGGCAGTAGAACATCATGCCACTAGAGATCTTGGGGTTATGGTGGGGGTTGTATGGTGGGATTTGGGTACTAGTTGATGGGCGAGTGAACAGCGCAGAGATGCATTTGTACTATGCAGATCCCAACACATATTTGTGACGTATAGACAGATACGTCAAGTTGCCAGCCAACCCACCGGCACCCAATGATTCCATCAAAGCCCTTCCCAGCCAACAGGTCATCTGCCAGCGCATTCCATCTTCGTTCTCCCCGAATTCCTTATATAGATATGCGATAGATATCCTTCCTTTTGTTTATTCAATCTGCCACGTTCGTTCATCTCATCCAACTAACGCACTCCGAGGCCCCTCACTCCATATCCGCATCTGCATCACATCGCATCCCCCCCTTTCCTCTCTTGTCTCATCACCATCACATGCACCTCACCCCCGGACATTCCCAAACCAGCCCGTCCATCACTTCGCCTCTCATCCCATCATCTAATTTCTGTCCACCCGCCCGCTTAAGAACCTGCAGGTCGCGAGTATGTATGGTGGCGTAAATGGAAGGTTGTGATGGTGATGACTGGCTGAATGAGAAGCCTTATTCGGCCATATTACGGCGTTATGGCGGGCCGGTTTGCGGAGGATGGGGGGTTGTTTGAATGGGCGGGTTGCTGTTTTCTAAATGGGGAATGGGGCGGGCGATGTAGAGGAAGGGAAGAGTCGAGGTGGTGAGGGAGGATGGATGGAGAGATCGTTGGATAAACGGGCTAGTGAATCATATTAGACGGTGTATAATGTGGTGTGCTTGCGCTGAAGTAAGTGCATAAGAAACAATAAACAATGGCGTATAATATTCCCGACTAACCACTCAAGGCAAAGCTTTTACAACCTACCATCAGCTAAAGCTTTAATTTTTGCTTTATAGTATTGTCATTACCTTATAATATTATGACCGGTCACTAAAAGATCCCTCTAGACCAAACACCACACCTGATGAACCCAATAGCTCCGTGTAGATAGACTCCATAACACAAATTCACGATATTGATAGCCATTTTCTGATGACCAATCTAGATCGCATCTACCATCCAAAACCACATCTCCAACTTTGTACCACCAAATCTACACTAATGGATCGCTAACTAAGCATGCATATCTTTGTGATACGTGAACTCACGGTGGTGGCACCAGCTGGGGTCATAGCTTGAACCTAGTGCCGTATAAGTGGGGGGCAAAACGGGGAGAAAAAGAAATTTGAATTCTAGCAACGCCTCGTTTCGATCGAGGGACCTCCGGGTTATGAGCCCGGCGCGCTTCCACTGCGCCACGTTGCTGCGTTCCCGCTGCTGGAAGGCAGGTGGGTTCTAGGAAATATATTGAAGGGAATTAAGACATTGGAATGAAGAGTATTGATCTTCAGTGAGATGCGTTAGGCTGTGTCTTGTATAGTTATATTGGATGGTTTTCTACAAAGGCTTTATCAAAATTCAGACAAATCCTTATTCTGGTCTGGTCATGTGATCTTACATGGTTCATAGTGATGTCCTAGTTGTAGATTTGGATCCAGATTCACAATTGGTGAGATTGAAGTCTTTATGTCATCCTGTCGATAGTCTAGAACTCGAGTCTTAACTTATTTGCACTTTTAATTACAAAATTTTGATGAAAATTTTAACTCTCTCGTAGTTCCCAGTTTTGTGTCAGTGTAGTGTGATCATAGTATCTGTTATACACTCCGACGCTATCTGAAAATTTTAAGGATATAACCATTAATCATTACTTGGTATTTGTTATTAATATTTGTAATTTCAAGTAGCACTCAAAACTTCTATATTTAAAGCATAATGATGTTCGAGTGGAGTTTTAAGAATTTAGTCATTTCATATGTTTACAATCAGGGTTGGGGAAAAGACAACCCTATATTGAATGACGTCATCAGAGCATAAAATAGAAGTATCCTAGAAACACTAGCTAAAAGAATAAAGTATTGGCAAACTAGACCATCTTCTGTAGTCCACTGCTATATCAAATAAAAGTTATTCAGCGTAGATCCGCTATTTCAAGCTCTTCACGGTGCATTCTCATGTACCTTGTAGTGCATTCCTTGGCTGCGTCGTAGACTGATCAATTCTTAGGACTATGAATAATTGTTAGTTAGTCATACTCTTTATTCCAATGAGACTCATCTATTCCAAAAGTTTGACTTGATTTACTTTATCTAGATCATTTTCAGCTAGAAGGTTTATAGATTCTTAGCCGACCCGCAAGAATGTCGTCATGGCCATCAGAGATTTTACAGGTGAGCATGTGGGCTTTTGCTAGTATAACAGATCTTAGTCAAGTATTCTGCATAAGAGAGACAATATAAAACAAGCTCTAATGTTTAAGATTATGCTTCTCGGAAGCTTTTGTAGCGGATAAGCTAAGAGTGACTTTCATAGGTTAACGATCTCCTGTCATTAGCCGGATGTTAAACGCCTTTTGTGAATCGGGATTGAATTTCTAATATTGAGCGATGTAAATAAAAATGATTACTAACATATTCTTAGATATAATACGCAATTATCTCAGCCTGATGACATTATGCTTGTCCCGAAACAACTGGCCAACATCGCCTTAGTTCCATCTCCATTACCAACATACACACCCAGCCCTCTAGAGCACCAACCTTCAGCCTGAAGCTTTAAACCCTAGAAATATCAGCAGTTAAACCTATCATTGCGCTATTTGACTAGAAGCAAGTAGACAACTTTCCCAATGTTACTATGTACCAAAAGCATTGACAGGTCGTGCTTCCAACCTGGGCGTCACAGTGAATAGACAGCTGGTGGATAAAGGTTTTATTGCCCTTACAGCTTGGGCTTTGTGTCTTGTGTGTGACAGCCGGATGGCTACGGGAAAGATAAAAGGGTAAAGGGTGTCAAGTAAGTGAAGTGTGGCATCATCTTAGAAGATAATGAGATGATGAGATTGGGGGTTGTTGGGCAGTTGA
The DNA here is from genome assembly GCA_023677585.1 of Meredithiella fracta. Taxonomy (NCBI): domain Eukaryota; kingdom Fungi; phylum Ascomycota; class Sordariomycetes; order Microascales; family Ceratocystidaceae; genus Meredithiella; species Meredithiella fracta. Next base: position 1,631,075 of record JAGXCV010000005.1, read on the forward strand.
GGAGTGGTGATTGGTTTAAAGATATGGTCCTTGTAGCATATTACTCAAGTTAGCTATAATTTCCTAGCTGATAGCAATATCCGTCTCAGATCTCGGAGTGCAGATTATTTTCTCAATACTACACCAAAATATTCGCCTCTGTGACTCTTCCTCTCATCGAACCCACTACCCCATCTTCCCTATATGCCGACAAATTCCTATTTTTATCCACCCACTTCCATTTATCTTCACCTACTTACTTTCCCCACATCCATAATATCAACCTGCTTCATGTACCCACAACCAAGTGCGCCTGAGCTCCAAGTCCCGTCTCAACCACAACACACGATACCCTCAATCCCAACAGCGGGGGCCATTCCCCATCACTCCAGGATTATTTGACGGATTGTAATAGTGGGATATGCCAGTACTCTTTGCTAGGAGCATTTCCAAATTGTCACGGTCCACTCCAGAGAGTTTCTCCGTATGGCTTTTGGGCCTAAAGTGTATTCCTGTGGGAAACAGCGCTTCTGGGGTTGAGGGGATCCATATTAATTGAGGTAAGAATCTAGGTCTTTTTATTAGCCGTTAAGACTGAAATAGTGGAACACTTTCCATGAAGTACATAACATGATCTTGGCGTTTTCGATTTCAGATTCACAGGTCTCTTCCTAGTGCAGATACTCTGGCCTCACATCAACTGACATAACGACATTTATCAAGTCTGCTCTTGACAGCAACAAAGACTGCATATAACAATATAAACACCCATTCCTTGACCGTTATCAAATCCCTTTGGGCCCTCTATGCTACCAAACAACACAACATTTACAAGTCGTTATTCCCGGGGCAGGTAAATTCCTCTCCATGTTGCATTCGAATTCCCAAATCATCATACTGAAGTCCCACAACCCCGTCAAATTGGCACCCATCCGCCTTCTTCCAATGCAGCCAATATCATTCCATTTGAAATGACGCCCCCCACTCATGAGCCACGATAAACCCCATGATCTACAGAATATATTGAGTATGAGATTAAAGTGCGTGGCATGTAGCGGATGGTTTCATGCCATTGGGCAGCAATATATACGGGTTGTTGATATTCAATAGAAAATTATAAAATTGGTTGAATAATTGTGTTTCTTTTTGTGGGGGCGTGTTATCAGATCTGATGGATGTTATTTCCAAGATCCTGGTCTCATTTAAGGATAGACGGGACAAGTATACAACTGGAAGGGGATATTCTGGAATGCAGAAGGGGCAAAAGTTCAATGAATCATGCGCCCTACCGATGGGATCGCGCAACTGACGATAATTAAGGGATGCGTCTTCCGTGATTTCACTTTTTTGGATTCGGCGATTAACGGAAAACGAACGGTTATCGTTTTCCCCGAGTAAAGTTTAACCGAAGTCAGAGGTTTAGCGGCTTTAGGCTTATCAGATGAGAAATTTACCTTAATCAGATTGATAAGATCACCACCCATCTCCAATAACCACAAGCCAACTTCCAAACATACCAACTATTTTAATGATCGCCAAGGATCCCCTATTCCCAAGAAACTAATTATCCCGACGGTACATTAGCCAAATAAAATTCGTAATAGTTCTACAACGCTAGTTAGTGATTAGACTGTGTACCTGAACAGACAGTGCTGAGTGGCGGTTGTGCATACTGATTATAACAAAATCTAGCGTCGGATGAGCGTTTGGTTCTATGGGTGGGCCCGGGGGAATGGGAAGATGAAAGTCCATGCAATCTGATAATGGGTGCCGATTTCGTGAGGTTGGGTTAGAGACGATGGATGGCTGGGGAAAGTCCAGGATGGGAATCAGGTTTTCCTATTTTGTGCAAGGCGACTTACACGATGTTGAAGAGAACGGGATGTTTGTTCGAGGAGCAATCTGTGGAAGATAATGTTTTTATGATGATTAGTCGCAAGATATTTCATTGTAGGTGACATCAACTTAACAATAACTTCTAGGAAATATCACAATTTTACTATCACCCACCCATCACAGTCATCCGCTTGGGAATTATCCACTTTCCTTCCAAATCTCGCCTTCGGGTAACGGGATGGGACAGAAGGGGCTCGTGTTCGGATTTCCGTGATGCAGGAAACAGGGAGAGTCACAGAGATATTCTCATCAATAAGGCACAGATATTGATAATCCTGCAGATTACGGCAATCTCTCAGGGTCGGAAATATATCTGGCGGGAAATGGCAGAAATAGGTCATTTTGAGAGATTGTGTTTGGGCCGAGACATATGTGAGCTGTGGGTTTCCATGGTGAGGGATGGGACGAGACCGTGATACATCTAGCGGCAGATGAGAGGACGGTATTCACAAAATCACAACTAATCGAATAAAGACAATTTTCAAATACGACTTCAGAATACCAAGGCTCAATTTGATTCCTGCCTTACCAATTAATCCCACATCCACATCTTCCCGTCTTGTCTCAAACATTTCGATTCAGTCCCTCCGCCCTTAAGATAAGCAAAGTTCACAAATTGACTGATATATTCATACAATTACATTTCCCATTCGCCCAGCTCCCTTCGCCTTCGCAGACCGAGGTTAAACTGTCCTTTGTTACAGAGTCTGGCACATAATCGGCTCAATTCGTTGAGATTTCCATTCCCATTGGGCATGTTGCATAGTCACTGATGGAAAGCCTCCGGTTATTTAGAAATATTCCTTTGTCTGCAGGACAATCGTGACTAGTCGCATGTTATCAGCAAAACGCCCAATCACATTCCTGATTGGAGAATATGGGGAGTCGAGGGGAGTTGAGGGATATTTGTGGCCCGAAAGCCATCGGCGAATGACTAACCGATTGATTAGGGTTATGTTAGGTCGGCGATCTGATGGTGAGGAAGCAGTATTTTTATGAGACTTTTGAACAATTTTAATGTATGGATTCCCTACTTGTCCTCGGCAAAATACTTACTCGATCACATGAACACGCTGTGTTATACCAATCTGATAAGAACCATCTAATCAATCAAATCACTCATTCCCAACAATTACTCATCCACTCATCACCCAGGATACTTTCTAGCCTCCTACTATCGACAAAAAGAAGAAAAGAAAAAAAGAATAAATATCGCCATCAGGAATATTCATCCTCGTCAAATCCGCCATCTGATATAAACCCTAGGAAGTTGCCACCAGACTTTGCCCAAGTAATCACTATTACTTTGTTGAAAACAGACTCTAGTTTCCTCACCCTCCTGTAATCGGCGTCGTCCGGGGAATTGATGCACTAAAGAGATAAAACCTGGAGAAACAAATACTAGAGGATTTGGGTGATGGTAGGGTGCATGGGTTGGGATGGCAACATCTGTGAATCTTGGTAGTGGGGTTTGGTGACGATGAACATCATCACGGGTTTTATATAGGAGTTTGATATGAGGATCTGGCTTCTTTATTGCTTCAAACCCTCTTTTAATTCAGAAACGAACTGGGCATACGCATGACCTGAAGCCAAGATACTGCGCCTAAACCCACACACAATAACCGCGCAATCCTATTCAAGCTCCCGTTCATCCCACGCCTCACAATGGCCATAATCAAGTCATAATACAGGCCTCGAACACCCCTCTCTTCCAAAATCACCACCAGGCGTCGTCATCCACCCGCGTTCCAATACACATCCATGTGCTTTCCCCAACTGTCTGATATCATGGCTTCTCCTTTATAATCCCCCAATTGTAATTATACCAACGATTACCAAGCGCCGCAAGTTGTGAGGGACATGAATCTCAAACATGGAGAGCCGCATCCGCGGGCTAAACACACTTAATTTCTAGGCTCTCAAATTGGTTTTCATGAGGTTTGTTCTAGGAAACAGATCATTGGCCAATATGGTACGGGACACGGATGACAATCAAGACAAGTTAATGATCTTGGGAATTCTAGACTTCAGTAGGGGATCAAGTACCGCGACGTGGGGTGGTCCTGTCGGTTTGGATTGGGCATTCAGATGGGTGGGGGTCTTAAGCTTTGTTGAGTATACCTCCCACATGCCAGTCTTACTCACATAACCAATCTGACATAATTCTCACTAATTCTTGCTAAGAGTTGCCGAATCCCGCATTCATCCGTTGCATTCCCCGATAAAATCATAAAAAAATCTAACATACTGCAATTCAATTTCTTGCCAACTTGCAGCACTTGTCATCGCGCAGTCTGCATTTCCTTGGATTACTATAACTCTTACAAATTTAATGTGAACTTGACATATTTCCCAGGGGTCTTTCGATCTCTTTAGACATCGATAGAAACAGTACATCACATTCCTTAGTAATGATTATCACAACAACACTAAGAGTCTCCCTGTACTCTCTCTCCACTCTTCCTTGTTTACATAGATTGATAACATCGATCTGATTTATAAGGAGTCCACCCTTCCGTCGCTTTCCCTTTCGACCGTCTAGTTACTTTCCGTCTCATTCAATCCAATTCTCAAAAGGGAAATAATATACATTAACGCCATCATCATACTAGCTTTTTTCTGCAATTGTCAGTGTGCCTCCCCTGCCTTTTTTCCCTTTTGCAACGACGGAGACAACCGTACTTTCTTATTTCGTCATTGTTGGGGTCAACACGGGGAAAAAATCAAACCAAAATAATTTTTTCCATGTTTTGCCTACAAATTTATCCCTTCTTTTAGATCTGATAAACCACACATTATCACCACCATAATTTCTTATCTTCTACAAAATACCACATAAACTACTACATTTTGACTCGATGCACCCGTCGCTTCATCGCCTAGTAAGCATCGCCCTCTCTCACTCATATGATTAGTTTACACACAAAGCGCATCGCCGACTCAGCCCAAGCCCATCTGCTACACTTTTCTCTGCCCATCAAAAACGACGCTTGGCCCCTAGTTCAATTGACACCTATCCTATTCCTTATTGGGGATATTTTGAATCCTGCGCTAGCCTTCTGTGAATAGAGTTTGCCATCGTAAACGCAATTAAGACGTTTCTTCACTCCTTTGGACTCTTCGCACCTGAAAATGTTGACTACAAGCCCGTTTTAAATACACAAGGCATCCTCTCCTACTACTTGCCTCCGATCTGGACTCCTCTCCTCGATACTTTGGTTCGGCATTCTTCACTCGAGATCTTTGTTGTCTTGATCCAGTCTCATTGAATTGATTTTCTGGACCTTAAAAACAGTCTTTCATTCTTGTTATTATTCCTGCGTTTAGCGTTTGCTTCTTTTATCTTTCCGTCTTTATTTGGTATTCTCGATTGCTACAACTCATCCCGATTTACTCTCAAAGACAAACGATAGCCACGACAAAGCACAAACAACCTACCTACCTCCTGGTCCCTCCTTCCACCTGGCAGCCTACCTTTTCTCATCCACAATGCCCGTCATCAGTTCCGACAATGTCTTGGCGGCTGCCAAGTCTAAAAGTTGCTGCGTTCCCAAGGAGCCCATTGAGTCTTCTGCCCCCTCGCTTACATATAGCGATGATTCCGAGGTCGACGAAGACCCGATTCCTGCTCCTCGAGCCCGACGGGCATCTACCCATCTGATTTCCCAGAGTGATGCTGATGTCGAGCGCATTACTGGTCAGACCATTCCCCAACTTGTTTCCAAGTGTTGCGGTGGTGGCTGCTGTAGTACCAGGAACACTGTTCCTATTCCTGAGTCTGAGTCTGAGTCTGAGCACATCGAGCTTCCTGATAATGATGCTTACCGGTCTCTTGCTTTGAGAATTGACAATATCCCAACTCAGCTCCACGGTATTCCAGACCTTCCTGAGGACAACGTTTCTCTTCTTCCTCTTCCCAAGAACAGTGCCTCGATCCCCAAACTCCAAGCTTCCAAGTCTGGCGTCACTGTTTCTACTTCTGCTCCTACCCAGTCTTCCGTCATGCCTGTCGCTCCCATTGAGACCATTTCCGGGTCTAAGACTGTCTTCACCTCTATTGGCCCTCTTGATACTCCTGCCGAGATGATTGCTGCCATCAACTCCATCGACGTTGCCCCTCACTATCAACGGTCTCTACCCAGGCCATTGAGTCTATTCAGACCTCCACTTCTACCACAGAGTCTACCCTTATGGATCTTGAAGACCTAGACACTTCTATTCAACCCCCCAGCTTTGTCCAACCCCACCCGCCTTACCACGTTTTTCCCGCCAAACTTCACAGCGCTCGCGAGCTCACCAACTTTGGTGCTGAGAAGAGGACCTACCATTTTGACATTGACGTCACTGACTACCCTAGCGAGGGTGGTGTCGACTTCCGTGTCGGTGGTGCTATTGGAGTCATGGCTCCTAATGATGACGTTATTGTCGAGGAGCTCATGGACCTCCTTTACATTCCCTATGCTCTACGCGACAAGCCCGTCCTCTTGAAGACCAACAATGGTCGTTGGCCCACCGTCTGGGGTGATGAGAAGCCCAGAGAACTTGTCACTACTCGCCGTGATCTACTCACTTGGTGTACTGACATCCAGTCCAATCCCCACCAAGCCCATGCTCCGCCTGATGGCCGAGTATGCCGATAGTCCCACCGAGAAGAATATTCTCGAATACCTTTGCTCTGACGAGGGCCAAGGTACCTTCTGCAACTTCCGTACCGGTCCCCACGTCACCGTCTCCCAAATCCTCGAGGCCTTCCCCTCATCACACGTTCCCCTCGCGAGGCTCTTTTCTGTTCTCCAGCCCCTCATGCCCCGCTTTTACTCTCTCTCCAACGACCCCCATGAGTCTTTCGTCGTCACCAAGTGCGGAAAGGAGACTCGTCGTCTCGTTGAGATTGCTGTGACCGTCCACGAAGCCCACGACTGGAAGCGCGGCGTGCGCACTGGTGTCGGCTCTGGCTTCTTTGAGCGCCAGGCCCGCAAATATCTGGATATGGTTAAGACTGGGAATCCCGACCCCGTCATCCATATCCCCATGTTCAAGGGTCTCATGCAGAACCCCTTGGCCAAAAGTTCGTTTCGGATGGTCCCATGCTGCTTATTGGCGCCGGTGTTGGTATTGCTCCTTTCCGCGGGTTCGTTCAGCGTCGTTTGAAGACGGCAAACTGCGCGAATAAGGTGTGGGTGCTTCAAGGTATCCGGGACTCTCTGGTTGATGAAATTTACAGCGGCGAGTGGGGTGTCCATGAGGACGAGGTCAAGAGAATCGTTGAATCAAGACGAGGCACTGGACGCTATGTCCAGGAGGAAGTGAGGGCACAGGCTGACTTGGTTTGGTACATCATCAACGCTATCGATGGCCGAGTTTTTGTCTGTGGTAGCTCACGGGGCATGGGTGAGGGTGTCGAGGAGGCGTTGGTTGAGATTGCAATGAAGAAAGCCAACCTTAACAAGAAACAGGCTCGGGAGTTCTGGGATCTGCGAAAGGAGGCGGGCCAGTATATTGCTGAGACCTGGTGAGAAAGTGTGGGAATAGTGTGAGGAATTTCTTAGTTGAGATAAGTATGAATTTTACCTGAATTTTGAGTTTGTTTTCTTGTTTGGCTGTTAGACTGCAGCACACATGCAGGAATAGCAATTTCAAGTGTCAACACCAATTGGTGCACAATGATTCGCTGGAGGATATCGTTTTCGGTACGCTCTAGTGTAACTATTGCAGTATGAGTGATATCACATTTCCCTTTTTTTTCCGAATTTGGGATTTGACTTCTTTAGGGATAATTTTGACTTGGCGTTTTAGGGTATCTTTTGCGGCTGGCAATATTTTTATGCATAGAAGGGATTTGATGAAAAATGGACACTCGTTGAGTCATTCTGAGCTCTGTTTGGGCCTTATTGCATTTGAATGATATTTTGATGTTGGCTTGATTGGGTGACATTGAGTTTTAGATTTTTATTTTTCACAATACAATTCGAAATATCTGGAATTTCCTGTATCTTAGTGTGTTTTCAGTATACATGTCAAGTTCTATATCACTACTGCTGTTTAGCTGTAGGTCATAGCTATCATTCATAGTATTAGTCATGAGTTTTGCTATAGCCCTTCATTATTTAGATAATAGCTATAGAAGTTGCTGTTGACTAAGCACTACCTATACATTATTCTTATGAAGGTGATAATACTTACCTCTCCTATATCCATTGCGTTATTAAATTAACAATTTTCCAGACTAGGATACCCCGCTTACTCAGCTAATACTCTTTTGGTCTAACCCTTTAGTACTAGGACCTTGCTGTATGTAATCCTAAGTTAATTATCACAATTGCTCTTTTGCAATGATGAGCAGTCCAGAGCCTTGAGTCAAGGCACGTTTTCAAGATTGTCAAAACCATCTATCTGGCTTATGGGAAGATGTGGTATATAGAAAAGCGGAATATCTCCAAATTGTTTATAGTTTAGGAGATTGATAACTTAAAGAATAAAGTAAGAGACCGAGAATATTTTGGGGTGAGATGCCAGCGGGGTGATGAGGGCTTATAACCGGAGGCGATCTGTATGTACGGTATGTTGTATGCTGCATATATACTTATGATGGACCTATCGTTGGCGATTCGCCCTTGGATTCTATCCTTTTGTCAATTTCTAGACCCTGGATGGCTACCGACAAAGTCTGAACAAACTGGACAAATCCACGCATCCAAGCTAAGCAGCACGACCCAAATTTGTTTTCACTCCTGATGCGATGATTCGACATCACGGCCAAAGCACCAAGTGATACTGTACTTACTATAGAATCAGCGGTGGCCCATATGGGCCAACTGATGCGACCATCCCCGTAGTCACTGCTGCGTGGCTTCGCTTTTCTTGTTCGTGACCGCTGGTTCCTAGCTTACTGTGCTTGTATAAATTGTATATAGTTTGCTCTGCTACAGGGTTGGGCTGGACTACCTGGTTCGTAGCCATTATGCCTCCACGGGTATATCGTTGACGAGGGAATCGCAGGAGCAAGTGCAGGAAGTGTAGGACGATGAGGGAGGGAACACCTAGTCAGCGTGGTTCCATTTCGTAGCATGCGCTTGTAAATGCGACATGAATACTAGCTGGATACGGCGCATGGTTACGAATTCATGAGCGAGGGGGTTTGAGTGGTTGTTGGTTATAGTCGGGGTTCTCCTGCGTTGCGTATATCTACGAGAGAGGGTTCGTCGTTAGTTGCGGAATGCCGGCTCAGGTATCACCCAGTTGAACGTAGGTTCCTGCCAGATTGACCGTGGATTTCTCGCATGGTCTCGGACTTGCCGCAGGAGATCAAGAATTACTAATTTGAAGAGTTTTCAAGCGTAAATTCGAAATTTCAATTCTATCTTCTTCATCACTTGCCACCAAGAAAATATTGAATCCCTGAGTTTTTCACCAACAACACTGCAGTTTAACGTTGATTATCAGATCTAAGAATTCACTACACCGCACCAGTCATCATCTCTTTTCAGGGCCCCCTTTCCCATAGCTGATATAGGAGACTTGCAGCACCACTTTTCCTCCTACCACTTAGTTGCCATCGCTATCCCTATCTCCAAACACCCGCTTCGTCAAACGACAGCCTTTTAAGAGTTCCGTCAACCCCTCCCGAACCTCTTTTGCCGTTGGACCCATCATCGGGAACTTTTACTAGCTGGCCAACACATTAATTACCGACTACCAACGCCCGGCTATCTCGCTCTGCCTGAGGATACTTATCACATTATGGCCACCGTTGTTTATGACCGAGAGCTGACGAAAGCTGATCGGTTATTATTGAAGAATCTTGAGGAGGATATTTTAGAGGTTACTCAGGGTAGCTCTTCGGGTACCGAGTCGCCTGGCAGTGAGAAGAGTGGGCTTTGCAAGAGTCAAAATGACGAGGACTTTTGCTTGATTGAAAAGACGGATCCTTAAAGTTCGCAAGATCCATAAGTCAGCGATAGGTGAGTTCTATCATATATCATCATCCATGGGTGGATGCGAGGATTCCATAATGCGGTCAAGTCATCATGTTCATCTGTCACTTTTTTCCCGTTACCGTTTAGGTCATGGGACAACTAAATGTGGTCTTTTATATGGCCTTGATTTGACAGTTTATCTGCATTCCCACCCTCCTCCAACTTGCCGCTGTCAAGCCACCCTCCTCCAACTTTGCGTCAAGCGCACTAAACATCAGAGACTTCAAGTCTGACAGCGGGAAGCAAAATCCCAAATCCTCATCCCGAACTCGAGTTCTCCGTCCCAGAGCCAATTCCCCAACTGCCGAGTCCTACCATGTCTAGTCAAAATAGCGACCTACATCTGGACGCCAAGTGCTGCCATCTCTTTATTAAGCCATTCACCTATGGACTCTTCCCATGCATCAACGTCAGGATCCTCGAGTTTTGGTCAGATACTTCTCGTATAATGCCGCTGATTTACTGACATATTCCGGACCTACTAGACCGCGACCAAGAGCTGATTGAGCACTTGACTGCGCTAAATGATCCGACGGATCCGCGCTTTGAGCCTACGGTATTTAACAGTGTAGATCTGGATCAGATTAAGCTTCCTCGCTTCCTGAACGAATGGGTGCTGCTTCCGTACATTCGGCTGGCACAATGCGCCGTGCGCACCCCAACTGACGCTGTGATGTTTACACATCTGCTGTTGTACTTCACGACATCAGTCCCAAGCGCCATCTATCTGTACTACAACTTTAGAGTATGGCATGGTATCCTCCATTCGTTGATGCAGTTCAGCTACGTTGGATCATACACCCTCATGATGCACCAGCACATCCATATGCGTGGGATCCTACATCGTTACCTGGGAATCTTTGATGCTGTGTTTCCGTACATCACCAATTTACTGATGGGCCACACCTGGAACTCGTACTACTACCATCATGTCAAGCACCACCACATCGAGGGCAACGGCCCATACGACTTGTCGTCGACGCTTCGCTACCAACGTGATGAGATTTGGGAGTTCCTGCATTATGTTGGGCGCTTTTTCTTTTTAATTTGGGTGGATTTGCCAATGTATTTTGTTGGCAAGGGGCGCTATATTATGGCGGCGAAGACGGCATTTTGGGAGTGGGGGTCGTATGTATTTTATGCTTTCATGTACCGGATTGATGCGGGGGCTACGGTTTTTGTTTTTTTACTGCCTTTGCTATTGATGCGCTTGGGTTTGATGGTAGGAAATTGGGGACAACATGCTTTTGTTGATCACGAGGAGCCCGATTCCGACTTCAGATCTAGCATCACTCTCATTGATGTTCCTGTACGTATATTCTCAGACTTCTCATTGTGTGGACATCTCACTAATATGATTACAGAGTAATCGTCACTGCTTCAACGATGGCTACCATACCTCTCACCATTTGAACCCTCTCCGCCACTGGCGCGAGCACCCCGTTTCCTTCCTTAAAGCCAAAGAAACCTACTCCTCTCAGAACGCCCTTGTTTTCCACAACATTGACTACCTCATGATCACTGTTCGACTGATGATGAAAGACTACGACACGCTCGCTAAGTGCTTAATCCCTATTGGCGATCAAATCCACATGACGATGGATGAGCGTAAGGCGTTGTTGAAGAGCCATACCAAGAGATTCAGTGAGGAAGAGATTGCCCAGAAGTTTGGCGCGCCGCTGAAGAAATAGACGGAACGGTTGGATTGGTGACGGTGGTGATGCTTTGCAGACGATGTGAATCGACTGATACCTTACCTTGCTTAGGTATATAGATTTGGCAGGAAATAGGAAAATTATAGAGAAAAACAATTAATGATAGAGATTAATACATAGGATTGAAAAATACTAGAGGTTTCACGTAATCTTGGAATACTATGGAGTGACAATAGAGATGTCTCAGAAAGTTCATGATGTCGACGGAGAACCCCCATTTCAAGGATTATATAAGCCAGAATGACCTTATGCAAGGACATTTAGTAGCAATTATCACCAGACCATCAAATAATATCTACCTGTCTATTAACTCCACTTATACTTGCTTACCTGCCACAATCAACACTTGCAACTACTATAACCACTATAACCATCATCATTTCCTTCAAAGTAAAAACCCTCGACCACCTAAGTCCTTACCGTCCGCCACATTCCCACAACCCTCAACTTCTACACCACCCACCTCAAAATGTGCCCTATAGCCTTCACGCCTGCATCCAAACCTAATTCCCCCTCCCGCTATGCCCTCTTATTCGGGTCGCAAAAAATCAATCTCCATGAAGTCGAGAGGGAATTTGAACCGAAGGCAATGAAGGCCGGGGCCTGGGACGGCAGATTTGTGCTTTAAGGTGGAGGCGGAGGATGGGGGGTTAGAAGGGGTTAATCGGGGGTTAGCAAAGGAAGATGCTGAGGTTGTGGAGGAAGTTGTGGGGAGGAGTGAGGCGAGGGGGAGGATTAAGAGTGTTTATGTTCGAGATCCGGATGGGAATTTGATAGAATGAGTTGATGGGGATTGTTGTTATATGAGGGGTGATGCTAACGTGGATTGATAGGTTATCTGAGTATAAGAAGTGAGAACAGATTACATGCCGAGGAAATTCGAGAATTTTCACTAAAAACAATTCGAATTATAAAAATAATACATCAAGGAACAATAACAATTAAGAAGATAACCATTCCAATAATCTCTACCCTCCTTTATCACCACACTCCCTCGTTCTCTAATTTGCCAGCAACTTCTCCACCGCCCACGTCACAGAAAAATTCCTCAAATCTGAATACTGCTGCCCAACCCCACAAACAACACCGGCACATTTGTTGCATGTACCAAACTCACTAACGTCCCTACCATATCCCCCACCGTATCACACTTCGAAATAATAAACCCATCCAGCGTCCTTGCCTGACCAAACGCTGCGTTAAAGTTGCGCGCTTGAGCCACCGAGTCCGTGCCGACTAGCGCCTCGCCGACCATCAGGATCTTGTCAGGGTTGGCGAACTTTGCGAATTTTTCGAGAGAGGACATGAGGCGTTGGTCGTTGTGGCGGCGGCCGGCAGTGTCAATAAGGACAACGTCAAAGCCCTCCTGGGCAGCGTGCGCCACAGCATCCTTAGCGACGGCGGCAGCGTCTTTACCGTACCCCTTCTGATAAAGCTCGACGTCACCGCCGCCCTCACGGGTAGTAAGTTCCTTCAGGTTACGAACGTGAACGGCGAGTTGTTCGACGGCACCGGAACGGAAGGTGTCGCCGGCGGCGATGAGCACTTTGTATTTGTTTTGAAGGAGGAAGAAGCAAATTTTAGAAAGATTGGTGGACTTGCCGACACCGTTGACGCCAACGATTGAGATGACGTAGGGGCGGGCTTTGCGCAGGGAGGTGACTGGGGGAGAAGTGATACCGTTGATCTCACGGAGGAGATCCAAAGACGACGTCGGGGTGAGCATCTTGGTTAGGGAAGCTTCCATGGCGACTTTGATGCGAGATTGGATGCTTTCCCAGTTGCCAGTCTTGGTGCCCATAAGCTCTTCCTCGACACCTTCACAAAGACGGATGGCAGCTTCGCGGGCGACGTTCTTCTTAAGGAGGTGCTCCTCCATTCCTTTCATGGCCTTGTCCAGATCTTGCTTGGTCATCGTCTTGCCACCAACGACGTTCCGGAACATGCCTTTTAGGGTCGAAAGGCCAGTACCGACGAGACCAGATGTCTGAGCCGCTGCGGCATCAGCCTCAGACTTCTTGGCTTTTTGCGCAGCTGATAGGATGCCGTGGACTTCGTCGCCGAGATCACGAAGGACAAACTCGCCCTTGGTAGTGGTCTTACCCCAAGTAGAGGCGTCGGGGTTCTCAAGATTGGCCGAAGAACCCAAGGCTTCCCCGGAGTTAACTGAGTAGTCAAGTTGGATATCACCATCCTCTTCCATAGCCATACCGTCCGCGTCCCACTTACGGCCCTTCTTGACAGCCTTCAGGCTCGCTTTTTTTTTGCGTGTGGATGTTGAGGACTCATTTCCAGAAGCAGGCCCTTGGTGTTGCGCCTTGCGTTGTCTGCGCGACAGTTTACCACCAGGACCGGCTAGAGCAGTTACAGCAATGCTAGTTTGGGGCGCATGAGGGGTGATGGGGCGAGAAGACGCCGAATCGTCTATGTCGGTCTCATCGGGGGCGATAACTTTACTTGAGGTCGTGATAATCCGGTCAAGATCTTCGAGCTCCAGTATTTGTTGGTCAAAATATTTGTCGAAGCCTTTGCAAGGAACAATGGTGGTGTGGGGGCGCTTGAGAGCGTTGTCGTATAGGCTGACAAAGAGGGTGTTGATGTTGTCGACAAGCTCGTCAACCCATGGGAGGTGGAGGGCACTTCTATAAACAGCCTGTATCGGAGTTAGCGGGGAAGCTTTATCTTAGCGCAAGCCTGTGAGGACTTACAACAAAGATGACACCAAGCTCTTTTACCAATGACCACTTAACGGTGTGGTGCTCGCTCCTGTAAAGGTAGTTGGTCTTTGCCGAGCCTGTGTCGATCTTGGCGCTGGAAACCTTGTCTTCAATGAAGATATCTGTGATAAAACCGTTGACGATGGAAGGGCTGATTTTGGTGAAGGTGCGCTGCCAGAGCACGACACCGGCAGTTGTCACAATTTCAAATGAGTCAAGCATTGTGTGTATATTGTGTAGAGATGTCAGATTAAGAGATGGTGATGGTTTCGTGGGGTTATTTGACAGTATGTAAATCGGAGGGGCGTAGCTAGGGTCAAGTCGCTGGGTGATCGGCGCAAGTGTTGATCGGAGCTGAGATGATGCGGCGAGAGATTGTTGAGTTTGTTATGTGAGAAATAAATTCAGCTATTATATGAAATCGAATGTTGATTTGTAAATTGAGTGTCTTAGACAAATGTAAATTTGGATATTAATGACGATGTCAATGTCAAATGTGTAGTCACAGCAATGATGCAAGTAATCAATCGATCCAAGTGAAGCCAGAGTAAATTATCCACTGACGCTGCGTAATAGGATATCAATTTAATTGAGCAATAAAGACTAGAAAGGAGTTCAATTATGAAGGAAACAGAAGTAGGCAAATGAGAGGTCGATAATGTTGGTTTTATCTTCGAGTATAGCTAGGAGTAATAATGAGCGTTTTACTCAGGCCATCATATTTAATTGAAGCTAACTTGGCCTTGTCACTAGACGAACTTAAGAGAATCGCAGAGTAGAAGCTGATAAACTACTATTCTAAGCTCTCATTGGCTCGATAAGAAACTTTACGAACTGCTAGTAGTCCTATGCGCATGTTGTCATTCAAAATGACGAGGATGTATTGTCATTATGACAATTGTAACTCTAGATCCTTCTGGCTTTTAGAAATTTGGTTTAGGCTATTTTTACAATAGTGCTCTTCTGTTGTAAAAGAGTATGAATGCGAATCATTAGTTGAAGCTGGATGGAGTAGACGATCTGATAAGGATTACACCTTTGTTGTATTGACGTACCTCATTTAATTACTTGCCAGCTGGTATGAAAGCTATGACAGCTGACAAGACCGAGACGAACAGCAGCTTGGGCTGACAGAGTGAAGCTGGCATCTACTGAAGAGTATATCAACACGAAGTTTGAATATTCGGAACACAGCCTAGTGTAGCTCAATCGCTAAACCAATCCTACCTCATCATATCATCCTTTTAACTAATTGATTCAACTCCTAGTTTATCTAATCCAACTCACCTATATCAATTTATCTTACCCTCAACTTTGATCACTCACCCCGCCGCGTTTATCCCCCAGATCGACCCCTCCACTCACCACAACCATCATGATGCAGCGTCCTTCTTACGGACAGTCTCCTCCCCTTCACCACCCCGTCCCCCAGCATGTATCAACAGTCCCCCAACTCCGCTCCCCTTCCCCGCTCTCCAACTCCCAACCACAAGCCCACCCGGGCACCGCTGGCTACGGAAACCCGTACCACTCGACGACCCCCGGAATGCAGCAGCAACAAGCCAACAACACCAACATGTTCGGTAACTACGGGCAATTTCTGAACGATCCAACGGCTCAGGTTGCGGCGCAGTTTGGCCAGACGGCGTTCAGGCATGGCCAGGAGTATTTCAGCCAAAATGCGAGTAGGTGGATTAGCCCGGCGGCGATCAAGCCGTACTTCAATGTTACCAACTCATATGTTGCAAAGAAATTGTTTTTGGTTTTGTGTCCGTGGAGACATGGCTCTTGGGTACGCAAGTCGGTGCATAACAATGGGGCAACTAGTGGTGAGGTTGGGTACTTTCCTCCGCGGGATGACATCAACAGTCCTGACATGTACATTCCCGGTATGTATCACATAACTTCGTCCCCATCCAAAAGCATATCAAACTAATTGTCTATTAGTCATGGCGATCGTGACCTACGTTCTCCTTGCGACTCTCATCGCCGGTCTCCGCGGCGAGTTCCAGCCCGAAGTTCTTGGTACCACGGCTACCTATGCGATCGCTCTCATCCTCGCTGAACTCGCTATTTTATACGTTGGAGCGTATCTTGTTTCTGTTCACAACAAGAGCCAATTCCTGGATCTCTGCGCCTACTCTGGATACAAGTTTGTCGGTGTCATTGTCACTGTTGCCATTGCCGAGATTCTGAATAGCGGTCAGGGGACCGGCGGTCTTTTCGGTTGGGGTATTTTCCTCTACACTTTTGCTGCCAATGCTTTGTTTCTGGTAAGTTCAGAGCCTCAATTTTTCCGCCTTGTCTCCATACGTCATACTAATCCAAAACATAGATGCGGTCTCTCAAGTACGTCCTTCTGCCTGAGAGCGGTGGTGCCCCAGTGAGTCGCAAGCAGAAGAACCAGCGGACTCAATTCCTCTTTATCTACTCTTATGTTGTCCAGTTCGTCTTCATGTGGCTCCTGAGCCGCCCGTAGGTGGCTCATGGGTTGTTTTGGATTTTAGTAATGAAAACTTAGCATTAGACGTGCCTTCCGGGATGTATGTAAAAGGCCAGTCGTTAGTAGCGTATTTTAATGTAATAATAATAGAACAAAAACATTTGAAACTATTTTTCTTTCTCTTTCTTGCTCACATTGTCGTGGGTGATCATGGTTATAATAATGTTCTTGAAACTGTTGTTCGTGGGGTTGTATAACCCTATTCATTCTTTCCTAACATAATCGAACTAATCCCTACTTTGCCTACCTTCTTCTATTTACTAGACTAACCAGCTTTTGAGACGTCAATCGTTAAATGATGATTCGTTCATAACTCATCAATCTTACAAAACGGTAACATCATCTCATCTCGAATAAAACTTAACAGTTTTATCTCATTTCTGCTTTTTCAATTCACCACATTAGATAGCTAAGTTATTTTTGAACTTCTATAAATGCCGTACAAAATGGCAATTCCGGTGATCGCAAAGGTCACGGCTCAAGCCACCATCATCAGCGCCTTTTCCAACATTTTGTCCCAATTCATCACGGCTTCGCAAAACAGCCAGCCCTTCGAAATCAACTGGGTGCCTGTATTCCAGTTTGTCATTTTCTCAATTCTGAATACACCGCCGAACTTCCTTTGGTAAGCCCACATGATGATGGCCATGTTATTGTTGGCTATCGGCGCAAATTGAAGTGAAATTATTAACAATCTAACAGGCAAAGCTGGCTCGAGGAGTCATGGCCGTCATCAACGGCGCCTAAAATAGAATCGAAGAAGAAAGACGAGAAACCTAAGGAGAAAAATCGATATATTTCTCCTTTGAACAAACGCAATACCCTTATCAAATTCCTCCTCGACCAAACCCTCGGCGCCACCATCAACACACTCCTCTTCTCCCTTACAATGGGTGCCCTCCAATCTTCCATGACCCTGCACCCCTCTGAGTCCATCGCCCCCATTTCGCCCGGCACAAGCATCGCCTTCCTGCTCAGTGGTCGTGGCGTTGATGCCATGAGAGTCGATTGGGTTGCGTTGTGGGGGCAGGCCCAGAGTGAATTTTGGGGAATCATGAAAGCGGGGTGGGTGTTGTGGCCGTGGGTTAGCTTGGTGAACTTTTCGGTGCTGAAAAGTGTGGAGATGAGGAATTTGATGGGAATTTGGCGGGGGTGGGGTGGGGGTTTATATGAGTTTGGTGGCAGCGGGAAGCAGTAGGGTGGCACGGGGAAGCGATGGGATGGGATGTCACAGTATAGAAGAGTGGTTGGAAAGGCAAATTTAGAGGCCGGGAGGTTGTGGCGATGAGTTATCGAATAGCCCGATGCGGTTGATTGTGTTTGAGGAAATCTTGGATGCTCTGATTTGCTTTGGGGACCAAAGACGCTAAAGATGATGTCTAGGGATCTAAGATGGACTTTTAGATTGTTGACATTTGAGGTTTTGAATAGTTTATTATACTTATTAACAATCCATTCTTTTTATCATTCTTACGTTTGACATCTATTACTTTAATGGCTTAGCCTTATGGAAACGTTGACGTATCCACGTATATACATCGTATTTAAACATTATGAGAATCTAAATCGTAGCATTGATATCGATTACTTAGACTTGGCCCATTTATCAAATATCAGGTTGTGGTCAATCCTCAGACTTCTCACAAACTAAGGTTATCTCAGATAAAAGTGATATATTTTGTACTCATTTCATACACACCATGTGCTTTTAGCGTCTAAATGGCCGAAAATCCAAGAGACAGATCAACATGCCTATGTGAACTGCAGTTAGATACTCTGCATGGCGCAGAGAGTCAAGCTGTGTTCCTATGCATAATGATGTTACTGAGCATCATAGCCTATCATATAATTTGATATGAGATAGTGCCAAAAGTGCATCAAAAATCAGCCCAGAATTCGTTAGCAGCGTTGTTCATTCTAGAGTTGAATGACCACAAAAAGAAAAAAATGCAGAGATAAAGGTCCATACGAGAGTCGAACTCGTGTCTTTGGAAGACTTCTGATGTGAGCAATCAAAATCCAACGTCATAACCACTAAACTAATAGACCCACTTCTCGTTGGATCCCAGAGGCGATAGGTAAACCTAAGTAGAGAGTGCATCATTGTTGGTTCAAGTTTTCGAAATTAGCTTCGATACTAGTCATTAACGATCTCGGCATGTTCGGTTCCACACAATATCATCGGAACACGCCAGTGGATACTTAGATATTTAAAAAAAAATCGCAAAGTATAACTGAGGCAAGTATCCACTAATGCATCTCAATTCTGTGATTTAGATCTTTGTGTTATGCTTGATTCCTTTGTCAGTCTTTGTCTGCAGACACAACCCCAATACCCAAAGCAGATCTCACCTACATCTTGTGCCACGGTTCACAAAAATGACCCTTCTAATCCCAAAATAGTAATGTGAATAAACAAAGAAACCTCATCCGTTTCTAGAGACCCCCTTGGCAATTATACTCCCGCCTTACACAAAGTCCAATTCTCTTTTAGACGACTATTGGTACTTTGATCCAACTTCCTTTGACGACGAACGACTGGCAATTAAACACTAATAATGGAGTCTCCCTTTGATTACGCCCTTAAAAGTGAAAAGTATGGTACAAATCAGTCATGGATTCCGCATGTGCGAATTGAATATCAAAGAGGCCGGTGGTATGGTGGCGCTGTTTTGTCGAGATAAATTTATAATTTGTTTAGTTAGAAAAGAGCACGACCCGGTGCTTTCGTCTGACATGGCTAGCGTTGTTAGAATATTCAAATGGAAGTTGGTTCCGGGAATGATAACTAGTTGCTGAGGGTTTCTGGTTTGTCCAACATGGAGACTCAGAGAAAGAATTTTGTTGTTAAATATAGACAACGACCGTCCATATAATAGTTCCACGAAATCTAATCAATTCTACCACCATTCTATTTAACTTCATTGTACTCCAGTATCCAAGATATCAACATCATTATGAATGGCTTCAGACCTTCGTTAAGGCAGGATAGGCTTGAGGTTTCAATCACTGAACCTCTTATACATGCTTTCTGCGACACATGCGACCATATACGTGAGAAATTTAGTAAATCTTGATCAATCTACTACTTCTGGCCTCGAGAAGCTAACCACCCACAACCAGGCGCTACAAACAGATTCACCATTCCCGGTCCCATGTCAATGGGGTTTCTGCGGGCCCCTGCCAATCGTATGCTTCTTCATATCAGCATGCCAAAGCGAAGATTGTTAAATGATGCACTGCTTAAACTTGCTGTAAGTGCTCCAACGATATCTGATTTGAACTCTAATTCACTGAGGAAAACTAACACTAAGATCCCCAGGCACCGACCCTACCTTATGCCCAGCAGTACATGCCCACAGAGCTCTACGATATTATACAAGAACTCTTCCAAGAACGCGAGAAGTGTCGTATCTTTTACACTGAACACCACCATTACTCCTTTCTCTACCAACTAGAATCTATGACTAATGCCGAATTCGAGACTGCCATGCTCTCGACTGGGCGCGATATGATCAAAGTTTTAGACATGCTCAATCCCCAGAGCCTTTTTGCTAAGAACTCATCCAACTATGATCCACTAGACGCCGTCATCCGTGTCTTCGACAAATCAACAAGGGACCCACCCACACGCTTATGCTACTACGAAGATATCCCCGTCGCCATCATCGTAACCAGCGAAACTCAACTGAACGCCATGGTTGACGCGTGCGATCAACAGTACGCAGAAGTTTCTGTAGAGTCTGCAACGGACTTCTGGGTTGGGCCCGAAGAACGTCTCTGTCGTATTGGAAACGTGGACGTTGTGATCGCACTAGTTGATGAAAATCGCCGGCCTCATGCCAAATCGTACTTCCCATCCGCCTATCCTGCTGTTGAGCTCTTCGTCATCCTCGGTACCTGCACCTCTTGGGAATTTTCTACGCCAGATGAAAGGCCGTTTGTGCGCGGTGATGTTATCATGGCCTCGGCTCTTTGCCTTGAGATGCCAGTTCAGTCCACAGAGATGAGCTACCAGCGATTTGCTTCACAAGAGCCTACTTTAGAAATCGCCTCCCGAATTAATATGATAAATCACCATCGTAATATCATGGAATCCGAGTTCAACTACATCATGATGGGCATGAAGGCTCTTTGGTCCAATTCTTACGGACCTTGGAACTTGTACGAAGCTTTTGACAGAGTAGATCACCGTATTTGCATCGAATGCCGCAACAAACCTGGCCCGCAATATCACTGTGCATACATGTGTGTCTACCGCCTCAAAAACGAAGCCTGTGCCGCGATCCATATCGGAGTTCTTGGAATTCCATCCAGAACTACTACAGCTGATCCCGATCATGAAGGCCTAAAACAAAGACTCGCAGTGATCCCTGGGTACAATCGAGACAGTTTGAAGCCAAGTGATATCGTTCCGCGTGAGGACTATATTAGGTGGGTCATGATTAGCGGGGTGGCGGGGTATGGAGAAGATCCTCAAGAGGTGAGGGAGGAAAAGGGATGGGATCAGAAGGCATGTGTAGCAGCAGCAGCGGCAGCTAGGATGTTTTTGGGGAAAGGGGAAGTTTTGAGGGAGTTTAGGAGGGGGAGGCCGGATCCGAATGGACGCGGATTTTGGTAGGAGTTTTGCATAGATTCGGGTTGCCTGGGTTTTGCATTTTTATGGAGTATTTATAAACTAAAGTTTGGGTATGAATTTTGCTTTTGTATAGTGAACTATTGATGGCATTCTTTCTTTACAAATTAAAGGTTTCCTATCTTATAATTTGTGAATTCATGTTTGCAATAAGATTAATTTATTTATATACTCTACCAAATGGGAAGTAACAGGGTTTGCGGGTATCAATATAATTGCGCCACGGTGTGACTGTGCGTAATAACAAAGTAGACACTGTTGTATAGTTGGAACTAACGGTATACCGCACAGTGCACATTTGTGTAAGTCAAAATGCTGGGGATACTAGACTACATCCGTATACGTAAGTTTGATTGCGGAACCACGGTTCTATTAACAGTTCAATGACTTTATATTATCCTAGTATCTATTCAAAATCAAGGGTATTATTATTTACACTTAAGATATTGTTAATTATGCCTAGGCCATAATCTTACTCTATCCTTAAATCCATGACAGTTATTGGCCCTGCCTTGGCCTGTCGAAGGCTCTATAAATATGCAAATTTCCATCTTCATCTTTGTCAATAATGTCGGTTCCACCTAAGCGTCTTTCCTCCTCGGTGATATCATAACCTTCGCCGTTCGGCCCATCCCATTGAGGTGTGGGATGAAAATGATTCATATCGGATTTACACGAGCAGTCCGGGAGGTGGTGATAGGAATAATTGTCTGGGGAAAAGAAGTATCCGTTATCTAGTAAGGCCGTAATTTCGAAGGAGTGTTTGCAGCGGAGGCGGGTGGCTATGGATTGGAGTTCTGGAAGGATGGGCCAGGAGAGGAGGTGAGTGAGTGTCGCATGCGGGTCAAAACTTGATTATTTAGGGTTTTATGAGCTGAATGAGTTAGTGATAGTTGTACCATCAGAGGGGAATGGTGTCTCTTACCGATATCAACATACTGACAGATGTTATGACATAACTCTAATAACCTCAAAATCTCCGAAATCAACGGTGGACAAGGGCCCCCCTCATCCACCACCGGCAAGATATCAAATTGAATCTCAAATATCGCTCGCAGCACCTCATCACTTTCTCCCAACCTCAAAACACTTTGTAAATCCTCACACATCACCTGCATACACCCAAACAACCCATGGAACGCCCCCTTAGAATCTGCTGTCCACCCTGCCGACATAAAAGCATACAAGACCTGGTAAGCATGGGCGATGTGGTCTTGGACACTCTCGTTGTTCTGGACGTTAAATTGACCCGTTTCTGGGAGGAATTTTCGGATGACATTGGGGACGGGGTGCTCGGGGGAGCATGCGGGATGTTCCGAAAGGAGGGGCATGGTAGTAGTTGGAGGGAGGGAGATCAGGGTGGAGAGGGGACAAAAGAGATGTATCGGATCGAATATATCGATGAAAATGAAGCCTACGGACTATTATGGGACTTCAAACAATTTTTTAGAAACTGGAGACGAGGCAGAGGTTGTCCATGTTATCGAAATATCTACTGCTTTTTCGTTTCAACTACGGACGTGATATTGGGCTGGAAACCTATAACGACCTAACGCAATTATCTTCATTCTCACGACGTCAACACGTAGCTATCCTCATGTATATGCCCAACTTGTTGGTTGTCTAGAAGGAACCCTCTCATTCCTCATCAAAAGAAATATCAACCACCCTCGATGATCTTATCACGACCATCCGTCCAATCTGTTCACGATCAGGCTGTCAGCCATGCGAAAACTGTTAATGTCTATGCTGTGCGTTGGGCCGAAAAGCAAGGAGATGGAAAATGCGTTGTGTTTTTTTGGCGTCGAGGAGCCTTGAGAAAGGGGTATAACCGAGAGCATATTCGTTTTTCGATGATGTGGAGGGTGATATGGTGGGGAAGAGCCTAATGGAGTGCATAGGCGAAGGGATAAATAGTGACTTGGCGGCATATTTTCTTTTGAAGGAGAATTTGAGTGACTGGTTTTGCTGGGATCTCTACCATTATGCAACAGTCAGCTTTGGGACATTGGGTTACATTGAAATGCGACTTTTAGCAATGGATTATTGAATGTTGATTGGTCTAGGCCGAACCAAGGAATTGTCAACTAGAACAATTGTAGCTGAGTTGAAGCCAAGTTGAAGTTCAATTTGAATAATGCCTGAGATAGTAGGAAAATTGACGTCAGTACCACAGTACGGAAATTGGAACCAATTTTTTGTATTACTTTGTACTTCGTTAGGCTTGACCCTGTGAAAATGTATGACACCAAGATGGAAATGAGTTGATCAACATGTTAATAATGGTCGTCAAAGTAGAGTTTGTTGACAACGCTTTGGACTGACCCAGGAACCCGGTAATCTACATAGCCCCGCTGTCTATAACTATTATATCTGTTGGAAATACTACGTTTCCCAAGTAGCCTAAAGAATAGATTTTATATATTGTGTATTCACATGTGTCACTCATAATTAATATGTTAGCAATAAAATTATAGTATGTATGTGGCTATGAATTCGATTTGTCACTCCAATTATGAAGTTTATGGGGTGACACTTAATGTAGTATCACGTATTAAAAGTGTCTACACATTCAAGTTGATGGATTAACGCTCTGACTGCCACCATGGAATTTAGAGTGAGGTAGTTTTGCCATTACACCTGTTCGCTTCCTTGTGGCCGTCTGCATAACCGGCCACACCCTTGATGATCAAAAAAGGCTTCTCATTATACCCTTTCAACCCAAGTCCTTCTATTTCCACAGCTATTGCCTTGTCCCGATGCGTTACTAGATCACACCGTTTCCCATTCTTCATGACGTGATTATAGACTGAATAGCAGTCTTAATGGTAGTATATCTTAACGTCACTTTCAATTCTAGTCCGCGAAATTTTGTTCTTGCTATCACTATCATACCACGTGTCGGTTGACACAGGTGGTGGTGAATAGGTGGCTGCGATAACCTTCTAAATCTCCACGTGACCTGCCGCAGCCAATGCATTTTGTTTCAAAGCCTTGAATCAAATCAGGGACTGGTTATAATTGAATCTCCCACAGAGATGGGATATCCCTCCTTGATCGGACCAAACATATTAATAGGTCCTGTACCAGATTTGAGTGAGTCTACTGTCGCATCACGCTTTGTGGAGTTGATGATATTAGTTTAAAAGACAATATGGCCCAAAAAGATAGAGAAGTGAAACGAGTTGATAGCCTCCCGGGCCAAAGCATCACATATGCCACTTAGAATGCTGACTTTAAGACTCGAATATTGCTTATTTATCCCCGTTGAAATATCCTTAGAGGCTAGACTTCCTTGGCCTTCGCAGTGACTCAGCATACAATACGTCTCCAAAATCCAACCGTGATGAAAACCATGAACCTGATTGACTTAGGGATAGATTGGGCTTCAGCTCAGATCTTATGACTTGTCAAAAATATACATAAATAAGTTCCACTCGATTTCAGTAGTGACAATAATCTCAACTTAAGCATTTGAGTATCCAGGATTGGATAAACCAAGTTTGTTCAAGCCACTCCAGTAGCTATCTACACTCGGAGAGTAACTAGCTTCTTTTAAAATCATGAGAGGAGTTTCTCGCAGATTGATTGTTTCTCTGGATTCTTCAATATTTGTTATTTGATTTCCGCAGAGGTATTGACTGATATATATATGGTTCGTGATACTGGTGAAGACTTGGCATTACACCAATAAATATTGAGTACGTGCTTCGATGTAACCCTGAGAGTGTTCAAAACTTCTGACCTTTTCAATTTCAGTTCCGTTTGATTGTATTTTCTATTTCATAGTAGTAGTGTATCAGTTAGTGCTGTAATCATAGTTTCGAAACCCCGACATGCGTGATGATTGGTTGAAGATCTCACAAACGCCTCTTGTATCACTCTTGTCAGTTGCTAGACCTTCTCCACTTCTTCACATTTAGTGCTCTTCAGAGATTTGATGATCTTGTCTATTATGCGAAGCCTATTGAGGTGAGGGATACCGACATGAAAACAGTCTTCAAGCAAGACATTAAATCTCTTTTCTAGAAGAGTCAAAAAAT
Organism: Meredithiella fracta; assembly: GCA_023677585.1. Lineage (NCBI taxonomy): Eukaryota > Fungi > Ascomycota > Sordariomycetes > Microascales > Ceratocystidaceae > Meredithiella > Meredithiella fracta. Next base: position 1,656,543 of record JAGXCV010000005.1, read on the forward strand.
CAACACAGTTGGGCATGAGGTTCCGTCTCCAAATATTGGCGCAACATTTTGGGAGTTTGGACAGAAACAGATGAGATGAAGGGAACCTTAAATTCAAATACGGCTCAGATCATGAAAATAGCAAATATTCTCGAGTTGCCGTATTGCCCTTTACCTCGCATTCAACCTACAGGCTAGTTGCCATACCTAAATTTGGATCCACCTTAAGATGCTCACATGGAAATACTTTAAGATTCATTGGGAATTAGCATAGGTTTTGCCTACCTGACATAATATATATCCGCTTTTGGGTGTATTCATCTATGATGCTTTTAACCATTCCCCGTATGGATCATATTTTCGTACAAACACAAAATAAACATTAGTAACAGGTTCATACAGTATAATAATAGAATATATCCAATGGGAGTTTTCGTGGACGGTTTCTATCTCAATTCTTTCCATCACTATCAGCCTATCTTGCTACTTTTTCAACTGGGCCTATTTTATTCTTTCAACACTCATAGAAGCACTTCTCAGACAAATAAAACTATGGAGTCTATCCAACACATACTATGAGAGCTTTGTGATATAATTCATGTGTATTTTGACACCGATAATTTATCATTACCGGTCATAGATAACGTGGAAATTATTCTATGAGCATTGGAGTTCCAGACAGCCACTGTCGATACAGCATACAAGTGCTGAGATCATGTCGAATCTTACATCAAGACCGCACGGCGCAATGTTGAGTTTCTCTCCGGATTCTGTAGCTCTTTATCTAAATTATAATTAAGTCAATTCATCAATTACTGTGGTAGCCAGGTACCACCAGCGTAGTATAGATTTCTCGCTCTATTCTGGTCTAATGCTCTAGAAGATTTTCAAAAATGATATCAGTATCTATATTGTCTTTAATAGAGTCCAAGGCAATAAACTAACGACTTTTGGCTCTCTGTGACACTTTCAACACCACACAATACCAGAATATAACATATGTTATTCAGAATACATGAGAACTACTTCAACAACAATTCCCCTTCAATCTTCCCTCAGTGAATGAAACTATCGTTCTTTAACCTTCAACGATCTTAAGAGCTCAAAATATTGGGACAAAATGCAGCCACATCATGATATTCTTTATCAATATCACCTTTGATTTTATGATAAAATAGCAGAAACTCAACCTACCCAATTAGCTTAATAGAATTTGTGTTTGCTTGATCATGATAATTTATAGATGAATTACCGTATTATTCGTGTCAATTTCGTCCTGTTGTATAATCTTTTCTTCAACACTTGCATGTAATAACCCTAATATGAGAGAATAGAAATCATAACTTCATAGAACTTTAGAAAGTCAATATATTCTATAAAATCAGTTTGATTGTGTGCGAGAATATTTCCCAAGTTGACAAGAACAGAAAAACATACAATTCCTTCGTGTTTCATGTTAGTTATCGAATTTATGAGATTATTGCTACTGGGATACTTTTTCGGACAAATATCATACATTAAAATATCACATTGAACTTATGAATCCCAAATCAATGACCAGTGTTCATGAAATTATTGGCAATGGTCATCGTCAGGTAAGCCACCCCACTCTCAGTGCTACCCGTCGGCACAAATATATGGTGTAATGTAAGAAACAGCTCAATATGCCCCTATCATACATCGTATCTTGTCTAGAGCTGGTGATTCAGTGGTTCCCATGGGACAAGCGAGGTCATGTGGTGGTTATTGCTTTTCTTTTCTTTTTTTTTAGAAACCTCCATCGATGTCCTCTATCTTTTCGATAAAATCTCAGAGTGATATTATGGCAAGTGACAGGTCTGGGTGTAAGCATTGTAACTATTATATCTCGATGGGATGAATTTAGGACCAGGTGTTGTGTGACATTAGTACACTTGATAGGACATCAGTAATAGGCGCACTAGAGTTGTAAGTATTCTAGGAACTTCCTATCATGCACCAATAGAATACTGGGATTGTGACATTCTTTTTGGATGGTAAGTAGAGTATCCCAAATTATGTGCCTATAAAAATATCTACGTAACTTCAAAACCTACTACTAGAGAAGTTTTGGGTTGCGTCAGAGAGAACACAGATGTCTATCAGGTGATTTGGAGTTATGAGAAGTGAGATTTACATAGAATAATGGTGTTCACACCACAAAATATGGTGGCATGTGAGGGTGTCAAGCTCAGGCTACCAAGCACGCTTAATTCGTACCATAGTAGATAGCGTAGAGAATGGCAATATGACGAGGGCCCAACTTGTTGAACTTCACCTACTTAACTCACGGATTCGCACTTGCGAAAGCCCAATGATTTGGGTCATCCGCAGGACATGCTTGTGGTTGTTAGTCTTTCTGTCCGAAAGATTAAGAATGTCAAATAAGAAGCGTGACTGAACGTTTGGAAAATGTATGCAATGTGATGAACTATAGTGGTTTTAATATAAGGTAACTTCCTCACCTTCTACTGCAATACACCTTATTCACCTAGGATAAAATTCAAAAAATACCCAGTAGTATATACTTATTTCCCTCTAGATTGAATGAAAACCATTAAGAAAAATGTATTTTATTGATGAAAATAGCTACACATGTAAATAGTCACGTCTGCAACTAGTAGCAGAAATTACCGTCACTTACGCGTTTGACAAATGCTCTAACAGCTACCATCAAACTCAAGGTGACGTAACTCTTCCATGCCTTACACATTTCTTTGTCTTTATCAGCATAATTTGCAACCCATTTTATGACAAGACATGGAGTATTATCAAGCCCCTGTAGCTCAAACCCTTTCATTTCTACTGAAATAGCCTTGTCTCTTTCTCCGACATATTTGCGATTGGTTTGACTTCTGATAACTTTGTTGATAACTGCAAACCGTCCTTAGTGCTACCATATTGGTTCGTTCTTTTCAGTACGTACCCTTGGCGCAGTCAGTCCAAAATTATCGAAACCTCAGCGACTCATATTGCAAGAAGGATGCGTGTACAGAGCAGACTTAAGCTTCAAGGTCTTTTTATTGATGATATCCCTAATCTTGCGGTTTTGAATTACTCAACCCTCTCCACGGCATATATGAACTGGTCACTTCTGCATAAGGCATCCACAACTCCCTCGATAAGCCCACTATGGGTAGATGGCGAAGTTCTGAAATGCAAAGAGTTAATTGTGGAGTTTCGCTTCTGAAAATCGATCAGAGAAGTTGAGAACATCACATTTCTTAAAAAAAAAAGAAAAGGGAACCCCTCCATATCTATCTCTGCAAGCTCACCACAGTAGTCTCCCAAAATCAGGACTTTGGTGTTTCTAAACAGGCGCCCAATCTCAGATACAAAAAGTGCACAAGAGCCTCTTCCTTGATCCTTGCAAAATCTAACAACACAGTATACATCGTGAACCCATCCAAAACTGAAGACGTAAGTGTTTGACTTTTGTTGGGCGCGGGAGTCCAAACGGGACATTTGAGGTGTGTCAAATATGTCCGGGAAGTGGGGTTTCTCAGCCCAGGTTGTAACAATGATTGTTACGTTTACAAAGTCAATAGTGGGTGGCAGAACTTTTGTCAAATTAACAGGATAGAAGTATGAGGACTTTGTAGGCTGAGGATCTACATGCACGGAAAGATTCCTGTGTGATTCAAGCAGATCTCAGAAATGTGGATCCGATAGCATAGGTTCGACTAGTCCGACTATAGAATTGTTTGCTTGTGTTACCGCATTTGGCCCGCATGGATCGGGGATTTGATATTGATCATTTCGAGGAATCTAGAGACCGAAGAATGTAACAAAGGCTAGCTCATAACAGAAGAACAAACTTTAATGAGCGATTATCTATTTACAGAACTGCCTATAGAATACAGACAAATATCATGATACTTGCATCTAAAACTTCTAATTGTTCTCTCAATTCTGGACTACACAGGTAGGGACACAAAGTTGCCTGGTACAGTACAGATATTATAATTTGAAGTGTCGTAAGTTCAGTAATTTGGAATTGATGAGATGTAGGTGATGAAGGTGGGGAATGCTGATTCAAGTGGTTTCTGGTCGAGATGAGATTTTTTGGCACTGACAACTGGAAATCGTAGTATGTATTCTGGGATTGACAGGACGGATATATACTAAGTCCAGTTCAAAGGGCTAAGTCTCCCTTTATAACTTTCTATTCAGGTATGATTTGTCTGTTCTGTGGTGAAGGGTATGTTTAGCCATGACCAATGGTAACTCCTTGAGACAATTAATATGAATTCTAAGCGGACCAATACGACTCTATAGTCACCGACCCTCGATAAAAAGGATATGATTCCTTCTTTTTCTTAACCCATATTGAGCTGCTGCACAGTGACATACCAGGCGATATAGACCAGAAAATAAGTGTCCAAGCTGGGTAACATCTATAGATATGTGATACTGGTCCCCTAAGAGGCGTAATAACTAATTATCTGTGCAAAAACTTGGCTAGCTATATAGTATATTATCTATACACTCATGGGAAATGGTATTTCAGGACTGCATTGCGAAAATGACAACTTCTGCATCAATTTTACCTCTTAACTCTGCTTAATGAATGTACCCTAATTTTGCGATTCAAGCTTTCAAAATATCGTCAATCAGAAACAAAGTTCACGACTTGTGTAACTTAATACACGTTTATTTCGATTCAAACAAAATCACCTTTCCAGACCCCGGTTCGGTCCCCGAAAAGATACAGTTATCACCCAACATCCCCTTCTTTGATAAAGTTTATGAATGTCGAGATAGAATTGAAGCAAGAATTTGTGCTCATAAATCAGATGACCAATCTCTTCTGTGCACGCCCCTGCGGCTACAATTCTGTCGATAACAGTTTCCATCTGTGGCCAACATTTAGACCAGTGACCCCGAATTATGAAGAAAGAGTTTCATAGTATATATTAATTGTGTGTTCGAATCGTGGAGACAGTTGAAAAGATGTAGTGATTCCCATACCAATGTGTTCACGTGAAAATTGAAAAATACTGAGTTGAATAGTGATGCCAGAAGAGTCCTATGAACAAACCCTACTGGCGATCGTGAACCATGACGTTCAAGTATTGCTATCTGGCCTACATGAATGGTTTCCGGTTCCATATTATGATGACACCTACGCTATGTCTCGCCCAGAAATTTTTCTCCATACAAACGTCTAAGAAAGGACTGGGGAACTTTGAATCTGCCATGGCGCCTTCGTCGGTTTGCGGTTTCGCAAGTACTATCTTTGATTGAAACCCATCATATAGGCTTTGGTCATCTCTGAGTACAAAGAGGAAGCGCAGTCAAGCTTCAGCTGCATCAGCTCTTACAAATAAGCACTATATGGAGAGCAATACGAAGTTAGATACAGAAATTCATCCGGACAATTAGTGACCCATATTCAAACTTCCTGATGAGAATTCGGGTAAAGAAGTGTTTCCGTGCTACCTGTGTAGGAAGCAGGTAGCATACAGACAATCACAAAATCGGGATTAGCTCTATGTCTCTAATTCCATATCAAAAACAGCATTGCATCAATTCTAAAAAAAGAATACTAGACTATATCTGATTGAGGATACATGACCATATTTTTGTCTACGGAGTTGTAAGTTTGGAATGCAGAGTTGTCCTACACGAGACCTCTATATATGGCATTCCCGAGTATGTATTTGAAAGCAATTTATGGATCAGCAGCAGAACATCCCACATTATGTTGATCCATCCGTTCAGAATTGTGCTGAGTGCCAACTCTGAAATACACTTCTGTGATATTATGAAAGGTTAAAGTACCTGGAGATTAAAGTCGGATTTTATATCCAATATAATCTTTTCATATAGACGAGGTTGCCCTTAAGTCGTTGAAGTCTGAACCAGGTTCTCTTTCACTAAAGAACGGCCATGGGCGAAGTATCAGCCAATGGCAGAATGCAAGGTGAGACAAGATATTTAATTTCAAATCCAACTACGCGATTGGAATCTTGGCTCCAGAAATATCACGAAAAGTGTATTGAGGTCCAGTCCTCTATTGAGGAGCTAGCATAATTTGCGACAGACCAATAAATTCAGCAAGTGATGATGAAGTCTCAGCTACATGTGGCAGCTGAGAAATTCTATGCATTTTCTCGGAATAGAGACAACCAGATGAGTAGCATGATCAAAACTGTGCCTCAGATCCAACTGTTGCTGAAATGTGAAGCCATGTGTACAGTGCAGAGTATTTTGAAGATTCAGGTTTCCATTGCTTCAAATATGATCACCAGGTGCCTTGATATTGATGTTCGAAGGGATCTAGGGAAGGTTGTTCTTTACTTCCAGGCTTACAGTAGATTACTTAAACTAGAAAGCCTCTTCCAGTAACTTGTTTCTTTGACACATCAAGTTCTTTTAATGTCAACCAAACAGTCTCCGCATTGTATCTCAAAGCGAGTTCTCTTCCATCAGTCTTGGGCCTGCAAGAGGCTTTGGTGCCGGCTGCAGTCATGAGAGACAAAAATAAAAGCCCCCTGAGCATCTTTATTGAACTGGAATATTGATTAATCCATACGATGGTGTGACAGTAAGTCAACAGTCATCCTGCTCTTCCGAAACGAATCTCATACTAATTGATAAGACTTATATCATAGTTGAAAACACAAAAGTCATTGGCTGAATTCTGAACATTGACACAGAAAGCAATATTTGCCACCTATTCTTCATTTGCTTTTCGTTCGAGACCAAACACATAAAGGACATTAAGTGGTGCGAAAGTAAAGGTTTGGAACTTTGTAGCAGATATTATGCTATGTATATCTACTAACTACATGTACTAGTAGTAAATAGGACTTTATAGCATTTCACTGTGGAACTGACACACCCAGAACCTCTGCCTGAAGTCAAGTTCGAATTCTACGATTACAGGCTTTTTATTGTCGTCTTAAATTGGGTTTGGTCTTTATGGGACCTTTATGGGATGGTCTTCCAAGACAGCCATCATGAAGGGACCAAAGTGAATGGTACCCAATTCGAATTCCCGATTGAAAAGGTGATACTGTGTAGCCCATATGCTATTCCCATTGTTGCTGTTAAAGAAGTGAAAGAATCGAACTTGGCCCTCAAGCTCAAAAGAAATAACACTAATTTCTACTCAACTTTGCAAATTCAAATTCCTACAAATCTGACCCTAAGCACGGAAAAAACCAGACTCGCCCAAGATATTGTTTGAAGAGATATTAATCATTGCACCAAGTAAAGCCTACTTAGAAGGTGAAAGTTTGGCTACAAAAGGGATTCTTCATCGGAGAATGAGATGGTTACACTTGGTTCTTTACTTAGCTTATGTCTGTATTCTCAGTATAATAAAGTGAGCTTTTTCCTAGATGTGACTGTATTACTCATTATTGGAAACCTATTTCGAGTGAGAGGATTTCAAATAACTCAACAATTCCTCCTATCCATGTTCCAAGGATATGTCCTCGTAATGGTAGTTTCACTCGAACTATACACAATCTCTCGATCTCTAGATACCATTCAGTACAAATGGATTTCCTAGACACAGACTCTCATTTAGTTTCTCAAAGTCGTGAACTTGGTTATACTCTGCAAACATCAAAGAATTTGTCTACTCAAAACTATTCTGCTAATATTGATAGAGTTCCTGTTTATTATTACCGTACCCACTTCCGGAGCATACTCTTTGATAGAAGATCAACTTTCATAGATTAACGAAACTTCAAACTAAATCTCCCATTTCCTACAAATTCCTTTCCAGGGAAGCTTCCGAAACTCAGAATCACAGTCCACACCGTGTCACAAACAAGGAGATATGCGCTCGTTACGGAGGAGCATAGCAACTACTATTGACAGCAACTATTGTGAGCCATAAAAAGAACAGAGGTGACGCTGGACATAGTCTCTAAGGTTTTGATATGAGAGCTTTACGGATGCAATTCAGCAGGTATTCATTAGTTTTATCTATCAATATAAATCACTATTCTCAAAATCACGGCGGACAAAACGAAATGTTCCTTTGATTTTCATTGTTTAGGACTTAGAGTCCTCAGAATTCCCAGGCCGTAACTTAAGACGCTATGGCCAACGTTGTATAAACTTTGTATCCTTTCTAACTGAATCTTGTGTGATGCATTGCGAACATATTTTGTACAATTGATAATATTTTATGCATACAGCCCCCAATAGGCATTGAGAATTACTTTATATAATAATTTCCCGATTCAATAACATAATTCACGATACGAACAGAATAGCTGTTCAATTTGTGATCTTTGAAGATATACTCGAAAGTAATTTACTACTCATCTACCCTTTGATAATTATCAAACCACTAATAGTATCCATCGTTTACGATATCCAATATAGACCCCTTATAAGAACCATAGAAAACAAAACTACATAGTTTTACCAACCACTCTAAATTCTCTTGCTTCGTAGATCAAAGACAAGAATATTCAACAATAAGACTGATCATGAGCCCATGATGTTTGACTAGAGTTCAAGACGCGGGACATCCTAACCTGTCATATATAGGTATTGGGTAGCTATACGATGTATGTAATAAAGTAGTAGTTAAATGACTAGGTTCCTAAAACAAGGGTAATCGTGGTACATGCCATGAACATTGTAAAACTCAACCTACAGATCAAGACAAGTGCTAGGATTTAGTTACACTAAACCCTTGCTAATTGAATAGAATACTTATTTCAATCTCAATTTTGATAGTACGATTCAACTTTTAGTTTAGCAGCATATATACTTGATTCGAGTAATTTTACAGTTATTTTGTTGTTACTTATGACCACCAAAATGTACTTGCTAACACATTGTTCATAATTAAAGTTACATGTAGCTACATGACTAGAAAAATAATTTGATATGTTAACCATAATGTTGCCTGAATATTGATACCTTGATACACTAAGACGAGAAAAACTAACTGCCATAGATCTTTATAAAAATTCACAAAACAACTGAGTCTGAAACCACGATCATCTCCAATTTTCTAGAAGGTTTGCGATAAGATTTCTTATGAAATGATAAAGAAAATGGAGGATTATTCAAATGAGGACCAGGAGCATTGTTAGTAGCGGTAGAAACATGCAAGGGCTGATTCGATAGTGGCGACATGAATATTTGTATAGCATTTGGGAGGTCTCCTAAGTTTTGCTGCAAGATCTGTTGACCCTGCCCAACTACAGCAACACCAAGACTCATACCGAGACAGCGCTAAGTCTAATGTGCTCAACATAATAAATTGCGGAAACACTCACTTGGAGTTGCTAGTACATACAACACCATTAAGGTTATGGGTATGACATGTAAAATGAAACCATCGGAAATGTGGAGCACTCCATACTGGGTTGAGCCTAGTTATGTTCAGTTGTGTAACAATATTAACGCTAGTTTACATTGAAGAATTTGGATTATTTGCTAAAATAAAGAGGATATTATTGATATTATAAGAAATTATTGGAATTAATGTTAATAGAAATAGAAGTATTATTATACCATATATTAATAGTCAATACACATTGCTTTTAACTATATAGTGATCATTCAAATATGAAATATTTTACAATACTTTGTGTTCCCTTTCCAGACTTAGGCTCACTCCAATACCTAGTGGAGTGAATTAGTTTGTCATTCATTCAAGGCAAAATTCGTCTTGTCTTCGTTTGGTTAGAAGCATCGTTCTAGAAATGGAAATGTCTAAATAGAAGTTGATGTGCTGCAGGCTAATATAAACGATGTGTCTAGACTCATCATGAATCTGAATTAATTGGGACTGTTTATCGAGTTTTAAAGTACCTATCCATTTTCCTTTTGGCTCGATATATACAAAAATTCTTTTGCAATCAATGATCTATCACATATACTAGGCTATTTCGCTCAGTAAACCTTTGCATGGTATTGGCTGAGGTCGTTAGAGCCCTATCTGCATTCTCACTAATAGATTTACAAAGAAGGTCATGTGAAGAAAATTTGGAATTTTATAATTCCAAATGTTATGTAGGGAGGCAAAGTTACAAGTGGAATCCAGAAACATAAGCCAATCTTAGGGAGTTCTATCTAACATAGAACAGGCTATCACTCGAAACAGCCATTAAGAAAGCCTAGGACAATAGATATTAATTAACGCTGACTCAACATCAAATTTTGGGTATCGCAAAGTGGCATTGTGGTGTTACTCTTTTCTTTCCAGATTCATGATTTGACATGATCACCTGTATGAGATAATTAATTTTGCTGAAAAGCCGTTTTCTGTGTTGACTTTACACGGTTGCATAAATACCGGTCGTCTTTCACGGGACTTTTTATGGGAAATTTTTTTCTTGATAGGTTCGACCCGCTTATTATTCCATTTGTATTGATCAATATGGAAACTGACGATATCTTCTATCTTAGGCTGGAGCTTCGGCTCGAAGAGCGCCAGCGACAGTTTGAGGGACTTTGCGATTCGACTGGTATCACTGATAGCAAAAAGAGTGCAGATGAGATCAAATGGATTTACACAATCATAGAATACCCACTGCTCCATCGCAATGAATTTACAAATAATGGGGTTAGAGAGATTAATGCTTGGTATTGAAGAGACTTTAATAGGCTTGGGCAACCCTTCATTTAACTTGCTGAAGACTACGTCATTAACCTAAATATCTTGAGGTCACAGTTTCGTCAGCTCCTAACCAATGAAAACAATTTACTATTTTTGCCTGATATCGTCTATATGCGCATACCTTGCGAAATTTCAATAGCGAACGTGATAGAGGGAGAGTTGGAGTACTGGAGGAGCATGTTAAGATGCCTTGAGAGAGATCAGACCCCTAAGCCTCTACGCAAGTACCGAAACGTACCTCTCCCACCATGTGACCCGTCTTTTGATATGAATAAGACGGACAGCATGTTATCAACATGGATCATTCAATCCCAATACCAGCTTGATACCTATTATGATTCATTGTCCGCAGGTGAAGTAGACAGATATCAGTGGCAGCTTAGTGGTGTTTCGAGCATACTATAGTATCTATTTCTGCAGCTTAACAGCTTTACATCTGAAAGACACCAAAGACTCAAGCAAGGTCTGCGAGACATCTTCATAAGTTTAAACCCCAATTTCAAATGTCATCTCCGATTCTAACATCAAGATGTATTATGTAGGACTCGAGACTGCGTCCAGATGAGAGCCCTAATAGACTGAAAGTATCAAAATCTGTATGAAAGTCAGAGGTTCCCTGTGATTCTCCTAATGACGAAGTGATTGATCAAAAATTTACATTTTGGGGCATGTTCTGGGTTACCTGGATGAGGACGAAGTGCCTAATTACTTTCACAGATACCGAATTCCATCCCACCAACAGGGCTTGTATTTGGACTCCCCGGAACGGAGGTTGATGGGTTAATTCCTTGTCTCAAAGTTGCGGCACAAGAGAGCACTAAGTTATTCTAATTCTATTAATGAAGGCATCGAGGTATACAACCCTACAATCTGATGATCCAGGCCGTATTCTGGAGCGCGAGAGGAAGGGTTGTCTAGATCATATGATTAGGATGAGCCGAAGAGTTATCGGTTATGGCCCTTGCTCTGATAGACTTATATGATGTTTCTTTATGTCCAGGTGTAACTATTTCATTTATGCCATTACCACAATGTCGAAGGCAACTCCGGGTCATTTTTCAAAGTTTTGATACTAAACAGAAGCCGTCTCTGGGTTGTCAAGTAGCATTTGATCTGAGTATCAAGGTGTTTTACGGGTGGATCTCGCGACACTACTATGCTCTAGTGATTCCTGTAGAAATCGCAGTTGACACTATAACCATCACGGTTATCACCAACGCCATTTTAGAGACTCTATGGAATTTTTCAAAAACATCAAGCTTTGTATCCTGGGAGGTACCTGTGGATCATTTCTGCCCATGAATTCTCTAGGGGAAATCATATATCTTGGCGATGTCATCTTCTCGATGACAACTATTACATCTCAGGCTCGGTACGAGCTATCACCTGAGTTTCCTAAAGAACACATCAACAAGATCTTGTCCGAGATATGTTCTGTAGCCAATTACAATTGTGTCTTTCAAGGCATCTGTGCTATCAAAGATGAAAAGTTTCAAAAGACCCCCGCCTCCCTAGTACCTAAATCAGAAAGAATTCTAAAAGAGAGATATCGGGATTCCGGTTGGAGTTGCGATGTGCGCCATGAATGGTATGGAAATCCAGATTGCCGCAAGGGTTAGGAATCTACTGAAGAGTCAATACCTTTCGTGGTGGCTAAGAGTGTGACTAACTATGCCGATACCTATGATGATTCAAACAATTTATGGTCCGGCTACGCTGTGTTGACGTCTATGATGGCAATTGGGAGCTAGTTTTGAAGCTGGATGAACTGTAATAGATATTATCGGAGCTAGCTCGGTTCGAATATATATTCCCGTACTATAATTACTGGAATATTTCCCTTTAATAGTCGGAATGACTGTTCACTTTGGTTAATATATGGTCATGTTTTGTTCGCATAGGACGAGTCAAGTCTCAGGACGTTAATCGTTGCCTGCGATGATGTCTAAGCATATTGACACGATGCGGAGATTGTTGAAGTCTCAAGTTACATTTGAGTCTATATTTTTTTATATATGGCCAATTAGCATTTATAACTTGGGCTATTGTTAAACCTTTTACATCAGTCACAAAAATGGATTTTCAAATGCATGCTGATAATGTACGCGACCAACCCATTGGTGTGTACAACTCATCTGCTTGTCCATGATCATCCCCAAGGAAGGTGCTCGAGTCCATACACATTATCCGATTAGGAAAAGTTAATTTTGAAGTTATGATATTGCCAACTACGCTATATTGATCATCTAGTGCGCTAAACTTGCATGTAAGTGTCTCGGTGAATTAGAGAAAGCTTCCCTCTTCGAGTTCTCTATTTTTAGCTTGAGACTCTCATCAATAATTTCTTGGCTGACACCTTATTTGTCTTCAACTCCAAAGCACCCTCCAACTCACTCAGACCCTCTTTCACAATCTCATAAGGATGCCCCATAAACAACCCTTCTTGCAACCCTCTTTCTATCCCCCAAAAAACACCGCAGAAAACTCACAATCTTCTAACTTTGCCGCTGCTGCCTTCGCCTTCATCTTCTCTGTGAATGACGCATCCTTCTAATGTGGCGTGATCACCGTAGTTCCTTTCAACTTGATATCCCCGAAGTCCTTATCTTGTAATAGGACATTCGACATGAAACTACCCGGCTACAGAACACTGACAACAAGATCCGACAACTTGTCCTTTGAAATAGAATTGTAAGCATACCGACACTTCCCCTGATAGCCTTCAGCGTCTCGGCCTTGACGTGCTTGGGACCCTTGCGGTAGTCGATGATGATGTCACCCTTGCTGGGACCGAGAAGGGTTTCGACGTAAGAGATACCATTGCCAGCGACGGTGACAATAGGGTAAATGTTGGAAAGAGCGGCAAGCTTGATGGAGAAAGCACCGATGGTAAAGGCTCCACCATAGATTATGAGGGACAAAAGTTCGGAGATGGCCGTCCAGGAGAGAGGAAGAGCAAGGCGTTGATAAAGGCCAAGGGCAGCGGTAGCAACACAAAGGGAATAGTTGTGGCCTCCATAATATCAATTAGTTTATCAGGAAATTCATATATTTTCTCCGGCTCACTATTAGCCTTCAAAACTTGTCTTCTCCAATAACCTAAACATCGTCTATGCCTCCACCAAACAAAACTCCGCATGCGTGCTACCTTCTGTAATCATCTTATGGAATCCCCCCAACCCTATCGCCCTCCTTGAATTCTAGAACACTCTCGCTAACCTTGACTACAATGCCACTGACATCGTCACCGAGGTCTTTGCTTATTCATGCGTCTGCTTTTCAGGTCTCTTTACTATCATGAACCTCTCCGGGCCTACCCCATTTTTTCATCCCGGACGAGCGGCCGATTGCTGACTAAGGTCATAAATCCTCGTCCGTTTCCAGACACAATGAGGGTCTAGACCAAATACCATTTACCCCAAACGTATACCGTACAGACCCTATATGGCTGCCACACTGAGAAATGAGTTTTAGTACTTTACGCCCTGTGTGACATATTACTTCATGATCTCAGGCCATCTATTGAACCACACTTAGCCTGCCCACCAACCAAAAATCTCCCTCACATTCCACAAAACACCTCGCATCTCACCATGTCCTCATCCACCTATATATCCCGGCTCACTGGCCTCATCTCAACCCTCGAAGTCCACCTCTCTCCAACCCGTGATCATCCTACTACTTTTCCTTCCCACTAACATCCTTCCGCTCCCCGGAAAATCCTCCTACCATCCTTCAAAATATCTAAAACCCTCCGAACCCTCGGCAATGCCTATCCGCACAGCCCTCGTCAGCCTATCCCCCTCTGGAGGTTGGGCGTCTTCAACGCACCTTTCATACCTTCTGTCATCTCCTTACTATGCGATTACCGCGATCGTCAATACATCACTAGAGTCAGCATCTACCACAATCACTAAATACAACCTAAGCGCCGCTAAACCCTATGCAACACTGTCGACCCTACTTGCTAGCGATCCGCCAGACCTTCTCGTCTGCTGCGTCTCCGTCTTCCACCATGCCTCCGTGGTCCTCCTGGCACTACTAGCCGGAATCCCTATTTGCTGAATGGGCTTTCATGCCGACTCTCCAAGATTCCTAGGCAATCGCCAACCTCGCCATAACCAACAATATCCCCACAATCGTCAGCCTCCAGGGAAACTACTCACCCATCACCGACACTGTAGCCAGCATTCTCGACTCCGGCCGCCTCAGGACCATCCGGGCCATCCGATTCACCGGAGACGCTCCCAAAGGTCCAACAGGTGACTTCGTATACACCCACTGGCGCTACTTAATCGACGGGAACGACCTCCGCGTCGAAGGGCAAATCAACCTGTTAATCTATGCTAGGCACATCATCGCCCCCCTAACCCGGCTCTTCGGGAAACCTCAAGACGTCTCCGCGCGCCTAGCGAACACCTTCCCAACCTCCCATCTTCTTGAAAACGGAAAAATCATCAAAACAGTTCCCAAGACTGCCGACGACTTCGTCGCGATGACCGGGACAATAAGTGAGGGGACCGCCTATTCCATCTCGATTCGCGGTGGCGACGGCTTTGACGAAGATAGCGGACTTACTTGGGAGGTTTTCAGCGATAAAGCAACGCTGAAGATCATCGAGCCCCGAAAGTATGCCGAATCTATTGAATGCGTTCTCGGTTCGTCTCAAGGCTACTGGGTCCTCCAAGATCGAGACGATCCCGATGATCCACCATGACGATTCCGTCGCCAACATCGCAAACGTCGGCAACTTCTACGAACGCTACGCCCTCAACAAACCCGTTCCTACCTTTGCTGATGCTTTCGATATGTATATATTCATCTCGGCCATGTTCAAATCGGCGACAAACAAGATGGTGGAGACGATCTCGTATGTGTAAGTCGCCGGCCTGTTGACAGTGTCTATGGGTGGTCCTTGCGAGAGTAATTTCAACAAGGAATGCAACAGGCTTCGATGGCGCAGTGGTAGCGCAGTGGTCTCATATTCATGAGGAGCTTGATTTCTTCAGTTTCTCTGTATAATGCCATCCAAAGGTCGTGAGTTCGACCCTCACTCGGAGCATCTTTTTGGAGATTGTATTAGTAGTTCATATTATTTTCATGTACTGTGCTCCTCTCTTTTGTAGCCGATAAAAAGAAATTATTTAAGTTCACATTAAAACTAGACATCAAATGCCTGTCTCACTTCTTAAACACAGTTGCCCCCACCCGTTCAATCTCCCGTCCCTCCTCCGTAATCCGGCCCCCAGCTGCCTCCAATAACCGCATATACGCATCCGAATCCTTCAACCTCGCCGCTTCTTCCGCTGCCTTGACCTTCAATCCACACTTCTCATACATGGCAATCGTCGCCCCGGGCTCACTCGGCGTACACTTCGGAATAAACACTGCCGCAACCCTCGGGTTCCCAGCCTGCAATACTAAGTTGTAGAAAGGCTAAATGAAATGTTAACAACCCATTCTATAAACATACATTTAAATCCACCTAGACTTACCTCCCACCCAATAGCACTTTTCCTTTGCTTTGCAATCTCCCCAATCTCATCCCAATCCCTCTTCGCCACCAACGCCCTCAACCTCACCCACCAAAACACCCTCTCCGTCACCTTGAACTCCGCCTGGATCTTCTTCGCCCTCCCCCCATACCCCAACTTGATCAACTGGAACATCGTCTCATTGACGCTCAACCCCGTAAAATCATCTTGATACTCCCTTCTCAACGCCTCCTGGACCCTTAGCAGCATCGTTGCTTCCTTCATGCTAACGAGTTCAAAATGGTGCTCTTTGTTGCCTTGATACGCCTTTGCAGCCAGTGCAATCTTGTCGGCGGCAATCCGGGTGGTAGGCTGGGTCAGGGACTCGGATAAGAAGACTGCAGAGCTATCTACCAATCGATCATCTTGGTAGTAGAGATCCTTCAACAATCCATTATCCTTCTCTCTAACCGCTGCCCTCTCAATCAACGCGCTCGCCACCGGCCTTGAATTTAACACCTTGAAAAACGCCGCCAACGGTAACTTTGCCTTCAACTGCAGCAACACGAACAACATCAAGTCCGTATCCCCGCTCTCGATCGCCTTGTCTAACGCAAGCTCATCTTCTTCCATGGCTAGCAGCAATGGAACCTGCTTGCCGCCTCTGGGCTCATAGTTTAACAACTGTGTAGCGAGGCGTCCCCTCCCTTCATCGTAAGCAGCCCGAGCAATCTCCTCAAAAGAAACCCCGGGGCGTCCATCCAACTTGGCAACGACCAGACGACAGATAGTCTCATCGTCTTCGGTGCCAAGACGGACCTTGGCGCGAGCCCAATGAACGTAGATCCCGTCCGTCGGTAACCTCAAATATTGCGCAATCTTCAGAGCCAAAAGGTATTCTTGGCGCGACAGAAGCCTTTGGACTAGCCTTTCCGGCGTCAATCTGTGAAACTGCTCCAATGACAACGGCATACCGATTTCAAAGTACCGTACGGCGTTCAATACACGTAGTGTCTCGCACATGTCGACAAAGTCGTCACTGTTGTAAAGGTCCAACACAGACTTCCCAAACGATGCCGCTTTGAGCAACTGCTTTTGCCAGTGAACATCAAACTCCCGGCCAGAGGCATTAACGCACGTATTGACAGCTTCTGTCAAGCTATTCCGGATCAACTGAATGTAATCATCGGCCTTTGGTGATTGGATTTCCAATTGGGCAACGGCATCCAAGAGTATTGACGCCGGTGTGGACTCGGCGAACTGGCCAAAGACTTCGTTAGTTTCCACGGGGACTTCCTGGATGAAGTCGACGACGTCATTGGTAATGATAAGAGCCCCGTCGTTCTCGGAAATGACGTGAACCCGATTCGTATCGTACATATACGTAATTGACGTATCATCCGGCCCAATAATATGCACTTCATCCTCCCACGCAATAACCGTATCATTTCCCACCCATTCTACATGCTTCGGCGCAATCGATGACCCCGAATCATGCTCTATAAATCGCTCCTGGAAGTCGCTCGAAACAACATGTGCGATACCCCCTGGAGTATACAAAGCTATTCTCCGTCCATTGGGCGACACGCTAATGTGACTAAATGGCCCGATGTCCAGAAAGCGGTCCTCGACGTCGGTGCTATCCACATAGTAGATGGTGCTGTCCATGCTGACGAGAACCTCGACGGAACGGGAGAGCGTGTAGTTGGGGGGGACGATTGCCCAGGAGTGGATTTCAGCTTCGGGAAGTGGAGCGAGGGGCCGAGGTCTCGGTTCGGTGTATGAGGAGACGGAGACTAATGTGTTATTGCCAAGAAGAGCAACCATTCCTTGGCCGTAGAATCTATGGAGAATCCATCATTAGTTACTGCATGGTAAATGTCGATATTCAATCCGTCACTCACCTGCACCCGGCCACACCAAAAGTGTCAGCGCCATGCCCTAATGAGAATTGCGTGAATTCACCAGTCTGGTCGTAGACCCTGACGGTCCCGTCCTGCATGACCACCAGTAGTAGTTCCTCTTCAGACCATCCTAATCCCCGAATCGTCCCATTATCCCATGGGATTGACCTCAACGGCTTCCCGGCATAGCTGTATATATCGATAGTCGGTTTCGAGTTGCGCCCTGGGTTGAATGCGAGGATTTTCGTATCATCTTTCCAAAGGGCTAAAACATACAAGAGATTGACGTTAGTAGTTGTTAATGTATATGCGATGCTTCCATCTTCACTCACCCAAAGCTCCGCCATACGGCGCCGCGGCGATGATGTAGCTATCAAGATCCAAATCCTGATCAAACACCTCCGTATAAACCTGCACCTTCCGATACCACCTCTCCCCTAACCTCTCCCAAGTCGACCTTGGCAAAACAACATCCATGATTAATCAAACAAACAAAAATAAAATCGGAATACAATCCAGTATCAATCCCAATAATCATTCAACTCAATACACAAACGCTCCACCAAACTCCACCCGTCCCATCACTCGTCGCATACCCAACCCAACACCACCCAAACTCTCCTCTGTCTGCGCTAGCTGATCCCCGGGTAAACTAGAGCTTCCTTCAAGTCCGTCGGGTAATCCGTGGGTAATTAGCACATTCTGCAGATACCCTTGTGCAAGGATGCAGGGAGTGGGTCGCCGGATGCAAGGCAGCCAGGGTGCTTTGGGAGAGGTGATGATGGCGGGGTGGCAGGGTGGGTGAAGATGCGGGTTTGCGATGGGCAATTGACAGCGCATTCAAGATTTAAGAATAAAGATTGGATCAATTCATATTTTGTTTATTTTATTAAATAGGAAAGGTCAATCACTATATATCAATTCATTAACTACCCAACATGTCCCGATATCTCGCTGCACGCACAGATTGGCGCGAAGAATACATCCGCGACCTCGACAAAGCTGCCGCCCGCCAACCCATCGATGACGGCCTCCTCCACGCCGGTATGGCCCCCCTTCATCTCTCTCCTATCCCCTAGTCACCACTATCCAACTAACCCATTTACTCCCTTCTCCAGCCATTCAACTCTCCGACCGCCTCGCCGTCCTTGAATCCGAAAATGCCCTCCTCCAAACCACTCGGCCGCGCGCCCCCCCCTCCATAACAGCCCCACCCACCGTCTCTGAACTGCAACGCGACCTCGCTGAAGCCATGCGGCAAAAAGGTGTTAATGAATCTGCGTTGCGCTCAGTGACTGCTGAAGTTGAAACGCTGCGTGTTCAAACGAAGAAGGATCGGACAATGCTTAAGGACTTGAAGGCGGATAGGGCGCATTATACGACCAAGATGAAGGATTTGGAATATGAGTTGCGAGAGAAGAAGAGGTTGTTAGAAGTAAGTATACTTTTGTCTTATTTAATTTGCCTATTATTGAAAGTCTTCATGCTAACCATCGACATCCACTAGACCCTTCAAGACGAACTCCTCGCTCTAAACCTCCAACTCACCATAGCCGAAAAGTCTCGCGACCAAGTCAAAGCTGAAAACAACAAACTAGTCGAACGATTAGTCAGATATAAATCAGAGCATGATTCCACTGCACACGGGCTATCCCCTGAGCTTCCGGAGCGCCGGCGACGCGCCGGGGACTCCTCCAGTGGTGGCGAGGGGCGGGGCAGGCAATGAAATGTGGGGAAGTTTCATAATGATTAATGATTAATGAAATAGCGAATGGGTATATTAGATGCATAGTAGACTTGTTAGGATTGGACCTTTGTTTTATTGCTAAAGATGTATACTTTGTATTATTCGCAAGGTGATGACCTCAAACAAGTTGATTGTCCTACAAACCACCACTCGCATTAAAAACCATATAACAAACGTGATATCATGAACTAATTCTCCTCTAACTATACAAATTAATTCCCCAAGATCCAATAGAAAGACAACAAGCCCACTGAGGGCTCCCCGCTGATTCAATATAACAGTTCCTCTACAACTCCGAATCCAAAAAAAAAAAGAATATAGCAAAAGAATAACCGATAGAAATCAAATAACAAAACGAGACATAAACAAGCAAATCTCTCCGCATTTTAAACCTATCCCCGCCGTTATCACTTCCGTGTTGAAATGTAATAGCAGCCACCCGCATTCGTCCAACTCACGTAACCTTCGGGATATGAGTGCTCTTCCACATCAAGAATGGTGCTACCAACATCGTTGATGTGGTGATTGCTCTTGTGGTCATGGACGAAGCTCTTAAGCGACACAACCTTGCACCCCTTTTTCAAATCCAGGAACATCCGTACCAAGTCGTCGTTCAGCTGTGCTGTGAAAGCCTTGTTGTTGACCAGTACAACATCTGCCCTCTTCAAAGCTTCCAGAATCCTTGGGTTCTGTCTGAAGTCCCCGTGTTCCAGTTTGGCCTTCCCAGTCGACAAACCCCACATCTTGCAACGTGCCTTGAACTCCATCAACTGCGCATCGCCCAGGGTGCAGGCGTTCTCCATCATCTCGCAGCCCCAGCTCTCGCAACCAATCTCCAAAGCCGCTTGGATAACGACATTGCCAACTCCGGAGCCAAGATCAACAAATACTTGATTAGACTTCATCTTCAACTTCTCGACAAGAATGTTGGTAACGAAGGGTGCAAGAAGCTCGCCGTAAACGTTGTCGGTTCCGTTCTCGTACTTGCTCAGCAGCTCAACCTTCGGCGCTACTGTGCGGTCGTAGACCTGTTCAAGGATGAACGAAACAAGATGACTTGGGATACCGTGCTTTTTCTCGAGGGTTGCTTTAATAGTTCCGTCTTTGACTAGCGCTCTGAGGCGCTTGTTGTATTCAGTGAGAGCGGATCGAAATAGTTGAAGATCCTGGACCTTAGCGTTGGAGGCTTTGGTGAGGCGGCGGATGATGCCATTCGTGCTGTCGATGAATGGCTGGGCTTGGTCGTCAGTAAGGTAAAAGTCTGCGACATTTTGAACTATGGCGATTATACTAGAAACGGCGTCGATCTTATCTTTTCCCCATACTAGTTCAAATCTGTAAGCAGGCAGATGTTAGCATCACTCCACTTCACAGCACAGAATCGCAAAATGTTCACTTACCCTTCGCGAGAATACAAACTGGGAAATTGGACACCAACGAAGATAGCATCACCACTAGCCTTAAATGCTGGGGTACACCCCATCTTAACGGAGGACAGATCCGCAGCATGGACAAGATTCTTGCCCTTCTTCTTCGCCTCCTCTTCGAATGATGCAGCCGCTACCAGCACCCGGTCAGGATCGTCTTCAACTGCCAAACGCATGCGCTTCTTGCGCTTGTGGATTTCGATGGTATTCTCCCAATCCTCGTCGTCTTCACTGTCCGAACTGTCAGAAAAGTGATAGGTGTCCGGACTTATTGACATACTACCCGCCGCTTTTCTCTTTCTCTGGCCCTGCTCATCTGAAGAAGTCAATGGAGACAAGATATTAGGCGTCGGCACCAAATTCGAACTAGACACTGGTGTTGGCGCAGCCGACGGCTCAAAAGGATTGGGTGATGACTGCGGCGATGATGAAGTTACAGAGGAGCGCCGTGGGACTGGTCGAGCGATTGGCCGGGAGGCAAGTATGGTGGGGTTGGAAGTGACGGCGGGAGATGCGAGGCGCGCTAATTTGGACTTGGGACGGTCGGCAGCGCGCTCTATACGGATTTTCGGTTGGGGTTTAGTCTTCGCATGTTTGCGAAGCATCGACATGATGTCGGATGGTTTATGCAGTGACGTTAGAAAGAGTATGGAGGCGATATCAGTACGATCAGAGAAGGCCCGACTATCTCAAACTAAAATTTCAGAGACTAATTTCTAAAATTTATATATGCCGCTTAGCCAGATACGTAGTAGTTGATAGGTGGAGGTGTTTCCAGAGATCTTATATAGGATAATCGAGGTTATAAAATGGCGCTTATGTGCTGTCTAAATAGAAAGCTCGCTAATTATAAAATATGATGCTGATTGAGTGGGTGATCTTGCGCTTCACCACATACGCGCAGTTTAAGATCGCGGGGTTGATAAAAGATAGTGACAGCGATTGTGGGGGAAAAGAAAGTAGAAATTGAGGCAATATGCAAATCAGCAAATTTGACGATGAACAACGTGATCACAAGCACCAAAGCCTCAGCCAAAGAGGGTAAGAACAAAAATAACACCAAGAGCAAGCTCCAAAGTGTAAAATAAAAATGAGGTAGCAATAGCAGTGGTAGAGAGCGACGAGGGTAGGTACAAAACAACAGAGACAATAGCTCCTGCAAAAAAAAAAAGACAAAGAAAAGCAAGTACTGATAAGGGCAGGTAGGAAATACTTGAAGTCGTACGCTGCTACTGTTAATGATGCATTGTAAGAACAATTGTAATGATAGTGACTGTTGTCCACCGGAGGGTCAACCGAGTGATTACAAGTAGGCGTTGCGGAGGCCACTGGATCGAATAGTTATCTGGTCACGCTTCCATTGATCCTTCGTAGACATGAAGCGTACACTAAATTCACATCTTTCCAGATTCGAGCAAATCGATTCGCCACAGAAACGTATGGAAGACAGGGGTGGAGATTAATCGTAATAGTGGGTGGCAACAACTGTGACTGAGTGGCAAGTTGTCAGTACTGCCAACTATCTTGATTAATTAATGTCAGATAATGGGGTCGAGCTCCCAATAACAAGGGTTATTATTTGATATAACTAGTTGTCATCATAGATCCCTAGTCATTGTTCATAGATTAAAAGTATTATTATCTACATATTCTACACATTCCTCACAATTGATCCAGCCACGGAATCGATGTCTGAGCACCCTTAGTCTCAACCGTCTTGGCTGCTATCTTATTCGCAATCTTTACCGCCTCCTCCGCAGTCTTCCCCTTCAGCACCTCCAAAGCATACCCTGCAACAAATGTATCACCCGCCGCCGTAGTATCCACAACCTTTGCCTTCTCCGCTGCAATTAGCCCCTCTGCCTCAGTCTCTGCCGAGTAATAAACTCCCCGTCCTCCCAAAGTAATCAGCACATTCTTAACTCCATATCCCCTGAAGATAGCTGCAACTCTCTTGAGGCCTTCTTCGTTTTCAATGTCACTCGCAGCGCAGTCGGAGAGCATCATGGCTTCAGTCTCATTGACAACAAGGTAAGACAGATCCTTGTAGTACTCCACGGGAATCTTTTGTGCCGGTGCCGGGTTCAACAAAACAGGGACTCTGTCCCGTCTAGCCGTATCCAGGCACTGTAACACAGTCTCCATAGGGATCTCCAACTGCATAATCACCAAATCTGGCTTCGGCCCTGGCAACGCAGTCTTGAACTCTTCGGGTTTAACAGTATAATTCGCTCCAGGTGACAACATGATTCTGTTCTCCCCATTATCCTCAACCAAAATAATAGCCACACCCGTCGATACTCCTTTCGCCTCCTTAACCAACGCAGTCTCAACACCAAAACCCTTTAGACCGTTCGTCATCAGAACGCCATTAGAATCATCGCCAACAGCTCCGACCATGTAGATGATAGCCGTAGCGTCGCTAAGGTTTTGACGGCGAGACAGCTTAGCGCAGGCAACGGCGGTTGGCGCCTTTGCCACCGAGACCAATGTGGAAGGAGTGGCCGGTCATGGTTTCGCCAGCACGGGCGACGTAGGGGGTGTACATAACCAAATCAGTGTTTAACGAACCGATGATGGTGATGACAGGGAGGGTGGTCATATTGGGCAATGTGTGAAAGTGGAGTGTTTTGATTAAGTAGGGTTAGGGTTGATATATGTTTTGCTGTACGGAAGTAATTTGTGTATCATCAATCTAATGCTCGTGATACCTTGAAACAAAAAGAATGAAGCTAAAATTCCAAAGAATTAAAGGGTATGAATTGCAGTAGGCGGTTGTCTCCATATAAAGAAATGCAGTTGACAATTGTGGGTCCCGTGGAATCCCGCGTCGCTCATCAGTAACTCCCCACGTGACACAAATCCCGCTATAGCCGAAATCCGACGGAAAAGGCAGGAGCACAATGTTACACCGCTCCTTCTGACTTATACAAACATAACCACATGAAATCAAGTTGAAGTCTTGAAGAATAGCCAAATATTCAAGTTATAGAGGATTAACACTGCACTTGTGGTGTCTTGATCTGCTGGAAGATTGACTATCCCACTAGTCCGATACGACCAAAGAATCATGATACGTCAAAGCGCTTAAAGGCATTGCGATCCCGGAGGGCACCCCGCCAGGTTAAACGAATTATCAATTGCCTATCCTTGAACCCCCGAAGTATCCACCTCCGAATCCGACGCGTCACACCTAATTCCAGTTAGAACACGAGAGGCATCTTGGTTGATTGTCGCGCATGCGGCGTGATTGGTCATGTACGTGCGGGCTACAAACGAGTCAGCGCCAGCGGCGTTGTTGAGGGGATAGGCACAGATCGCAATATCTTCCCAAATCCCATCTCCAAAACCTCAAACAACACAATTAAGGTACCAAGCATCCAATAATCGATTGTCCATTCTGACAAACAAACTCAATCTCAACATCTCAGCCTCTCTGCCTATACATGCGACCACCAATTATCTGGTCCGCTATCTCGGTCCCTCGGTGCATCTTGCCGATCATTGTCTGAGTAGTTGATATTTGGAGGTGAATCGATACCTATTGATAGTATCCAGTGGATTGAAACATAGTTTGTGTGAGTGGGATAGGAGATCGGCTATTGTCTGATGCATATATACGGGGATTGAGATGTGGGGTAGTCTAAGATTGTAGATATTCCAGGTGATGTATCACGAACTTAAGCAGAGAAGTAGATGCCATTATGAGATATGTAACTAGGATAGAGAAAATAAAATGAATTAAGACAAAAAATTTAATATATCAACTCCAGACTAGCATGAAGATAGTGATAGTCTGTGTCATCTCTCACCCGTTACCGTCATCACCAATTCTCTATAATTATTACCACTATCATAATATAATTTACACCAAATATAATATAAAAATACAACTTTATGTTGATCTCTAATACCCAGCAAAAAGAGCTAAAAAAGGAACACCCAGAAGTATGATTCAAATTCCCAGTTGAATTGGAGCATCGGGAATTGAGCCCAATGCGGGGGTTGAATTCACAGCCTTGAAATTGAGTCTCACGCTCTACCGGTTGAGGTAACTGGGCGGGATCTTTATTGAAAGTAGGAGTGGAGATGCTAATTATGTTTGCACAGATGGACAATATGACGGTCACTATGAGCCAGTACGACATCTCGGCCCCGTGCAATGGCATTATCAGGATATATTCTCTTCTAGATGAGCCCTCATCAAAACATCAGACGCTATAAATACCGACCCTGAAGTATAGGCGATCGGTTTAATTCCATGAGACAAATATCGGCTCTTGATGATGCTCATATTGTTGCAGTCAATTCGGGCCATCTTGATTAACCCAGTGGTTCTTTACTTGCCAATACACGGGTACAAGCCTTCGATTAACTAAGGCAACGTGCCAGAGTGGTTAATGGGTGAGACTAGAAATCTCATGGCTTCGGCCGCATAGGTTCAAATCCTGTCGTTGTCGCTTTATTTTTATTTTTATTGCTTTTTGCTTATATCCCCGAGAAAGAACTGGCATCTTAGGCATGGCATCTGTTTTTGATACGAAGGCTCGAAGTATTGAAGCCACAGCTGAAATAATACTTGTAAGTAGTTGTAATATACATTTTATTATATATGCTATCTACAATTGTCCTCACTGTAAAAACAGTACGACATCACGAACTCAGCACAACATCCCCTTGACAAAAACCAAGACGCCCCTGAGTTCCAATCATCATAACTCGTAACTAATACAAGATCCCATATCCAATAAATCTCCAATAAATCGAAAAGAAAACAAAATTCAACTGTATAAATCCAACAATTCTCAAATCACGCCCCAATTACCCACCTAAGGCCTCGAGCCCTCCGACTCTGACTCCGATGACGAATGGCTACTCGAGCTCCCGCGCTCCGAGACACGGAACCGGCGCATGTGGGTGAAGCGCCAGATACCGAATCCAATGAGGATAAGGAAGAGGAAAAGGATGATGACAATTATAGCGACGGCGTCATTGGGCTTCATGGTGGCGATGGAGACAGTGTCGGGGCAGTGGGGTTAAGCCGGTGGTTATGGAGTGGTGCAGAGTGGAATGAAGTGGATGGTACTGGAAATGCGGAGGGGTTTGTTAGATGGGTGGGAACCACGTGGGAGGGAGGATACTCGAGTCTGTAACTCTATTTCAACATACCAAAAATATAACAATACACAGGCAAACTATCACCACGAAATAAACACAATAAATCCAAAAGATATTCAAATATCCAGCTCTCCATAGAATCTAAACTATCTCTCAACCTTCTCAACCCTCTCTCATATACCACCACAGCTACCCTCCCAAGCGCTCGTACAACCACTCACACCAGTTTCCCCCTGCGTCCGCTCACCCCGTTCCCCTTCTTGTATTGGTGATTCGGTCATGGTTGCTGGGCCAGCGACGGTCTAGATAAACAAATCCTACGAACTTTTTTTATTTAGTACGGCGTAGAGGGAAAAGGTGGTTGGGCGGGAAATTGAATGATGAATCGGGAAGGATAAATAAGAAGGGTTACGAGGTGGGATTGGTCATCTTGGTGATCGTAGAGGTGTTGGATGTGGAGCTGCAATATCGATGCCTAGACAGTAATCTGATATTTCTGCATATTTCTGCAATTAAGTGAATCCTCTAGTAGCCATCATAATACTCGTTTGACCTAATCGAACTTTAATAACACCGGCTACTTGCCAAGCACAGCTAGCCCACGGAACCCGTCGTGCCGCAACCGTTGCCAATGAACTAGAAAGTACGGAGACATAAAACATGAGCAAACATAAAGAAATCAGATGTTTTTATTCAACAAAAGTAGATAAATCTCATGATATCATTGCCAATTCTCAAATGATATTGTATGGTGCTGGTCAAGCACAAAATACAAAAAGAATTATTTGGGGTGAACCGGGATTGAACCAGTGACCTTTAGATAACTACTCCTTCAAGAAGGCTGAAGTTTAATGGCTTCAGTCTAACGCGCTCCCAACTGCGCCATCACCCCAATTGTTATCAGCGCATCCCTTAATAGATACCAAGAAGGCAATGAAGGCGCACTAGTAAAATGACTAAAAGAAGTGTTGACAAGACTGGGACTCGAACCCAGGCGGATTTCTCCATCAGGAAACTTGTGCTAAGGAATAACCTTAACCTGACGCCATAACCAACTCGGCCATCTTGCCATTTTACTTGCAAGGTAAGGAGGAAGGAGGCCCCATGTAGAAGGGAGAAAGCCCGACAATGTTTGATCCCGATGTCACATAGACGAGAGCCTCATAAATCAAGCGCTGTCTCAGTAGCAATGACTGGTCACATTGCTCAGACTAAACGCTGTAGGCGAAGAAAAACACCATTGGAAAAATAAAATAAAATAACATAAACCCTTGACACTGTTAATCAGAAATGCATTCCCTCACCAATACCAGGTCCAACTCCCATTTACTCCACACCACATTACATTACATTACAATACCAATCACCCGTCCCAAACATTACTCGTAATCCACTGAGTTATGAATCTTAACATGGTTTTCGTAGAACCGGAGCATCTGTCTCCAATGTTTAGCATCGACCCCTCTCGACCCCACACCAAGAAAATCAGATCTCCAACATACCTTTTGCGGGCACCGCTTATAAACAATATCCGTCGAATGCTTTGTCTTCTTCCCATTCTTCCAATTCAAATAAACCTTCAAAACCGCTTTCCCATCCTTTTCCTTCTCTTCCAACACATCAATCGTCTCAATATGGTCCTCCCACGATCCGTTCGGCGGATGCCATTCTTTCGCCGCTTTCACTGGCGCCGGCGCCAGAGACTCCACCGGATGTATCTTTCGTGACCGCTTGATTACGGGGGCCGCTTTGCTGGGGTGCACAGAAATTGATTGTCTGTTGCGCTTTTTGGATTTAGTGACGTCAGCAGCTTCTGACAGAATGTGGTCGAGGCCACCGTGTTTGCAGAGGTAACTTTCGAGGATTTCTTCGGCGCCAGATCTGAGGGGTTATTAATATTGATGGATGCAGTACGTCATGTCATTATGGCAATCTTTCGTATCACGTACCTCAACGTCTCTTCGGGCTCCCAAGTGATATCCGATGGGTCATCATACCCCTCCCACTTTACTTGGAATTTCGGTGTCCCTTTTTCCACAACGTGCCCCAGAATTTTCTCAACAATGTATTCATCCTCGGCAAGATCATCCTCCTCTTCATCTTCCTTTGATGATAGATAAGCTTTCTTACAGCTGGCACACTTGCTTTTGGGCTCTACCCGGACGACCTCATCATCAAAGTCCTCAGAAGATCCCTTAGACTTGGAGGACCCGTGGCTAGGGCGGGGAGGTCGGCAATGTACCCGTTATCGGATTCGTCGTCGCTAATCACTGTAGGAAATGTTAGTTAACAGGGTGTTACTTGATAGTATAGTCTCATGTGTGTTGTGTATCGCGGGGTCTTTGAAGCATATTAATATCATTGCGGAGTCCCGGCGATCCGTGATGATGTGATGCACCGGGGCGCACCGAAGGATGTCATTCAGTAAAGCCAAGCACCCACGCCGCTGCATGATCCCTCATTGATCCCCATTGATTCCACCATGAAAAGTCCGTACCCATCAAATTACACCACAACGCCCCATTTTCAATCGCAAAAGCGCATCACATGCCCAACTAAAATAAATAATCCAAAGTATCGTGAAATTGGGCTGGCACGGGGCAAAGAGTCGGGAATAACATACCAGGAGGCATGCTTATAAGTCATCACTATCCAATTTGTCGTTGGTGATTTGAGAAGATTGACTTAAAAACTAGTGGCAAACTTTGAGGGGTAGAAGCCTATTGGTCGGAGGTCGTTAGATAATTGGGGTTATCGGTAATCGTGATGTAGAGTATGCCAGTACATCGCGCATAACTTTCACGATGTGTAAACCCTAATGTGTTAATGGATTTTTATTATTATTAGGGATATTGATTGTGGCGCACGACTAGGATAATCAATCATAATACAGGGCTAATAAAAAGAAAGGGTTTCAACCTTTCTGATAACCTGATAGTTTTGATTATGAGTTCAAAATATAGAAAAACATCAAAAACATTGAATCGCTGATTATCAAAATGTTTGTTTTTTGGTTTCAAAAAGAATTCATTTCCGAATGAAAGAGATGACTGATAACAGTATCAATGTTAGACAGAAACAAATATGCTGTAAAATATAAAGTAATCTTTGGAGTATTCCTAGGCCTCAATATAGTTGGGAACAAAAACGGACATGGTCAAAAGTACTTGTACGTTAGTCAATGCCGAATGGTTACAGAAGGACATGTACAACATCAAAGAATGGAAATATATATAAGTGAATAAATCTTCACTCGGCTCTCATGACATCAAGACCCAAACTGTACGAATAGGAGCAAGAAAAATGGTCTGAGGCAGACTTGAACCGCCAACCTTTTGTGTTCAAACAACTAAGTTATTGTTAGACAAACGTGATGACCAACTACATCATCAGACCTCGAACGCATGATCTCATACCTCATATCATGGACCTCCAATATAATCCCGAGTTCCTGGAATTACCTTGAATCACCCCCGCACCCGAAACACGGCATTCCCCGACTTCCCGGTTCACCCTCTCCAATCCTACTCTACAATATTTCACTCCCATTAAACCACTCTCAACAAACAGCTAGCGTTAGAATGTTCTATTACCGGTCGATAGACACTTGTTTGGTGTCACGCTCAGGCTGATGAGGGTTGTTAGACGACGGGTTTCTACTTTTGCTGGGCCGTCAATGCATTGTCTGGGTCGCTTATGGTAGTTTGAGATGGCGGGCGGGCTTTGTTTTGACGCCTAGTGATTCGTTATGGAATGAACCTGGGGACTCTGGGAAGTTGGGATGAAGAATATTTGGGAATAAAGAGGCATGAGATGAAGAGGGAGATGAAAAAGATAGGAATACATTGATGACGTAGCGACTGCACTCCATTAGTCAAAAGATCATTACTACTTTGCATATTCCAGAAAGCGTCGTCACTATTTGAATTTTTGGACTTGATATATGACCTTATCTCCCTTCTTTACGCTGCTGCTCTCCATCCCATATCCCCTCTAAACCGGTCCATGCCCTTTCAGATGCCATCCTCAGTCCAGGCTTCTAGAAACCATTACTTTGAAACTAGGGTTTGCATACTTCATTTCACCATTCAGCCACTCAAAGACACCAAAAGTCCATTGTCAAACTGGCTACCTATTCGTTGCTAAGTGATCTTGAAAGACGATAGTGTAGTATCGGGCGGCCGCCGGGAGGGAGGGCAGACGGCTTGCATGAAGATACAAGGTGATGAAACGTTGGGGTGACTGACTGCATGAACGATATTGCTTGTGATTTTCATAACTGGAGACTTGTCATGTTGGATATTGGTATTGGGATACGATGGTCAAGGTGTATCATGAGCGTATGTCACACCATAACGCGTGGTGCAATGATACAGGTAATTCAACGCGTCGGTTTTTCATTCCGCCAAAGACATGCCACCAAAGATCACAGCTTGAGTCTCTCCATCATCAACGCGTACAAAGACCAACATCTCTATCCTTTTTGGGACTCTGCATCGTACTACTTCGTGTAAGTAGCAGAGCAATCATAAGGTCTCCTCTGCATCGAGTCTATAAGAGATGTTTCATAGACCACAATCTGCCCTGTTCCCAGAGTAATTTAAACGCAATCGACAAATGTGTCATGAATGTTCACGTCGCGGATAAACACTATATCAAAGCCCACTATAAACATATCCTCACGATGTGAAGGTTCCGTCTAATCGCGACCGGGCGGGACACTTAGTGGCAAGAGCGAGTTTATAACTCCCATGATATAAACAAAACCGCCAGGGCCCAGTCTAAAAGAACCTCATACACTACCGGCATCCCGAGCCAGCACATCTGTGATTCCCGTAATACAGAACACCTGTGAGGTCCCGAGTGGATGCATACAACAGGCTAAAGAGATGGTAATGCAAGAAATGCCACTCGGTGTTTTCTAAACAAACTTGAGGACTCCTGGGACTAGATTTATGTTAGGGGAATATCACGAAGGGAGGTTTCGAGAATGGGATTTTGAGGTCGTTAGGAACATGGGGATCAGACGCTGTAAGGGAGCTTGGGGCAGTTGGTGGTTGAGTGGAGATATTGAAATGAGATGAGCTATATCTGAGAATAATATAGGGCGGTTCATGTGAAATGTTAATTCAGCGAGAAACAAATCGATTAAGCTTTGAAAGCAAACCAAGACGGAAAGGCTCATCAGTCATGAGATTCATACACAGAATTCGGATCCAACTTCAATATGGAGCATCATCTCACTTGTGATGCTTTACAGTCTACATATTGTCATGACGTGTCTCACATAAAAGATACGCTTGACACCCGAATTTCCTCTACACGTCTCCTCTCCGCCGCCATTCCCTCATCATCATAACGTCTCAAAGGTTAGAGTGCTTGCATATGGCAGGCACTCAGACGTCTTCGCTTCAAATTTCATCCATGACCCCAGCATTCTCCAACCACTCAGCATCTCCAAATGGCAATGTGATTATTGCCAATATAAAGAATCATATCACACCAGAAAGGAAGCGTATGGTTACAGTCACTAGTTGTAATTTAAGGGCAAATAACACTTGAAGGTGGAGGGGCTCAGACAGGATGTGTAGGGTATGTTTAATTATTATTATTTTTTTATTTTTTTACATTTGACATGAAAAGAGGGAGATGGGATGAGTCTGACGTTACAGTGTATTATAATTTTTGATTATAAAAGTCTAGCATTATGGGAAGTCAGTTATGTGAGAACTAGCGAAACGAAATAATTTAAATTATAAATATTCTTACAAAAATAACTCACAAATTTCGACCAACACGCCAATATGAATCACCATTTGACACCGAAATAGAAGCATTTAATATATCGCATTCATTAATGGTAACTCCGAGTCTCTCACATGCATATCGTAGTTTCACTCCGAAACAACCAAGTCCCCAATTAACAATTTTGTCATGACATCAACCCGCATCCTCCTCCCCACCCACCGCAGCATCATCTTCCAATATCACCCCCTCGCCCCATCAAACCCGCCCAAACGTCACCCTTCGGACATATGCGAAGTTCTAATTCCACCATACGCCGCCTAAAACCCCCATCACCACCGGAAACCTACGATGCGCACCCCACTATTAAGGACCTCCCTAGTCACTCTGTCTGGCCGTTAGCCTTTGGGACAGACTCATTGACGGTGTCATGGCTTTGATGAGCCAGATGAAGGAGAGATTCGGATGAACAGATCAGTGCTTACCGGGGGCACTGAGGGTTGCTGGAATCTAGCTGGGGAACTAACCTAACCCACTGAATGCATTAATTACAAGTATTCGGCTCATTGACAGTCTGACAAGAAGCCAATAGCTTGTAACTCCCGGTCCCCTTCTTATCAGGAAATCTCATCCGGAGCCCCTCCGGCCTCTCGGCTTCGATATTGCTTGGCGAGACCCTCATCGATGTCAGAATTTCCTGTTGGAAAGAAAAGAAAAGATGTTTGTTTACTTGGGGACCGTCCAGCTCTCAGGATATCATAAAAAAGAAACAATAACAACAACAACAACAACAACAACAACAACAAAGCTCACGTTCCCGTCTCTCCTATTGACTCTCGGCCGCCCATCCCGGATCTCGACTTGACATATTGCATGTGGACCCCGGGGGATGCGCTAGCGGGGCATCAGCTCAGTGAGTTGGCAGCGAACATGTCATATTGGCCCGATGGTGCATCGTCCATACATAATGGTAATCCTTAGACTAGTATTGAGAGCCAAGCTGCTGTGTTGACATAGCGGACGCTCATCGAGTCTACTGGTTGTTATCTGCGTGCCGGACTGCATGTCCATTATTATCTGCAAGAATATGCAATAGGATGGATCCAGACGTGGTTTCCCCTCAACACCCCCCATATATCCCCACGTAGGCCACCCTGTTCCGACTGCATGTGCATGTCGGTGTTGTTCAAGTTTCCCTGGTCATACGTGGGTTGGGTAGTAGATGGCCGGTTTTGTGGTTTTCAACGGTTGGTCGAATCAGAAATTTTCTAGTTTAGTTCCAAATAAAAACATGAAGTTAATAATATATGAGGCTCTAGATAATAATATCATATATCGTGAAACTTGACGTTGATTGGTCAATGGCCAGTGTTGTTAATAGATGGATGGATGGCAGCTTCCCCGTTTTGAGATGTCTATAAAGGGTAATGTTTTTTTAGGAATATTTATTACAGAGCATAAAATCAACAAATATTCGCAATATAAAAATACTCACTACTACTATAGAGTCTTAATGGCCCTTAGTAAGCTCATTCCTTTATTCTCTCTCAGACACGAAAGGTCTCTACGATCGGTCATCGCCGTATCCACCCAAACTGTCACATTAGCAATCTATTCAAGGTAGTGTCCTAATTTCACATCTCAGCACAAACAAACCCTCTTCATAAAAACCTCCCCACTAGCCCCATCCATCGTCATAACCCTCGCCCCCAACGTTTCATTGTCAAACCTTGCCTTCCTTGTCCCGTCCAATGAACAAAGCAAAAAACTTTTCTCATTCATTAAACCCATCGGGCGCTCTGTGCACGTTGTGAACGCCGATTCTGCCTTAAGATTCGTGTACATGGGGCTTGAGGGATGGGGTATATCTCCTTAAAAGATAGAGTTATATACGAGGGAAGTTAATAGATGAATACGGATGTGATGGATGAAACAACTATGTCATAGAACAAGGTTCAGCAAAACTAGATGTGAAAGTCAGAAATTCGGAGAGTTAAGATTAAGAGCTGAAGGACAGAGATTTGAGTTACGCACGCGTAGAAAAAGGGTAGCACTCGATTTGAGAAGGGTAAACAATGGATTTGAGTTCTGCTACAAAAAGAAAACAAGGTCGTCAGGGGACGAACAAACCTTGTTTCAATATAGTTAACCCTATCATAACCCACAATCCTCTTTAACGTGATTATATACTGTAAACTAATATAATACTAACAATAAAAGTCGATATTCACATGGTCATAATTCAAATACGACCTCAAGGTTTATTGACAAATTCATTGTCATCCTCAATCCCTCAGCCGTATCCACAAACCCATTGGATTCTCAATTGCAACGACGTCAACTTGCACACAAAGTCCTGTATATGCATGCAAAAGTCAACAAGAGCAGATTTAACTTCACATCATGTTGGACTCCGAAGGTCCCTTGGGTTCTTCACATCGCTTTATGACTTTAGGCTGAGAGTATGGCGTGATGGCGGTTCTTGAGATTCTAGTGTCGATACTACACCATATGCAAGTATGGAGATATTGCAGATGGTGATGGTCACTATCCAGGGTTTTGACTATTAGATGAAGTTGGTTTTAGGCATTAATACATATTAAGATAAACAACCCAACAAATATGCCAACTGGTTCTTTGTGGCAATGAGATGGCAAGCCATCTACCATAATTGTGACATGCAAGCTATGTTTTGTAAATGAGTAATACCAAGTGGAAGTTCTCGTATGTAGTTGCTGGAATTCTTCATAGACAGAGAATATAGGTCATTTTCATATCTTCATCCTGAAATTTGTCAAGCAACAACCACCCGCTATTATCATCATGAACAAAAACACAATGCTGTACCACCTCGGAATCCAATAAAATTGTATATTTTATCACCACCAACTGGGTTCTTCTCCCGCTAAATCCCATACCGCCCTA
The DNA here is from genome assembly GCA_023677585.1 of Meredithiella fracta. Classification (NCBI taxonomy): domain Eukaryota; kingdom Fungi; phylum Ascomycota; class Sordariomycetes; order Microascales; family Ceratocystidaceae; genus Meredithiella; species Meredithiella fracta. Next base: position 1,691,483 of record JAGXCV010000005.1, read on the forward strand.
CAGAATCACGGATACAGGGGCCACCGCCAGCACATTGGGCACTATTCACTTTTGCTGCATGCAGAGCTGCATGAGCACAGCTGGCCGGCAGGGGATCTTAACCTTGCCATGGCCTTTGGGGACGGAGTGAGGGTGTGGTGAAAATGCCTCCTCCGTATCTTTACATAAGGCCTTGTCCGGGACCGTGAGCTTTTTCGTACTGGATGGCCGAGCTGGGAGTTTGGTCTTGTCAGAAAGCTGGTTTTGTTGGAAGAAGGAAGTTTGTATGGGTTGATGGCGAGATCCTGGTTGTTGAGTTGGCATCGTGGAAGGCTGGGGTCAAGACATGTGACCAAAGTGTATGTATCATGCCTATGTTGATGAAGATATCATCTTTGGACTATCTTATATCACAGCAAGCGGAATAATTTCATGTGGACGAGAAAGGAGCTGCATGCGTCTACTCCTGTTGGATACAGAAGCGCACGGCATTATCTTATGGGGAAGTGAGCATATTGTCCTTCCGGTTTGTCAGATCACTGAACATAACGAGCGAGGTTGAAGAAACAAACGGGCTCTAGTTAAAGCACTGCCGACCTGGCAGTATAATATGAAAGAAGAGGAGAGCTGAGTGCCGTCTTTTTTTTTTAAGCTGAAAATCCTTATGCTACCTATCACGATGCCATAGCTGCTCGTTATGAGATGTTTTCAACGTTGTAGTCATCTCTTTACGCCAAATGATATTATAAACATGTAGACTCCAGTCGTCCCGTCTCGTACTAGTCATGTGTTATATCAAATATTATTATAGACAGCCCCGAGAGACATGGGCCGTCGCCAACGTAGACACTACGCTAGTCGGTGCTCCGAGCAAATGATGTGGTACTTCCCACATGCTCTCCCTCACCACCACATGTCGACGCCAGATATACACGCTGTTTTCATAATGATATCGTCTCTCGTGCGTGCCTCAGAGGGTAGTGAATGGTGTCTGTCCTTTAGTCTTATGGCCCTTGCTTTGTTTGTTGATTAGCTCGTTCACTCATGCCCTTGTCTTCACCTGTGCGTATGAGCGCTTTCCTCTTTATTCCACTGTTAGTCAGAATACACTTGGTGCTTTCCAAGAGTAGAATCGGAATCTGTGCTTTCAATTTGCATAGAGTCACTTTAGACGGCACTTGTTCTTGGTCGTATTTTCCGTTGATTGGCGAAGCAAGAAGGGAAGTGACAGGCGATTGTCAGTACTTTCCGTAGTTCCCTCCAGCGTCACCATTAATCTACTTAATTGGCAGGCATGCTGTTTAGTGCACAAATTCACATTTTCTGACTTAATTCTTTTCTGCATTTTTTCCTTTTGACCATTTTCTCTGTGATAATTATCCTCTTCTTTTATCGCTGCATCTACGTTTTTATTCCTCTTCTTCCTCTATTTACTTCCAATTTGATTCATATCTTGTTTATTGCCTTTTTGCATCATCCCGCCCACATATCTGTTACTTTGCTTGATTCGATCCTTTTGCTGCGCCCGAGCAAGCACTACTTCTGCTGTTCCTTTCCTCGCTTGCCTGGACAACAACACATACTTACATATTCAACAACTGATCGTTGTCTACGTGCATCTTAACCAGAACGTGGAATTCAACTGGCCACTACTCTGCATATTATTTTTACTTTTGCATTTCTATACACCAACTTTGCGCAAGCATTCATTCTGTACACTACTACAACCGCTACCAATAACCTTGCTGCTACTACTGCCACCACCGGCCCCGCGACCCACTATCTCTTCCTATTTATCTCCCGCCTGTGCCCCGTGGCTCTCATTTTCGTTGATCCGTCTATTCTTTTGATCCGTCTTCTTATTTTCCGATTTCACCTCTACCATTTGTGCTCCATAATTCACCTCACTGCGTTGACTTGCCTTGCTTGTCAGCTGTCGGTAGCTTGGGACCACTTCTTCCCGATAGCAACATCGTCATTGTAGTATCTCGTTGCTCGTTGCTACGGTTCCGTGGCTATTTTTTTCTACGTCTTTTCTACATCCTTTTCCCTGTGTCTCCGACCTGCTTCCCAGAAACCCCTCTAAAAGCTTAACCTGACCGTCTCGCTATCATCTGGATACACACTACAGAATCGACATTGTTCCGCCTTTAAATTATATCCTGTCGATTTTTCTCTATCACACCTACTTTTCGTCTCTAACATTCCCCAGAGACGAACCTAAAAGTTCTTCGCGCATTCTCCCACTACTACTAGCCCAGATCCCGCTGCAAATCATCCCACCTGGGTTTTGCGCCTTATTCGACCTGCGCCTTTATCCACCTTTGCTGTTTTGGTTCCGCCTGAATTCCACACCCTTTCTTTAAGTATTCCAACCTATTGAGTGTACTCGGAATTTCTTCACATCTCGGTCCCACCCCGAACAACACACTCTTTATTCATTATTCCGGCCTCTATGCCGAGAGACTCTTGAGCTCCCCCGGAGCATTCACAACCCACCGAGCTTCATTGCCGTATAAAACTCCCCACACATACATTTACAATGGCAGAAGCTACCGTTAACGACGACTCCTTCTCAAGGCCGCTAAAGACAAGAGCTGCCAGTTCTGCGGTCAGGCTTTCACCTCATCATCTCTTGGCCGTCATCTTGACTTGTACATCCGCGATAAGAATCCAAAGCCAGCGGATGGCATTCACGACGTCGACACCATTCGCAAATTGCGAGGCAACATCACTCGTCGCCAACACCGTAGCGTTTCTAGACGAGAGGTTTCTACGCCCCTCAGCACCCCGAGACCCGGTACCTCCCATGCAGAATCACCTTCAGTCGAAGATATTGTCCCTCGGCTACCCAATGACGGCAAGATCCCCTTCAGTGCTGGCCACGAGGGGACAGCCGTAGGTGATATGCGTCGGACTGTGAGCAGACAGTTTGCGAACAAGGCGAGTATGGAATCGCGCCAGCGCATGGCAGGTGCTTTGGAGCATGCGCGAGCGCTTGAATTGGCCTTTAGAGAAATTGTTGGCCTGATCAAGGCTGCCAAGTACGTATTGCGATAATCATAGGAACCCCATTAATGCTAGGTTCATGTTCACATCTAGTAAATCACCCGCTAACCAATACCTCACGATAGGCAAACCCAAGTCACAAACGCTACGCCTTTCAACTTCAACCCTCTTGAATACGACTTTCCTTCCTTGACTCTTCAATGTCTCAAGCCGCCACCAACTGTATTTTCCTCGACGCAACATCCGACTGCTACTTCATGGGCCGTGACGCCTCCGGGACCGCGCGAATTCGAGGCGCTTACCGCGTTTTTTACGGATGAATTTAGCAAGTGGCAAGCGACCTGTACTGCTGCGGTCACACAAATTTCCCAAGAGCTTTCCGTTTTGCCGCCAAGCACCACTCTCAAGGAGGCTCGTGAAGCGGCTCTTCAAACGGAGAAAAATGCGATAGTATGCGATGCCAAGTACGTGATCATCTGAACTCGACGTATAACGTTTGGAAGGAATTGCCCATTGAGCGCCAGCACGAACTTTGGGTTCTTGAGCTTGCGCGTACAATTGGGCGTCGCAACAAAGAGGGCGACGAGCTCAAGAAGGTCAACAATGAGCTCTCTCAAGAAGTCGCACAGTTGAAGTCTCAGCTTGAGTCCATGACTAAGGGGCACATTCCGAAAGAACACCAGTTTTCGCTGCCTATCACTGGCCCGATTGAGCCCGAAATCCTGGGATACATTATGGAAATTGCCAACAAGAACAATCGGTGTATCCTCAACAATATCGGCCCTAACGACGATATGGGGACGATTGTTGCGAGGTCTGTTGATCGCTGGAAGACCGCTATTACTGCCAGTCGGAGTGCTACGAGCGGTATGAGCGCCCAACGACCGCTTGACGCAAACACGGCTACTGTTTCTACTCCATCAGTTCCTGTGGCCATTGCCCCGCAGCCAATTGCGAGATCCCCGGTGCGCGCGTCCAAGGATGCCCCTCTGAGACCACCCAAAAACCGCCAAGTTTCTCGAGCGACGGCTGCTGCCAAGGCTGCTGCCAAGGCCCAACACGCCCATGCTCAGGTTCAGGCTCAACAGGCAGAAGCTCAGGCGCAAGCCCAGACTAAGTCTAAAGTTCAGCCCTCAGTACAGGATAAAACCATCCCCGAGGAGAGCGTGCGCGAAGCTTCTGATGCGCCAAGCGGTGATGGATCGAATAACATAAACACATCAGGTATTAGTGACCGCGATGCCGATGGTGATGCGGATGCCGAGATGGCCGGAGCTATTGATCCTGACGTGAGTCTGGATGTCAGTAACTTGAAGGTTTCAGCCCAGGTTGATGGTGATGGTAGTATCGATGTCGACGATGAGATGCAGGACAGCTACATAGAACCATCGAACAACCACGCTGGCGTTCCGAAAATTCACAATAAGCCCATGATGCCTACGAACCAACAAGGCTCCTTGGAAATCCGAGGACCCGGGGACACGCTCAGCCGCGCATCAACAACGGCAACGCTAGTATGGGTGGCACATCGGGTGACGGACGCTTCATGATGCAGAATGGTCGGGCTCAAGCAATGAACAACATGATGTCGCACCAGAACATGGGCGTCGGTGTTGCTCAGGGTGCCATGACCAATGCCGTAGCCCCCATGGGAATGTCGGAAGATATGTTCATGAGCAGCTAGGGCTCAGACGGTGAGCATTTTTGGTGGCCAGAGCCTACTACCGAGTTATAATAAGCGATCTTGCTGGGACCTCCTTCATCGACGCTAGAAATTAGACGAAGACCAAGCCTTCTTGAAAATAGAGCCCCGCCTGCGAATGAGCCTCTTCACGAGGCTTTTGACGTACCCGCGTGTTCGTTGGTGTTTGCGTGTAGCTAAATTGCCCTAGATCGCAGCGCATCGTATCGCATAAACTGGTACTGAAGCAAACTATAATATTGAGTTCTCGTGGCCTAGTTTCACTGTTAGTTTGTTTCATCAGTGCATCTGCCGCTGCCAATCGCATGGCGTTACCCGCACCTTTTTAGATACTGGTACGATCTGCCATATTTTGAAGCGGTGCCATTTTGCGCAATCATTGCTATTTTCGGGTTGTCTAAGTCTTGCCGTCGCCGGCGTCTTCGGGGGCGAGATCCTAGGATCATCGGCTTAACATTTCCTTGCGATCTTGCTTTCTCGGAGATATTTTGTCCTTCTCTGCTGATATTCTTCCTTTTTTTTGCCTACCGGTTTGCTCACTGCGTTGTTTCATACTTTATATCGCCTTTGGCTTGCGATACTCACACTATCATCATCTTCGACTATGACACTCCTTTTCGACTATACGTCTCGTCTTACTCACTCACACTCCTTTGAAATTTCTTTCTTCCGTTTCGGATTGTTTTTGATCGGATTCTCATCTACTCTGTATTTTGTTTCCTACTCGTCTTATTTTCTTTACTTTTTGGGGTTCTTTTCCTTTCTCTTTTGTATATCTTTCCTGGCTATCTTTTGGTTTCTTATTCTGCTCATCACTTCTCTTGTTTTCGTTTGGTTATCGCTCGCGCGCTTTGCATTTGCCTCCTGTTCTTTTTACTATTTTGTTTTGCTTTTCTATTTTGTGATTTCCCGGGGCTAAAAGCTGCGTCTCATTGATTTGTTGTTTTTGCTTTTTTTCGTTGTCAATTTCATTTATTTCCTTGAATACCTCTGCCCTCGTTTCTTTGACTCTTTGTTGCAATCTTTTCTCTAGTTGTTGTATCTTGTGGGTTTTCTTGTTCGTTGTTAGGAGCAATCCTCTTACGTTATGGTCGATACTGGAGACAATTGTGAGTTGTGGAGACCTGGTTTGTAGATTTTAGGGGCTCTCACATTGTGGATGTAGAAGGTCTGGAGAATGTCGAGTATTTGGGTTTCTAGGTACTTTGGGTGATTGGATAAATTCAAGGGTTGAATATACCGAATGGAAAAGATCATCGTCTTGCGTGAGGCGTGTTGGACTTGTTAGTCGGGGAATCGTTATTGCGATTGGTTCCTAGCGTGGTTTGTTGATTTCATGGGAATTGTGATGCATCTCAAGTTCTTTGGTTAGGGTGGTGGTGTGGTCTCGCTGCTGACTGTTTGATGATATCTAGAGGTGTTGCATATTCTAAATATGTAATCATGTCTCACATATTCATGTATGGGCTTTGCCTTTTTCCTTTGATATTCAGGAACACCTTTTGAATACGAATTTTCTTTTTCCTATTGAATCTATGTGTGATCTCGTGAACATGTCGTGACTTCAACTGCCATATTGTCTATGTTGTGCCTCATACACCTCACGAATACTAAAAAGCTGTCGTTGAAATGATCCTTCCGGACTAATACCGGCTTAGTCCCAATCCAGCAAGCGGGAACCACAACACAATCCTTTGCCATCCATCACATTCCGTTCACATCCTCTACCCTATGTGCTACAATGAAGCGGGAATATCCCTAGAGACATCGCCAACACGGCAACATACATAAAGACATATTATCCTCAAAGTAATCAAACATTGTGTACGACCGGTACGTTAATTGATCTCGTGTGTTGACGACGTCAGGACGGGGACTGCTTGGTCGAAAACGCATAAAGTGGTACGCGGGTCCACTTTATGCAGGTAGTAAAGGGCTTAGACGAGGATTTGTCCTAAAAGGGAAGGGGTGTGACGATGAGTCAACCTCTAAAAATTCGGTAGTGGTGCGATGGATTGTGATGGTGAGCGTTGTGATATTTGGAAGATATGAATTGAAAGGAGGTATGATTGTGAATAGTGGCGTTCAATTTAATAGCACTTATTGGAGTAGATGAGCTTGTGTGATCGGCTTGTAGTTTGTCGGTAGCGGGCTCGAATATTGGTGTAGGTAATATTAGTCATTGCTGTTTGCATGTGTGTGTTTGGATATGACTCTTTCAGGAAAGAACAAATGAAAATTTTGACAGTTATTATCATCAACTGTGGTGCCAGCTCTTCGGCTTTTAAACCACAGTATTACATAACTTCATGATAGCTCAAACTTTATAGCAATCAATCTCGACTCACTTGAGATTAAAATATCAATCGGTTGAAATACCCCCTGCTGTTTCATAAAATCAAATCGCCCATTTACAGCATCAACTGGTTGTTTTCTTTCCTTTTTCGGCTTGGTGTTTCGTTCAACTCAATCCTCCGATAGTTGTCGACAAAAATTACCCCGCCATCACACCCAGGCGCTTCCTCCATCCCACAAAAACGCCGACCGCTAGCAAATTCTTGCTAATTCCCTTGACATCACCAGCCCACTCACCCTCTTATTCCGACCGCCTCCTAGATTCCCCATTTATTTTATTGTATCGTCTCTCAAGAAACAAATCCCATTGCTCCCTCCTTTACCTCCCATTATTTTCCTTTCTTTTCTTCAATTCTAGCGAAGTAAAGTTCGAAATACCCTATTTTACACGCTATGTCCGACCTCGCTGCCGCCGCCGCCGCTCCGCTTACGGAGCAGCTGGGCAAGCTTTTGCTCGACGATGTCACTGGCGAGATGATCTCAAAGACCGAGTTGAAGAAGCGCCAGAAGGCCCGCCATAAGGAGGCTGAGAAGGCCAAGAAAGCTGCTGCCCAGCCTGCTAAGCCAGCCGTTGCTAAGAAGAGCAATGCTGAGGCTGAGGAGAAGGAGTTGACTCCTAACCAATACTTTGAGATCCGGAGCCGCAATATTAACAAGGTACGTCATAGATGGTGGCCTAAGATGGATAGTGAGAGAAGAGGATGCTAACTGGTGATTTGTCTGTAGCTCCGTGAGACCCAGTCGCCTAACCCCTATCCCCACAAGTTCCACGTTGACTATGATCTGCGCAAATTTGAGAACGAGTTTGGCTATCTCAAGTCCGGCGAGACTACTAAGGACAAGGTTGTCCGTTTCGGTGCCCGTATCTACACCAAGCGTACCTCCGGTTCCAAGCTCTGCTTCTATGACGTAAGCCCCCGGAGACTCTTCTAGTTTAACACCTTTTCGATCCTGTCTAATACATCAAATTCCAGGTCCGCGATGAGGGTGTCAAGGTCCAAGTTATGTGCCAGGCTCAGGAGGCCCGCGAAGGTGCCCCCAGCTTCGAGGCTCAGCATGAGCACCTTCGCCGTGGTGACATCATTGGCATTGTTGGTTACCCTGGCCGTACTGCTCCCAAGAGCAAGCTCGAGAAGGGTGAGCAGGGTGAGCTTTCTATCTTTGCTACTGAGATCATCCTCCTTACTCCCTGCCTTCACGCCATTCCCGATGACCATTATGGTTTCAAGGACCACGAAGAGCGTCATCGCAAACGTTACCTTGATCTGAGTAAGTTGGGCCTGAGAAAACGGCTATACCGAGTATCGGTTGGAAGGCCGTGTGCTAATATGGAGGAATAGTCATGAACAAGAAGACTCGCGAGACCCTCATCACTCGCTCCAAGATGGTTACCTTCATCCGCAAGTACTTTGACGACCGTGACTTCGTTGAGGTCGAGACCCCCATTATGAACGCCATCGCCGGTGGTGCTACCGCCAAGCCCTTCATCACCCACCACAACGACCTAGACATGCGCATGTTCATGCGTGTTGCCCCCGAGCTGTACCTGAAGATGCTTGTCGTTGGTGGTATCAACCGCGTCTACGAAATTGGCCGTCAGTTCCGCAATGAGGGTATCGACTTGACCCACAACCCCGAGTTCACCACCATCGAGTTCTACCAGGCCTACGCCGATTTCTATGACGTCATGGAAACTACTGAAGAGCTTGTCTCTTCACTCGTCTTCGCCCTCAAGGGTTCCTACGAAACCGAGTTCACCAACCAGCACGGTGAGCAGACCAAAATCAACTGGGCCCGCCCTTGGCGTCGTGTCGACATGATTCCCGCTCTCGAGGAGGCCACCGGCGAGAAATTCCCCGCCGGTGACCAACTGCACACCGATGAGGCCAACCAGTTCCTCCGCAACATCCTCGAGAAGATGAAGCTCGACTGCAGCCCCCCGCTCACCAACGCCCGTATGATTGACAAGCTGGTTGGCGAGTACATTGAGAGCACTTGCATCAACCCGACCTTCATCCAGGGGCACCCCAGGTCATGTCACCCCTGGCCAAGTATCACCGCAGTCAACCCGGTCTCTGCGAGCGTGCTGAGGCTTTCGTTGCCACCAAGGAGATTTGCAACTTCTACACTGAGTTGAACGACCCCTTCGACCAGCGTCTGCGGTTCGAGGAGCAGGCGCGCCAGAAGGACCAAGGTGATGATGAGGCTCAGGTGATTGATGAGAACTTCTGCATGTCGCTGGAGTACGGTCTGCCACCGACAGGTGGTTGGGGTCTGGGTATTGACCGTTTAGTCATGTTCTTGACGAATAATTACTCTATTAGAGAGGTGTTGGCGTTCCCCTTTATGAAGGAGGAGAAGAAGAATGAGACTAAGTTGGTGGCAGAGGAGGTTGGTGTTAAGCTTGTTGTTGTTGAATAGGTTAAGCACTAAGTGTATGTTCTTTATAATAGTGTGTTTTGTGTTGGTATGGGATATATCATGGGATTGGGGTTGGATATCAAAAAAGAATGAATAAATGAGATAAAAAGTGTGAAGTTCATTTTAAGATTTAATTGTGGACATATAAAAGGAGATAGTATACAATATTAATAATACAAAAGGGAATTCAGAACAAAGGGTACCCCATGGTACTAACTAACAAAACAATGACATAATATACATACATATAACCACCATCTACTTCTTCACCATAGCCTTCTTGACCTTCTGCTTAAGAACTTTAGTCATACTCCTCGGTACTCTCAACCGATGACTCAAAACCAAAGCCCCGGTCAACAATGCCAATGCGCCCGCCTGGTGCGTTGCCGCCAAGTGTGTCGGCACCATGTAAATCAGTGTAGTGATCCCCAGCGTGGCTTGTAGGCAGACCAAGTGAACAAGACCCAGCGTACCCTTCATGACGTTCTTAGGGAGGACACCGGCCATCTTCTTGCTGCGCGAGTAGAAGAAGAGAGAGAGGACAGAAGTGAAAGTACTCATGGCAAGAATGCGGTGGTCAAGTTGGACGAGCGAGGGATTCTCGAGTAAGTTACGCCACCAGAGGTCCGAGTGATTGGCAGCACGGCAATAGAAAGTATCCCAAAGTTCCGAGGCGGGGGGAGTAAACCCCAAGCCCATTTGGGGGAACTCATTGTAGATGAGGCCGGCATCGAGACCAGCGACGAGCGCACCAGACATAGCGGTGGTGAAAATGAGGCCGGTGAGCATGGTTGTGAGCGTACGGTAGCGGGAGGCAATAGGGGTTGCAAGAATCTTGGCAAGCTCGAGGCCAGCAACAGGGTTCGCGAGGAGATGACGGGTGCGGAGGACAGTAAGGGCAGTCATGACCATCCAGGAATAGCAGACGAAGGCACAGCCCAGGTGGGCGGTCAGCCGGTACTGCGAAACACGAGGGTGGGAACCTGGGGCAAAGAGGTCATCCTTGAGGCCAGACTTGACCATCCACCAGCCGATAACACCTTGGAAGGCGATGAGGGAGGAGATTCCCAAAAGGTTCCAAGCCATGCGTTTGGAGACGCGGCGACGAAGGGTGAAGTAGAGGGCGGGAAGGACGAAGGTCATGCCAACGGTGCGGCCCCAGAGGCGGTGGGACCATTCCATGAAGTAAATCTTCTTGAATTCGTCGAGGGTCATATTGGGGTTCAGGATGGCGTATTCCGGGGAAGCTTTGTACTTGTTGAATTCGGATTCCCAGTCGGCTTCGTTGCGGGGGAATTAAACCGGTGACGGGGCGCCATTCGGTGATAGATAGACTACGGGATATTAGTTAGTGGGATTATAGAGTGGATATCTATGTATGAGACGTACCCAGATTCAGTGAGGCGAGTCAGACCACCCCAGACGACAATACCAAAGACAGAGACAGCACTAGCGATCAACCAAACAGCGACAGCTTTAGAAGTAGTTTTCTCAGGAAAACTAGACTTAGAACCAGAAGAAGAAAACGACGAAGACTCCGCAGCTGTGGAAGCCTCTAGACCAGAGATAGAAGAAGAGACAGAAAACGAGATATCCGACGAAGCGGAAGGCGCAACAACCTCCGTCTTTCTCACCTCGTTGCTAAGGAAGCGCATGTTGACTCGCGCAGCGATCAGAGAAACAGGAGTGATACGAACGACGGGGGCGGCGGAGAAGGCCCGACGGAGAACGGGGAAGGAGAGGATTTGGATGGGGGAGCATTGTTGGCAGACGGTGAATGTCATTGGGGCCGCGGGCATACTCCGGGATACTAGGAATGGTAGGCGCCGGACACCAGGCATTAAAAATGCCATGATGAGTGGTACTCTGGGGTTTAATCACAGACTGTAGATATATAGGAAGACCCTCAGGAGATGGAGAAAATATGAGTAGAAAGTGTCAAGCTCTAAGAGCTGAGAATGGTGGCATGAGAAACTTTAGAAAAGTCGTGATACCGATGGGCTGGGCTAATGTCAATTATTGTACTTTGTACCTTTGCTCATAATTCTGGAATCAAATCATTGGATTCTGATTGGGGATTCCTAATTGGGTGGGAATCTGCATTGGCGCCTCACGGAGTTGACATAGAATGTGGCTGTGATGCTTGAGTATGGCGAACAAGATACCCCACTATAACTTATAATCAAGTCTTTCCTTCACCGCCCACAATTGACTCGGCAGAAAAAAAGTTCAGAGATATTCTGGTACTACTACTGATAACAACTTAGACAAGCTAGCCCAAGGACACCGGCACACTAGCATCATCGTTCGGATCCAGACCGCCCCTGACTATCTATAATTTAAAATTACTGTCTATTTATCTCTCAACTACGGCGACTCTGGATCTCATCGAATAAAACTCAAATATCAAGCTCATCCACCATGGTCGGCCGTCAATCTCATGGGCGCCAATCCCATGGCCGCGCCCTCAACAACGGCGCCCCCAAAAAGTTCGGCAAGCCTGCCGCGCGCCGCTCGACTATCCGCGCCCAAGTCACCGCCCTCAACGCCTACAACATCGCCGCCAAGCAGTTCCCCCAAGAAGAAAAACAAACCCCCCGGCATCGTTCCATGAATGTGGAAGAGGAAGACGATGAGGGCAACGATAATGACGATGATGATGAAGATGCGCCGAGGGGCAAATGGAGACATGGTGATGATGGGAGTGATGTGGAGTATGGAAGTGATGAATCTGGGAATGAATGGAAGATTAATGGGCGGATTAACCCGGATGAGGACTCAGAACTTGACAGTGATGAAGCATTTGGGGAGAGTGATCAAGAGAAATTTGCGGATTTCACATTTGGTGGGAGCAAATCTAAGTCCAAGTCCAGAAAGGTAAGATACTACGAAAACACTCGAGTCACAGTAGATGGACAATCGAGCCAATACGTGATGCTAACACTCAAGCAAAAGGCCACCTCTGATGACGCCTACGATGATGACGACCTCAATTCCCTTGGCTCCGACGCCATCGATCTCGCTACCGCCCTCGATCAAGCCAAAGAAGAATCCGAAGCCGAAAAAGCCGCCAACGACGCCTCCCCCGAATCTGCTTCCTCTGGCTCTGGCTCTGACTCCGATGATGACGATGACTCAGAAGCTTCCGAATCAGACTCTGAATCTGACGATGACGTAGATGGCCCCACGTGCCAAAAGGTCTCGCTGAAGGACCTTGTGTCAGAGTTTGCCGGATTCTCGGATGACGAAGAGGATGCAACGCCATCTGGGAAGCAGAAGATTTCACTGGGTGACCTTGGGTTAATCAAGGTCCGCGATGCCAGCGTGCGGAAGTCAGTCAAGTTGCTTTCCAAGGAAGAAATTGATGCCCGCGGGGATCCACCAAGCTCACTGTTCCCTTGCGCCTCTCCAACAGGCTCAAGTGACCCGGAAAGTCGCCACCGAAAAGACCAACGACACTCTCGACCGGTGGACCGAAACCATTAAGTACAACAGACGGGCAGACCATTTGCAGTTCCCTCTTGTCCAAGATACGTTAAACGCCTCGCTATCCACTAAGGAGTTTCGCCCGTTGACTGCCGCCACCGCGACCACGGAGCTCGAGAAGACGATGATTGACCTCTTAGCGCAAAGCGGGATGTCTCTTGAGCGTGAAAAGAAGAAGAAGGCCGACAAGGACGGTAATGAATTGACTCCCGAACAACTCAAAGAACTCGTCAATAAGCGCCGCCGTGAACGCGAGTTGCGGTCACGGGAAGAGAAGCGGTTAAAGCGCATTAAGAAGATTAAGTCCAAGGCTTACCACCGCGTCCACCGCAGGCAAGCCGAGAAGAACGAGATGGCTATTCGCGCAGAGATGGAAGGAAATAAGGAAATCGACTCGGAGGCCGAGAGAGAGGACGCCGCACGTAAGAGAGCACTGGAACGCATAGGTGCGCGCCATAAGGATTCCAAGTGGGCCAAGGCCAACTCGAAGACCAAACGGGCCGTCTGGGACGAGGAGTACCGTGAGGGTCTGGAGGACATGGCCAAGAGAGCCGACGAGTTGAAGCGCAAAGTTGATGGTCGCGACTACTCGGATTCCGATGCGGGGACGGATTCAGAAGAATATTCTGACGACGAAATTGACGAGAAGACGCGGTTGCGTAAGCAGTTGGAGAAGCTTAAAGCTGAGCGCAACGACGAGGAGCCGGTCTCACAATTGAACAAAATGGACTTCATGGGGCGCATTGAGGGCCAAAGAGAAACTGAAAATGACCGGGCAATCCGGGAAATCGAGCGCATGCTTGCCTCTAGCGACGAAGAAGAGTCTGACCCCGAAGGTATGATCAACGGGCAACTCGGCCGTCGCGCCTATGGTTCCGGATGCAACGAGGAAGTCGTCGACATGGTCACAGATTCTGCCTCCAACTCCAACTCCGACTCTGAGCGCCCCCGGAAAATCATAAAGACGTCTACTGAGGCCACCATCTCTAAACTGCTTGCCGCCTCCGCGCTCATTCGGAAATCCGATCAGCGGAAAACTGCTGGCGGTCATGCGACGAAAGCTGATGAGGAGGTTTCTTTTATTCTTGATAAAAAGGATACGGTCCTAAATACTGGCGACGCCTGGGCCATCAGCCCCCGCTAAGAAACCCTCCAAGAAGTCCAAGGTCTCCGTCGCCAAGAACATCGAACTCGACCTCGACTCCGCCATAGCCACCGTCCTCGCCGCCCCCTCCACCCCTGCCCAAAAATCCCACGACCGCTCTTCCAAACGCGCGCGCGCCGCTGAGCTCGCTGCCGACACGTCATCATCTGAGAGTGACTCCGACTCTAATGATGAAACCGTCCACCACCCGCTTGCCCTCAAGTCCGACCACGACCTCATTGCTCGTGCCTTTGCCGGCGGCGACGTGGTCAACGAGGAGTTTGCTGACGAGAAGGAGAAGATGATTACAGAGCAGGATGAAAAGGTTGTTGATAATACACTGCCTGGCTGGGGCGCGTGGACCGGGATGGGAATCTCGAAGCGGGAATCCCAAAAGCATTTTGGCAAACATACAACAACGATCGCCGGGACGAAACGGAAGGACCGGAAAGACGCGAAACTTACCAAGGTTATCATTAACGAGAAGCGTGTCAAGAAGAATGACAAATACTTGACGAACCAGCTGCCGCATCAGTTTGAGAATGCGGAGCAGTATGAAAGAAGTCTGCGGATGAATGTGGGGAAGGAGTGGATGACGAAAGAGACGTTCCAGGAGGCGGTTAAGCCGAAGGTTTTGCTTAAGCAGGGGTTATCAAGCCGATGTCGAAGCCGATGCGATAGAGATATGATGGTGTTCTTTTGGGTGTTGGGTTGGTTTGTTTTTGGTTGGATTTGATATTTAGTTTGGGAAATAAAAGGTGTTTTTTTGGCTTTTAGTTCATAATATACATGTTATTCACAACATCAATATGGATCACGTGAATTTTGTTGATGGTACAGTTATGAGTTTGATCATTTTTATTGAAACTTGAAAACTATGTAGTTTATCTAAATGAGAAATGGCACTGCCATTGAGGGAAGAAAAGATAAAGTAATACACTAGATAAACAAAGGAAATAAATCAACACAAAATATTTATCTTGACTAGCTCAGCCACCACATGATTCTACAAAAGAACCCCACCTCATCCCTTCTATCCATCTCACAAGAACGTCCGCCCCAAAGCACCTTTACACCGGACTAGCATAAAACGCCACCGCAATGATAAAGTACAACCCCAATAACATGGCCCCTTCCAGATAATTCGACTTGCCATCCTGCACCGTGTACGTAACAACCAGTACACTAAACGCAAACGCAACAGTCTGGAACATCTCAAAGTGCAACGTCATCGGTTGCCCCATAATCCACCCCACAATAACCAGAGATGGCGTCACCAACATCGCAATCTGTATGGACGAGCCAATCGCAACACCCATTGCCAAATCCATCTTATCGCGGACCGCTACAACGACGGCCGTCACGTGCTCGGCGGCGTTACCGACAATGGGGATGAGGATAAGACCAATAAAGCTCTTGGAGATGTGCGCTTGCTCAACAAGGTCATCGATGGAGCCAACGAGGTAGTCGGCGCAGATGGAGACCAGGATGGTGACGACGACGAGGACGCCGAGGCCGGCCCAGGCGGACATGACGGGCCCTTCGTCTTCTTCAGATCCCTCAGTGGCATCGCCAACGTTAGAGCCGACAGCGGTGGCACTTTCGACATCGAAATTCAGGTTGGGCGTAGGGATGGTGTCGAAGAGGTTCTGGTGAGTGCGAAGCTGGAATACAAGGTACAGGACGTAGAGGACCAAAAGGATAACAGCAGAGAAATGTGATAAGGTCAAGATAGTCTCACTAACTCTGCCGTCATCGGTGGAGGACCCCTGAAGAACGGCAGAAAGCGCGGCGGGGATTACAAGAGAGGCGGTCGAAATGGTCATGAGGGAGCAGGTGGTCTGGGCAGTAGCCGAGGCAAACGTCTGTTCGCGACCCTGACCATTCGAGCCAGTCATGTTGACAAGGCCGCCGAAGAAGAAGCACATGCCGAGAACAAGGAGCATGTTGGACAGAATTGAACCCAGCATGGAGGCTTGAACGACCTCGATTTGGCCATCGCGAAGGGCAACGATGCTGACGATGAGCTCGACAGCGTTACCGAAAGTGGCATTAAGGAGACCGCCAATGGTCTCGCCGAGGGGAATGGAAATTTCCTCGGTAGCAAAAGACAGGACAGCAGCGAGGGGATTATGGCAAAGAAGTTCAGGGTAAAGGTCCAGGTAGAAGACCAACCCATCTCTCCGGCGTAAATGCCGAGAGGGACAAAGATAAGAAGGAAGTTGACATAGTCTATTGAAAACAAACAATGACGTTAGTAAATAGAAGTCAAAAGACAAAAAACCATAAGGAACCCCCTTGGTTTATAAGCAAGTATATGATCTCAATTAAGTGTAAAGGCTGCATCTCACGGATCGCCAGTGTCGAAGTGACAGGCTATACCATGTGGTTCATCATCGAGCCGCGTAGCCGAAAGACCACGGGCCCGGAAGTTTGGCACAACCAAGACGCACCGACAGCAACCATAATCCACTTCGGACCGCCACACTTCCAACGACATGCGTGTTGCGGCTGAAAATTTGGCCAATTTATGAAGCCTAATATCAAGTTTAAGTAAAGAGAATTGTAGATAAAACTTACTGCTAAGAAGCGTCACCTTGGCAATGTGCCAAAGGTTCGCAGGAACTTTGATATACACCTCATCCGCATCGGTAAACGGCGTGTATTTTCGATTCAAAAAGAAGTGCCAAGTATCACTGTGCTGGATAACCTCTTCTTCTGTCTGCGAACTCTGGCTTCCTCTACGCTCCACGTCGCTCGTCGAGGGCGATGGTAGCCCGTGGGCATTCGCGCTGGCCAGCAGCGGCATGTTTTCATCGGACTGTCTAGGAAATTCGCTCATTTTGGCTGACAGTGTCATGGCACGACAAATTTGGTTTTGAAAATAAGGAGACTATAAATGGCGAAGAAAGGACGAAAAGCGATTAGAAGAAGGCTAGGGCAGGAATGGAAGCTATATAACGGGAAAAAGTGGCAAATGGCCGGTTTGGGTCTAAAGTGCAGTGAGGGAGATAGATTAAGGAATGTCGGAGGATATAATCAGTATAATTTTTTTTTAAAAAAGGAAATTGAAGAAGAAACAAGAATATGTATAAAAGAGAAGATCAACAAGAATGTTGTTTGTTCAAACAAAAAAAAAAAAGAATAAAAAAAAATGTCATGAAAAATCCAAAGAAAATCGAAGAAACTAAAATCCCTAATTTTCTTTCGTCCTCGCAATCTTCAAATTATTCCTTTCGTTCTTAGCTCATGGACCAATCAACTCAATGCGCACAGTTAATTGATATTCTTGTTTCCTTCCTGTACAGCGTTTCAAGCAAAAAAAGAAAGAAAAAGGCACAGCGTACGCAGGGGAGCTCGGAAACGCAGCAGCATGCACGGCGAATGAAACGCAAACGAAGGGCGTGGACAGTGGGCGGGTGAGGCGTGAGGGACGTTGAAGATGGAACGCTTGGGTGTATGTTTTGGAATGGAGCAGGGATTTGGGGAGATAGTTGAAACAAAAATATTGGGAGAAGATGAAGAACGGATAATGATGATGATTATGGTTGTTGGTAATGATTAATGTGTTGGGTTGTCCCGGGTGGTATAAACGAATTAAATCACCACCTTATCGCTTGACGTAGTGACTCGATCGGCGACGATTCCAATGGTGTGAGTTACTTACGGAGGGCACGGAACGACGTGACTGCGGCCGGAGGATCCAAGGCAAGGGAATAACGGTATAATTACTCTCAAATGGAAGATACCTGATGAGCTGTAGCTTGCAGACAAAGCAGAGAGACCAAAAGGCTGCGAGGGGAGCTCGAGCTGTGAGGGCTGAAATGAAGAGGAGAGGGGATGTGTCGGCTTCTAATAGTCACGGAGACAGGGCGGGAATACAGAGATGGGCGGTTTGGGATAAAGCGAATATATGTAACGCCTGGATAGTGGTAGTCGGGTATGTAGTATAATGCGTCGGTGTAGAATGAGATGAGAAAAAATGGTGATATCAAGGCTTCTTGATGCGGAATTTGGGATCTCTCGTGCATTTATATTACAGTTCATCTCAACTTCTCCTGTTCTCCTTTCATGGGAAGGCTGAGGTGAATCATCTCCCATAGAAACCTCGTGGGTCTTTCCCAAGTGACATTGAATTCTCTTCAACTTCCCAAAGAAAGCACGGAGATAATAATAATCTGCTAATACAGGCAATCACTGAAAATGACAAGTCAAGGTTGACTCTCAAGCACATCAATCACCACACACCGAAACCCCTCTCGATAGCCCCTCAGTTCCTCACGTCTCACGCATGTATTGAGAAAAAGAGTTTTGACCGGCCTTGACGGTACTGCGAATTATCATGTAATATCGCAGCACTACTAGTAATCATGGAGCCCCAGTGAGACAATAATAGGTGTCAAGGTAACCAGTCGAGTAACACATTGTGCAGAGCAACCGCCAACGGCAGAAACGTAGTGATCATCTCATGTCACTTGACAATTTCCTTGAAGTCTAGAGACATCTTTTGATCATCGATAAAGCGTTGTAGAATGATAGATGGGATCCTAACTTACCCAAGTGACCCATGGCGATCTATGCTCTTTGCTCTGTTGCCAAGAGAGCCCAAAAGCGCTTTGCCAGGAAACCAAGCGATTCTTCTTTGATCTTGTTTCATCTTTGAATTCTCAAGTCAAAGGCTGGAACCACGCGTCTGCGAATTCCGATACAGAATTTTGAATCAACGTAGTAGACGCCAAGATGCAGTCTGTAGCGAGTTGATTGTCTGATTAGTCTCTATCTCGAACCCAAGTAAGATATCCTCATGGAACTCTGCAAGCAATCGTGAAATGTACAAATGTATGCAGACTTTCATGGACAACAGCCACTATCTGTAAAATACAATTTTGCACAGCCCCAATATGCACTGCACCCATAAAAAATAAACGACAAATATCCCCATTTTATCCTCGCCATGTTATCCCTGAATCCAATACAGCCTCGACTTGTCTCCCTGTCTGCGTATAATCGGCTGACACAGTAGTTCTCTCGGGGGAGGCCTCTTCAATGTCTTCCTAGGCCCGATGGACGAATCCAGCATCCCGCCAAGATAGATAGTTGGTGATAATTGGGGGAACAAAATGACTGCGCCAGAGATCTAGCGTGGGGTGCCATTAGATTTTGGGAGTCTACTTATAAAAGGAAATCTGAGATAAAGAGAAATAAGGCAACGGCACATTGTGAGAAGACGGTAAACCATGGAATTGATGAATCTGTATATACGTAGACACTTCGCTAATTTGATGATGTTGGAGAACAAGATTAGATGACGATCATTTTCGTCATTATATACACATCAACTACTTCTGCAACCAACACCCAACACCTCAGCTACCCACCAACTTATCGCCATTCAGCCACAATACAAAAATACCTTCTCATAACGAATCATCATTTTTCCTTCCACCTAGCCCATGCTCCCCAATTCCCAATGTGACCACCACCATCATCCCGCATATCCCATGGGCTCCCTCTTCTGATCTTATTCTTCCCACACTGCTTATTCTCTGCAAATCCTTAGAAGCCCTCAGGAACAAAAAAAAAAAGACTGATACCAATAACGGAATAATGAATGATATTAATTGAAAAATCGACTTTATCTCTATACGCCTCCGGTTCGGTTAATTTCATGATTTGTATCGCTCCTTATTTTCGACTTGCCGCCTTGACACCACGACAGTCCATCCGCTATTTCACCGCCCGCCCACGTTTATCAAATTCAACCTTACCACATGTTATATACTCTTTTGTCAGTAGCCTCTAACACAACCGCCCGAAAAAAACGACTCATCATGATTCAACACCACAATGTGTCGATATCCACCCAATACTCGCACTGCCATGCCCCATAAGGTATGAAACAGTAATGCCAAGACCCCTTTAAAGTTCTGACAAATGCAATCCGGTGGTCATAGCTCCGGGGGCTGCGAGAGATAGCGCGTTGCTAGAGATCACTATATAGAGACTAGAGAATGAAAATTATAAGATTGAATTGAACATTAACTATAAATAATTGTAGAGATTGGAGGAAATGGCATAAAAGTAATTTATGATACAGATACTCATCGTCATGAATAATTTTTTTAAAAAAAGTAACTTGCTAGAAGGCAACCGCTAGTCATTAGATAAGTACCTGCTTAGTCATCACAAATAACCCCATCGGAAAACCCAAAGTATCATTATACCTAGATACACAATCACAACCCACCATACGCCGCCGTATACGCCAAATACCAAGTCATCGATGCTCCCCATCCAAATTCCCATTCGAAAATTCGCTCCCTGTCAATGCCCCCATGCCCCCGTCGCATCAACTGTTGCCCAATTCGCCACCAAGATGCCCCTCCAGCCACCCTCGACGCTCATCGCCCGGCCATTACTGAACATTTGGTCCCATTCTTGCTTGACAAACTCCGGGGTGCGGACTAGCGGGGTTGACGGGAGGAGAGGAATTATATGAATGCCTTGGATGTACTCGAGGTTGTTGCCGAAGTAGGTTGTGTGGTCAATTTTGTTTTCAAAGAGGATGCCGGCGACGCGGTTGGGGATGAAAGAAGGGGGTTCGACGGTGTTGGAATTAGTGTAGAGATAGTAGTTTTGGAGGGAGCGGGCGAGCACACGAAGTTGGATGGTTGATCTGGAGTTATTTGTTAGCTGTGTCCTTAGTCATCAGGTCTCTCTGTATAAAGGTCATTCTTACCTATCACGGAGCGCCGTGTCCCCGATTACCGATCCCCACATCCTCAGCGCATAAACCGACATATTGTCCTCCGAGGAACTCTCCTGGTTCTTCCCATCATTGCTAGCGAAGAGGCCACCCGCCCACGAATGCCCATGATACCAGTCGAACATGCGCCACTGCGGGAAATACGCATCACTGCCACTCGGGTTCGCGTAATCTCTCACCAGTGAATTTACCCACGCCTTCCGTGTCTCTGTGAGCCAACTCGGATCCACGTGGCCGATGGTGGCGGCAGCGAGGACAAAGTAGCCCCAGTGGAAGTGGTGGTCGTTATAGTAGGTATTGCCGAAGTCGACGCCGTCGTTACCGGTGACGTAGGACGCCGAAGATACAAGGCCACCCCAAGCTGACTCGTAGTACAGAGGGTACGGCTGCGTGTTATTAATGAAACGTTCAAAGGCATCCTTCAACTTGGGCAGCACCACGTTCGTCATCGACGAATTCTTCAACATGTCGTTCGTGACATATGCCATAAGGGCAAATTTCGCAAGGGCCTTTCCACTGTAGTACATTGACTCTAGTACAGCTTGACCCTGAACATCCTGAGTAACTTCGCTAGCCGCTGCACTTGAGACCGCCGAGGCCGCCGATGACGACATGCTCGACTTCGCGCCGACCCCGGGAACATACGGAGTGAATCCCAGATCTGTAGGGAGATTATTCTCAATAAAAGTCCACTTGCGTGCAAGGACACCCGTCGCGTTCCCAGTAACAGTGGTAGCAAGCTTGAGGTTCGTCGCCGCCGCCTTGGTTGTCGAGTCCCAAGATTCCTGGTGGTGCGGCAGGACGTACATTAGCGGATCACCAGTCGGATATCCCTGCGTCTCAAAATTAAACGAGTACGTCCCCGTGCTTCCCTCCAGTGACCCGGAAAGCGTCGCTGTTGAAACATAGACACCCGCCGCATTATCGTAGACAGCCTCGGCGATACCACCGCCAGGGTCCTTAGCAACCTGTAGCACGCCCGTGAAGTTCTCCGATGCCTCAATGTGCGAATTGGACACCGTTTCGAAATTCACCTGATTTCCCGAAGTACAATAAGTGTAAATCCACCAAATCTTCCCATCATTCAACACAACCTTCCACTTCGCGACGTTCGTCTTGGGATCCTTGGCGATGCGCGTGACGGACTGGAATGTCACGAGGGACTTGACAACGGGCTTGGACCCAGTGTAAAGACCGGTGACGAAGCCCATTCCCTGGACAACCGGGAAGGAAACCGCAGGGGCCGCCGTGGCGTTCGCCCGGAGTCTGACCATCACTGAATGCGCTGTAATCGTATCCGTCGTCAACACGGTCTCTGAACTCAACAAATTCGACGACAAAATCAACGAATGGATGCCAACGGGATTATAAAAGAACCGAGAACCCCTGTCGAGTTATCCGTCTCGCCGAAAACCCTCTGGTCGTTATCGGTGTGACTAACTGCCAAGCCATACGAGATCACCGGAGGGTATTTCCCGCCGGACCACGTAACCGAGTACGGCTGCGTATACACGGGTGCCTTCTGGTCACCGAGGAAGAAATTCGCTTGGAATTTGTTCGTCTGGATGGCCGAGGATTTACTAATCCCTAGGCGGGGGACAGGATGAGTGTCGACTTGTTTGAAGACAGACGGAAGCGCCAAGGTTGCAACGGGGACGGAGAAAATGTCAGAGGCCGTCGTCTTCAGTTTAGAGGGGCGGCCCAATATCTCGCTAGCGCGAGCATCAAGGTCGGCGGGGCGCGGGGGAATCGGAGGGGGAGACAGCTCGGAGTAGTTGGATGAGGGACCTGAAGGCGGCGTGTAGTTGGAAGGAAATATAATTAGAGTACTGAGGAGTATTATATTGCTGGTTCCCATTATTCTGGTAACCGTAGGGCTGTTGCTGGGGATTCGCCTGCTGAGTAAACTGGGAGCCACCGAAATTGTGAAGCTGGGCTTCAACCTTGCTCATGAGCTTTTCAAAATGCTTGGAAAGAGGCATGGTGGCGACAGGCGTAATATGGATTGCGAATATCTGCAAGAGGACAGTTAGCCTCAAGAGCCACACCCATGATGTCCGCGTCATGATGGCTGTTATGAAGATAGGGCGATCGTAGAAAAGCCAACAAGACAATTTCAGACTTCCGGAAGATATATCCGGATGTGAAAAGGGAGGAGATGGAACATAAGGCAGACGACAGACGGCTGCCTTTTCTTTTTATTCCCAGGGAGCTTAACTTGTAGAGTGTGAATGTGAAGATTGATAGTCAAGGGAGTGGTGACAGCGAAACAGTTGGAATGGAGTGAGGCCCGTGGGGAGGGGAGAGACGGCTTTTCTAGATGGTGGATTCCAAGAGGATAAATAGAGTGCATGGTGGTGATGGCCGTGAAGTCGGGGAGCAAGATGGGGTAGATGAGGATGCGATGGTAAATGGTGTATCACGGAAGGGGTCACGGAGGGGGATCTCTTGGACGATGGGCAGTCGGGATTATCTGGTGATCAACCGGGAAAATACAGAGAGGGCAGTTCTCAGAGATGGGATCATGAGATGCTAGGAGGTTTGTCTAGTGTTCAGTTGGTGAAGTAACCCTCCCCGGCCCATCTCCGATCACCGTGACTGGATGTGCAAGACATTTATCATGGGGCCAATTCAAGTGAGTATAATTTACATACTGTGAACTGAAAGCTTCTGAAGCTGTTGTGTGCTCTATAGTACTGTTAGAGTTCACACAACGACTGACACATTCGCTACTAACACCTGTATACACTCCGTATCTTGGTCCCACAAATCCACTCCGTCCTTCCCCACCTCACCAACTCCAGACGTACCTATACTAACCAACTCTCAATAAATCAACAAAAAGAAAAATGACAACAATAATGATAAATCAACACTCAGCCCGTAAATGGAAAAATAACTTGTTTCTCCTTGCCAACCCCAGTCCGACCCAATTGTCTTTTCGTCCCTTCTCGTGAGCCAGACGCGCCTGTTAACCACGGAATTGGCGAAGAAATTGAGACGCAACAAAGAGTGATTATGTGATAGGGCAAAGGATAAATGAGAGAAGAATTGGCTGATGTAGATACTTAGCGATCCTTGATGGACAGAGATGAGAGGGTTCTAGACTTGGTAGTTATGATGGGAAGTGGTGTAGGTGATTGATCAGAGACACGGGCCTAGTTGGGTAACCCTTGTGGGGGTTAGATAAAACGGCGGACTCCACAGTAATTAAGGAATCCGTAATATTCATTCATTGTGTTTTTATTCAATTGGCTGTCTAGTTTGTCATCAAGACAAAAATGACTTCATTATTGCAACATCGAATGATATCTCAAAAGTCAATAAAAACAAAGGTTACACTTATATCCACCATTCCACTCACCTAATGTTCACGTCACCCCGTCATGATCACCGTAACTCCCTACTTGTATATCCACCTGCCATATAATCAACACTAACACTATCATATCCCCTTCCATCGTCACAACCACCTCTCTCTTAACCCATCATCTGACCTCTATTACCACTCACTCCAGCCTAAATACATATCTTCAACTCCCAATGCAACATCGTGATATCAACCTATTGTCCACCGATCATCAGCTTCTGGCGAGAGAACCAATGATGTCTTATAAGTGCTTGGTATTTACTTGTGTTTTTCCGGTATTGTGATGTGTGGTACGGACATGTGGCCAGTGACGTCATGTGGAGCGTACTGGGTTAAAATAACCCTACCTAGTTATAGTAATGCAGCTGAATTAATTAAAAATCTAATTTCAAACATTTATGAAGGCGGTGAACAGAATAAACAGAATTAACAGCTTGTATTTATCTACTAATATATTTATTCTAACCCATCATACTTATCAATATTAACTTACCAATCCTGCGTCTATGTATATCGACATTCCCCCTAGTGTCCCCACTAGCACGTGCCACGTCCAGTACGAAGATATCCTGACTCCTCCCCACTGTCTACCCGACAACGAAAACCAGCCATCCCCCTAAGGCATGGGGATCAATATGTCTCCATCCGGCTATATTGAACTCTCTCTCCTAACTAAAAACCTCAAGGAAACTCCACCCGATGACACCCTTCCTCATCCTACCCCTTCCTCGCCTTCATCTTGACCCTCGCCAACTGCACACTAACCTTCCTAACGAATTTCTCTCTCTCCCTCTTCCCTTTGTCTCCCTCCCTCTTCAACCTTAACCAAGTCTCCCGCAATTCCCTCGCAACCCCCGGCATTATTTCCCGGACTTCATCCCAATTGACGCCGTCGAACCCCACGCGCTCCCACTGTTCCTAGTCTCCCCCTCGACCATCTCGCCGGCTGCAGCGTCTTGGGCAGCTTTGGCCGCGGTGATGACCCGGGGGGATAGAAGCCAAGTGAGGGTTGCGAGGTCGCTGCGGAAGGTACTGCGCTTGGTCCAGAGGGTGAGTTCGGTGGGAGTGTCTGGGACGAGGGAGAAGCGAATGATTTTCAATTGGATGCGTGAGCGGTAGTGCTCAAGTTGGCCTTTGAGGTCGATGGTTGCGCCGGTTGTAAGGTTGGTGGGCCACGGTGACGGAGTTAGATTAGGGTTCGGAAGATCTTCTTTCCATAGGACGCATTTGAGAGTTTGCCCGCTATAATCATCAATCGTCAAAAACATCGCTTTACCCGAGGCTAGAAAATCAACTAACACGACCACCCCCATAAATCGAAACCAACGCGCAGGTATATTTCGCCAGAACCAGACATCTTGGTCTACATAGTGTTAGCATAATGAAGCGATAAATAGATGACGATGGACAAACTTTGATACTCAGGCGGCTGGTGAAGATGCGGGATATCTTTGCATTGCAAGAAGCACCAGCGGTCGTAAAGGGGTGATAAATGAAAGCAGTATTGCGGGTAGATGGCAATCGAGCTCTCGGGGTGACTGGTCATATCATGATTGTGGACGTCACGGGTGACGCGTGTTGTGGTGATATGTGGCCTTTTTATTGATATGTGATATAAAATCGTTGATGAATTGATAAAAGAATTCCCAAATACGATGAAAAAAATACAAGCTTAACCCATTATAAAAATAACCAACCCCGAAATAAAACAAAGTTATGCCACAAACCTACGATCCCATAGCATAAAAGGCATCCTCCACCCTCCCTAACAAAACTTCCGAATCAGAAAACAGATATCTCTCTTACTAAGCAGAGACTGTATACTACCAAGTACAAAAATACCAATCAAGAATGACGATATCATTTTCCATTCATTGTGCTTCATCACTGATAGAACTAGACAGGGATTGTCTGCTGACTAATTACAAATTATGTGGGAGGTGACCCCACCCACTTACGATTGGTAAGATAGCAGCCATGATAAATAGCGGGTGGCGTTATCAATCTTACTATCTTTTCACAAGTCTTTTAAATTTCATAGCCGTATTTAATAATCTGACTCTCCAACCCTCGCTTTATCATACCCCTCAATTCATACTACCAAACCACACAAAATCCCACCAAAATGTCCGCCGGCCGCCCTAGCATCGTCGGCCCCACCGCTGGCCCAGAGACCCCCTACCCCCTCCACATGGAAGGCACCGTCATCTCCGGCTTCGGCCGCGGCTCCAAAGAAGTAACTCTCTCTTCTCTGCCCCTCCATCTATCTTAACTCGACTAACAACCATAGCTTGGCATCCCCACTGCCAACCTCCCCGTCGACGAATCGCAGACCCCATGGATTACCGAAAGGATCTTCGGCGTCTACTTTGGCTACGCCTCCCTTTTCTTGCCATCTGACCACCCCGACGGGACCCCGCGTCCCCGTTAAGCCGATTATCTACCCCATGGTAATGTCCATCGGGTACAACCCGTTCTTCAAGAACATCGTGCGGTCCGCCGAAGTGCACATTCTGCACAAATTCGCCCAAGATTTCTATGGGGTAGAGATGCGCTTGTTGATTGCGGGGTTCATTCGGGAGGAGTTAGATTACACGACGATGGAGGCGTTGATTAAGGATATTTTGTTTGATTGTGAGGTGGGGAGGAATTCTATTAAGCGGGAGGGGTGGTGGCCGAAAGGGGAGGTGGTTGTGGGGAGACGTTTGGGGGAGGGACTTTGGATGTTGAGTGGCTGGTGAGAGGGAGGGAGGAAAAAAGGAGTAGGTAATGGTGATGATCGTTTTTCTTTTGTTTAAAAATATAAATTTATTTTGCTCCGTTAGTAATGTCAATACCCAGGTATCCACCGTCAACGCCGTAATCCATCCCGTGACCAATCCCGTAAACCTCTCTAAACCGCCATTGCCTCCGACTTCCTGTTATAACAAGGCAAAAACTAAACAGCCAGTTAGTAAAACTTCACAATCAACATCACTACTTTCTCTCTTCAACTTACATTAATCACAATCAACATCGGAATGTCAAAAACATCCCGCTTGATCACCCAACAATACGTACACTCCACCTTTCCATCTTTCTCAATCTTTGAAATCCCATGCTCACTATCAATCTTAATCACCCTATTTGACAAAACACTCCCCCCCTTCCCCCTCTGACTCACTGGGCTACTCGATGCCCCCCTTGCCGCCCCCGACATATCGCCCTTCTGATATTTCAACAAGCCACACCGCCTATTGATAGTGCCACGGGCATCCCCAAACGCCAAATGGGCGTAATCTTCGTAGAATTGCACAACACTGTCATCGTCTAGTAATTCCGGGATGAACACTGGCTGATTACTGTCATCGCTCCGTATTGTATCCGGCTTGACAAACCCCGCAACTGGCGTGGTATTCACCGACGCCAGGTTTCCGCTGACCTTCCGGTTTGCAATCCCCGTGTTTACGTTTTCGTTCGGGACTCGGCCGAGAAGTATGTCCTTAGTCCACCCAGTCAGTGCTGTAAACTCCTTATTCACTGCGCAAACCTCACCAGTCCTCCGGCACACAATCGTCGGCGCCGACGTGTGCGACATGAAGTCTTCGTATTCGAACAACGTTCTCTGCAAACACTGTTCCATGAAGACCAAATCACGCCTATTTAGCGACATCGTACATGAGATAAACGACGGGCGAATCGACGACAAACTCTTCGCCATCTTCAACGTCTTATCCGGCGGGAATCGCGCCCGCAAAAACAAAAGAAGCTTATGGAACCCATTGACATACGGATACGGCTCCTTCACATCATAAACATGCGAAGAATCTCGCCTCCTATTCCCCAACAATGCCGCCGACTTTAATAATCTCACCTTCGTCCTTGGCACTGCTGCCGCCGTCGCCGTTGCCGTCACCCCATTCCCAGTTCCCTTGGAGAACCCCGGTGTAACTGCCGGCGACTCAAAATTCCCCAGGCTCCCCGGTTGTGGGCTTGCTGTGTTCTCCGTACTCGGCGATGCGAGACTATTAGACCCGGCTGAAATTGCATACGCATGTGGTAATCCGTGCTGCAGGGTCCCCTGGTTGACCGAGGAGCCATGGGGGTCGAGGGAAGATATATCGAGCATTGTATTGTCGAAGACAGGGAAGTTGGGCGGATCGTTAGGAGCGGTGGGGTTAAAAGGGTTGTAGGAAGGGAGTCCAGAGTTTCCGAGAGTTGAGGGGGAGCCGTTGACAACGTGGTTGGGGAGAGCGTTGTGGATATGAGGGTGAGAGTCGGCGGTCTTGGCCATGTGGTTGAGGACTTCAAATTCAAGGGCACCATAGGTACTGCCAAAGTTGAGGTTGTCGAGATTCTCGATTTCGAAACTGTAGAATGCGGGATTACTTGGGTCGAAAAGCGTCCCAAAATTCATGGCATCGGGCTGAGTCGCATTCAAGCCCGAGATACCTCCGAGGTCATTGTGTCCGTCTTCTCCGGAAACCGACGTTTGGAATGAAGGTGACACCGGAGATGCCTTCACGTTGAACCCAGGCAAACTCTCACTAATGCTAGCAAGACCAGGTCTACCTCCATTATTGTACATAGAGAATCCACCATTGCTAGAGTCCGAATACAACGCAGACTCCGCCAGCGAAGACGTATCCTGGAGTCTCGAAGCAAGTCCTGAACCGCCCAAATGGACGGTCGACCCGCCGGAGATATCAGAGTCAGTACCACCGTTGGGATATCCAAGCCCAAGAACACTCCCTAGCTGATCTGGGGACGCATCATGAAGATACTTTGCCTTTTTCTAACACCATCTTGACAGCTATGGCTGATACCACGCTTAACGCAGCGAGCACAAGGTCTCTCATCAGCTATACTGAGTTAGCTTCTAATTTCTAAACATAATCATCAAAAAGAAATACATACCACAAGTAAGATGAGCCCTCTGACAAGCGAAACACGCCCTCCTCGCCTTCTTCCTCCTTGGTCGATTGGGATCTTTCGGATCCACCTTCTTTTCAACCTTTGACCCCGGCGTCAACCCGCCCACTGAAGGCGCCCCATTCACCAAGGGTCTCCTCCCGTCATTCGGCGTTGTGGGTCTCACCACTATATTCTCGTCTAAATGATGTCTGGCCGGTGGCGACACGGAGTTGTCCACTGTTGCAATAATGCTGCTTTCACCGGGAGTGATACTTGCGGCCAGTTCATTAACTGATGTGAAGGATGTTGTATGTGAAAATTTTGGTAGGGCGTTTGATGAAGGGCCTTCGATAGATGAGTGGTTGACGGGAGTATCTGAAGGTTGGCGGGATAAAGAAGCCAATGGTATATGACTGTTTGATGAAGAAGAGTGCTGACAGTAATATTGTTGATTGTAGTGATCCGGCTTTGGTCTCAAAGCTGCTTCCGAGTCGATTTCCATAAGAGAAGGCAGTTGAATAGGCTGACCAGAGTGGCCCGAGGAAGGAAATTGCGACGCCATTATGGATAGAACAGTTAGACAGCCCCTCACTTAGAAAAAACGTAGTTAACTCCAACTAAACCACACAAACTTTCTAACTTTCTCCAAGCCACCTAAATGGTTGGCACGCTCGTGGCGGTATCCGTTCACCTCTTAGCTTGAGTCAACTTTTGATCAATGACAATTGTCACCAGACAAGATAGCTTATGTACCAATGCCTCAGCTGAGTGTGTAAGCACAAAAATCTCAGATTCCGTGTAGGCTGTCCAAGTCTACAGCCAAAACAAGCTCTTTTTAGCCATACAAGTCTCCCAAGTGTTCTTCGGCCAAATTGCAATTAACAATAAGAAATTTGTGAGGCAATGGAGTGGTCCAAGCGAACGTCAAGAGTCAAAGTTGATAGCAACAGAGCGCCCAGCACAATATAAAGAAACCGGCAGGTGAAGTTACCACGCTATGCCAGCTGTTGTACTCCGCGGAATGACGTCCTTTTTCTGTCCTCCGGGACCAAAGAAAAGAGGGTAAACTGCGATCCAGATATTGCGCACAAACACACGCAAATACTTGTATGTATCTAAAGTACAGAAGAGGGAGCGGCACGGAAATCAATAAGTAGCAACAAGAGGGGAATTAACACAGCAAAAGACCTCAGCTGCGATTCTCAAAGATTGAAACAGTTGGGATCTGCGCCGTTGATTGGTTGGCTCCGCAGATACTGGGACTCCCTCTACTTCCGTTTAAATGGGCAAGGGAAACGCAAGGCAAAGTGTAATAGTTGTTATTGGAGTCGATAGCTAGGCAGATTGGTGCAGACGAGTTGCAGTATCTGGTTGGGTGTGGGGGTGGTGTGCGAATGGGCCGGACGTATGTGTATGTAGACTAATACTATCAAGCGGGTTAGTACTTTGCGTCGATGCGAAGACTGAGTTTTAAACTGAGAGAATATGGAGGTTATCGGTTGAGTCTAGATTCAGGCGGAGGGAACACCAGCCCAGATTGGGCCAAGAGTCTATCCAAGTCCAAAATCATATGCAGTAAGCTGTTGGGGAATGGCGGCAACCTGCACCCAAGACCCAAACTTGTCGTGATGCACTAGGCCGGGTAGATCGAGTTTTGGTAGATGTGCCTCTTGTTTGAACTCGAGATGGTTATCCTCATCAATGCGCCGCATGTGGCTCTCACCAGACTCGCATCAAGGTGAAGCCACAGACACAGGCGCATAGAGAACTCGAGATCTGTTGGTCCACTTGTGGCACAAGCAAGACATTTGACAAGACCAAGACAAAACCCAGTCAACGAAGAAGAAAGTAAACAACAAACTCTCTGACATCAACTTCCTCTTTCTGTGTCTAATGATCGACAACCGCCACCCAAAGGACCGTTGAAGCATCTTACATTTAATTTCCTATGCTGCTAATCACTTGTCTTGTCCTCACTTGGCTACACTATTATGACAGCCACCACGGTTCTGCGTATCGTCGTCTCTCTCTTTCGTACAAATACAATCGGACAGAATAGCAACCTGTCCTTCGTCCTCGGAATGCATCGAAAGAGAAACTATTGGGTCGATAAGAGGCGGTTTCTAGTGTAGAAAGATGTCAGAAACCGGTGAGCTTCGGTTCGGTTCGGAATGTCGTGATAACAGTGCGAAATTAATAATGTATGTATCGATTTGTAGACTGTCAAAATAATATGATGTTAAGTGTCGAGAAATATTCAAGATGTCGGAAATGCAGTCGTAGGATTGTAAAGAATCAACAATGCGATGCGCCTTTGTTGAATCAATAAATGTAGTCGAAATTTTCCCTTAAAAAAACCTCATGTGCGCCAAAAATATCCGATTCGCAATTCCTCACTCGTGCTGTGCTAGTCAAACCCTGCAACCAACAGTTACCAAGCCCAAAATTAAATCTCCAAATAACTCAACAAAAAAATTAATAAAAATGAAATAAGAAACATATCTCCTCTCGTTGCAAATGACGAAATTGTCAATATTTGGTGATATTCCTCAATATCACCAAAAACCGAGTCAGTCAGTCTGAAAAATAACCTACTGTCAAACCAAACCAATCACGGAACAATATATCGCAAAAAAAAATGAATCCACAATCGATGACGACGATCAACAATGTCCGCTTCGCTAACAAGCACAACCCTCGCTTGGGGCTTGCCTGGTTGCAGTCGGTCGGGCAGGCTTTGCGAATGGATGATGCGAAGGGTGATGGAATAGCGGGGGAGGTGAAGGATGGCCATGTAGATGGTGGTCGACCTCGGTGCTGGGTGGTATGGAGGATGGATGGATTTAAATGAGGGTTTTTCTGATGGTGATGATTGGGTAATGGGAATCGAGGGCATTGGTATGGATGGTGAGGGCGTTGGTGAGATCTCGTGATAAATTCTCACTCACAGCTTCTCTAATTGGCTGGACCCTCAAAAGGCAGATTTACTACGATGATCAGCTACCCACAATTGCGCTAACTCCTAAGAACCCCCTACTTCCTTCCTCACCATTGCCACCAATGATTACGCAGACTTTTTTCTTCTAAGCCCCTGCCCCAACAATGTTCTTTCCTACTATAGGCGATTCCTTCTTCCCAAAATTCAGCCTACTTCCCCAAACGATTAACGGCCCAGTGGGTCACTTACACTAAAGGAGAAGACACTGGTCGTGAATGCAGGAGCTACCGTTGCAAATGAGAAAGTTACGACGGGGGGGTTGACAGATAGAGAGACTACGGAGTGGTGGGGTTCGCAGTGCATGGGGAGGGGCTATGACGATGGGTTGAGGTTGTTATGTTGTATGAATATAGGGATGGAACATGTGTTGGATTTGGAGACTATGGTCATGTTGGAGGTCGAATTAACCACACTAGATTCAGTCGTATAGTAACACATAGAAATGCTACACAGTCTGCGGATCAAAGGGAGGATGATGGGTAGTTACCTAAACATAATCCACATTTCACTTATGAGTTAACATATTATCTTAAGAATCCAAGACTCCTTTAACCGCAAATCTCAAATGCCATCACAAGCCGATCTTGGTATGTGTATATTCAACAGTCAATAGGCTATACTCAATATCGATGATGACTTGTTTTCTTCCTTCCTTCCTAGACCCCACTGTGGCTCAGAGAACCAACGGAATCTTCGTGCATGTTACAGACTTTCTGCAGCCTTCATGTAAGTAACTCTTCATGGATCTGTCCTCTTATGAACCAAATGCACCAGAGTGATCACTGCCTGCACTTGCAACACTCCTTTTGGCTGGGACAATTTCCCGAAGTACGTAAACACTAGCGCGGAACCCTGGATTCCAGCAGATTAAATAGCATAAACATCGATTATCACCAACGCTGACTAGATTTTCATGAACATGGAAAACGGCCATAATCTTTATCCTATGACCTCTCATACAATCCCTCCGCTTCCAACTGGTCCAAACCCCCCGCCTTCACCGTCCTCAATCCTCCGCCAAGCCGCTACTGTTAACCCAATTGAGCCGTTAGTTAACCCTTGTTTCTAACCCTATTAATAATTACCAAATATCCACTAATCCCCAAAATAATTTATATCACATCCTACACTATACAACATAACACAAACCACCCAACCAACAGTCATCAAACTCATCATTCACCCACTTTCTTATAAATTTACTCAAAATAAGTTAACCAAACAAAGAAACTCCTGTCTCCCTCTTACATAAACCCTCATATTAAACCACTCATATCATTGTCCACAAGCCTAAATCGTCTTACATGCCCCCGAATCTGGAAATCCTACACGAAAAACCCCACACCCTTGAGTATAATTGACTGTTAACTTGGGGATGAATTCGCTAAAGTTTATAATGGGGGGGCGAGGAGACGTGACTGTGATGTCTCAACTGAAAAAAGGAAACATGGGTGATTAGGTGGTGGATTTGCCTGGATGAGTGGGGAGGGACAGGGAACGGGTGGGTATATAAGTGATGAGTGACTGGTGAGGTTTGGTGGGGGTATGAGAAAGAGATTGGTGAGTTTGTGAGTGCTTGCTAGTGGTGGAGTATGAAAATCATGTAGGTTGTAAGTGGCTAATTCTGCTTGGAATCAACAACCCTATGTAATACACAACAACTAGGGTTAATAGAGTGACAGTCCGTATATCGAACTTATTGACAACATATTCAACAAACCAAACATCCAAATCCACTTGATTACCAAATCGACAATATCCAAACAATTAAAATCCTCTCTCTTCAGTCTTCTAATTCCTACCGTTCATATCTCACAACCTGGAGGGTCTGCTGTACATCGTTACCTGAGCGTCCAAGCGGTGGAAATTGTTGGAATTCTTGGATCTCTCGCGATCCCCTTCAAAAGAGTCCCTGATAATTTGGTCAATCGCTTCGTCACCATGAATACATTTGTCACTAGAACTAGCAAGAATAGCTGACAGAGCAACCGTCTGAGTTGATAAGGCTGAGGAGGGTAAGCACACTATGAGTAGAGATAGTCTATATTAACTCCGATATAATGAGAACGACGATGGACGATAATGGAGGGTTTAGTCGTCACTGACGGCGAAGGGGCTCTTGGCTTGAAGGACTTTCCCATATTTGAAGAACAGATACGGAAACGATAACATGGCAATCGATAAGAATCCCAGCAATGATGTGGCCCAATAATAGTTCAATTTCTCATACATCTGGTGTCTGAACAGTGGGAACACTGCTTGATACACACTTAATCAGCCTTTCAGTTACTCAGGTAGCATCCCATGACCTACTCCCTCCCCACCGAGAATCTCCTTGCTCTCTCTATCTTCACGTCCTCGGAACCCAGAAATGCGCGGAAGCCAGCTCGATAAAGAGGGGACATTGACGCTGTAAGACGTGACGACGAGGCAAATGCGATCCTGTGCCGAGGGGAACCTTGTAAAGAAGGAAATTGAGAAGGAGGGGAATGAAGGCAGGGGGTTGAGGGGGAAGGTAAACTTACCGGCAGCGGTACAGCAGACAAAGGCATTGGAGGGAAGGACACTGGAAGTGTAGAGGGGGTAGGGGGTAGGCGTCGACCTGAAGGAGAGTGGTAATGATTAGTTGGGAGTTCTAAAGGCTATAAGTGTTATTGACGGTCCAATGGAGGCCAGGAGGGAACCATAAGGTTATTGGACTTACCAAGAACGTGTAGATTCCAGTAAAGCTAAGAAGCATTCTATTCAGACCATCTCAGTTAGCATCACCATCACTTCATTCGATCTCTATACTCAACACCAAAACCTATCCAGCGCCAAAAAACGCCGCCCCAACCATTGGAACAATCGGATTCATTTCACTATACACCGTCCATCAGTACCAAAACAATCCCACCGGTACCAAAACTGCACCCAAAATCATTGGCGGCAACCGCCATTCCGGCTTCGATTTCCCATCCGGGCTCCTCACCTCCCACTGTCAGGAACGCCTACCCGGCGTACACCGTGATAAACCAGGGAACTAGGAGTGTCTGGATAGTTCTGGGCAACGGCACAAGGGATGAGGAAGAGGATGAAGACGGCAAGGGATACGAGGTAGATGAGGCAGCGGCCGTAGAATTCGGAAAGGGGGGAAAGCACTATGGGGGCGAGAGTGAGGCCAAGGACATAGAAACTGAGGCTGGAGGTGATGAGGAGGCGGGAAGAGTGGAAGTAGGGCTCGATTTGGGCGTAAGTTGATGTGTAGATTGAGGAGACGGCGGTGCTGGGGAGGGTTAGTATATGATGTTCAGTATATGTGGGAAAGTGGGTGGTACACACAAGATGCTAGTAAACAACAGACAATTACACAATATCAACCATATAACAGACAGAAAACCAGAAAAAACAAAAATTAAATTAAACTAATTAATATATCTCCCACCAACATCCTCTCACTCTTCCCACTCCGTCCGCCCCATCCTCACGATATCTGCCTGATCTAAAACCCAAGTCCCCTTCTCCCGCTTCCCCTCTCCAACCTCCCTCGCCGCTTGAACTATTGCCCGCCCAATAACACTCGCGTCCTGCCCAATGCCATCAGCGAGCCCCCCCGCAACCATCCCCAACGTCCGAATGCACGCCGTGAAGATGCCCTGCCCCGTGTGGGCCTGTTCGCGCTCGCCCATGATCATGCCAGGTCGCAGAATGACGTAGTGGTCGAAGTTGAGCTTCGCAATGTCATCCTCAATGGCGATTTTGAGCTTTCCGTAAGGTAAGCGGGACACAATAAATGACTGGAGGCCACCAGACGACACCAATATGAACGTTGTGGCGCCCGACTCCTTGGCAGCCTTTGCAATAGCCATGTTCAAGTCATGGTCAATCTCCCATTGCTTCTCGAGTGACCCAGCCTGGGCACGCGTACAGCCTAGCGCGGAAATCACAATCGTCGGCGGAAGAGACAGTGTTTTGAAAGCGGTGGCCCAGGTGGCGGAGTCTTCGGCGACGATGGGGGTGACAGTGGGGCCGGTAATTTTCGGGGCGCGTCGGGAAATGGTAGAGAGGTGGGGGAAGATAGTGGGGAGGGAGATGAACGCTTTGAGGGCTTCGCCGCCGACGAGGCCGGTGGAGCCAAGGAGGAAAGTAGGGGGAATGGCCATTGTGAATGTAGTTAGATGTGTGATTAAGTAAACAAACAACTGACGATATGCTGATGGCGATTGTTGTTAGTTGTAGAAGTGTGTTAATGTCTGGACATTAGTAAAACCCGTTCATATTTCAAAAACAGAAACCAACGTAATTTACCACTGATCGGCTTTTGTATCGCACTGGTTCCGAATAGTATTCCAAGAAGCCAACGCCACAGCTCCACGCGCGCCACATAGGTGGAAAGTTTCTGGCGGAGACGGGCTGCGCGGGGGTCGGGGAATGGGGAGATTTGGATGTCTTAGACAAAGATACTGTGAAGGTTGAAGAGTGAGTAGCAGTGATTGCAGTGATGGTTAGAAGTTTGGACTAATATTGAAATTCAAATGGAGTCTAAGATATTAGGAGGAGTGAACTAGAAATTAGATGCTTATATTGTCACATTATAAGTCTCCATCATGACTGCCACACCTTCCCTAACGCCACACTTACAATCCCTGTCGCGGGGTCCCAAGCTCTAACAAGTTCACCAAAGGCACCCATGATGACGTCCATTACTACGTAGTCGCCACAACCTACAACGTTTATAGCTGTGTTTCATCCATTATCTCAAGAATATCACTCTGATCCAAATTCATTTCATATCGATATCACACCCCACAATCGTCAAAATGGCCTCTCAATACGAAAGTTAGTCACCCCTTCCCACTCATCAATAATCACACCCACCTCTAACACCCCACCCCCAGTTGAACACAACATCAAACCCCCTACCACCTCCACCTCCCCCCCTTCCCGCCGCCCTGACATGTCCACCTTTACCTCCCTCCTCGACCAACTCTCCACCACCGGCCCCGCCACCCCCCACCCCATCTTCTCCTCTACCTCACACACTAACCCGCATGCCATCCCCACTCCCGTCTCCATGGCCTCCCTCTACTTGCTCGTCCAAACGCAATTCGCAACTCTCGCCGCGGACTCTCCCGATCCTGAGAATCGCCGGTTGTTGGAATCCCTGATTACTGAGTTGGAAGACTCTGTGTTGGCGCCCCCAAAGGAGGTGCAAGGTGTGCGGCAGGAATTCTTGGATGGGTTAGATAGGGTGGAGAGGAAGACGGTAAAGGATGATGAGAAATGTCCAATTTGCGCCGAGAGGTATTTGGATGATAAATATTGTTTGATTGTCGAGTTGCCGTGTCATAAAAGTCATCGGTTTGATTTGGAGTGTGTGGGGCCGTGGTTACAGAGTAAGGGGACGTGTCCCATGTGCCGGTCCGACTTCACTAAGAAAAAGGAGGTTCTGGTAGAGGATAGTGAGGAGGATGATGATCCGACGGGCATGTATACTTAGAGAATCGGAAGATAATGAGGGTAATTTAATGTAATAATTTGATATATTCAACCAACGATATCACGGTATATTCACTGTTTAGTTAACCCTCTCCCTCAACCACTAGCTTACCGCCTCTATATCTAGTCCAACGACCTCTTCCCGCTTACTCCGCCTTCTTTCTGGCCTTCTTCCTCTCCGCCTCTCTCTTCGCATAAATTCCCGCTGTAAACGGATTCTCAAACCTCAGTGCCACCAAATAAACCAGCAGCACCCATCCCGTCAATGCAACCCCCGCTACCCTTCCCAGAACCAACGCCGTCCCCAAAAAGCTCATAGTCGACCCATAATACATCGGTGCACTCATCACATTAAACGGGAACCCCGTCACCATATCGTCCATTAGAATTCCAAAGTAGTCACCCAAGAACGTCCCAGTGATCCCGAGAGCCCATGTCGATGATATGACGAGGATGTTGCCAAGGGCGAGGAGGATGTAGCCGGTAAGACGGATGGCGGGGGTCAAGAGCGGGGAGTAAACGGGTTGGGTGTCGAGAGCGGATTTGTAAAGGTAGTCACGGAGGATGCCGAGGGAGAAGATTAAAGCGGCGAGGAAGTAGCAGGCGGGGTAAGTGCGACCGCCGAAGAGGTTGGTGAGAGTGTGTTTGCGGTATTCTGGGGGATGTTAGTATCGTGATCAGGTGGGTGAATTACGTCATTTGTTGAGCGGTGATGTAGGTAGACGAACCTCTGCGGGCAACGATGCTAGGAGAGGGTAATGTTAGTTTTGATGATCTTGTAATGTAATAACTGAATGTCATATATCGTGACTTACTTCCAAAAGAGCGGGTTAAACGCAATCGATGCAGCAGAAACTATTGATGGTGGTTAGTTAACCAATTATGTTATTGGTATCTTTTCCAAATCATCACTTACTGTAAAGACTTATCTGGTTAAAGTCAATGTAATTCACCAACGACAAAGCTTCAATGGGCGCCATATTTAATCGTATTGAAAGAGTGTATTATTCGTAATTTGTAGTTTCGTAGCCTCGTGAATCCGTCAAGTCAAAAGAGTCTATAACTAATAAGTCAATAATCACTCTATGCCTCCTCCAAAACCCTCAAACCCCAACTTACGTAAGATAAATAGCTACTATTAAGCCCTGGAAAGTAAACAATTAAATGCACAAATGTAAGACAAAAATTTCGACGCATACATCTCCGGAAACGCCCCTGAATAAATATCAAAACCTCAAATCAAAATACTCTCAATCATAACCACCGCCATCGTCCCATTATATAATCACAACCTGCATACCTACCTGCCTTCCGCATCTGTCCATCCCGTCCCTTCCAGAAAAAACACTTGCAGCTAAATTGTTGAGACATCGCCAAACGACTCTTGATATCCTTACATGTGACAATCGCACACAAAAGACTTCACGATACCACGCATTGAACAAACACTTCATTAACCCAAGTTGACTTACAATCCATCCAAGAACAATCTCCTCGGATTTGTTGGGAGAGGACCCACAATCACATGTCAAATGCCGCCTAGGTAGACTGGTAGTATGTGTATATTAATTACATAAGCGAGAACTCGATCACATATTAGATATGTAGACAGCTACATAGCATGCACGATTCTCAACAAAATACGAGGACTGAAATGGGATTAACTTCACATAAACAACGTCGTATTCAAATAATAAAACACTAAGCAAAGTATTAGTACTATCAATAATAAAAATATCCCCTTCCTCCTTACTCTGCAACCCAAACAGCCGCCATCCCCATACCAGTCCCCACACACATTGACGTCACACCCACCTTTTTCCCCGTCCTCTTCAACTCATACAACAACGTGCTAACCTGTCTCGCTCCTGTGCACCCCAACGGATGTCCAAAGGCAATCGCGCCACCCTTGGGGTTAATCTTCTCTCCTGGGATCCCCAGCGTCTCCGCACACCAAAGACACTGGCTCGCAAACGCCTCGTTAATCTCGTAGATATCCACATCAGACATCGTGATTCCGGCGAGCGATAACGCCTTGGGAATCGCCTTCCACGGGCCCTGGCCCATAAGTAGTGGTGGCACACCAATGATGGAGCCTGTTACGTACTTCCCCAGAATCGTTTGCCCTAACTTCTCCGCCGTTGACCGCTTCATCAGTAATACCGCTGCCGCTCCATCCGAAATCTGCGAGGCATTCCCAGCATGAATCGACCCATCCTTGGCAAAACTTGCTCGAATTTTCCCCAAGCTCTCCGCCGTCACCCCCGCGCGCACTCCATCGTCCCTATCCACCGTAACCTCTACCGTTTTCTCCGTCTTCGGGTCCTCCACCTTGACTTTCAGCAGTGCAATCTCCTCCTTGAACAACCCCTTCTTTTGCGCCTCGTTAGCTTTTTGGTAACTGTGGGCGGCAAACGCATCTTGCTTAGCACGCGTAATGCCGAGGGATTTCGCCATGTCTTCGCTGAGTTTTCCCATGGAGACCTTGCAATCAGCGGCCAACTTGACGCTGTCGAGGAGTTCGGAGAATTCGCTGACGGCGGCGGGGCCGTATTGGGTGGACATGCTTTCGACGCCGGCACCGACGCCGACTTCAATCATCCCGGTGCGAATTTGGTTGGCAACGTCGATGCAGGCTTGGAGACCGGACGAGCATTGGCGGTTGAGGGTGCGGACTGCCGTGCTCTCGGGGAACCCTGCGACAAGGGCCGCCGCGCGCATCTCGGTAGCGCCACCACCGGGCGCAAGAACGGTACCAACACAGATATCCTCGACAAGCGCGGGGTTAATTGACGATCTTTGAATCAGCGAAGACAGGATGCCGGCCATCAGGTCGGCGGCGGCGGTATCTTTGAAGGCGCCCTTGCCACCCTTGGTGAAGGCGGTGCGGCAGGCAGCGGTAACGACAATCTAGGAGGGGTTAGTAGGAGAGTGGGTAAATAGTGGGGACCGGGTAGTACGAACGTCATCAGGGGATTTCTGGAGAAGTTTGGCGAGGCCACCCGGGGTGGCCTTGTTGGCGACTTGGTCGGAGATTTGCATGAGGCGATCGGTGGCTAAATGATTAATATTAATTGTTAGTTATCTGTCGGTCTTTAATAATCAATTAGAATCATGAACCTACCACTCATTGTGTATATAATCTTATCGTATCAACTCAAAAACAATTGTCAATATCTTGAACAACAATATGATACCTACATCACCACCGTCTGCCGTCTTCCTTAAATAAACCCATGCCCACACCAACCCCCAATTTCAACAAGGGTGTCCTGCCACCATAATCCCGTTGCCCTTCTTGTGTCTCTACAGTGTCCCGAGGCTAGCGAGTCTCCAAATATCAGTAGTATGAATTACTCCAATTTTTTGTTAAGTGGGATAATTAGTTAAGAGGATTAGACCTTATTCGATTGAAATACTAACCGAAAACAATCAGGTGGTGGTCGATAGAGGGAGTCACATGTCAATGAAGGCGACGGGTGTGTGAGGATCCTAGTTTGGAGCTATGTTAAGGTTGATATAGAGATATATAATGTCATGAGCGGATTTGAGATATAAACCGAATATGCATGTGATAGTCCATATTACGTGGAAAAAGACTGAGACGATGATCACTACGAACCATTGCATATAGTAATCACATGAAAGTACAATTTAGATACACAAACCATCAATTCATCACGTAGTCAAATCATCCATATCAGTACCAATCATAACACTAATACTATCTCTATCTACAAATCTATCTACACCTCAACCTTATCGTCGACATTCTTCTCCTCTGTCTTCACTAGACCGTCCTCCTTCTTAATCTCCTCATAAACTGCCTCTATGACAAGTGTCTCAGGCTCCTCCACGGATTTGGCTACCGGTTCTCTGACAACAGGAGCGTCCTCTTCAATAATTTCGGGCACCACGTCTCCAGCCTTTTCTTCAACTGGGACCTCGGGCTTAACCTTAATCTCGACTTCCAAAATAACCTTGTCGACAACCTTTTCCTCAACCTTCTCTTCCACAGGCACCTCATTGATTTCAACCGGAGCCTCTTCCTTAGAAACTTCCTCTGCAACAGCCCCCTTAACGTCCCCCTTCATATTCTCCTCCACCTTTACAACCGTTCCCTCAAATCCCATCTCCCGGCCTCCCCAAACTCCAAAACATCCTCACCCCACTAACCCCCCCCTTCCCAATTCCCTCCTCCTCCTTAACGATCACCATCTTTGCCGCTGGTGCTCTCCTCGTCGGCCCTCTCGCTCTCCCCTTCCTTATATCCTTCAACGGCGCCTTCTCCTTAACCTCTTCTCCCTCAGGCTGAACCGGCGGCGCTGGCTCTTCCTTCTTGGGGGCTTGGAGACCCAATTGTAATTTCTGGTTCAGTGTAGACATAAAGCTACCCTGTAGCACGGCAATCTTTCCGCCGATTGGACGGGTGATGTTGCTAGGCCGAGCGGGAACCGGCGGCTTTGGCTTCGGCTTCGGCCGGTCGGGGATTGCCGGTTTTAACGAAGGGCGCACAGGGACAATGGGTGCCTCCTTCACGCCAGTCTTCTTATATTCTTTAGGCTCCTCCGGCTTAACCGCCTCGCCAACTGGCGAGCTAATCTCATGCACCGACGCCTCTTGGTCCTCGTCAACCTCCGTGCTGATCATCAGACTATCCGGGGTATCCTCCCACACATCCCGACTTGGGAACCGCATCGAAATCTTAGTTTTGAATGCTTCTGGAGAAGGAGGCCCAGGCGATCTCAACTGCCCCGTCTGCATACCAACACCACGAGGCGTGAACGTGTGGTGCAGTGAGTCTCGACCAACTGTCTCCTTCTCCGCAAGCAACTCCTGCTTTTGGGCAAACGCAAGAGCGGGGTTGACAGGCTCGTCTGGATCCACCATCGTACTGGGACGGAAGTGAGCATCACGGTCCTCTTCAACCTCTTCTTCGTCATCTTCAACGGCCTCAATTTTGGAAGTCTTGGGAATGGACTCTTCTTTCTCGGGGGACTTAGTAGACTTCTCTTCGGTAGCTTCAGCATCACCGTTTTCAGGCTCGACTTCAACAGTGTGGTGGGCACTGTGGGGCGCGTCTTCCCAAACATCCTTGCTGGGGAACTTGTGAGTGTGATTGTGAAGCTTCTCGATACTCGCGGCCTTGGTAGCAGTCTTCTCCTTAGCGGCAGCATCATCCGTAAACAACGGCTCATACTTCTCTTCAACCTCGGGAATTGTCTCGGTGGGCACATAAAAACTGATGGGGCGACTGGCCGGTCTACTCCTGCCGCTGTCAGACGATGTGCGGGTCTCAACCTCGATGGCGGGAGTTTGGCATTGATCCGGCTCTTTGGCGACCTCATCGGAGGCGAGAATTGGAGTGTCCTCAGCTCCTTCGGTCTCTTTGTGATCAACGTGGATTTCATTGTTACTAACAATGGAGATACGATGGTTGCGTGTGATCTCTGGGGAATGAGAACGAGACTGGAGGGGTGAGGTAATGCGCGAGACATATTCCTCCTGGAATTCATGAGCTAGGTCCTCCGTAGGGCCACAAGTTGGACCTGATCTTTCATATTAGCACTTATGACATAATCGCCTTCTTTAAACTTCTGTAGAGCCTCTTACCTTCCTCCTCAGGATGGCTATCCTGCACAATCTTATTCAAGTCTGCATGTGACCGTGCGTAGTCTACCTGGCGTGGTTTGTACGAAGCATGTTTCTGCTCCTTATCTAACACTTCCGGGTGCTTCTCGTAGTACTCCTTCCCCAGCTTGTCTTTGGAAATAACACCGTGACTATGAAGACCATAACTACCCGGAGGCAACCCCTGGAAGTCCCAGTCCGCGAATGGTTGCGCGAACTCGAGGTAGTCTCCGGTGCCTGGACATCACCAGCCGACGGCATCATTGGGACTCGGCGACCAATCTCCGGAATGCCCTGCTCATCTTCAGGCGTTGGGATTTCTTGATGCGTGCCAGTAGTAGCAACTTCGCTAACGGCAGGGTGGAGCCCAAGAGCGGCTGCAGCCTCAGAAGTTGTGTTCTTGACGGCCGAATATGAAGTCGGTAGTGACGGACGCGGAGCCTGAATTTCAAGATCGCCAACCGTGCGAGTTTCGGCAGGACGTTCCTTTTCATGCTCCTCC
Source organism: Meredithiella fracta (assembly GCA_023677585.1). NCBI lineage: Eukaryota > Fungi > Ascomycota > Sordariomycetes > Microascales > Ceratocystidaceae > Meredithiella > Meredithiella fracta. Next base: position 1,735,217 of record JAGXCV010000005.1, read on the forward strand.
TGGATCTCCTCCGCAACTTCATACTCCTTGCCCTCCTCGCCAACCTCGCTCGGTATGCGAGCAATGGATGGGCGAGGCGGGACGAGCGAGTCGGTAGAAGCTATAGCAGTGTTCGGCTCGGTCTCGGCTTCAGAAGTGGTGCCATCGGGATTGAACCGGGTCACTTTGGCAGCGGCCTTAGCGAAGCCACCGTTCAGTGGCGAAGGGGCGAACCGGTCATCCGGAGAGACACCGCGGTTCTTACTACGGGCGGGTCGCGGCGGGACTTTCGGAGCATCCTTGACCGGAGATCTAGAGAGGCGAGGCGGAATTATAGGAACGCTCATGATGGGCGTTGATAAATATTTAGGTATGTAGTCGAGAAGGGATTATAACGCCAAGGCGACGAGAACTAGTACAAAAACTAGCAACGAACAAAAAGAAAAGACAAGGTCAAAAACAAAACTGGGTTGATGAGAGTAATGAAATGGGAGATACATAAAGGAGAACAATGCGCCAGGAGTCTAAAATGCAGCAAAATGCAATAAATGTTTATAGCATATAAATTGGCGATAAAGAATAGATAAAAGCTGGCAATTTCCCAAGCTCTTTAGTTCATAAGCTCGGTCGCAGGTATAAGTAGGATATCAATGCAAGTTGTTGTTGTTGAATCCTACTCGACAACTCAAGGTTAGCGTCATCAATCCAATGCTAGGTGTAGAAAAGGGCAGCCGATAGAAGCCTGAACCAGGGGATCGTGGGGTGACCCAATTTAACCAAGCCTGGAGATACAGCAGAATACAGAACTACTTGGTTCCTGCGAGAGGACACCGTTCATGGACAAGCCAGCGCTAGGACTACCAAGAATCAACCAAGTCTATGACGACCCAAGAGACAACAAGCGGGAATTGCTTGTTCAATTGATTGTCACCGGTCCGGAGATCTGAGGGAACGAGGCGGTGAAGACACCAGTGCTCCCGGATGGAGGGGTTGAATTGGACTGTCAGGTGGATAATGACGGCCTTCCAGAAGCCATTGGTGCATCACAACCCGCCCTTTTCCCTTCTCACTAATTCAAACCCCCAAAGCAACATCAAGGGATCATAATTAGCCAATAGCAACGAGCGCATCAACAATCAGCAACAGTCCCTTAATCCCTCCGCATCCACTCACACTCACGCACACAGACTTAGTGTAGGGTCAGAGATATCGAGATATCAAGATAACCGTTCTCGTTGATCGCCCAATAATGTAGCTCTATGACTAGTGATGAATCGCTGGGTCTAATAGATATCGTAGAGGGTGGATGGTCGAGGAAGAAGGGCAAATAATGGGCCATCAATGATGATGGATATCAAAGTGACTAGAAGAACTAAGAACGGAGATATAAGGTGAAAAAGTGAATCACATACTTTGTGCAGTTCAAGCATGAAAGAGAAGCTCCTCTCAATAGATCATGGTTATTTCCAGGTAAAGAACATGAAAAACAGGAAGAATGAAACTTCAATTCTTCTCTAAAGTGAAAAATTACCCTTATCTGAAGTCATGTCATATGCTTAAACAGGAAAGAACGAAGAAATTTCAATAATTGACTCTAGGGAAAGACCAAGATATATGGCTCGATGTAACAAGGCAAGAACAAAATTTTTGTCCAATTATCTCACGATCTTGGGACAAGTAGAAGTCCTCGGATGTGACAATGCTGACTTACCACAAATTTAATAACACAACGAACCACGAGATGACAACAATCGAGAAACAAGAACTAGAGCGGCGGTCAAACAAATCACCGAAATCATAAATACTTTTATTATTGAGGTATTTCACTATACCTATTACTATCAACATCAGCTAAAGCTAAGCTCTATCGATACCGTCATACGAAAGTAAACAATAATATCGCCAATTTACATCTAGTTTACCCTCCATGTACTAGGCTAGTTCCGCCTCTAAACTTCCCGTCTTGGATACTTAGTATACCTATAGGTGGTCACAGAATCACAAGTACCCGTTACTCCAACGGCACCGTACAAATCACACGGAATACAATGATCAGGAAGGGAAATAAGCCGATTCTCATTGGCTTTTGATATAACAGGGCTGAGTTGGGAGTTTATGGTTGTCTTGGATGATGTTAGTCTGGGGCAATGGGGATTCTAGGTCATTAGCATATTATTTGATATTCATATCAACAGCATTGTAAATATCTCATACGTTTCAGTGTCTGTGTATGTTTGACTCGGCTCGTATCAATAATAATATGGCAGTCAACTTCTCATCACCCAAGTTTTTATCCTTCCACAAAGTAGGGTAACAATTTCTCCATCCCCTCAGGGATCATCATCACCCTCCTCTCCTGTCCCATCCCTCATACAACTCTTTTAGTTTTTCCCAAAAATTACAAGAATCTGTATATACATCACGATGTCCTCATACTCGTGCTCAAAACCAGATATTCCCAAGTTCTTTACATCACCTATCATCAACATTTCCAATTTCCCGCTTCCACGTTTCTCATATATCGTATAATCAAGTAACAAAACTCTCCCTTTAAAGTCACTTAATCCCCGGGCATTCACGTGAGTTGAGACCCTGGTGAGTTAAGGAGTAGGGTTGTCCAGCAGCCGATGACTTGCATATGATCGATTATCCTACGTCATTTTACATAGCCTTTTCAGAGTTACAAACAAGCACACACATGAAAGATTTCAAGATACAAAAGTCTAATGCGGAGAAAATAATACATTAATAAAAGCAAAAGAGGCTATTAAGACTAATGCCAAAACCAAACGCCAAGGTATCCCTTCAATATCTGGTGAGAGGCAAAACGATACTAGGTAGGTGAAGAATTCTGTGGTAACCAAAAATCAGAGTTCACAATAGCCTACCAATATCATGAGATTCCAGGTGATCCGAAAAAGGTTGTATCTACTTCCTACCTAGAGACATCGCCCCAAACTTCGCTCTATCCATCCCCCTAGATCGCATATTCCCTATCTACCAACCCTCTATCCTGAAAACCACTTAGCGAAATCCCCAGAAACTTATCAATTGTCACTTTTAGACAATCATCTGCGCAACACCAGCACCACCAAGAGTCTTGCTACCAACGAACTCCTGATTCTTCAGGGCCGCCAAGGCGTAGCAGATGCCAGTGATGGTTAGGAATACAGCGGCAGCGATCAGACTGCCGGCTCCACCAACAATGGAAATCCACTGAAGGGCGGCCATGACAGCGTAGGCACCGGCGCGAGTCCAATTCGTAGAAATCAAGCGAATGTAGCTATCAAACTTGGACGAGGTAGGGCAGATTCTGAGAAGGAGGGGAACCTCGATGAAAAGGATAATGAATGAAGAAGCACTGTACATAAGGTTAGAACCCAGCCAGAAAACGTTGGATATCGTTGATTACTTACATAGCAAACGCGGAAAAGATAATTAACACGGGCTTAAAGCTGAAGATGTTGGCGATACCCGTCGCCAGGCAGATGATCATGGACAGGATACCAAACCTAGAAGAAGTTAATAAGATTTCCAGCGGGTACAAGACCACAAAGCTGGAGCAGACACTAGAAGTCCCGTTTCCAAGGACGCGGGCCCGAGAGGTATGCTCCGACACTGTGGCGATCATGTTTCGTAATGCTATGGTGCTTACCATTGTCCGTAGATACCTATAAGTCGCAAATGTTAGTATATTGAGCTAGATTTTGTGTACTGATTTCTTATGGGTCGGTCTTCGAGGTCTCCACATTTGTAGATTGCGGAACTTCGGTCTGGGATCCCTGAAGCCTCCAGTCTCCATCTCCGCGGACCCCGGACCGATCCACCCGCTTTTGAAAATACATAAACGTACTGAAATTACGGGTCATAAGCTCGTCCTTGAGAGTCATTTTGTCGGTATATACGATCTTTTAAATCGTTATAGGTAATTAAGAAAAAAGGTAGTGTGATGAAAAGTCGTTCAACACAATTGAACAGTCGTAAAAGTCGTAGTCAAGGATTCTCCGTCGCAAAGTGTTCAAATCAGCGTACGAAGTATGAGCACTTGAGACCAATCCAGGGTCTAGTTTTTTTTCCTTCGGTGTATTTCGTTCGTGAGGACAGAGAGGCAGCTTCAAGCAATGCCGCGCGTCAATTGGCTGAAGCTATTCGTGTCGTCGTGAGTTGAAGACGGTGAGAAGCCAGATATGTAGGTAGAGTCGTCGGAATAATAAATAGATAAAAAGATCGACCGTCGCGATTTTTTATTATCAGATAAAGAAAAGCAAGCAATGCGATTGCGTTGGAGTGGAATATGCAAAGGAGGAAAAATCCAGGAACACAGTATATGCAGTACGGCAATAGACTTGTGGATAGTGAGCTGTGGCGGAAGTCGACTGCTGGCAGCGTTTTGCTTGGTGGGAGGCGGGATGAGTAGAGGTTGTGAAGATGGAGGGGAATGTATTTGTCGTGATGATGGAGATTTAAGAGATATACTCTGGAGAATGATGCCACGAGTCAAGGAAGGTCGTTGCGATTTGGGAAGAAAGAAGGACAAGTTTTCTATGTGCTACGAAAATTGGAAATGTACAATATGAAGCAACACGATACAAGCGCTTCCGTAAGTCTTGTTGGCGTTGTTGCCAAACATAGATCCAGACGAAATACAGCAGGAGGGGCGCAGCCTAAAGCTGGCCATCATGGGGTCTCCTGCCAGTCCAGATTTATTCATGTCAATAGACGGCAGGTACATGTTTCTGTTCCAGCAAGAGACTGGCTGCCCGGGGTTGTTTGTTTCTAGAATTCCAACTGGGCCAAAACAATGTAGGCATTTTATGTTCTGATAGTGGACATATTATTTAGCTTCTATTTTGTAGCAGGCGCAGCTTCAAAGCTTACGACTTCAAGATGATTCAACGTTTAGACTGTCACCACAAGATAAAATCCCATTGATAGATTTTAACCCGTTAGGTAATTAGAGCCGCTGTCAACACAGAATTGTCACGATACATTCAAAGGGGCAAAATAGAGCAGAATTCGCCTGCCTAATGGGACTTCTTGGTCTGGCGTGGCGGTGGGACGATCACCTGTTGCTTGGGACTGATGCAGGAGGAAAACCAAACGAATCGTTATGACAGGCCACACAGGATATGCTATGAATTGAATGGGAAATTTGGTTGGAACTCGGAAAGGACGGCATATGATTACAACTTGATTCCTCGGCAAGCTGTCTGCTCATCTAAGGATTTGGAAACCTACCTAGTAGTAAACGCCCAATGATCATATGTGTATATGCCGTATAGGCAAACTCTCGAAACCTATTATTGATCGCTAGTCATCAATATCACATTCCAGAAACCTAGTTCACGGCTATTCAGATTAGGCTTGGTCCTCTTATTGTCTGACGATTTCACCAAGGAATGGCCATTGGTTGTTACATCAAAGCTGCGAGGGGTTGAGGAGGGGGGCCGATCTGGTTTTGGAACGAGCGGATTGTGGGAGGACGTTTATTGTTTCGAATTATGTTTGAAGTTTGACATTGTGCATGCGAAGATTCAGTGCATAAGTTCCAAAGCAAGATGGTCACCAAATGGCTGGTTAATTAGGCCCAGCACTCATCCATGACAGTAGGCTAGAGCATCCAACATTAAACCCTGGTGCTAACCCACCAACCCTAATATGACTGAAAAATATCACGCTCATGCCACCTTTTGACATTACTCTCTTGGCAGTAGGAATAGCTAGAATTTATGCGTACTCAAATATGAAATTCATTTTCATCTTGACCATTTCCATCAACACTATTGAATCATCATAAAATGGTTTTTGGAACTCCATTAGTAACTTCTTATTCTATTCTTAACAACCTTTCGAATTATTCGGCTGTTTAAATCAACACTAAGCATCTATATTTCCTGTTTCGTGTAAGTCATCACTACCCCGCCATCTGCGATGTCGGCCTCCTATCACCTTTAACCACCCTAATACCCTCCCAGGATCTCAACCGCACTTACTCGGCTCCATCTGACAACTGATTCCCCACTTTTCACATCATATATTAGTCTAACAATTCCTAATTTTAGAAAAACAAGTTCTTACAACCGTTAGGAACGACACACCCCATGATGATTACTTTGACAGATCCGCAGGTCAACGCTCTGCTTGAGGGCTTGACCCGTGAGGAACTCATTGAGTTCAAGGACACTTTTGCCAATATGCTTTACCAATTTTCAAAAGATGACGTAGAAGGTGATGATGCTGAATTTCAGATGCCTCATCGGTCAGCAACCTACTCGACGGCTACTGGTGCTACTTCACTCTACATGCCCTCAAAGGGACCCACGGGAATGGGAATCAAGGGTTGGTATTGCTCCTTGTCAATTAAATGTCAAACTCTAATGATTTATAGTTGTTACTCTTTCTGCGCCGCGGGCCAGTGCACCTAAATCATCCGAGCCTCCTTTGCCTACAATTCGACCCACTGGCGCTCTCACGATCTTCAAGCCCACTGGAGAACCCATGGGCTTCCTCCACTGTGGCACGTTGACCGGTTTCCGCACTGCTCTCGCCTCCAACATTTTAATATTTCGCCGCAAAACGGTCAAGATTATTGTCGTCTTTGGTGCCGGTATCCAGGCATACTGGCATATACGGATTGCTCTCATGATGCGAGGAGAGGACATTCACAAGGTGTATTTTATCAGTCGATCGGTTAGCCAGTCAGCACTGGCTACTATAGAGAAATTCTATAGCATGGACAAGGAGATCCGGGAGTGCGAAGGGTGGCTGGATACCAAGTTTGAGATGATTGGCGAGTCCTGTCATGAATATCCACGGTTGGTCCGCGAATACCTGCGGCATTCGGACGTCATTATTTGCTGTACGCCATCAACGAAGACGTTGTTTGACCATGATATTCTTACTTCGCATGCGGGAAGACAGAAGGGAAGACTTGTTATTGCGGTGGGGAGTTACCAGCCGCATATGAAAGAATTACCAGAGGAGTTTCTGCTCCAGGCCACCAAGAGTCACGATCATAGGTGCAAAGTACACTTCCATAAACATGCCGAGGAGGGAGGCCATATCTTGGTTGATACGGTGAAGGGTGTTGCTAAGGAAGCTGGAGAGGTTATCTCAGCCGGACTGAATGAGAGCTATATGGTTGAGTAAGTATCCACTTTCTAGCCGAATGAGATGAACGTAAACTAACACACGATAGACTCGGCGAAATCATGATGCTCGGCAAGATGGAAGAAGAGGATTACGCTGCTGCCCATGCAGAAGCCACCAGTCTCGAATCCACCTCCGATACCGATTTATCATCGCCTTGTGATCTTACTAGCTCTCCTCGCTTATCTAACATGGCATCCGTTACTGACCTGGCCGCATCTATTTTCCATCACCGTTCTACAAATGAAAAGAAGGCAGATACGGACTTGAGGATGAAGCGTTGGCTTTACCAAGGCAACGTCATATACAAGAGTGTGGGAATGGGAGCCATGGACCTGTCGGCAGGAAGTCATTTGATTGAGTTAGCGAAAAGAAAGAAGATTGGAGTTGATATTGAAGGCTTCTAGTAGGGCCCCAGGCGGAGGCTCAGTGGGATCATGAAATTTTAATATGGATATTGCTATTGTGTAGATACTAGTACTATTGCATAAATTTGGAGTTATATTTATAATTTAAATCAAGTTCTGTGAATCGATAACCAATCACAGCCTCTTTAGTTCCACTTGCCGCTAGTCGATTGTGAATTCCGCTCTGCCTCAAGAATTGCATCGAAATCCTCTTGAGACCGGACCTTCTCACCACTAGCTACACCCCAATCAATTGAGTCACTAGAAGCACCAGAAGCACTGGCACCACACTGACTTTGGCTTCCTTGGCTATCCCCGCCGGCCGCCTCCGTTCTCAACCGATCCCATGCTGAACCTCCCCCGTCACCACTCTGTACCTGCCTCACCCTCGCCGCATCTCTCGCTTTCTGGGCCTGGACTTCCTGCCTCCGAATATGCGCCGGCACCGGCGACATGTCATCGCCGTTATCTTCTTCATTATCCACCGCAAACGGGTCATCATTATCTGTCTTTCTCGTGGGCTCCGGAATTCCCGGGGCCTGACCACTGCGTCGTTGTGCCCAGACAGAATCTGGAGCGGAGACGGGGGACGTCCGCTTTTTCCGGTCTTCGGCGACCCGTTCATGCCATTGGCCTTCAGCTTCCTCGAGGCGTTTACGCCGGTCTTCGATTTTGGCCTTTTGCTCGGGCGTCAAGTTTTTTTCGATATTTTCGTAAAAACGTCTCCGGCGAATTTCTCGTGCGCGGATAACGGCGGGGTCGTCTTGTCGGCGGAATTCGATTGGTGGGACATTGCGCTCTTTTTGGAGTGTGAGGATGATGGATTGGTTTTGGGGGTCTAGGATCGTGTCTCGGAGATAGTCACGGAGCCGAGGGTCAATGGCCTTTTCAGTGAGTGCAGCACGGGTTGTGATATTGTTGAGAAAGACGCCAAGGGTCACAGAGGCACCGACGTAGTAGGCGGAGAACCGGGCGGCATGCCAGGTGGCGATTGCGCGGGGCCCCTTGAGCCACGGCATGCGCGGGGACGGGAAAGTGGAGAACATGGACATGTCCTTTGGTCTCCAAATGGGGAATGACATTGTTTTGCGCCCTCTGACGGCAAATGCAAGAGCGGTGGCGATGACCCAGAAGTGATTATTAACACTTTTATCGCCTTCGGACGAGGCGTAGCGGGCGAGGACGGTAATTTCGGTGGGGGAAAGGGGCCGGTCGACGAGGGCTTCTTGGGAGCGTTGGACAGAGTTGCAGATTATGGAGACTTTGCGGTCGGTTGTGAAGCCGATAAGGCGGGCAAGGAAGGGAGGGGACGCGTGGGAGCCGAGGGCTTCCGCGATGCCTTCGTTAGTGATGGGGAGGGGTTGGCGGGGGCAGGTCGGCCCAGGATACGAAGTCGGGCATGGTCAATGATAATGATTATCAGTGATTAGTTTATATAAACAATACGAAAGGTACCTTGGGAGCTAAATTGAGATGTAACATGACTGTTCATGAACAAACGACGTCTTAATTCCTATTTAATCTCGGAGCTTCCCGCTGCAAAATTACTATTCTTCATTCGCCGATCTGAGCTAAAGCTTAACGCCACACAATGTCACTTCGTCTCCAAATGTGGCGCTGAATTATGGTTCTCTGTAGCTAACGTCCCGGTCACAGCTATTTGCAGGGGTCATCCTTTCCGCTCTAATGTTATGGAGGAAGGAACGCGCTGGGGTCTGGCTTAATAAGCGGAAACGCGTGCAAAGTGGATTTTTTGATACCTAATTGGTTGTTGACGGAATGGACTTGAAGGTTGTGATGGGGATTTGGAAAAGAACTGATAACGTAACTGCTATATTGAGTATCGTGAATTTCAATATTCTTGGAAAAGTCAACTATAAGGAGATTTTGTGACAAGTGTGAGATTTTCTAATTCGTTTCCTTAAATTATTTTCTGATTATTGGATATTCTGGATCACCTGTCTTATTTCATCTTACGTTTGTTTCTTAGGTTGCTAAATTGTGTTTTTATCAAGTTTTGATATAGTTTCCATTTCGATACATTATATATTATCTGACAATACCAAAAGCAGGTAAATTGTATTTTGTCATATGCTCGAACTTAATCATCTGAACTCGCAATTACACGACCATAAAGACTACCTTACAACCACTGGACTGTTTATTCTTATCTCCTGGCCCCAAAGCCAGTTCTTCACCAATTGCATATCCCCCACCACTTCACAACTACAATTACCGGATATCTTGAATTATGCCTCAAAATCCAAAGAAGTCTGATGACTCTAGCTACCAGGTAAGTCTTACTACTTGTGATTACTCAGTCCCACGTCTAACAAATACCTTGCACCAGTCACGAACCTTCCAACGCTCCCACAGCGCCCCAAATTCGAGCACATCTCGACAAGTCACAGTGTCTGAAGTTACCCGCAGTAAACTGAATCAAATCAAGAAAAAAAAGAATACCGATGACACCGATGACTCTGAACCTTCTCTTTCATCACATCCCACCTCGGGACTCGAAACACCGTCAAAATGGCGCACCAAAGCTAGACAATTACGAGACATCGAGGAAGAGCCCTCACCACATGACCGGATATCTTGGAATACAGATCTTGCTAGTCTCGAGCGCTCAGCATCTCAGGGCACGCCATTAAAAACCCGCAAAAGGGCAGCTTCGTCGTCGCCGACACAGTCACCATATGCAAATAAGAGAGATGATGAATCGACGACATTTCGGAAGCTTGCGGCGGCATCCAAGGTCACGGCTGACCCCACACTTGAACTTTGGGACCGGTATGCGTTACATGTGGAGGGTTTGACTGGAGGGAGCCCAATGGCGCAACCAATTTCAGAACTTCTTGTTTCCTCATCGCCGCAGCCACCGAAGGATTCGGCAGTCATTGGCTCTACCAAGAGTTCAGACCAGAACTTGTGGAGGACTTTGGCGAAAGCGAGTGGGGAAGAGACGAAGGGTGGCGGAACCAGCCCGGGCAAGCCTCTTGAGACAAGATAGTAATGTGTCTAGTGGAAGCAATTCTCTTGTGGATGTATTTCTGAACAACGCATGCTCTGGATCTCTCTTTAGCGCAGGAGGTAGCGAGTGTCAACCGGGGAACAGTGAAGGTCTGACTTCGGGAATTAGAGAAGGGCTTTCTCGTAGCAAGAGTGAGAATTCGGCTGGTTTTTGAAGAGAGGAACGTCCCAGATACCACGTATTTCCGCAATACCAGAAGGACCCCACCCAGATCATGCGATAGAACCGGAACGCCGAGACCCGAAACCTTCACTGACGCGAGTATCGACTCCGTCTCCACAGAAACTAGTCGAGGTTCCGTTCAGGTCGGCCCCAATACAGCCAACAAAGGGCCCATCCCAACCTATAAACATGGAGGAATTTGCTAATCTCGACGAGGACATGTTTGATTATGATTTGGACGATACTTTGTTGCTTGGATTGGCGGATAACGTTACCGATACACTTCCTACTTCAGTACCGAGCCCTATTCCCGCGCATGTCAGTGGTGGTCAACCGGTTTTACATAGACATATCTTAGCACCAACAGCAGCTCCATCAGTCCTAGTTCAGAAGCAGCCACAGCAACATGTTTCTTTTGACGAGTTTGCTGATGAGTTCAACGACGATGAGCTTGATGAAGTGTTTGCGAGCACTCAAGCCCCGAACCAAAATCCCCAGCATGGAGATCCTTCTGCTGCATCAGTCGCCGTAGAGGCTGATGATGAATTTGGGGACCTTGGTGATCTGAGGGATTTGGATCTTGATGCCGAGTTTGCGACAGCTTCACAGGCGGCAGGGGCCCATGACACATTTGTACGTACCAATAACAATTTGCACCATGGAAGACACCAACGATATGGCCAAGAAAAATACGGAGATGGATATGACGATACTGGGTATTATGATGTTGAATATGAATCTAATTACGCCCAAGGAGCAATTAGCTCTGGACCAGCTGTTGTACATCATGGATATCCAGGGCAATATCAATACCCGAAGCCAGATGCTCAGTATTCCCACCAGCAGAAACAGCAACATCGTCCAGGGCAGAATTACTATGGTCGGTATCAGTAGAGAAAGATTGGATATCGGGACCTTGTACATACTAATAAGAAGATAATATTAATGTGTTATGATATTCATAATTAGATTCCAAATCCCCAAAGATCGCGCACTGTTCGGCGCATGAAAGTGACTAAGGTCCAAGAAGGAGAATACAATGTGAATGGGCAAGTTAGATTGCAGAAGGTATGTCATAGTAAAGGAGAGTACTTGTCATGGAGCACATCTAACAGACCTAGATCGTAACTCTAGAATCCGAACAAACTCATAAGACCATCACTGTTTTGCTCCGTGATGCCTGGGCTGAACCCAAGCTGGTCATCGGAATCTGGGCTCACGTTGTGGGCAAGTTCGTCCGTGGCATTTGCATTGTGGACATGACACAAAATTGGTTTATTCTCCAGCCGGACCATCTTGTTTCGATTACCACATTGGCCGATGCCTTCTCGTGTATGCGCAAGGCTGTTATGCAAGATCGTGTACGGGCAACCGGTACGACGTCAAAGCCAATGGTGTACGGAATGATTCTTCACAAGATTTTCCAGGAATGTTTGATGATGATGGATTTTACGCCTGACTTTATTGACCTGATTATGAATCGAATGATCAAGGATCATCTGGAGGATTTGTTTACAATTCAATTAGATACTTCGATTGTTAAAGAGGAGTTGATGGGAAAGATGGCAGCGGTTAGGCAATGGGCGGATAAATTCATATCTCCTGTTCCCAAGGTAAGAACTACCAAACACGCCACTCCGTTACGAAACATGAATTTGTTTACTGACAACTTCTAGAATGGTGCCCGTGTTACGGGTTTACACAATCGGGACCCAGCAGACATCTGTATTTCCAAACTCCTCGATGTCGAAGAGCACGTCTGGTCTCCCAACTTCGGCCTCAAGGGAAACATCGATGCCACTGTCCAGGTGTCAATCCATAATCAGAATGGTATGAGGACGTTGACAATCCCTTTCGAGGTCAAGACTGGTAAGAACGAGAGCATCAACCACCGCACGCAGACAACTTTGTACACGATGCTACTTAGCGACAGATACGACATTGACATCCTTATCGGGATGCTATACTATACCGAAACCGGAGCTACCAAGGCAGTTCCGGCAGTTCGTCACGATCTGGTCCATATGATTTTAAGACGTAATGAACTCTCTGAGTCTCTCCGTCAACGCGAGCTTCCTAGTATGGCGCCGAGTCCGAATACCTGCCGTGGCTGCTTCGCCAAAACTGAATGTGCCATCTTCCACAAACTCGCCGAGAACGGAACCGCCGAAACCACACACTATGCCCAAGAGTTCGACAAGATCACGAGAAATCTGAAGCCAGTACACCAAGAGTTCTTCCAGAAATGGGATGAGCTGTTGACGCTTGAGGAGAAGCATGGAGCGCATGCCAAGCGGGAGATCTGGAGCATGACTAGTGATGAACGGGAGCAGGTCCATCGGGCATTCTCTAATTGCATCATCAAGCGCATGGAGGATAAGCCGGAACAGAGGTTCTCAAGGTATCACTATTGGCTAGGCAAGGCGCAAGATACTCCGGGGTTCTCATTCACAGAGTCAGCAATTGCTACGGGTGATCCTATCGTTGTTTCTGATGAGGAAGGGCATTTTGCGTTAGCCATTGGCTATGTGCAAAATGTTTCGAGGAAGTACATTCATGTGGCTGTTGACCGTCGGTTGCACAATCAGCGTATTCGCCAGGCGGGTTTCAACTCTGTGGATCACCAGGTGTTTGCCGGGATCAATGAAGTGGTACCCGAAGGCGTCAAGATGACGGATCTGACAGCAACGGAGCCGGAGTTGGTGAAGTATCGATTGGATAAAGATGAGTTTGGAAACGGGATGGCGAGAGTGAGGAATAATCTCATCATGATTATGAACGATGATTCGTTTGGGGCACAAAAGGTTAGAGAGTTGGTGGTTGATTTGCGGGCGCCGATTTTCAAGACGAATCCGACGCAATATTCGATGAAGAATCCGGAAAGTTTGAACGTTGATCAGAGGGCGGCGATCCAGAAGGTGATGAGTGCGGAGGATTACGCGTTGGTCCTGGGTATGCCCGGTACCGGAAAAACAACGACGATTGCCCAAATTATTTTGGCATTAGTGAAACAGAAGAAGAGTGTGCTGTTGACATCATACACACATTCGGCTGTTGACAACATTCTGCTTAAGGTCACAGGCGACGGCGTGCCGATCTTCCGGGTGGGAAACCGCAATAAGATTCACGGTGATGTAGCGGCGGCGAAAACGGTCAAGTTGTCTAATGATCAATTTGACACATTTGAGGCGATCAAAACGGCATGGATTAATTCGCCGATTGTAGCGACGACGTGCTTGGGGATTAGCCATCAGTTGTTTTCTATGAGGACATTCGACTACTGTATTGTCGATGAAGCCTCACAGATCACGCTGCCGGTGTGCTTGGGGCCGATCCAGTTGGCGAAGACGTTTGTCTTGGTAGGTGATCATTACCAGTTGCCGCCGGTTGTGCAGAATGATCAGGCGCGGAGTGGCGGGTTGGATGTTTCGATGTTCAAGTTGTTGTCGGATAATCACCCCGAGAGTGTCGTGAACTTGGCGCATCAGTATCGGATGTGTGAGGATATCATGATGTTGAGTAACGAGTTGATTTACTCGGGGCAACTCAAGTGTGGGACGGAAGCACTCAAGAAGAAAAAATTGGATGTCCCGAACATCGCAGCGTTGTCGAAACACCATTACAAGAAGACATTGACTCTTCCCCCGGATACCCCTGACCCTCCGTGCCCTGGGGTCCCCGAAACCTGTTGGCTCCACCAAGCCGTCAACCCCGAACGCCGTGTTCTTTTCCTATCAACGGATCTCCTGGAACTCGCCGGCCGTGAAACCAACAACGGTACTTGCATCGTCAATGAATCCGAAGTTGCAATTGTCGCCCAAGTCATCGAAGCCCTCATTACTGTCGGCATCCAGGAATCCGAAATTGGCGTCATGACGCATTATCGGGCGCAGTTGGCATTGCTGAAGAATACATTGAGGGAACGGCAGGGCATAGAGATGTATACGGCGGATAGCTTCCAGGGACGAGATAAGGAGGTTGTTGTGTTGTCGTTAGTTCGGTCGAATGAGAATCACTCGATTGGTGACCTTTTGAAAGACTGGAGACGTATCAATGTGGCGATCACGAGGGCGAAGACAAAGTTAATTGTCGTGGGGTCCCGAGAGACGATCTTAGGGTCTGGCGATGACAAAATGGTCACTCGGTTTGTCAAGTTAATGGATAAGAATAAATGGGTCATGCACGTTCCCAAGAACGTAATGATCGGACACATTTGGGAAGGCCGGACGACGCAGGAAGCATTGGTTGAGGGCTTCGGTCCTGAGAAAGCGTCACCGACGAAAAAGAGGGAAGCCGGGTCATCAGGGCTCGAAGGTGTCTGGAGACCAATGGGAGTGGAGCCAAGTGATACGGAAAGTGGGAAGGCTACGGAATTTTTTAGGAAGGGGGACGGAGACGACGGGTGTAAGGAAAATGGTGGGAAGTCAAAGGAGGGGCCGAGGAGGGTGGGGTTGAGTAGGAGCATGGTGATAAAGGGGAATCCGGTGACGAGGGATATATTGAATGAGATATCAGAAGAGATGTTTTAGGTGATGAGAGTTGTTGGAAGGTGTATAGATTAAATGCGCTATATTATATTATTGTAATACTCTTTGTTCAAGATGTCCGTGATAATACAATTCTCTGTAGGTAGGGTACTGGAAATTCAACATATATAAACCCTACTATTACTGCTAGTCATCACATACGACCATAGCCTGTGGAAAATACGGGGTCCCGTCTGCTCCCCCATAGTCAAGCCACAGAGCGCCGGATTAGTACTACGGTGGGTGACCACGTGGGAATACCCGGTGTTGTATGTTTTTTTTTTTTTTGAATTACTACCCGATTGCAGTATGGTTAATAGACTCCAGCAAGCCCGGACCGCCTGGAAAGTGTAATTGGTGTAGTGGTAACATTAATTGTTGCCAAAAGTAATGGTTTCAATTAGCACTAGGGTTCGATTTCCAGATTACGCATTTCCTTTTAGTTTTTGGTGATTATAAACTTCGCCATCCCATAGCCAACCATTCCTCGTCATCTTTAGTCTCTCTAAAATCATATAATCCTTGGCTCCCCATCTCCTTCTTCACTCCCTCTTTTTAGTCCCCAAACTAACAACCACCCTAATAAATTCTCTCAATCCCATCACATCCGCCGCCTCCTCGCGACCACCCATTCAGGGGCCCCCTCCCTGTTTAGGGTTATCAACCCCCGTCGCGCTACCGTCATTCATGGGGATAATCACCGACGGCGCATTCGTGAGTTCATTACATGTTGGTCATTATTGATGGTTGTCACAACTAGAGCAGACGAGGTGACTTTTTTACAAGAGAGCGCATTGGATATTTATTTTCTGAGGTTATTTTATTTGTTTTAAGGGATTCTGGGGGTCTCTTTTCAGCTATTGTTAGGTTTAGACAGCTTGTGGATTGAGCCGTGTGATTACCGGAGAGAGCACCGGGCAGATCGGCGAGACGCGGGAATTGCGTTTGGTGACGTCAGTGTTATTTTGCAGCAAGTATCACGGTTTTGGCATCGCGAGGAGTCATCTGACAGTTGACCGGTGGGTTTATTGACACTAGAGACGGGACTTTGATAAGATGCCAGCGGACAACGAGGAGGGGTTTCAGGGTTTCCCGGATGCCCCGATACCGGAAGATGTCAGCGGTACGAAGAGGGAAGTAAGGTCGCGGGATAAGGGGAAGGTAGTTGCGGGGCGGGATGCGCCGGTGGAGCGGAAGAAGGAGGAAGAGGAGGAGGAAGAAGAGGAGGAAGAAGAGGAGCATGACGAGGAAGATGAAGACAGCGATAATATTGAGGGGCTGTTGAATGATTTCTTGATGCAACAAGAAGACCAATCTGATGATGAAAGCCCCTCAAGCCTGGTGAGTCTCTGCGAATACGGAATGAGATGGGTCTCGCAATATTAACCAAGCTCTAGGCATCGACAACGTTTCGGACCACGAAGCCGCGTCCATTCGACAACGCCTCCATCAACTCGGCCCCACCCGCTTCTATGAGGCCTATATAGTCCGCGGCCCCTACATTCCCGAACTCATCATCAAAATCCTTGGTGTAGGTATCCCCGATTTCCTCTCAGAAGTCTCTGGACCCATTTACGACCGCATGCTCATGCAACTGTTCCGTATGGCCGTTGCTCGAGAACTCCGGCGCCGCGCTAAGCTGCCAGATTACAATTCGGTGACGGATGCGGTGCAGTTGATTGCGCAGAAGCGGAATATTATGGTGGTAACGGGCGCGGGCATCAGTACGTCGTTGGGCATTCCGGATTTCCGGAGTAAGGGGACGGGACTGTATTCGCAGTTGGCGGCAAAGGGATATTCAGATCCGACGGATGTGTTTGATATTGAGGTGTTCCAGCAAGACCCAACGTTGTTCTACTCAGTAGCCAAAGACATCTTACCGTCAACAAAGCGGTATACGCCAACGCATGCGTTCATTGCCGAGTTAGATCGGCGATCCAAGTTGTTGACGAATTATACGCAAAATATCGATAACATTGAGTCTGCAGCGGGAATTTCTTCAGAGCGACTAGTGCAATGTCACGGGAGTTTCCGGACAGCCACGTGCTTTACGTGCGGGTACCAAGTGATGGGCGAAGCGGTGTTTGGCGAAATAAAGGCTGGGAAGATCCCGGAGTGCCGGAAGTGCCTAGCGGAGACGGCGGCAGCAAAGAGGAAGAGGGGACATAACGAGGGGGGCCGGCGGAATAAGCGGAGGGCTGTGAGCGATTGGGAGGGGGAAGATGAGGCGGGAGAGGACGATGGGGATGCAGGGCCGAATTTGAAGATTATGAAGCCGGATATTACGTTTTTTGGGGAGCAATTGCCAGACTTGTTTCATGATCGGTTGACGCAGCATGATGTGGCGAAGGTGGATCTATTAGTGGTGATCGGGACCTCCCTCAAAGTGAAGCCCGTGTCCGAGATCAGTAGTATAATCCCGGCGCACATTCCGCAGATTTACATATCGCGCGACCCCATTGAGCACATCAACTTCGACATCGTGCTCCTTGGCGACTGCGATATTGTCGTGGCGGAACTCGCCAAGAGACTCGGGTGGGATTTTAGACACGAGATGATCCCGGCGGACCAGGATGTGCGGGTGGAGGCGGATAGGGTGTTTGAATGGCGGCATCATTTTCGGCGGCTGTGGCCGTTGGCGGATCGGCCAGTGCCAGTGGCCGTTATTGGGGAGGAGAAGAAGAAGGGACCGGAGGAGGTGGAAGTCTTTATCGGGGGGGAGGTGGAGAGGGTTATAAGGATGCCGGCGTTGGTGCCGGAGAGGGGAGGTGGCCGGAAGTAAGGGGTCGTGGTAGGGTCATGGAATAAGGACTATGTTATTAATGGTGTAGGATTGGATAAGTTGGCAGTACAATGTGCTATTGAGATTTGGTATTATCTTGATTACTTTGGGTTTTACAATGTTTTGTTTTTGTTGTTTTTATTTTTGTTTTTGTTTTTGTTTTCTTCGTTATGTTTATTGGAACTAGTCTTTAGATCACTGGCTATTAGTATATTTATTTGTGGAATAGAAAGGAATTATGTCTCATTTATATCTATACCATCTATTCACTAGTGACATCACTGTATTCTTCTAGAACCATAGCGCCTATTCTTTTTCGCCGATGCTAAAAATGATCGAGGTTGGCACCGAGGCTGCTGATATGTATTACATATCTCCGTCAGAGGTATGATTCCAAGTGAAACTCTGTCAACAATCTATAACTGATTGTGGTTTGGAAAATGGTAATGATGGGATGATCAGTTGAAGGGTTGGGGTTTTTAGAATTGGAATGTGGGATGGTGAAAGGGTCATGATCATGCTATCCAACGATAAATTCACGGCATTAATATTGAATTTAATATCGAATCACTTCTCCATATTGGTAGTATTTATTTCATGAACAACACTTTGCGAATTGTCGATGCGTTTATGGTGAGTGCCATTTCCTTTAACCCCACACACATTATCATGAACTTGCGGCTAAGCCTTCACTCTCCAGCCGCCCCATCCGCCCAAAACCCTACTTCCAAATACAGTGATTTCCGGTTTTTCCACATGTATAAACATAAACACTTCACAAATTCATTCTTCATCTCCCTCCATGCCTCGCCAGTGTCTCCGTCTTCTCCATGCCACGTAAAGACCCAACAGCCACAATCCACAAGCAAACCAGCCTTGGCGGGTTATTTTTGTAGATGACTAGTATGAGATCTTTAGATCTATTTCTCCTGTTTTGATAAAAGTTTATCCGGAGGGGAGAGGAAAGTGACGGATGAGGGCTGGGACGACGTGTCGTGGGAATATAGTGGCCGACTCGGTGCCGAAGGGGTTCATGCTGTCGGGGAGGCCATGGTTTAAAGTTTGGATCAGGGCAGGGGTTGGTCGAGGTGATAGGGAAATAATAAATAAAAGATATAATAAATTAAAGATAATCAGTGATTGTTTTTCAACTTCAATTGTTTTTGTCTACCAATAGAAACCATCCCGATATTTCTGGAAGGTGTCTCCCGCCCCGATATTTTCTTCAACAAGAGGACATTAACCCCACCCATCACTACCACCTCCTCCACTTCAAATCCTCCAATCCTATCATTCTTTATCAATCTTAATCTGTAAATACGCATTCTGCGCCAAGACCCCATCGGCCGGCAACGTTGTACATCTCACCTCACAATCTACCCCATTCATTTCACTCTCTCATTAACCACTCATCCCTCTTAGCTAATCCCCTCAGACCGCCGGCACGATTAACGGTTTAAGCGCAGTGAGTGACACATATATGTACCCCCATTTGTCGTCCGACCGTCTCCGTAAAGGGGCTATGTCATACCGGATTCCTGGCTCAACGGACAGACTTGAAAAAAAAAAAAAAATCCTGCCTCGGTTCCAGGAGTCTGGCTGATGGATTTTTGTTATTAGGAAACTGCATGATTGTGTGGGTTTGTTTCAGAGAGTGGCAGTTGCTATGATTGATGATAATTATAGCGAGTGTAATCTGGGGATGTTTGGGAGGTATTGGGATAGTGTTGGTTGATTAAGGGAGGTGGGAAGGAGGGCAAGAGTGACATGTGAAGTAGTTGTCTAAATGTGCCTTATCTCAAGACTTGACACTCGGGGAGTGTCTATTTGGTAATCATTGGAATATGCTTTCAATAACAACAATCTGATATAAGCCCTTCACCATTTGTCATCTTTTCTCCCCATTCGTCATCCATTGTCCCCCATTTCTGTCACGTTTATCAATCTTCATCTCGCCGTCTATCATCATTCTACTTGCCCTATACCACCTTTCTCGCCGCAGACCCTAAGAGAACACCTGGTT
The DNA here is from genome assembly GCA_023677585.1 of Meredithiella fracta. NCBI lineage: Eukaryota > Fungi > Ascomycota > Sordariomycetes > Microascales > Ceratocystidaceae > Meredithiella > Meredithiella fracta. Next base: position 1,755,279 of record JAGXCV010000005.1, read on the forward strand.
CCTCTCGTTCCTCTGATATTGTTAGCAAGTTTCATTTCCTCCTGGTTCCTTGCATAACACTAGCCAAGAACCGACTCGATTCCCGGCCGGCAAAACATCTGTTCCAACGTCACAGACTTACGCGTACATATTTTCAATAAACAGACGAGTAACCTTTTTTTGTTATGTATATTGAGTGAGTTTTCTACTTTGGGGATTCAAGGTTGATTCGGGAATACGATCGGACTACTTACTGGCTTGTAGGGAGGGGACTCGGAGGGGAATCTGTGCATGGTGGTTCGTTGGGTGGGGATGTGGACATGAAGGTGTATCGGAAAGGGAAGGATAGGGTGTTTGCTAGGAGGTGATGGAGTGGTTGTGAAATGATGTTCGTCTGGGTCGGATGGAAAGAGCTCGAACCTGGTGTTTAACAGGTTTGAATTACTTTCCAAGGTAATGTTGTGGGGATAACAAGACAGTTTAACTATGAATTTCATGAGTTGTGAATATCGTCACATATTGTAGTCGCTGTTATATGTCAAAGATAGTCCCACTGTTTCCGGTTCTTGCGCTAACGACCAACGTGAAATATACTTTCTTCCCCAGGTCTTTTCGACATCAATGTTCTCCATACGTACGCGTAATATGCTCAAAGCCATCGGCAGTCAAAAGCAAGTTAGAGAATCAAGTGAGCCGCCAAGAGATAACAGTGAGGAATTTCTCAGAGCGCAGGATTATTAGACGGGGTGCCGATATTATTTGCCTAATAATTCAAAAGAAAGAAGAGGCAGTGGCTGGGAGAGTTAGGTTGGCGACGTAATGGTGGGTCTTCACCAACATACAGCTGGGAGAACAGCCTCGTTAGTCCGCAGCAGGAAGACTTCATCGATAGTTTTGATGCGTGATGGCACGAAATGGAATGGGTGGAGGGATTCTATTAGTAATGGATGGGATGATGGCTTGAGACTAAACTTGGCTTTTGTCGATCAACATGGTGACGTAGACCGGAAGAACAATCGCACGCTATGGCTTTATCCTAATGAAATACTAGTTAGCCTTAGAGAACCCTAAGTTGCCTTTTCATCACTTCAGAAATTTGCAGCTGCCAAGTATAATACCTTCTCCCATTAGACTCTGATAATAAAACTCTCAACCCAGTAAGAGTATCATCATCTCAACCTCACCATCCCCTCTTCCCATCAAACCCTCGGCCTTCCCTTCTTATTACATGACTAAATCCCAAGTCTGTGGCCCCCTCCTCTATTATAACAAACATCCTAAAATACCCCATACTGCTCGCCAAATTCAAAAATCGGCTATGAAGGACCCATACCTTCCGAACACCCCTTCCTCCCCACACCCCTCCTGTTTCATCGCCGCCACGAAGGAAGCCGCACACAGAAAACAGTGCCAAGTTTAAGAACCATCCAGAAACGGAAGGCGTGCATAAATCGATGGACTCGACTTCCAAAATAGGAATTTGGTGATAGGGAGTCAATATGGGTATGATAGGTGATGGGAGCACCTTGTAAATTTGTAAGTGAGAGGTAGTTTCAAGGTTATTTTGGACGTATGGGAGGGATGGTGGAGAGCTTGATATAAGGTGAGATGTGAATATTGAACTCTATATAAATACGCGAGCAAATCCACGTACTATGGTAATATCTTAGGTTCCTAGCTCTTCATCCTCATCGATAACTTCTTTTCTTCATAGCTTCTTCTTTAGGGTTACTTGAAGAGACCTTCGTCCCTGGTTTTTATATAATTCGGCTTGTTTCCCGCTTATATTCTTTTCCTTTTTTTCCCTCTCATCTACATCTTCTCCTGATTGCATCAGTTACAGACATCCCCAAAATGGTCAAGAACTCCTGCCGTGCCGTCGCCTCTCTGGCCGCCTCCGCCTCTGCTGCCACCACCAACACTACCGCTTCCGGCTCCCTCTCCACACTCTGCACCGTCTCCAACGTGCAGGCCGCCCTCCCCGCCAATGGCACTCTCCTCGGGATCGACCTCCTGCCTGACACCGTCACTGTCAACACCGCCAACGCCACCTCGCAGAGCTCGTCGTCTAGCTATTCCTACTGCAATGTGACCGTTTCTTACACGCACAGTGGCAAGGGCGACAATGTTGTCTTGAAGTATGCTTTCCCTGAGCCCTCGAACTATGAGTCACGCTTCTATGTTGCTGGGGGTGGCGGTTACTCATTGTCTTCTTCGGCCACCGGTGGTCTCGAGTACGGTGCGGTCGGTGGTTGCACCGACGGCGGCTACGATGCCTTCAACTACTCGTACGATGAGAAGTTCCTGTATAGCAACGGCTCCATCAACTGGGACTCCACCTACATGTTCGCTTATCAGGGCCTCGGCGAGATGACCCAGGTTGGTAAGGCCATCACTCCTGGCTTCTATGGCGTCTCCAACTCCTCCAAGATCTACACCTACTTCGAGGGCTGCTCCGATGGTGGTCGCGAGGGTATGTCTCAGGTCCAGCGTTACGGTGAGGAGTACGACGGTGTCGTTGCCGGTGCTCCGGCTTTCCGCTTTGCTCAGCAGCAAGTGCTCCACGTGTACCCCGCAACCGTCGAGCACGTCCGGGATTACTTCCCGCCCACCTGTGCTCTTGACAAGATTGTCAATGCTACCATTGAGGCTTGTGATTCTCTTGACGGTCGCTCCGACGGTGTCATCGGCCGCACTGACTTGTGCCAGCTCAATTTCAACCTGTCATCACTCGTTGGCCAGTCCTACTACTGCGCTGAGCAGAACTCGTCATCGCTGGGCTTCGGCTTCTCCAAGCGTAACGGTCTTTCTGGCCCTGCTGCGGCTAAGCGGTCCGTTGATCTGATGCGCCGGGTCACTTCCGGTTCTTCCTCTTCATACACTCCTGCCCAGAACGGCACTCTAACTGCTGAGGATATCGCCATTGCCCAGGCTGTTTACGACGGTGTCATTACTTCGGAAGGCAAGCGTGCTTACCTTTCGTGGCAGATTGGGTCGGATCTTTCCGACGCGGACCCGACCTACAACACCGAGACTAGCGAGTGGGAGCAAGCTATTCCCTCCACTGGTGGCATGTATGTTGCCAAGTACATCAAGCTCCAGAACATTGACAACATCTCCAACCTCAACAACGTCACCTACGACACCCTAGCCGAGTGGATGAACATTGGTATGGTCAAGTACTTCGATTCTCTCCAGACCACCCTCCCCGACATCTCTACCTTCCAGGAGACTGGGGGTAAGCTCTTGCATTATCACGGTGAATCTGACCCCTCAATCCCCGCTGCCTCTTCCGTCCACTACTGGCAGTCGGTTCGCTCCATCATGTACGCCAACGCCACCGACGATGAGGCCCTTGAGGAGATGAAGAAGTGGTACCAGTTCTACCTTGTCCCCGGTGCCGCCCACTGCGGTTCCAACTCCCTGCAGCCCGGCCCCTACCCTCAAAACAATATGGACATCATCATCGACTGGGTTGAGAACGGTGTTGAGCCCACTGGTCTTAACGCCACTGTTTCATCGGGTACTTATTCAGGCGAGGAGCAGCTTCTATGCCAGTGGCCTCTGCGCCCTCTGTGGACTTCTAACTCGTCGTCAACTTTCGACTGTGTTAATGACACGGCGTCCATCGACAGCTGGACTTACACCTTTGATGCTTTTAAGGTTCCCGTTTATTAAACGAGGTGCTAAGAATTGGTAGAATTTGTGATGAGAATCACAATCGTAGTGTGAAATCTGGTGTGCAGTTGTAAATCTGCGTGTGATTATCTGCTCTGTCTTGTGCTTTCCTTTTGTTTTCATAGTTTGTGTTATATGTCATTGTTAGCAATAGCAATGTATCTCTTAATTGTTTGATATACTATTACATAAATATTAGATCGGTATACAAAATATTTCTTCTCTTTTCCACAGTGACCATATCCCTTCGTACTTCGTATTAATAGCGTCGTTATCTCCAAACTGTGGTAACACAAACTTGACATCAGCAAACAACCCCAAAAAGGAAACAACTGATCATCAGATAAGATCAAATAGTGACTGACTGTACAACGACGCCAAAAAAAAAGCAAACATCTACGACAAAAGGACAAAATAATAGATGCGTAATCTGGGAATCAAACCCAGGGCTAATCGAAATAATTGCTTTTGGCAACGATTAATGTTACCATTACACCAGTTACGCATAGTTTGTCGACGATAATCTTCAGTTGTCCCACTATGAATTCGATATCAGCAAAGGATTTGCAAGCAAAAAAAGAATCCTACCATGCAACTACAAGTGCAGCGAAGAACAGAAGCAAAAAGATACTCCGAGTAAGGGTCGAACTCACGACCTTTAGATATTATCCACAGGATATAATTATGACCAAGCTCCTCATGATTATGAGACCACTGCGCTACTACTGCGCCATCGAAGCTTATATCTGCCGGAGAAACGCGGTATTTGAGTAGCCAAGAGAATTTCCAGCAACAAACATGTCATAGTCAGTATTCCCTCACTGACAACATCTCGTCCACTCAACATATATCACAAACTTCTTGACACCCCAGATTCTATTACACAATGAATTAATACTAAATAACAAGTCTACATTTATTTCCAGCCCCCCCTCCCTCCCAGTCTCCCCCCACCTGTCCACGTTTAACAAAACATGCACAGCAACCAAAAAGTTGCTCCAGGAATCCCCACGGGATCCCTCGAGGTAAACAACAGAGGGACTCGAGGAAAGTAGGGAACCATTAGTCATATATTCATTAGGAAACAACACCAAAAAAAGAACAAAGAGAATGAACAAAAAAAGCAAAATGACTATCAATCAACATCCATCGAAGTCTCAAAATCCACCAAAAAAACAAATATCAATCAAATAAGCAAAAACATGCAGGACAGAGGGATATGATATGCAAAATGCAATAAACAAAACGAACCCCCTTTCCTATTATTTCCTTCTCACCATTCACATCTTCACCCATCTCTTTACTTCTTCTCCTTCTTCCCCTTGAGAGACTTGAAGAAGCTCTTAATTCTCGACTTCTTCTTAGGCGTAGAGTCCGCCACACTGCCAACCACTGAGCCAGGCGTCGGCGAAACAGCCTTGGAGATCGGCGAAGCAACGGGCTTCGCGGGAGTGACCGGCGCCTGGGCAGGGGTAACTGGGAGAGTCGCGCCGGCCTTGACAGGTGTGGCTGGGAGAATTGCGGCAGCCTTGGTCAGGGTGACCGGCGAAGTAGACGTGGGGGTGACTGCGACGGCGGGGACGCTGATGGGGGAAGAAGCCTCGATAGGAGTAACGATACCCAGGGCAGGAGCCTCGACAATAGTCTCCTTGATCTCTTCCTTGGGTTCCTCCTTGATCTCGGGCTTAACCTCAGCGAAGATCTCCTTAACAGGATCGACAACAGCAGCCCTGGTCTCCTCAACCTTGGGGGTCTCGACAACCTCATTAACTTCAGTCTTGGCCCCCTCAATGGTTTCAGGGACCTTCGAAGATCTCGTCACCTGCTCAACAGCATACGGAATAGCCGCATTGGTCAGAGGCATCGGTGCGGCCATTGGAACTTCGGCGATCGATTTCTGAGCAATGAAAATAGGCTTAGTGACCACAACGGGAGAAGCAATGGCAGCAGGAGTCTCCTCCTTGACTTCCTCCTTGGGAGTCCCCTCGACAACGGTGACCTCAATATTGGGGGCCTCGGGCTCAATGGCGGCCTTGACTTCGATCTCGACAACCTTGGTCTCTGGAACCTCAACGGTAGCCTCCTCCTTGACCTCATGGACAGCAGCAATAGGTGTAGGCTCCTCCTTGATTTCGTCGACGATAGGAGCGGTCACAGGGCAACAGGCTCAGGAACAGCAGTAGGCATGGACTCATCAGGAATATTGACATTTTCAACATCCTTACCCTTAAACAACTGCGTCTCCTGCTCTGGTGTCGTCGGCGCAGTCTCAGTATCAGCCAACTCGTTAACCAAGGTACCCCGGTCATAATCATGCGGCGAAATCGGGACACCTTCCTGGAAGTTAAAATTGGCGCCACCGGCCGCAGCCTCGCCGAACTCCTCGTCCTCCTCTTCCTGGTCCTCTTGTAGAAGCTGAGGCTCAACAGTCTCCCGGGCAAACTCGGGCTCCTCCTCAGACTCCTGGGCAAATTCAAGAACCTCATCATCAACCTTCTGGCCAAATTCGCGGACCTCTTGGTCGGTAACGCCAACATTGTTGATGTCTTCACCATAGTATTGCTGGTGCCGAGCATACCCCGCCACCTGATCCATCTTCTGATCGTGAAGCGTCTCGATATCTTCCTCCTCCTCCTCCTCCTCTTCTTCTTGGTACGTCCCGTCATTCAACGTCGTTACAGACCGCGTCAGGTCCATCATGACACTTTGAGCGGGCTCCGGGCGTTGCGGGGCATGACCATATGCACTAAGCAGGCCCAATCCCCACGTCACTGTGTTCTCCAATCGGCCAATGAATGCTGCCTCTGGAATCTCAAGCCCATGCATATTCGGCAGACGCCAATTGGTGTACAGTCTCCCGTGGGAAAAAGGCACGTAGACACCCATATGGGCCGAAACATAGGCATTACACAGGAAGCAAGAGGCCTTGGAAGCACAAACGGCGCGCGGAGGGAAGTACTGAGACGCATGTTCGGGCTGCGTGCAGTGGTACACAATCTGCATTTCGGCATGAATGCGACCAGTGAGTGATGTGTGCATGATCTCCGAAAAGGACTCGCCGGCACGCGCAGCCTTGGACGAGCTGTTAATCGAGCGGACTATGGCCTGGATCGTAGCCTGGGGCGCGCCCGAACACAGAGAGCGGATCTTCTGATCACGGGACATGGACCCCGGCGGCGGCAGAGGAGTCTGGGCAAAGGCAGACTCGGGGAGGACAACGGGGACGACTATACCGTTGCGAGCAATGGGGTACTTCTTGGCGATCCGGTACAGAGTACGGGCAACCAGAACGTAGTAAGCAGTCTTAGAAACAACAGCCGCGATACTCTTAGCAGCCGATGGGACGATCGAGCGCGGAGGCAACTCGCGCATCAGACGATCTAGGTTCGGCACAGCCAAGTTAAGACGGTACAATCCCTTAACAACCTCGACCAAGCATTCGAGGCTATCGGGGGCCTGTCGCCACTGGATAATCAGGTTTAGGACACTGTTACCGTACATGCGAAACTCCGTGGCCCCCGGCGGTTGCCTTTGCCAAAGGAGAGTGTTGACGGCCTGGACGGCCTGGTTGAGCTTGCCATCGATGGGCATACGGGTCTTGTTGTGACGGCAGGGAGCCAGACCCATGCGGGCAAGGATCTTGGGCATGCAGGCCGACACGACGGCGCCCAGAATCTGATCTTCAACACCTTCATTGTTGTCTGTTCGTAGGGTTTCAGTTAGCTCATTTTCGTGATTAATTGGTAGTGCAATCCATGAATGTCCTCATTTTGGTCATATGAGTGGTGAATTTAGGCTCATGGGTGAGAGCTATCGTTGAACTAGCGTCCACGTGACTCCAGGTGGCCAAATCCCCCCCCTCTCCAAAAAAAAAATTAAGCTATAGCTCCAGCGGCAAAAATCCACGATGCCCTTCCAAGTTTAGCATATGCATCGAAATGCAGCAGGAACACAAACACAAGGCGGTGAAGTCACGCAAACCCGCACACAAATAAATCAACAGTAAGTAAATTGTAGCTCTTGCCTCGCCAGTGAACCCGTAGATAGCGTAACTGTCAGGTGTATACGTCTTTTGTATGGCAAGTCTGTGTCTTCTTTGGTTGTTATAGGAGTAAGACACGGCGCCACGACTGCCGTCTCCGATGAGATCGGAAACGGCCAATGGGATCTTGGAAAGTACGTCAAGAATCACGTACAACAACGTCATGACACAATAGACATCAAACATAGAATCAAAAGCACCAATAGAAAAAGAAAAAGAAATAAACATACGGTTACGAACATTCCCCATAATGTTCAACACATTCTCCAAAGCTGATCTCGACATTTCCATCTCCGATAAACCATCATCAGGCGTGGCGCGGTTAACAGCCAACAACACCCGGATTCCCCGTCTTTTGTGGTCCTCGACAATGGCAACAGCCGACGTGTAGTCGCTCTCATCCTTGAGCTTTGAGGTAATGGCGAGTGCGTGGGCCAGCTCAAGCTCCTTTTCCGCAGGAAGCCGGTAATTCTCGGCCGGAGCAAAGTGCGCCTGGCAGCGCTCAATGGGCTCGTGGGAGATGGGATCCTCGGGGATATCGTAGACTTGACGGGCGAGGGCAATGTTGGCGGCAATAGCCACTGCGGCGTTGGCTGGGTCCATGATCATTGTGGGATGTGTGTGTGATGGGATTTCGGTGATTGGGGATTGTCGAGTTCGATCGACAGACGTGTGGTTTTTTTTTTGTTTTGTTTTATGAGCCGAGGGCTGCGGCAACAACGGCAGCGACTCGGTAGGTGGGCCGGTAGGCAAACGGACAGTCGAAAGAATAGCGTAGAGGGGAGAAGCTCTCAGGCGGCGATGGCAACGATGATGGATTGAAGCTAAAGCCAGAGTTGATAAAGATAGGAGAGCAAGCGGAAAAGAGAAAGAGAAAGAAAGGGAAGACAGGATAAGGGGATGATGGTGGTATTAATTAAAGGTTTTAGGGAAAAATATTTAAATATAAAGAGAGCGAGGATATAAAGGCGGTGGAAAAGGAAGGAGAACCAAATATTGAAGTAGAAGTCACTGGCGAGGATGGACGCGACGTGATAAAAAAAAAAAAGAAATATCGAGCTCTAGTGATTAAAGTGAAGATCGAGCGAGGGTCAGTACCAAACAAGAAAAGAAATATTTTTAAAAAAATACAGACTGACGTTTGATTTTTTTCGCTTTTTCCTGGTGCTTATTTGCGTGTTGGCTAACAGACAAATGTCACTGCTGCCCGATCAAATGAAGGAAAGTTGACTTCAACGTGTAAAACAGCTCTTTTGTGCCCAAAAGAAAGAAGCAATTAACAACAGTCACATACATACTCAAGCAACAAAAATTCGAGATAAAATCGAGCCAGTGACTCTGACAGGTGCTTAGGAACAAGGCTTCGGGCAGAACTCTCCCTTGATAGCAGAGAAAGCCCAAGTTAACGGTAGGATCGGGGCGGTCTGATATTCGAGAACGAGGTCTACAACAAGGGTGAAGCTTTGTAGATATTTTCGAATATAAGCGAAAATAGTTACTCAAGATGAAGAGTTCAAGTTTTCTACCCCGGATGTTTGATAAGAATTGTCTCCAAAGTAGATAATCAAGTAAAAGCTACTGACATCATCTTATCTCAAAGTAGAAGTCGCAGCCTAAGGTCACTCACTGCTCTACCTACTGAAATCTACCGAATATCAAATTCTGCAACTACCACAACTATCAACGTCGTCTACAGCTACATATTTGTCCAAACTTTTATCTATTTCGGGATACCACCCAAGTGTCGCCCAGGATAACCAGTCAATCCCTCAAACCCAAACAGCAACTACCCCCATCCAGCGCAACTTGATTAGCCAATAGCAGTCCCCCTTCCGTCACCCGTCACCCGTCACCCGTCACCCACCTTCCCCGAGTCAGTCCTCACATCACCATTACGCCGACAACAACCACTTTCAGTCTCTGACATAAAATATCCCCAGCCTAACAGATACTCTACCTAAGAATGTTCATCACGATCATAGCCCAGCTCGGCCTGCCCCATCAACCACATTCGTCTCCCCATCTGCACCTCAATCCCACAATTCTCCATCCCAACCCAATCCGCCCATCTCGAATAATCAAGGCTGCCGCCAACTCACCACAAACGCACACCATCGTCCAGCACACCCACGACCGACTGTTCCTTCCCATAATCCCCATCTGCATATTTCCTGCCCTTTCCTTACCCAATATATTCAGCACAAATACTTACTTCAAGTCTGCATGGAATGGAAAGAGGCAGGAAGGAGCAGGGAAGAACACGCAGGAAATAAAGACGAGCAGCATGATCTTCGAACCTTGTCGGTTCCTTGATTGGTTGGGTAGGGATTCCAGAAAGGGAAGGAACTAGGACGACCGCTACAACAATGAGGGTAGGAAACAACTATTATAAATGGGCTAACTAGCTATAAGGAAAGAAATGAGACAAGGAGGAAGATACAATTGGTGCCTGGTGCTTTTTTTCTTTCTTTTTTTTGGTAGTAGTAGTGGTAGTAGAAGAAAGGTATGGGATGTGAATTGCACAATGGTGGTTTTGTTCTTAGGGCAGGGTATTGGATTTTGGTTTAATGGGTAATGATATTAGTGATGATGTCGGTGGTTCGGTGACGATGGGGGAAATTCATTAGCTATGGGTGCGTTTATTGGGCAATCAGAAGCCTGGAATGGCATTGGGCATTCACTGGCCTTCTGGACTAGGGCCGCTGACCACAACCAGGTCAGGAAATTTCTCATCTTTGGTTACTGTAGAGTCCCAATCCCATCCCCTTCACCTTAGGTCACCCACAAAGGTCTCCCACATCCACCCACCCAAAAACACATCTGCTCTCTCCAAACCGCACATTATACCCTGCTGCCCAACTCGCCCCACAATTAACATATCACATATCGATGCCGTCGACATCCCTATATCCACTCAAATAACTGCCCGCCCAATTCTAACCCAATACTGACGTGGTCGGCTCCGTCGATACGTGGACGAATCCCGAATGCAGGTAATCCGCAGCTAACCTATCCACCCACAAACGACGTGGCCCGCCAATTATCTAGTGCAGGCCAGTCAACCAACCAAGGCCTGTTCTTTCCCAAAAACCCCCGACGGCAAGTTGCCGTTTTGTCCTGTGATCGATGGCATGATGTTATTAGCAGGTGCATCTAGTGGCAAGTAAGTGAGACAGTGGCCGGTGTTTAGTGATTGATGTTCTCGCTATATATATGCAATAAATGTTCGCCTCGAATCTATCATCACGAGGTACCATAGTCGGCAAACATCATATCAAGAAGCCTATATTGGAAACCACAGCCCCAAGTCGTAGCGGCCTCCATTGAGTTCACAGGACTTCCTTCCGTAAATTCCATCCACATGCACAACGAACTTAGTCATTTCCTTCCTCAGCTCGCTCTCGTCTACAAAGCAAAAGGTTTCCAGAATAAAAGGGAAATAAAGGAAAGACCGGCGACCATCAAGGAGATAAATTGGCAGGGGACTATAACGGTCCCTTCCCAACCATCGTTAGTATGTTTTCCCGCAGATTGGCCGCTCAACCTATCCAATTTGTTATCAAGGAAGGTGCGGTGGCGGTTGCAGGTTAGAGAGGCGAGCTAGCAATTGAGGGATTCCAGGGAAGCATAGGTATGTGGTGGTGGTGATAAGATGAGACATTTGGGCTGGGTTGGGTGGGTTGGTTTCGTTTACTATAAGCGTTGTGTTTGAAGAACATAGTGGTTGGGAGGGGGAAATCGTGAGGTTGGGCGGGAATTTGGAATTTGTCACGTGGTGACTCTAAGATAAAGGTAATGGACTAGATTGAAGTTTGTTTGGGGTGGTTCCGAGATAAATGGGAGATTTGGGAAATTGGTCATTTTGTGGAAGGTTCTTTGGCATTCTTGGGGCTAAAATAAGTACGGGAAAATGAGGTCTCGGGGCACAAAAACTCAATCCCTTACCTGATATTTAATTCACATATAGTGTGATGTCCTAACTCTGTTTATTGTATAAACCCCATGTATGACCGCTCGCAGGATCAGAATAAAGTTCTTGATAAAAGTGCTAAGTTAATCCTATCATTGCATCATCACAAAATAGTTTTATTGTTCAGTATCATTAGTCTCATCCTCCCAAATTATCTCACCACATCATCCATAGCATGAGACAGCCAGCTTCAGAAATGCGGTATTTCCTTACCATGAGGCCATTCTCAAGCTTGCACTTCCGTACTCATCTCACCGCACAGAGCTTGTGACTCTCGGCCACAGCGAGATCACGACATCATGAAACCCCAGCCACCACCCGGCCAACCCTAAGCCCACCCGCATGCCCCTTTCGGCGCTACAACCCCCCAATGACTAATATCACGACTCCCCTATCTGATTTATTCTTGATACCCAAGCCCACACGCGATCTCATGTATGTATATATATACTTATCTAACAACCTGCGATGTTCCTCATCATTTGATATCACAAATCCCCGAACTGAAGGACATACCACATGCCCAGAGCTGATAACCGTCCGCAATGGGAACCCTATCCGATAACCAAATCGAGTCAGCTGGGCCCGACGGACACAGTAGCTCCACCTCCCCCTGCATTAATATGGATGTGTTGGCAAGGCCAGGGCTATGTGGGGTAGCGATGCGTGTTATTAGGGTTATGGTTAATAGGGGATGAGGATGGCGATCAGGCGGGTTGGATTGTGGTGAGTTTGGAGGGTAGTGATAAAAAAGGGGATGACGAAGAAATATTAAGTTGAGGGGCAGGAGGGGAGGTATGTTTAAGTAGGACTGGGGGAGGGTTTGCGGGGTAAACATGGAGAAGGGAGGACATGTGAGAGGGATGAAGGGGTAAGGGAAGAGACATGAAAAAGGCGGGAGGCGAAAGTTGGATAAGAGAGGAATGGAAATAAGATAGAATAGGTTATATTGATGCATATTAATGACATTCCGTGAGTAGAAGCATGGTTAGGGTTTCTGGGTAGTCAAATAGGTGGGTCCGGAGCTCCGGGCTCCGGGTTGGAAAGGAATGGAACTACAGGTTATTAAAAGAAAGAAGGATAGTAAACTCATGAAACATTTTGCATAGCAAAATAATCCATTTTAGAGTCCCCGATTTGTATATAGTACTAGTTTAGTGCAACTTGTTGAAGCATTACCTTACTGCGGCCCCGAACTCGCTTCGTCCCGGCCCACCTCCGAACCCACCTACACACAACTACTTCAATAGTGCTGTTTCCACACACATCCACGGTACTTCCAATAACTGCATTCAATTTAATTTCTAGAAACCTAGTTTACCCCTTTCCCCACCCATCACCATCCCCTCCTCACTCCAGGCCATGTCTCGTGTAACCTACACCCATCGATATCCCCTCTTTAACATACCCCTCATCTGAGACTCTCCAACATGCATTCCAGAGCCATTTCTTCAACATCAGTTTTCAATATTAGTTAGAGCGATGTGCTATAATAGTGATATCGCCTTCTGAAAACCCAGTGATGTCATATGCAGCAGGCCGTAACCCCCTCTGCATAATCACGAACTTCGCACATGGGAACAATATTGTGATGTTTTTATTGGTCCTGTCGATATGCCGTCTGACACCTCAATCGTTCACCACCCATTAACATCCTTCTGGAAGTAGCCACGACATACCAACTCATCCTTAATATATGTATTCTGTCTATCTCGTACAACCACCGTACCACCGCTTGTAACGCCTGCATTCTCAACCCCGTATCTTGCATACCACCTGATGTTCTTCTATCTCTCGTAGCCCTCTTTGGTTTATCTCACTTATATGTTTACGTTGTACAAACACTACATTGTTCACTGGTGATGGCGATGTTATATATATATATATAGGGTTATAACCCTTGTTATATTAATAGAGTAGTATTTCACCCATACCCGCCGGATTATTCCTGGAATGGAACAAGACTAAAATGATGTAAACAGCCATGATTATTAACCAAAAGATACTTTTGATGAATGTATGAAACGGGGATTTTGCCACATTTGAAATTTGTGTCTTACGTAGTGCTTACCGCTCAGAATGGTTTATACGAGGAGGGACGGGCAATTAGGGGTTTTAGTTTTTATTAGTTTTTATTTTCTCAGTTACTCGGATATATATGGCGGCGTGTGGTTGGTGGAAAGCTCAATGTAAAATTTATATGTAATGTATGTATAATATACATATTCACATAACCTTCAACGAGCCCTGATGCCGTGAAACGACGTATTTTTACCCTCGAATCCTACTTCTCACAATCATTTACAAAAAGGAAAGATATTCATAACCAAAGGGATATCAGCTCTACGCCAGGGTCCATTTCCAGACCCACCATTTCTCTCCTCACCACACCCACCAAACAATAAGGAAACGAAAAATAATACAAAAATACTCCCAAGACGACCTCCTCCCGAATTCCCATTCCCAGCGTCAAGATAACCGCCCTCTGTCCATAATACGCTGGAAACTAATGTCTCTCCGCGATAGTTCTTCTCACGAACTTTGCTCAAGTGAGAGCGGCTGACTGGCTGGCGGTCGTGTATGCAACTGCGCCACGGGGGCGCTAATCATTATAAGGGATCGACAGAGCAGGGGTTGAGGAAGAAGAATAAAACGAAGGGGTAGAAGACAAGATGTTTGGTTTCTAGGGATGGTAGTGATTTTTGGTAATTGTGAGGTTGGTTAGTTGAATGGTTTACTGTCGAAATGTCATGATAATTGGCAAAATGGTCCGATGTTCTTTCACTTAGAGACGATATCTTCTCGGTGGTTCTTGTCACTATGATGGTCAAAGTCACCAGTAAAATGTAAATCTTACCATCATCGATCAGGGACCACAATCCAAATCATACTAACAGCCCTCCCCATAAATCCTCCCAATGTACCCAATTAGTTCCTGACAAGTCAATTAGGAGCTCACAAACAATGAATGGTCCCTGTGGGGCGTCAATTTAACCTTAACACTGTTAAATAAACATAAACGGACTGCCTGATCCCTCTATTCATTTGAACAGTTGGGGTGGCAGCCGCTTAGCTGGCGTCGTTTCGCTAGAGGATAGAGACTCTGGGCGAGTATTTGGTGAGAGGCGGAAGGACCCGGAAAGTCGATAAGCAGATTAATCAAGAGGTTATTTTTAGGTAGGTGAGAAATGGGAGAAAAGCGATGATTGGGGAGATTGTTCTATGAGAAGATGCGATAGAAGATTGATTTTGCTTATTTTTAATGCTTATTTGTCTATTTCCTCCCTTTTAATCCCTTTTTTCCTTTTTTTTTACCGTAAAAGGCTGTTCTTTAGTACGTCTTAGCGCGTGTAAGTGGATCGTGATGGTTGTTTTGTACCTACATGAAATCCGCATACATGTTCAACATCCTACAAACCACTCACCACACTGTCTTACTTTCAGAAGAAAACAAATATAACAGTAATAATAAAAAAACAATAAATAACGTCCAATATATTCTGAATCTTGTTTTCTCGTACTCATATATCCTCCTAACCGCCACACCCACTCTCTTCCATTCTCCTTCTGCATAAAAACCCTGATGTCAACCCATAACCTATCTCGGACCACAGCCGATCCCAATCATCCCTCGCCCCTCCTATTATCCCCTCCCTCTCCGCAGCAGTCCACGGCTTTCCACCCACCAGGAACCATACTATAGATTCCCAGCAGCCAGCGACCTAGTGACCCAACGGCAACCGCCATTGCTATCCCATCTGCATAGTACCGTGTTAATATATCCTCCCACTGACTTGCTTGGGCCGATCACAGCCCCAGCATCACGATATATCAAGCGTCGTTCTCCTTCTTGTCATTTGGCCAGTTCTTCTCCACTTGGATTCTTCGTTCTCCACACTCGATTGCTCTCAGTACAGACGTCTCCACGGTCACGATTTCTGTGTCCTTGTCATTCTTTTTTTTAATACTAGTGTGTTGTCATCCAGTTAATTTGCCAAATTGTTTTTTGTGCTCCCGATTGCTTTGGCTTGTCGTTCATTACGCTGTTTATAATATATAACCATACGATCCTTACCGAGGTACTCTATACCGTACCTGTTTATACACTATTTTTATTTATATTCTTTAATATAAATAACGATTGTCATCATGCTCCGTGGTTCCGTCCTTGTTGCCCTTGCCGGAATGGCCTCTGTGGCCCAGGCTGTCATTCCCGTCGTTGGCCGGAAGACCGGTATTGACCAGACTACTGGAGAGATTCCCGCTCGTCGGAATATCAACGATCTCTACTCAGAGAACGGCAAGGAATAGTAATTATCCCCGAAAAACAAACACCTACATATTGACCACCAACTAACACCTTCCAGCGTCCTCTACGCTCGTGCCGTCGCTGCCATGCAGGCCGAAGACCCGTCTAACCCCAAGTCCTGGTTCCAAATCATGGGTATCCACGGCTACCCTCCCCTCCCCTACGACAACGAGCCCGATACTACTACTGGTATTGTAGGCTACTGCCCCCACGGCGAGGAGATCTTTGCCACTTGGCACCGTCACTACCTGACTCTCTACGAGCAGACCCTCGGCGAATATGCCCTCAACATCGCCGCTACCTATCCGCTCGATGTCCGCCAGGACTGGCAAGACGCTGCTGAGCGCCTGCGTATTCCCTTCTGGGATTGGGCCAGCAACACTGATATCCCTGAGGCCACTCTCCACGACACCATAACCATCCCCATCCCTAGTGAAGATGGCTCCTCCGTTGTCGACACGCAGGTTGCTAACCCTCTGTGGTCGTACAATTACCCATCGGAGGTCATGTCCGGTACCTACGGGTGGACTCCCAAGATGAACCGGACTTCCCGCTGTCCTGACGCCGACGGCAATCCTCATCCTGAGAAGGGTTCCGCCCAGCTGGCTAACCGCGGCATCAAGAATGCCGTCTACAACGTCTTCACTCGTTCTAAGGACTTCACTTCGGCCATGACCATGCGTGGCCGTGGTGCTTCCATAGAGTCTCCCCACGGCTCTATCCATGTGTACGCGGCCTGCGGTGCCGAGTTCGCCGGTGTCGCCGAGTCTGGATTTGACCCTCTCTTCATGCTTCACCACGCCGAGGTCGACCGTCTGATTGCTCTCTGGCAAGCTGTATACCCCGAAGAGGACATGTTCAACTATACCGGGTACCAATCTTACGGTACCTGGACCATTGGCTCTGGCGAGATCGTCAACCCCTCGACTCCCCTTGGTCCCTTCTACCAGAACGAGACCACCCTTCACGACTCCACTACTGCTCTGCGCACCTGGGATTACGGTTACGTCTACCCCGGCATGGCTCCCTGGAACCGTAGCACCTCCGAGATGAAGACTGATATTATCGAGCTTGTCAATGACCTGTATGACCCCGATACCACTGACAACGTCACCGTCACTGAGCGCCGCCGCTCCCTCAAGCGCACTGCCGTCACCGAGTACTACGCCCAGATCCAGGTTGAGGTCGACAACTTCCCTCGCCCCTGCTCGCTCCAATTGTACATTGGCGATGTCCTTGCCGGAACATACACCATGATGGGTCGCCCCACCACCGGTACTGTCTACGGCGAGCTCTCCCTCCAGCGCGGTATCAAGCTTGCTGGTCTCCAGGACTCTGCCAACATGATGAAGACGCTCGGCGAAAAGATGGTCATCAAATTTGAGAAGCCCGACGGTACCGTCCTTGCCGCCAACCAGACCGGCAACTACACCATCCAGCTCGAGCAGGTTTCCGTCGTCAAGCCTGTCTCCAAGTCTGAGCTCCCCGAGTTCGGCATTGGCAAGTTCTTCGAGATGATCCCCAAACTCATTGACCTTGACATTGGCATGGGTGATGCCACTCACGAGCCTTCCTTCTCCCTGAACATCCTCGGTCTCGAGATCGATATTGGCGGTGGTGAGAAGACGTCTGTCTCGGCTGCTGCTGCCCAGGCTACTGGCAAGCACAACAAGACTGGCTGTGCCGCTTCCAAGCCCGTTGCTTCAGCCGCTTCCGCCGCTCCCGCTGCCGGTGCCACTGGTGCTGGAATCAAACTGCCGCTCATTGCCCCCACACGCGGCTACTAACTGCGTTAATAACTAAGCTGGGTGGATAATGAGTACGGATTATATGATTAAGTCGATGGAAAAGTACGTACTCCGCGATTTAGAGAAGATCGAGTGTCTGCAGATGGACAGGCTCGGAACCGGGTAACCTGTTGTTCTTTTGTTTATATTCCTTTAGTATTTTTCTCTGTCATAAATTATATAGCCTTTTCTTTATACCATTGTATTGCCCTTGGAGATTCATATTGCTTTGTGAAGACAGATGTTTGAGTGTGTTGACTTTTATTTATGAATTTTATCTGTAGTTGTTACTGTTTGCTAGTGTTAGTATTCTCCAAGAATTGATGATAATGTTTTCATTAAATCTTACCAGTGCTGCATTGTGATCCCAATCTACTATGTTTGAACTCTAGACCGTTCACCGGAACTTATTCGGGCCTGCTCTCATCCTCTAATCATATACCTGTACATTAGTCTTCACCCCCACTTCACCGACCTGCCATTGGCCCCACCTTGTGATGACCGACACTCCCGATCGACCAGGGGTCTCCCAAGCAAGTCTTCCCGAACCTCTGCATCCATTTGCGTGTTAGTTACCCCTAGAGGCATTTCTCACCAAACTGGCCCCTCACTCCCTGGTCAAATTACCATATACGGACAAGCAAATCCTTAGGGCCACTGCAGGACTCGACTTACAGCAGAATCCACTGAGCCTTAACGTTGCGATTGCTGGGCTAAAAACAAACCGCAACTATATCTAACCTGGCTCCACAATGTAGTTGTCTGTTGTCATCGATACAACGTCTGTCGTGTTTTTGGTTGCGTACTCGGGTGAAGACTGTAGGTGGCAGGGGACTCAATGGGGAGATTGTCGGCATCGCCCTTGTCTAAATTCTAGTTGTACTTTATGTTTCCGTCTATAGATCTCCGCAGGAAAAGGAAACTCTCTGTGTCTTCGGAAATAACGACATTGAGTCTCTTCCTGCCTCGACCCCGCAACATATCCCGATCACTCGTTACATGTCGCCACATATCACGCACGAAGGAAATATTCTCAAGGGAAGACACCGTATTTTTGTTCTCACCCAGAAGTTAATCTCACTCGAAGCCTCAAACTAACCCCAAAACCACTTACTCTCCACAATCCCATCTCCCTGCCGCCCGCCGCCGCCCCGCTCTTTACCCAACTCTTCCATCTTCAACGGCCGCCGGTGACTTCATAAATTGCAATTGCATTTTGAACGACCTCCGTCATCAGCGACTCAATGAGATATTTCTAGTCGCATTTCTACAATTTCATATCGCGACGTCCGCTGTCACCCTGATTGCAGTGCAACAAGCTGGCGGGTACCTGGCTCTAGTCTGACACCGTTGTCTACCCCCCGCCTATTTCGGGACCCTCAGGAGGGCCTCGGAGCAAGGGTAAAGGGCGCCATGATAGCATCCGGTGGTCAAGGCGTGCGCGGGTATTAGGGTTCTGGATCCAGATGAACTACAACAGCTGAATATCTGTTAACCTATTTAATTTACTGAAAATTAGTTGTCATTCACGTCATTGGTATCAACTTTATGATATCAGAGTCAAGCTGCGTAAATAGCCTGATTTTATGTTACTATAACTCCAACTGGCCACCTTGCCAACGTAACTCAAAACAAGACAGTATCATTGGATAGAATGCTACATGAAATGTGTGCTGACTGCAGCCATAAAAGTGTGTCCCATTGCTACTAGAGCCGCAGCCAAGACCAACACATAAGTATTTGCATTTGTAGTTGTATGCTTTCTCTAAGCATTGATATGACAACCTAGCATTCTTATCTTTGTTTCCATGGCCCATCTTATGACACACAGAAAAGCAACACATCCACCAGCGTTCCGATATGGCCTGAGCTAATCAAGGAATTGGAATGTCGTCTCGGGTGATGAACGCTTGTTCTCCCAGAATCATATCTGATCCATCATTCTGCTGCCATTCTCCTTTGACCCCAACATGTATAAACTCACTTCAATGTGACTAGCTACATCCATCCCCGCCATAATCAACCCCAACTCCAACCCACAAAACTCCCACGCCTCGATCCATGATCACCACCGCCACGATCATCACGATAGGATCTCGTGCTTTTCAAATCCGTGCTGACAGACACTTTCTCTCCTGTCCCTAAGTTTGTTCTGCAACTGCTCCAAACGAGGACTGTGAGAAAAGAACTACTTTGATAACCTTAGTTTGGGCCCAAAATGCATAAATTATGCTTCGCATTTAGAGAAACAATGTATAAAACATATCAATGTTTGTCCAGCAATCAATTTGGGAGGTATACATAATGATATCGCAGAACCAAAAGGAGGCTACACGGAACGAGTCGGGCTCGAGTTTCTCGTACGAGAGAAAGGACACACTGGCCGTCGTTGTGTCATAGTGGAACGGTATGTGGTGGGACGAAATTGGGCCTCGTTTGGCTGGCTGGGCTTCCGAGCTCCATTTGATGTTGGAGATATCACCTGTTTCGTAATCACCCCGAATAAGGACGGCTTAACATTAATTAAATTAGTTATGGAGGGCGAGATGTCAAGTAATAGCTGAAAACGACATGACGGCTTATGTGCATCCGACATGTTGCCCTTTTCAGCATAAATCCGTCTCCTTGACGTGAACTGAGCCACTGGGTCATGCAGTAAATTGCAATCCCATCTTGTCTCCCCGATACTGGAGCCTAGAGAACATGGCTATCATGAAATAAATGTTTCCATGTGTAAATGAAATATCCTCATTGGGTAGATACACACCCAACTAAATTCCCTGTAGTCTAAGCTACGGCCTACTGACTTACACAAAACCTCTGCTAATCGCCTAATGTTGCCTGATATTAATGAGTGCGGCTCAGCGTCAACAAATGGCACAACTAGAGTCGAAGCAAATCACCAACCTGATCTAATAACTTTGACAGGAACTAGAGGTTATTACCTTGCAAAGTCGTCGCTTATATCAACTGCAGCTTTTGCAACATCGTGAAGCTCATCGAAAGCTTCAAGGGCTCATGCAGACGACACTATTACGTGAGAAAAAAACATACGGAGGAGCGCCTTTCGTGATTCCTGGATCCGAGCTTGAAGTCAAATATGATAGATTGCGCGAGCAAATTGATGTCGGCTTTGCTTTGAGTTATAATCCGAGTACTAGTTCTGGAGGATGTCAATTTCGATTGAGTAATGGTATAGTGATGAAGGTATTTACAGGGTACAGCCTCAGAATGTGGGGTTGGTGGCAAACCACACTTAAAAGAATCATGATTGGAGTACAGCCAAAGTACCTAGCATTGCGCATCCCAGATGCAAATCCGCCAACCTTGTCAAAGGCCCTGTTCTCCCTATTCTAGCGTCCTAAGAACCGCGATTCTAGCGTTTGTATGCGCCCAAAGACGAGTCAAACAAGAGCCGTTGGTTGGATTGAGTCTCCTGCATGCTCCACCCGGTTTACATTATGTATTTTTATCTGCAGACATATTTGTAGATAAGATGCCTGCCACCACACCACAACGTCGCTCTGGCGTCACAGAAAGTCTAGAGGAGCGTATCCCACCAGCCCACCCGAAACCCATATCGGGACTTCACGGAGCTAACTCTGTATAGTTCGACGGGGCATATTGCGAATCAATTGAGTGGTTATTGGGGTGAGGCGGGGGCCATTGAGAGCAAGTGATCAACACTGTATGTAAAGGGAATGCCATTGAAGGCGTCGGCTGTTTCAAGGCTGAAGGGAAACCTGCGATATTGGTGGTTGTGAGTGGGTAGTTATCGGGATCCGAGGTTTACAGCTGTCATAGTCGTCGCATGTCGTTGATTACCTAAAGGCCACCACCTTAGGTTACTCCATGGCAGTCACTACCCTGGAACTAGAATTAACCTTTTGCACATAGTGACTGTTGGTGCATCACAAAGCGGTGTGTAATGTCCGTGGATCATAGTGCCAGATGACCTACTTTGATATCAAGCATTTGAACGTATTGACATTTTGGGTGTGAGATATGGCTCATCTCCGGCTAAGCTCGCCTTTCAGGATCGTGAAGTTTGTCAAAGGAGGCTCTTTATCAATGCGGGACATAATGAGTTGGGGGCTCTGGGGCCAGTGTTACAGTTGGATGCAGTGGGGCCGTTAGAGTGCAGAATGCAGAGAAAATAGAGACTCAATATGGTGGAGTCAATCCATGATGCGGTGAGGAACTGGGAGCTGTAATATTAAATTCTGTGTATCTGACCACAGAAGATTGATAAGAGCGTAGTGCCTACGGATGAAGCTATAATATGCAACCGTGTTTACAATGAAACTATTTTAACTGGATTTTTCATTTTCATTTTCATTTTATGCGTTAGTAATAGTGGGGGTTGACCATAGCTAGAAGGTGCGTTATCATAATTTAAATATATTAATCGTTTCTCCGCGGACATGGAAGGTACCGCTAACTTATAGTGGTGATGGGTGACGATGTTGGTTTGAAGCAGGTAGGATGGGGCATCTGACCTATCGAACGCGGGCAATTACAAGCTAGGAGGGAGGGGTTCCTTAGGCCCAGAGTTGTTCAAGCTGGATCATGGGCTTGTAATTTATAACGGTAGTTGAGGGTCGAACATTTGATAGGAAGTATATCAAGGTATTGGATATTTGCCATTTGACGTTTTCATGTTGCCTATTGTCAGATTAATTGGTCTATTTTCGTACCGGTAATTCTAGCATTGACAAGTACCGGACTGTAGTTGCCTCATGAGGAGGAACAACCAGGTTCGTCTAGTGAACGAAATCTTAGGGATTGCGCTTAACTAAGAGGGACGTCGCTTTACCAATACAATGTGCTAGGAGCTCCTGCAGCTTATCTAAGAAACTGAAATCTGCGGAAGGAATGCTAGATTACACTAGCAGTAGTTCATTACCTCTGGTCAAATCTCTTTGATCGCTGGATTTATAGTTGCGTCATAGAAAGATTGGGAGAGCAAGTACTTTTGAATATATTTCAGGCGCAAAGGTACTTCATTTTCATTGTGATGGTCGATATCCAAAGTCTCGTGCCTCTGTGGGACCTGATGGTGGGGTTCTATCGGGGTGTGAGGGGAGGGTGTATGAAAGTGGAAAGAGCACCTGCAGGGGCAGATAAAGAATGTATGAGAAAGGAAAGAAGTGAATTTTGTTGCGGTCCTACTCTCAAATGGCAAGACTGAGCGTAAGTGGTGCACAAGACTAAAATTTGAATTCTGGAAATCGGAAAGAAGCCACAAAACAGGAAAGACTCTAGAAGAAAGAGCAAAATTTGGATCAAACTTTGACTTAGGATTTCTCTCAATGTTCGTCTTTCACCATCATTGTTGGTCTATCTCATTTTAGAATAACCATTGAAGTAGAAGTCTATATCATCGATTTCATATTTTCTCCCTCAAACCATTACTGATAACGACTTTGATCCTTCGAAATCATGTAGTCTCTATTCTCTTATCCTCGTCTCGTTGTTGCCGACACACCCTCTGCAGAAACTCCGTCTTGGCTTTGATTCATTTTGGGAATACCGGACGCCCCAGAAACTGACAAGAGAATAAGAGATCAACCATCCCCATCCTCTCTCCATTTAAATGCGTCATTTTGCTTTGCTTATCTCATTGTTTGTGAGTCCATCACTAACTCAATCTCCCGATTGCGCCCGTTTCTTTTATCTACTGCCCCATTTATCTACATCAAATATTGTCTTCTTTGCCCGTTTCTGCGGCCACGTACTTTCATATCAGCATTTTGTCTTCTTACTGGCTAATTTATTTCAACTGCGGGCGCAAATTAAGCCATATATCCTCGGACAACGCAGAATCGCATACTCGTTGTTACGTCCCACATCGTTGCACGCACGTCAGACGTATATTGCGCCGGCCTAACGCCCGCTCAGTTCTTTGCTTACGGGCGCTTTGGATCAGAATCTATCTGACCTTTGACTTCCTTACTTTCGAGAGGCTACTTTCATACTATCTTGTGGATCTTGAAGAAGAAGCTTAACACAGCAACAAGTTTAAGCTTCCATGTATTGATAATTGTAACAATCCTATCGGAAGCTCACCGATTCAACAGCCTATTGGTAACGGTCTCTTTTGCGCTGACCGATTGCATTCTGATCGCCTTTTGTGCCACCAACAAGCGAACACTCGCTTCACTTCAGAAGACTTGAAGCATTATACGTCAAGTTGAGCCTCACCAGACATCTATCTACCAAAACGATTGCCCATTGTTCGTCCGGCTGTGCTCGCGAGTTTCCTTTTGGAGGTCTTAGCAAGACACTGGAAACCGTGAGTCTACTCTATATGCCCCCAAGCATTCATACACCGGCATTTCAAATAGTACAGAGGCACTGCAGAGTTGTAGGGGTGAAGTTGGGGATGGTGATATCTCTTAACAATTGAGAGTCTCACTGGCCAAGCTCCATCAGCCTTTTAGTTGAGATGTTCTGTCTTTGAAAAGAGGAGTTCATGTTTATTATTAGTTTTTACAGAGATTCATTATTCCTTGTCCACCTTGTCTACCCCATTACCGTATGCGTATCCTGACAACTAACACAAGCCGGCTTCTCTGCCAATAGAAGATAACACTGGCCATACTCCCGACCAACTCTCTCATCACTTATCCGATCCACCACCCCTTTGAGACCAATCCGTTTCTTTTCCTTTTACTTCTCTTCCTCTTCGGTACTGGTCCTTCCATTCTATTATCAGTCCGTGGCATCTGATTCGTAGAGTGCTTCTGTTACCACATATCTTGATACTATTTTTTTATCAATTCCCTGGCCGATTCTCTGTACCACACCCTCGTATCCCCGGTGTGTGCTGATACTTGATCTGTGCTTCCTCTTTGAGCTGCATTATACCTAACTCAGACTTGTCTTGACCAGGGCTCTTATCTCTTTCATACACATCCCTCGATAACTTTGGCAGCGGTCCTGGAAGTTTATTCACACACAGACAAGCTTATCTCTCCTGTCCCTCTGTCTCTCGTTGCCTCCTATCATCACGCCAGGGGCCTGCTTCACTCAACTCGGCTTTGTTCCACGGGAGCGTATCTTCTGGATCAATACCGGCCTAAGACTATCTAGTTCTCTGTCCCGTCTTGCGCACACTCCCTCCCTCTTATGGAACATTCCTCATCTGGAGTATTATCACGGCTCTATCTTCCAGGTAGTTTATCTATATCTTTGATTATTGTCGCTGATCCCCTTCCCTTCGACCATGACCAACTCATCCTCGTTCTGGCGAACAGCCCCTATCCCCATTGCACCTAAACCTCCCGGCTACAACGTCAGCCTTCACGCCCAGAACATCGCTAATACCCCGGCCAGCTCCTCCCTCCCTGGTGGACGTCGCCAAGCCGGAGTCAGCACTATTGAACTGAACAGAGGAAGCATGCCTGGCCGGCACTATCTTGAGCCACAATACACTCAGAAACAACAATCATTCGTTAACAACAACGGTACTTTTCCTCCGGTATACGACGGAAGCACCCCTCGTCAAACAAACGGCACTTCTCTCTTGTCTTCGGCGCTTAACTCCCGCGACAGATCTGACAATCTTGGGTATTCCGCATCCACATCCCCTGTTCAGCAGTCCTGTGTATCTTGCGCCAACTCCGGTCTCCCGTGTACTATCTTGAGTGACGACGAGGAAACGGGGTGTGTTAGGTGCAAAGTTACTGGCTGCCAGTGCTCTTTGATTGGCCTGAAGAGTCCGCGACGGAAACGGAAGTCTATAAAGAAACCTCAAAGCAACGGAAAACGCAGGTATGTCTCAACTTTTCAGTTTAACTCTACATATAACACATGTTATGCGTGGCGAGGGTATTTCTACCCTTATCTTCACTACTTCTCTCCTTTCTATTTAACGCAAAATATGATCTGGATGATTATCTTCATCGGGTCTGTGTGGTAGCACAGGCGTATCCGACCGAACAGGAAGGGTCTCTCTAGAAGGGCGTGTTAATACGACGTCGCTTGGTTCAAGTCTCTCCAGGTCACCAGTCTCCCTTTATAAAGCCTGAGGTCAAAGCCAGGTACACTAGAGTCTATACGATAGCAGGTCCCATCATTATCTTTAATACACTATTTCTGCATGCTATCGTGTGGTTTCTGGGTGTTGGTCGAGCCGGAAACACTCATTCGGAGGCCTAGATCGCAAGTGACAGTTTCAATGGAGACTGGCCCAGTCGATGTATTCACTATTGTGTCTCAGCATCAATCAGCCAACCGCAGTAGCGTTGCAATCGGTTTTCAGTCTATTTAGAGAACAGGGGTTTGAAGGAAGTCTTCAAGTCGGTGGTAAATGCTTCAGATTCTCTTCAAAAATGACTGGGGCATCGGGACAGGGCGATGACGTATGGTCGCATGACTTGATTTCTTCGGCCAGTTGTCAACGATCTGGTTCTTCAGTTTTCCTCTGTGGCTCAGTTCGGCTTTAGATCTCCACTGTATTTCTCATACTGCAATACTGCGTTTTGAGGGCTGTCAGACAGTCTGCTCCAGTATTGCCACCGGTTCTGCCCTTTGCGAGTATTCGTTGTCACTTTCAAATACTAGAGCCCTACCATATCAAGGCAAGTGACCGGAGATACGCCCGCAAATATGCAAGCTTCGTAGGTGCAAGACGCCAGGAGCCGCAGAGTGCGTGTAAGAATATGAATCAGCAAGTGCTCCTATTGGCCAGAGGTGAATCATTGTCACACAAGACGTTATTGTGAGGACTATTCATTTTGTGGGTTATGCTGGGGGTATGAGGTCTTCCCTTTTTGTGTCCTTCCATGTTGCTTCATTGAATATGCACACGCCTCTCGTGGAGCTGTCCGAGTGGGCCGGGGGGAGGGGGGGCGGAGAGGAGCGGAAGACTGGCTTGTGATTCTGGAGCGAGAATTAATGCTTTCACCTTTCTGCTTGGGGACCCTGGTGTCGTGTTGGCTTCTATTTACGCCGTGGTTATTGACTGGGCCGGATAAGATGTTTGTGTCAGCTCCTAAGTTGGGAAACTGTCTATCAAAAGATAGTGTTGTTGATAGTGATGTGATGTATTGGCTTCTGATTTGTGCCTTGTCTCTTTCGGTTAACCTGCCTTATGGTCTTTTTTTGTCGCTGTTTCACGCCCGCTTTGGTCATCCATTCGCTTGTTTTCGTTCCATGTGTGCTGCTATCAGACAACCATTGCCCGCAAGACCGCCCGCATATCTCTTTTGCTATTCTATTAAACTACCTGTCTTTCTGGACTAGCATTCGCTGACAATAGGCTTTACTCTATACAGTTCCCCGACAGACCAGTCAACATCCATCGCAGACAAGGAAGCCTCGCTACCGCTTCAGGTCCCACTGGCTCCAGTCGTCACCACAACGGGAGCCCCGACCTATCATCGACGGCCGGCAGTACGTCATTTCTCGAAGACATGGCTAATATTGGCGGTCCTATCCAGATGAAACGTACATTAGGCATGCAAGAAGACCGCTATAGCCAGTACATTGGGCCCACGACAGATTTTGAACCTTCTCTTATCAATTTGACGTCCTTTAACATTGACGACGAAAGCTTGTTTGCGCGGGGTATGTTGCGTAAGGTCAGTGAAAACGACACTTTCCTGATGCTCCCCGACAACCAGACGGCCGGATATGAGCGGGAGATATCCGATGCTGATGCCATCGAGCGCATTGTGGCTCCGTACGGGCCGGACCTAGTGGATCTTTACTTTGAGGTGGTCCACCCAGGGTTCCCGATTATCCAGAAGACAGTCTTTACTGAAAAATATGATCGTTCTCATCGCGAGTTTACGCCGTCACTACTTGCTGCCGTCTACCTACTTGCCATCAACTGGTGGCAACACTCGCCGCGACTGGCATCGTTGCCAAAGCCTAATGTCGTAGCCCTGGAGAAGCTTATGCGCGTGACTTTTAATGATGCTATGTTCCGGCCAAAGCTTTCCGTCATTCAAGCCGGGCTCCTTCTTTCACAACGACCTGCCGGTGACCAATGGGCGCCGACCGCGCAACTCGTCGCCGTGGCGCAAGAACTCGGCCTCCACCTCGACTGCACCTCATGGAAGATCCCGCCGTGGGAAAAAGGTCTTCGTAAGCGGCTGGCGTGGGCGTTATACATGCAAGACAAATGGGGTGCTCTTGTCCACGGGCGTCCGTCACACATCTTTTCCAACAACTGGGGCGTTGCACAACTCAACGACAATGATTTTCCGGATGTCGAGTGGGATGAGGCAGACATAGAGGAGCGCATGCACATCGAACAAGGCCGCGTGCTCTTTAAGAACATGGTGCAACTATCACAAATTCTCGCCGAGATCCTCGACACGTTCTACACGCTTCAGGCCATGCGGATGACGGCGCCTCTTGCGGGCAATGCAATTTCGCAGATCCTCATGCAGGCCAAGCCGATCCAGTTAAAGCTCAAGGAATGGTACGGATCGCTGCCGAGAGTCATCCGCATGGACTCGGCCAACTATTCGAACCCGTCGACGCCCGGGCGCTTCTCGAGCATCGGGTACCTCCATCTTGCGTACTTTGCCGCCGAAATCACGCTCCACCGACGCATCATCCGCTCCTTTACCACCCACCCTGATAGCGCCGATACCTATGTTTCGACTATCTGCCGTAGTGCCGCCAAGGCACGTCTCATCTCGGCCATGGACTTTGTTAACCGGTTGACGCCTCAACATTTGCGGTCCTTTTGGTACTTCGCATCTAAGACGAACTTTGCATTGATTGGAACGTTCGGGTCGCTTCTGTGGGCCACGGCGGATGCCCAGGAAGAGGCCGAGTGGTACCGGAGGCGTCTAGGTGAATACCGGTGGACGCTATCGGTCAGCTCGAAACCCGGCGAGGGCAACGGGTTGACCGAGTTTGCTATGGGAATGCTTGATATCTCAACTGGACTCCTTAAAAGCTCCCCGAGAAGCCACCTATGAGTCACTCTGGGAGTATTGTGGATCTTCTGCCCGTTGGTCTTGCCGGAGGTGCCATGAGCTTTGGCGGCCTAGCGCCGATTTCTGGGGGCGAGCATAGAGGGTTCGCGGATGATTTGGGGCTGGGGGCGGGAGGGAGTCCGCAGAGTATGACGGAGGATAGCAGTGATGATGAGATGGATTATGATGGGTATCAGCCGATGACGTCGATTCAGGAGTAAAGAGCGATTTATTTTCCGGGATGATTTTGTCGGGTTTCTTTTTCATCGGTTCTTTTTTTCGTGATCTTTGTTTCACACTTTATGATTTGTCGTCATTTTTGTTGTTGTTTTGAGGTTTTCTTTCGTTTTATCTTGGCCTTGAGGTGATGATTACTTAATCTTTGTTAGACAAACAACCTTTTCGATTTGGTCATTTCCTCGACACTGTATATAGGGTACATAATCCTACTTATGTCATCCCCTATGTCAATACCGCAAGCAGAGATCTAGCAGTACAAATCGAACTGAGGTGTAGAAGACAGAATATAAAAATAGGAGATTGCAAATTTGGCATTTTATGAGGTGGCATGGACAAAAACTAAAAAGATGTATAAAGACCAGATAGCCCCTCGACGGATCGTAAGGGTTTTTGTCTATTCTTTCCGCATCACATCTCACAAACCCACTAGCTTCTCTTTAGCTTTTTAACAACCCAATCACTTGGCTGACCTGTCACATTCTACCATTATATTGTCATTCCCTTGACAATATCGCCAAAAATGCGTTATTCAATCACCATATCCCTCCTCCCCACCCTCGTCCTCGTACCTCCCCTAGTAACCCTCTCGTCCTCTTCTATCTCGAACTAGACCGTTCTTTTCTACGATGACTTCTCCAATAAGACTATCGACTCCACTAAATGAGTCATGTCTACCAGCACCAGTTACCCGGCCAGCCCCGCAATGTGAAGCAACAGCGAAGTCCAATCCTACATCAACTCCCCCTTTAACCTCTTCGTCTCCCAAACATCGTCTAGTTCCTCCCCACAAACTGAGAATCTCCCCTATGAGCTTCACCACAGACAGCACAGAGCCGCAGGGAACCCAAACATCCAATTCGTACCTTTTAAACATCGTCCCCCAACGATCCGCCGCTACCTGGATCTCCGCGCGCATCGAAACTCACTCCTCTCTCCACTTCACAACCCCGCCCACCGGCCGCCTCAATCCTTGCCACGTAATTCAGCATCTGGCCCGCCTTCTAGGCCCTCAGAATTGTCTTCCGCAACAACTATAACAACTAGCCAGCTATCACCGAACTCGATATTTTCGAGACAGTCAATGGCGGCGACACAAGTATGCATATTATTCATTGCGGCACTAACCCCAGCGGCCCTTGTAGTGAACCCTCAGGGTTTTCCAACCACATTTCCAGCGGAGCTACGTGGTCTACGACATCCGCGGAGATCAATAAGAGGTCTTCCTCGTGGCGCAAGCAGGCGATCCGCTGGGGAATAGATAGGAAGGTTGTCTTTAGTGTTTATGTGGACAATATTAGGGATCAGGGTGCCTGGGAGGCATTAACGGGTGGAGATAGATTCTTGTTGTTGAATATGGCGGTTGGTGGGGCGTTGCCGGATGCAGTGGATGGTGTGAGGATGTCGGGGAGGAGACGGTGAGGGGAGTGGGGGTATAAGTGGATTATGTTGTTGTTTTATTGCAGGAGTAGGGGTCAGATTAGGGATTGATTATTGGGGAAATGGTCTACTGAGTAGACAGTGTAGACTAAGAGTTGATGTTGGCATTGATAAATATGGTTTCGGAGTAATGTATTAGGGATATAGTTGTTTCTAGTGTTATTTCTGTTGATTTAATTATTTAGGTTTCTATTTAATTTCTGAAATTTATTTGTTTCGTAATATCTACGTCAATCTTATGTATCTAAGATTATCTATCAGACCTATCCCTTCAACTCGATCCCTCAACCAAACCCTCTCAAAAAGACATGAAAAGGGAAGATACTCCCCATCAGCTCAAAAAGTCTTCGACTATTGTTCTTAGCATCACTAGTGTCACATTTCTCATTTCTTTATCAAGACATTTCGTGCTGTTAGCCAATTGGTTGTCAACTCGGTGTTACACGCACCTAATGACGATTCACAAAAAGAAAAAAAGTATGGGGCCTTGTCATAAATCGAACACGGGATCTCTCACACGTTGTACATTAGGGTGAACCCTAAGACCAAGTATTTGTTGTTTTAGTGACTACTCAGAAAAGTTCAATAGGTTAGTAATAATATCAAAATTTGAGGTCACTGATAGGGTTATATAACATTAATTAACATTTTCATTTATCCGAAAATTACCCACCTAGTCAATCCCACAATCCCAATCCCCTCAATCGATCAAATCGTCCCAACCTTATCACCAACGACACCGCCCAACCTACGACACCGCGCCACATCTAGGTTTTTATCTTCTTCAATTCAATCACCCCACGACATCACCCGTGTCTATCAACCGCCTTCCACCTACCCACCAACCAATCTAACCCCGAACACCCAATCATGCGCCCCGCCCTCATCCGCCTCGCCGGCCCCCTCCGTCACGGCCTTCGCAGTCCCGCTTCTCCGCTTCCTCCCCGCTTCTTTTCCCAGGCTCCCCAGCGCTTCGGTGGTGCCGGGTCGCACCATGAGGATAAATACGATACACCAGGCGGGTGGCTTTGGGGTGTGCCCCCGGGGCAGAAGGCGGAGAAGGAAGGGTGGGAGCCATTTATTTGGATGTTGTATTTGATTTTGGGGGCACGGGGGTCATGTTGGCTTTTAAGCCGGATACTTCGTGAGTACATTGATTTGGGAGTTGAATTGGAATTGGAGGTAGATTGGTTGCTGACAATTAGGTGGCAGGCTTGATACGTGGGCGCTTGAGGAGGCGCGGAGACGGTTAGAGAAGGAGGGGATTTTGCCGGATCCGTACCCAGATCACAAAGAGCAATAAAGGAGGGATAATGAGTCATTATTGGGAAGGTTCGCAGACGAGATTATAGCAGCATAACAACCAACATCCGGCGTCCGGGTCGACCGGACGGGGAGTCCGATCCAGCCGGATTTGTTAGTATCAATAGGACATTTTATTATAATATATGAAGACGTTTAGAGATAGTGCTGTGACGTGACAATTGCCAGTACACACAAAGAGCTTGATATTAGAACAAAGACGCTAAATATCTACATATAATACAGCCGGCCTCACCCTTCTATGTATATACCACCCTCTCAGTTCTTGGCAACAACTGACCACTCGTGTTTCTCCTCGCCATACTGGATACCCTCGATCCACTCCTTCATTCTCAGGGCAATGGGCCCAGACTGCTCCTCCTCCTTAAGACCACACTTGATCATTTTGCCCTTCCACGAGATCTGTCTCACGGGGCTAACAATAGCGGCAGTCCCCGAGCCGAAAGCTTCCAGCAATCTCCCCTCCTTATTCGCGTCATCCAACTCCCTGATACTGAACTTCCGCTCGATAACCTCCCAGCCCTCCGGGACAAGTCTCTCCCTCGCTAACGCCAAAACCGAATCTCTCGTCACACCCTCCAAGATAGTCCCGTCCAACGGTGCTGTCAACAACTGCTTCTTCCCCGTCTCCTTATTCTGAATCGCAGCGAAAAAGTTCATCGTGCCAACTTCGGTAACGTACTCCTCCTCACCAAACAACCAAAGGTTCTGCTGGAAGCCCCGAGACGCCGCCTGCAGTTGTGGGACGACACAGGGGGCATAGTTGGCACCCAGTTTCTTGTCACCAACACCGCCGGGCCACGCGCGGACGGCATAATCTGTCGCCTCGAGAGACACAGCCTTGAACCCGGTGGGATAGTATGGGCCTACGGGCGACGCAATGACGAAGAAGAGCGCCGACTTGGGCGCGCCGACGCCCAGGGTGGCCTGGGTGCCGATCATCGTGGGGCGTAGATACAGGGAGTAGCCCTTCTTCTCGGGGATGAAGCGGGATTCCAATTGGGCGAATTTGGCGATGAGATCGATGCCGGCCTGGGGGTCGAAAGTGGGGAGGGCGATGCGGGAGATGGATTTGTTGAAGCGGGACATGTTTTTGTCGGGGCGGAAGAGGCGGATGGTGCCCGAGGCATCTTTGTAGGCTTTCATGCCCTCGAAGCATTCGAAAGCATAATGGAAGACGCAGGTGGCGGGGTCGAGAGACAGGTTTTTGTACGGTGTGATCTGGGGGGTTTTCCACCCGTCAGCTTCAGTCCATTCAACCGTCATCATGTGGTCTGGCAGTCATGTTCGTTAGCTGGCTGTACGTAGCTATATTTATTCAAGAGATCACAACGGACCGGTAAAAGTGCGGCCAAAAACAAGGTCTTTAGGATCCTTAAGGGCTGATGGCGCCTTAGTCAACTTAACGTTGGTCTTCGCCGGGTCCAACGGGGTGCCAGCCTGGACAGCGTACGTTCTCATCGCAGCGACACCCAGCGACCTCATGGGAAATGTGGCTCCCGGGCGCACAGCGGTGCGGGAAATAACAGAGAAGCAATGCATTTGTGTTGATCTGTGTGGATTAATGTATATATGACGGGAAATCCAACAACAATGATGAAGTAAAGTCCGCACCCACTTGGCGATACATACAAATATAATCCATTCACCACCTACAGCAGAAACCCTGGCATTTTCCAAATTAGGATTAAAATGAGCCTCATCCTCCCAAAGGAATTCCGCCTGTTATCAACCAGTCCAATGATCCACCCACACCAAACACCACCAGCCACAAAACGTTATCGGCGCCCTGCCAATCACCTTATCTCCAATAGTAATTCTATATCTTCCTCCAATAGCCAAAAATATAAAAATATATCCGCTAATGTCGACAGCCAATGCATCAACCCATTCTCACCACGCCACTACCCCCGATATCGGCTACACCCTCCATCTCTGCGCACCGTACAATTTGTAAGAACATCTGTAGGAACCCAACGAATCACCAGCATGCGGCTAACTCCTGGCCCCTGCCGCTTATGAACGCCCTGTCCGCGCTTCGACTTCCCCGATTGGCCAATCAATCAACTTGGAACAAAAGAAAATAACAAGGGATTTGATATGTCCCTTTCCCACTCAAAAGGATCCAACTGCGTAATCTGGGAATCGAACCCAGGGCTAATCGAAATCATTGCTTTTGGCAACGATTAATGTTACCACTACACCAATTACGCGAGTGAGTGTTTGCCGGAAACTTCCTTTTTCTTTAGAGATTATGATCCAAAATTGGAGATTGCTTCTTTTTTTTGAGTTGAGTCGAGTTGAGGTCTCCTTGGAATGATGCAAACTGTGTACTTGCGAATTAGTTACCGAAATAGTGAAACATTGCACAACAAGGGGTTAATGATAATATCGAAGCGATAGAAAATAGAATCAAGAGACGATGATGGTAAGGATATCCAAGATGACTAATGAACTAGACAGCCGAAAGCCTTCTTGTGGCTCTTCCGAACGTAGCTGGCGGGCAGTTTGTGGCTGACCCGGATCTTGCGGATACTGGAGAGGCTGAAGGCGGACATAAGGTTGCTGCAGATACGATCAGCGATAGTGCGCTTGCGGGGGCTGCGCAGGCGGACGATGGCAAGCTCACAGAGGTGAGGGAGTACAGGTGACTTCTAGATGTTAGTTTGGGACTCGGGGATGGCAAGGCGGCGCAAGCAAGTTTCACGCAGTGCATTTACCTCGGGTTCCTCAGCCGAAGAGTTAGAGCCAGTGATCCGAAGACTAGACTCAGGCTGGCATTCGATGGCGAGGATGATATTAAGGCTATCGATAGGACTAGAGACGGAGGGAAAAGCCCCAATGTCGTTGACGACGTTGGCGATGGAGTAGCTATTGGCTCAATTGACAGAAACGCGGACGTCCTCATCTTCATCCTCAGTAAGATCGAGGTCGACATGATCGCCGTCGCTACCGTTGGTAAGACCAGGGTCAACATTACCGCCGGCGGTAGCAGCAACGTTATTCTCGGCAATTGATGCTGCAACCTCAACGGGCTAAACCTCTCCCTCTTTTCGGAGCGACAGAAGCAGTCTGGCAATCTCGAAATCAAAGGCGAAGTTGTTCATCCACTCAACCTCAGTAAAGCTGGTCTTGATAGGCGACTTGGACAAAACGGGGATCGGAGCCGTCGTGTACTCGACACAGATGCTCGCGGAGTTCTGAGAGATCAAGCGGGACATTTCGAGGGAAAAGTCAGCGACGTCGTTGGGGAGTACACGGGGGGGTCGCGAGAGTTGTGACTGGAGCTGGAACTGAAGGCGAGGCGGAGACAGTGACAGCGGCCATGATCTTAGCCGTAGGAATGTGTTCAGCCTCGATATAAACCTTCATAGTCATAGGCGGGACTTCAACGCAGCGAGGCATGGTAATGAATGTGGAAATTGGATGATGTTTTGTTGATGATAGATACTTGTTGATAGCAATGGATGAAACGGTGAACGCCAGGCAAATCCAAGACGGAGATAGCTGGCACCGAAAAATGTTGATGATAACTGTGATAGCAATCAATGACACCGATATTTCGATGTCACTCTAGGAAATTGGGTACAATAAGTTGTTAGAAGAATGATGTGAGGGTGCGGATAAAAGAAGAAATGTTTGCGGGGAAAATGTGAGAGAGCCGAGAGGTTTAAATGGTGAAAGTCGAACTACCGAAGTTTATGACTACCTATTGACCCCGAACTGGCTTCCACAGGTCTACCCACTCTGTTTATAGCATCTACTAGCTGTTCAGAACCACTAATCATCCAGGCTACCTCCCCAAGGTTCGAAAGCCAACATGAGATATAAGCCGCGATATTATATAGATTGTGGACTACAAAGATGCGTATGCCATGAACGATATCTCAGATTCTTATAGAAGTTGAAAACCCGATCTCTTCAAATTCCCACCATCACTTTGGTATTAATCTTGTCTATGTGGAAGCAACCACATGCAGTCATGTACTTATAGATATTAAGACACTCGCCAGTTATGAACATCATCATGACTCTCTAGATCTCCAGCCAAACATTTCGATATACATTCCACCCATATAAGTGCTCTCTACCCGTAGATACTGATACCCCCACCAAACCTCTACTAAAACCACCCACCGAAGGCCTCCACCCAGCTTCGCGATACATACTCAAGGATTCACCAGAACCACCGAGCTGCCAACTGTACCCTTATAGTGTACTTGAAACCACCCCAATACGTCAGCACCTTCCCCGCCAGCCCAAAATATCGATTCGTACCTTCCGCCGTCCGCCACTGCTGTCTCTGCCGGCCAGTCGCCACCCAAATCACGAACAAGTCAAATCTCAGCCTCGTCAATGTTTTCGCCACGTCACAAGATCACTTTGATTTGGTTTCTATTCTCACATCACCCGTTCGTTGGTATCCTGTCGCTGTGGCTAGGATTATCTCCTCTTCACTATTACGATCGAAAGATTCGAGGTCTGCTGACCACTTAACGATTATGAGGCGCATGACGGCAAAAATATGATAAATATTGATTGTAATGTTTGTTTTTCAGTTCAAAACCTCGGATACTAATCGACTTTTCTATGGATTTCCCTTGCCATAATAATAATCTTTAAAATGTGTCGGGGCCGCTCCGGAGCTATAAGTCGAACATCCCGAGGCCTACGATCGACGGTGTGTTCTCGGATCCTATTGCAATAAATCAATGGCTCGGGGTATTTCTACGGGCACAAAACACATGAGCCATCTTTGAACTTTATTATAAATATGGAAACCGGTTTGCTTAATATAACCTCTCTCTCCATTCTCAACAACCACTTCTACCGGTCAACCCCGACTACAAAGTCTGCTCCCTGAGCTTCCATAGGAAACTATGGTAACATGGAAACGCTAAAATCTCGGCTTCCGCCGCTTTCCTATTGACAACAACACACCTTGATCTCAAGAACATAATGTCCTATCCACATACCAACGTTTTTCTCAGCCTTGATTTTCCAGCCGTCGCACTTTGACTCCGCCCACTACCTCTCGATTCATACTCGATAATACACAGCCTCCTAACCTCTCTACGACGTCCTCAGTCACTCTCTATGCAACAAACTAGCCTCATCATTCGTCGATGAACCAGAAAACCCTATATACATCCCCACACGAACTACACGCCTCACTTACACCATCTCCCGCTCCTCAACACTTCAGCCTCCCCTCTCACAAAAATATAAACACAAGCCCAAGTTCCAATTCCTTCTTAAACTTAACACTCCGCCTCAGTCCCAATCTCTCCCGCTTCTCTGAATCCCACCATCCGTTCTCATTGAACGCTATTCATACCCTCAACCAAAACCTCAATCCCGTCTAAAGAAAATCATATCAATCGTCACACAAACTAGATCCACAATTACCCACGATCCTTCCAGAACGCACCTCAAAAGCTTCGACGTCACAAAAACCAATAATACTGGCGAGCCCAAAACAGCGATTACATATTCAAGGTACGAAGTTTAAAGAAAAGGAAACACATCTGAAACAGATTTCTAATATTCATTGTGCTGACCAATCAATATTAGCTAACCAATCATCTTCCGCCAAACTAATTAACAAAACAGTAAAAGGGTATGAGACAAACGAGTGCGAAGAACAGATCTATCAATAACAAAAACACACACACACACACACACACATCAACAACCGCCCACCGTACCGTACATAGGCATTCCAGTAACCACTCAACCTCTATTAAACAACACCCCAATCCGCTATATCATCTCGACCAAACGAATGTACATCTTACTCCTGTTCCCGCTCGCTATCCTCCCGCTTTTCCACTGGACTCCAGCTCGCCGCAACACCTGCTGCGATAATCCCCGCCATCACAGTCGGGGCACCCAGCGCCGAGTTAGCTCTGCTACGGCCACTCTTGCTCTTCTTGCGATCAGGAGCCCCAGGTAGGTTCTCCCCCACGGTGTCCTTAGCGGGAGCAGCAGGAGTAGCGGGAGCGTTCGCTTTGCACTCGTCCTTTTCCTTGATGGGGGACTGCGCGGTGTGTATAGACGAGGATCTCGAGTGCGAGGAGGACCGAGAGTGCGTGAAGCGTTGACGGGGGTGTTGGATGGCGAATTTGAGGTTGGTGAGACGACCACCTTTGATCTTCTTGATGAACTCGAGTTCGTCGCGGACATCTTGGTACTCGGGAGGGTATTGCTGGAAAGCTTCCTCGTCCGAAACGGTGAGACCGGGGACGCGGCTGGCGCGGTTCTTGAGGAACGAGGGGATCATCTTGCCGACGAGAGTATCAGGGACAAGGCGGATGATCATGCCGATGGGAATGGAAAGGAAACCCAGGATGATGGCGATGGCCCAAAGGGCACCGCCCTGGGGGTCCTTGCCGTTGCCAGGGCGGGCATCGGAGATCTGGAAGACGGGGCCAGCAACGAAGATAATGAGAACTTGGAGACCGCACATAGCGAAGTTGATACCGAGGAACAGAGGATTTTTGAAGATACCTTCAAAGATGTTGAAGCCGTTATCGAGACGACGGTTGTTCCACTGATTGAAGATCTGCATCCACACAAACGTGTTAAAGATCAGAGTGGCGACCTCATCGTGAGTGTACTTATACGTAGCGTTGGGCAGAACGTGGTCACGGCCAAAGTAGAGGATAAGCGTAACGACAATCTGGTACAAAGCCTGGCCGAGAATCATCTTCCACATGGTAAGCGAGATGATGAAGGCCCCACGGGGCTCGGGCTTCCGGTTGAGAATGGTATCATGGGGAGGGTCGGTAGCGAGGGCAAGGGCGGCAAGAGTATCCATAATCAGGTTAACCCACAGCAGCTGGACGGCCGTCAGAACGGAAGCTTCATCGTCTGAGGCAACGGCCGAGATAAAGGTCAGAAGGACGGCCGTGACGTTGACGGTGAGTTGGAACTGCAGGAACTTCTTGACAGCGTCATTGACGGCACGACCCCACTTAAGTGCCTGAATAATCGAGGTGAAATTGTCGTCCATCAGGATAATAGCTGACGCCTCCTTGGCAACCTCAGTACCGGCAATACCCATCGAGAAACCAACATCGGCAGTCTTGAGAGCAGGGGCATCGTTGGTACCGTCACCGGTAACAGCGACAATCTCACCCTTTTCCTTGAGACGCTTGACAAGGATGCGCTTGTCTTCAGGGGAAGAACGGGCAAGGACACGAAGGTTAGGGATGATGTCATACTGCTCCTGCTTACTCATGTTACGGAACTCAGGGCCCTCAAGAATAAGGCCATCACCGGTGAGAATACCACATTCCTTGGAGATAGCGGCGGCAGTGATCTTATTGTCACCAGTGACCATGCGGACAGTGACACCGGCCTTCTGGCACAGGGCAACGGCCTCGGGGACACCAGGGCGCAGGGGATCCTGGATACCGATGACGGAAAGGAAGACCATGTCGTGGAACATCTCCTCGAACTTAATGTCGTTGGAGTCCTCGACGCGGCGGAGACCCGGAGTAGGCCAAGTCTCGAAGTCACGGTAAGCAAGACCAATGGTACGGAGCGAGCGATTGGCGTAAGCCTCAATCAGCGAAGAGATAGTGTTCGAGTGAGCACCAGTTAGGCCAGTAATCGAGTCGGAAGAAGCAGGATCGGATATCAGGTGCTTACACTGGCCGAGAACAATTTCAGAGGCACCCTTAACGTAGAGGCGAGCACCCCCGGAGGGCAAACCGACGACAGCACCCATGCACTTGCGGCCAGAGTCGAAGGGGATGATCTGAACAATGTTGGCGTTGGCGCGGTGCTCTGAGACGGAACTCATGGCGAGGTGGTCACGGGCAAGCATAAGCAGGGCAGTCTCGGTTTTTGAACCAACGAAACTAGACGTCCCATCAACCTCGCCCTCGAAGGCGGTGGAGTTTATGGCAATCGAGTCAACAAGCAG
Source organism: Meredithiella fracta (assembly GCA_023677585.1). Classification (NCBI taxonomy): domain Eukaryota; kingdom Fungi; phylum Ascomycota; class Sordariomycetes; order Microascales; family Ceratocystidaceae; genus Meredithiella; species Meredithiella fracta. Next base: position 1,794,917 of record JAGXCV010000005.1, read on the forward strand.
CTTCTTAACGGGCAAGCTTATCATCTTGGAGAACTCGGCGGCGCCAATTGACTCGCCCTCGGCCTCGATGTTTTTCCCGAATCGGTGGGAGGTCCCGACAGAACCAGCGACAACCTGCATCTTGTTCTGGGTCAAGGTACCGGTCTTGTCGGAGCAAATCGCGGTGGCATTGCCCATGACTTCGCAGGCCTTGAGGTGACGGACAAGATTGTTGTCCTTTAGCATACGAGTGGTGGCGAAAGCAAGGGCGAGAGTGACGGCAAGAGGGAGACCCTCGGGGACCGCAACAACGATGACGGTGACGACGACGATGAAGATATCCAGGAAATTCTGACCCTTCTCAGCAGGCGAATTCTTGTTCTTGGGAAGGTGGGCAAGGAACTTGATGAACAGAACGATGAAGAGCAGGAGACCAGCGGCACCACCAATCTTGGCAATGTAGGTGGCGATAACGTTGAGTTTGCCCTGGAGAGGAGTCATCTCGACTTCCTCGTCCAGAGACATCAGGGTACGGCCGTAGGAAGAATGGATACCAGTAGACGTGCAAAGGAAAGTACCGACGCCCTCCATGATGCGAGCACCGGACTGGATAAACGGGTCCATCTTCTTCAAGTTGGCGTTATTCTCAATACTCTCGAAGACAACATCACCAGAAGACTTCTTAATGATATCCGACTCACCAGTAGCCTGAGACTCATCACACTTAACGTTGAAACCCTCAATCAGAATACCGTCAACAGGGACCATGTCACCGGGCTCAAGGTGAACAACGTCGCCAACAAGCACATCATAAACAGGAATTTCCTGCATGCAACCCGAGCGGACAACCTTTACCAGACGATCACTCTTCTTCCGGTTCAACTTGGCAAACTGTCTCTCTTTTTGGTAATCGTTCAACGAACCAACAACAACGACAATAGCAATGGCGCCAATGATGGCAACACCCTCAACCCATTCAATACCGGGCTCCCCGGGCTGGTGCTCCATGCCCAGAGACTCATAAAGACCAATGGCTAGAGATACGATAGCAGCAACTGTCAGCAGAATGAGGACTTTGTCGTTATAGGTGATCCACATAATCTGCCACAGCGACTTGCCCTTCTTCTCAGGGAGCCGGTTGTCACTGTAGATACGCTTCCGGTCCTCAAACTCGCCCTCAAAATCCCGAGAGTACACAGGAGACTGATCCGCCGGCACGGTGAATGAAGGTAATGGGACCTGGCTCTGCTTGTGATGAGTGGCATCCTTGAATGAGATCTCGCCCTCAAGCTTAGACTCGTCTGGGCTGAGACCGGTCTTGATATCGGTGCGGAGACCCTTGGCGATACCTGCAAGACCACCCAGAGCATAGAAAGCCGAGAGTGACTTAGGGTTAAACATCTTGTTCAGTTGGCCGGGCGTAAAGGCAAACGGGTTGCGTTCGGTTTGGAAGGTGATCTCCTTGCCAACATCCGGCTTCAGCGCATCTGGGTTCGTCATGACGTAGTGGTTGTTAATCTCCTCAGACACCGAAGATTTCTTAGTCGCCGATGTCTCAGAGCCAGCAATTGTAGTGCCAGCGTGGCTTGAAGAGTCCTCAGGGTCGTTAGGGTCCTGGCCGGGGACGGTCAGGAACACCCGTTGGCGGTCTACGGGGTTGTGAAGGGTGTTGGGAGAGGCGGGGATGCCATCGGCCCCGTTGGAGCCGGTGAAGGTACCCATAGTCTTGGGCGAAGTGTTGTCGGCAGTCGGAGCAGTGGCGTTAGGGTTGGGAATGGCAGTATCGATAGTAATGGTAGGACTGTAGTTGGGCACACGGAAAACCGGCACAATTGGTTAGAATAAAGTTGTTCGGGAATCGCAGTGTCAGGCAAGGATGATAAGCGGTGGGGTGGTAGATAATGAATGTCAAAAGTCACCATTGGACTTTGCGGTAAAAATGAGATATCAAAGAGATCAAGATCAATAGAAACAAGAGATCCCCTAACATCGGCAGATGATGGCTTGAATAAGTGTCGCGAAATCAGCGTTATTGGCGGAACGATGTGAAACAGGTCAATTTAACAAAGAAAAATCACCACCGGTTAAGCCAAAAACAACCAAATAAATGAGATTATCAAAGTAAAAGTCAAAGGAAGATGATAAGAGCGTCTCTAGCTCATTGTCGCATCCAAAGCAAATTACCGTGCAATTGGAATATATATTATCGTAGGCCAAATTCCACACTTCCACGCTAGAAGGAGCCCTCAATCAATCCAGGGAACGTCCAAACTGACGATGAATCCGCCAAAAAAGCTCTGGCGTTTCCACGATGTGGCTTTGGAAATTGAGAGCGCGGACACCAAGCGTGACAAAACGAGAAAAAAGAAACTAGTGGCCAAGAAAAAAGGACACGATGTACGCTAGCCAAGCTAAGAGAATAGGCGATATCAACAAAATGTCGATTGCCGCAGCCTTGCATGTGATTGCTCTTTTTTTTCTTGAACGCAGAAATTTCATTTCTTGCCCGCTTTCGAGATGGTCTTAGTGGTGAAGGTGGTGGAGCAGTGATTCGTTGGGAAGGAGGGAGAAGGACGGAGTATGGTGATTTCCCTCTTCTGCGCTTGCCGCAAAGTGTAATTTGTGGAGATAACGACGTAATTCCAAGATAGGCCAGGGACGGCACTGACAGCAAGCAACGACGCCTTGTTTATTTAGCTGCTGTGGGCACCTTTTACTATTGCTTCATTTGAGGCCGATTGACTTGGCGGCTAGTGGAAATTGTGACGGGGAAGAAATTCTAAATTTTCATACGCCGTTGATGGGAAGCAGGGGATGTGAGACGATCGACGATTTTTCGAAGAAATCCCAAGGAAAGAGGAGAGAACAGAAAATATGGGTTGATTAATGATATCAACTTGGGTAGTGGTTTCCAAGTTGGATGTCCGGTACAACATGACAGCGGCAAGTAAGCAACAAGTAAACAAAGAGCAGCTAAAGCTGAAAGGAGTCCGTCTGTAGCCAGTAACAGCCGTGGCAATGACAGTAGTAGTGGCGGTGACCGAGGGCTAGGACGATGTCATAAATGATGGCAAATGGGACGACCGGTACTTTGGACGATTACTGATATTGATATTGATATTGATATCGATTCTTTTTCTTTTCGTAATGGTTCCAATGACGAAACAAAAGGGACTTTGGCATCTGCATCTGCATTGTGCGATGTAGGGTGCATGTGGGTGTTGTTTCATTTGGGTAAAAGGGCAGTTTGTTCGGTGTGAAAGAGAAATGATATCGGACTTACGCTCTATTCCGCTTCCCAGTTTCCTCAGGCCTGGATGAGACCTGGTATGGATCGTTCATGATGAATTATGAGATGGTGTTTTTTGTCGTAAAGTGATATTGATAAGGACTGGTACGTTAGGTGTGTAAAATGAATCAAAAGTGAATAATAAAAATGGTAAAATAAAGAAAATGAACGGAGATATCTCCCAACAGTAGTAAATCTCCCTAGAGAAATTAAGAAAAGATTGCTGGTTTTTTCAACCAACGATCTCTTTCTCTATTTCTTTCTTACTCCCAAGCACTTCTCTTCCAATAAAGAAAAAGAAGGACAAGAAAGAATGTGTCCTGACGTGTGAGAATATCACGATACTCTCGACAGAACAAAGTCAGAGTCAATATCTGAAGCAAGACCGTTAATCCAGAAAAGAAGAAAAAGGGAAGGGAAAAGAGAGGAACAAAAAGTCAAAACCCAGAAGTAAAACCTCGAGTGACAAGATGGCAGACCCAGTCAGTTCCAACCAAGCGAGAGAGTCTATGGACAAGGATCACTATATGTATTTGTATCGCCGCTACACTACCAAACCAAATAGCAGCAACAAACAAGCGTCTGCGACAAGCAACTTAGCTACCACTACTAGCTTTGGCGATTTTCTTGGCTTAGTCGTCGTGACTGTGTTTGTTTGCCAAGTTAATGGCGACGTGAAGCTGACCGGATTGGAATTATCAAAAAGGTAATGGGATCGTGCCCTGCTTGATTTACCAAGTTGGGGGCGTCCATTACAGTGAAAGCAACCGCTCGTGCTTGCCCTGGGAGATTGAAATCTTCCCATAGACGCTTGTCATTATGCCAAATCCCACCATCGCTATCTCTTGAGTGGAGATGCGCTGGGCCCCGTCGCCAGATCAAGAATTTCTTCGGAGTTTATTAGGTTGTCTGACGGGGCGGCCCAGTGGGTGGAAACGGGGAGAAGGCCAAGAGGGGGCTATGAGGACCAGCCAAGATCTTGAGTATTGGGGCCTTCTGAATGCATACAGTGGAAGCATTGTGTATATAGACATATGTTCATTCTTCTGATCTCCATCGCCTCTTTGGGGCTGGTGACCTGACGACGATGACAACTGTGCACGGTCTCGAAGTTGTAGAAAACTACAGTCGTACTATAGACGCCATCAATTTTTTTAATCTTTTCTCCTCCGAACGAGCGCAACCAAGAATCTCAAAGTGACATACAGAGTGAATCCCGTCGACTCTTCGACGCAAGTCTGGACATCTATAGCAAACTTTTGATATTAGATTACATCACAGGGCCGGCTGGATGGCAGGATGCAAAAAGGCGGTAGCCGACTGTTGAGACACATCCAAGCCAAGCGGTAGGAAGCAGCAAGAGTGGCAGTGCACAGCCAGCAAGCACGCTGCATTCTGAATGTAGTTGATGTCCCACTAGGATCTTTGTTCATCTTGGCGACTCCCTCCATTCAAAACACCGCAAATTAAAGGAAGAAAAAAGAGACAAGGCAACACCCATTATGGATAATCAAAGGTAAAAATGAAAATACATATAAAATCAACTTACAGCTTATTAGATAATCAGTACCCTCCTTAATCTTGTTGGGTAAGTAAGGTTGTTTTCTGATTTCCTTTCCTTCTATTTCCTCAAATCCACGTTGCAGCCAATAAATGGCAGGAGTTGGCTGGGCCTTAAGCTAGCAGTTAATCTAGAATTTGCCAGATAATGAGACGACCAGGACTAGCCCGCACAAGGGAAAGGAAGGTCAAGGGGAAGCCAGGATAAAAGAGGAAGCCCATATGGAGCTAGAGTATGTGTGAGAAAGGAATGACG